>CM061266.1:61037500-62237500 GCA_030848825.1 Tadarida brasiliensis | reverse complement strand
GTACGTGTTCTTGACCAGAATCGAACCCACGACCCTTTGTTCTGCAGGCCGACACTCTAACCGCTGAGCCAAACTGGCCAGGGTGAGATTTTATTATTTTTTAAGTAGAGTTAAAAATAAGTGTATATCAATGGGGAGAAAGTTTCAAGATGGCTTTAATTTTTCTGTAAGGTATCTCTGAACAAGATCAGGAATGAGATATACAGTTTAAGCCTATTGGATCCACAATGTAGGAAAACTAAGTGGTCTTTACTCTTTTAGTGCCCATCAGTGCCATTTCTGTCATGCCCTTTTCTGAATGGTGGTGATGGCCCAGAGCTGTGACAAATATTTGGCCATTGCTTTCTTTTTTCTGGACACATGGCAGCCATAGCCCAAGGTCACTGTCACTTTGATGTTTCCTATTTTCAGCTCAGAACTCTTTTATGCCCTATGATCCAAATGAGTAGAATTGAAATACATAATATTTCAAACAAAACCTCATAAGAATGCCAGTATATTTGGAAACCCCAGTTGGATCTATCAAAGACAGGAATGTTCAAGAACCAGGTGGGTTTCCAGTGCAAACACTTGCTGATTGCATCTTTGATTTAATTACTGTAATTTATCTTGGTGCTATTAAGTGCTCCTCTTTAAATATCAGCACATTAGATTGAAAGTTCATTGGGTTTTTGCCCAAATCTTCTTCATTAGTCCTGTATCATCGTTATTTTAGGCAGGGTCCTGTGCAAATCAAAATCCGTCTGTGCTACGCTGCCTTCTGTTGCAAGTGCAGTGGGTTGGCCTTCAATAGGCCACATCTTAAGCCCCAGGACAAAAGCAGCCAGAATCTCTCAGTACATTAATTATACTTTGCACATCGATGAAATCTTATACCCAAAGACAAGTAGAGAGGAAAAAATGGCAACTTGACAGTGTTCCCCACTCTACGGAATCAAGACCCCTTACTGCTACCCCAAGTCAAGGAGGAGCTCTGGCTATGACTGGGACAAGCCTGAGGCACAGTGTCATTGGATCTGAAGGTTCTGTCTTTCCAAATGTGAATCAGTGTTAATCTGAGGTCTGATGTCCTGGGTTCCAGTCTTTAGACTTGGTCTTGTTGTTAACCAGCTTTTACATGCCTCACTTTTCTCATCTGTAAAATAAAAAGTATCTAAAATATATTATTCTACTGATTCCATCTCACTTCTTTCTCCTGCTCTCTCTTTTTAAATAGACCCTCAGGTTTGAAGTGCACAGAACTCTCCCACACTCTGACATTGTCTTTTTATCTTTTCCCACCTTTACACTGTGCAGAAAGAGGTGAATACCACAGGGAAAGAAAGGACAAACATGAAAAAGCAAATTTTCTAAACACTGAGAAAAAGACATGAATAAAAACATTTATAGAAAAATAAATATGCAGGAGCAGATGTGGGGATATGTTGAAGCTTAACGGTAATTAAGGTAATACCGATTCATAATATCATTTTCAAACACCAAAGTAACATGTTTTTAAAATGATAGCATACTCAGTGCTGATGAGACTGGAGTAGGATTTATACTGTTACTCAGAATGTAAATTGTTAGACTTTCCATGAAATATAGTTTAGCAGTATGTACCAGGAGTCTCCTGGTCCATTGTTTTCCCTTTTTAGGATTTGTTCTAAAAATTCTTTCAAAAAGTTGAATAAATATTTCTGTAAAAATATATTAGTAAGAATGAAAAACTGGAAGCAACATAAATATGCAACAAGAGTTAAATAAATTATAGCATATTAATGAGATGTCATAGTATATGGTCATTTAAAATGACATATTAAAGAACAGTTAAAGTTAACTGAACAAAATAATTATGTAGTAGTATCTACCAAAAGTATATTGTGATTTTAATTATGTAGGTAATATTTATATAATGATCAAAGATAATATATCAACATTAATCACTTAAGTATTTTGAGTGGATTTAGATATGTTTTCACATTCCTCTTTTAACTCTATTCTATGTTTTCTAATGTAGAAATGAGAATATATGTCTATAATAAGCATACTAAAATATACTAAAAAGTAATATTTCGAATTTTAAGTACAATTTATATTTTAAAATTGTTTATATGTCAAATTATGATGTGCCCAACAATTTCATATTTTGTCAGATGTTTTCTAATTTCAAATTGCACTAACACAAAGCACAATATGTTATTACCAATTATAATGAGTTAAGAAAAGATACCCTGGGGAGGAAATTAAAAATGTAAACAAAAAATTGATATTTCTACCCTGAAAACAAATGAAAAGACCACAAGATATTCTTTTTGTATTTTTCCCTCTATGATTTCTGTCTGGGAGTGAATCATTTTGGCAGAAGCATTAACTCTCTAAGTCAGTTGGGATGTCTTTTATTACCCTTTAGGGGAATACTGGCAGTGATCTAAAAGTGATAAAGCAGCATCCCATGTGCCTGACATATATTAAGTCTTCACTTAGTCTTGTTGATAGGTTCTGCGACTTTAAGCAAAATAAAGTATAATGAAACCAGTTTTACCATATGCTAATTGATATATTTCCTGTGGAAATGACGTTATTGGAGGAGCCGCTGTGCTCATTTAGAAGATTTAATATTCTCTCCCATACTTCTTTAGGGGGAGCATGAATATTACTTTGAGCCTGTCAAGTTTTCCTTATTTTTAAAAATAAAGGTTTAAATGCATTTTAATAAGTATTTTAAAATTAATATATTTCTCAATAAAAGCTGCTCCAATATTGGAAAATTTCACAAGTAGTCAAATTCTTAAAAGCAAAAGGTTTGTCACTTGGTGTTGATTTCCGATTTAGCTTGCACTTGAGATGTAAATGTTTTTAAAGCCATGCTCCCATTACAAGTAACTTGGGTGTCTTCACCCCGCACCCCTTTCAATCCTGTGGAGTTACCAATTCTGGCTTTAAGGTGATTCATTTTAACTCCCAGCTAAGTAAAACAAAGAACACCATAGATGGCAGTGCTCCAGGTTACATCATCTGACATGAGTATCAGATTAGAAATTTTCTTTCATAAGCAGACTGTTTATATAGTCTGCTTATTATATAATTTATATAAATGCACACATTTTCTAGGCCTCCATTAAGAAACTGCATTGCATGTGAAATTGTCTAGAGGCCAATGACTAAGGGGCCTGACTCAAACTGTAAGAAACAAAAATGCATTAGCCAATCTGTAACAAACAGAAGTGCTCACTAAATTAGTATTAGTACAAAGCCAATACATACTTTTTATCATCCATGAACTATGTATTGTCTTACAAAGACATCATTTCACCTCATTGGGAGGCTTTTTAATAACAATGCATTTGAATAGTTGCTGTATTTTTGATGAGACTGTTCAAACCTAATAAACTTATTAAGGAGCTCAGGTTATACAATAAATCCAAAAGGTAGCTAAGGCATATTTCAAAAAATTGGGATCTCTTTAAGCAGGTCAAGTTTTATATTCCCTGTTTGTCAGGGGGGAAACCAAGCCTACGTACTGAGTCCTACACAAAAACCAACACAAGTTGTAGCAGAATGGCATGAAAACTCGCCTCCTGATTTCTTTTTCTAACACACCAGATTACCTCGACTAGAATTCAAGTTCCTCTTTGTGAATGACTAGCAGTCATGTTAGTCAGGGAGCCCTGGATTCAATCTGAGGATTATTTGTTCTACCCAGTATTTGTTAGCTTGCTCCCCTTTGTGGGTCTGTTGTTATTCAGTAGGTTTCTTTGGCTGTAATATACAGGACTGTGACTGAAGCTACTCATCTTTTGTCTGTCAGTATGGCCCAAACATAAGGAGAATGCCCAGCTGTTTTTTTACTCACCGCCCAAACCCATTTCAAAAATCAATTCGAACTGCATCAACAATGTTAAGTTTATATATGCTTAAAAGAAAGTAGGCTTGTTCAGATTTCTCTAATTTTTACATTTGGCTGTGAAATATATCTTTTTAAAAAATTTTCTTTCTTTATTGATTTCAGAGAAAGAGGAAGGGAGAGGGAGAGAAAAATAGAAACATCCATGAGAGAGAACATCGATTGGCCGCCTCCTGCAGCCCCCCACTGGGGATTTGGCCCACAACCTGGGCATGTGCCCTGACCGGGAATCAAACTGGCGACTTCTTGGTGCATGGGTCGATGCTCAACCACTGAGCCACACCAGCCGGGCAGATATATCTTTATAGTTAGCAACTGGGTTGTTTCTCTAATAGTTTATGAAATGAGTGTTTATTGTAAAAAACTTAAAAGAAGGAAAAATTCCACATCACATAGTTGCTAACCTTTCTATAAATTTTGTTTCATCCTTTAACTAGTTATATAAACTTATTTGCCTAGTTTATTCAAGTAATCTAAAAACATGTACTGATCATGGGCAATGTCCTACATACTGTGAGAAGTCTGAATAAAATTGTGTGTGTGTGTGTGTGTGTGTGTGTGTGTGTGCGTGCTCCGCCCTCAAGTCACTTGCAGTTTGATGGTGCAGAGATACAGTGCAGGAAGTTCTATTTGAGGAATAATATTACAGTTGAGCCTTGAATAGCATGGAGCTTAGGGGTGCCGACCCCCTTCCTGCACACTTGAAAATCCACATATAATTTGTGACTCCCCAAAAACTACCAAGAGCCTACTGTTCACTGGAAGCCTTACCAATATCATAAACAGTCAACTGATATATATTTTGTATGTTATGCATATTATATACTATATCTTACAATAAAGTAAGCCAGAGAAAAGAAAATGTTATTAAGAAAATCATAAGGAAGAGAAAAATAAATACATTTACAGTACTGTATGTATTTACTGAAAAAAAAAAAAGAAATCATGTATAAGTGGACCTGCACAGTTCAAACCATGTTGTTCAAGAGTCAGCTGTATGTATATATAAATACATATATATAAATTTGTGTGTGTATAGTAGATAATATATATAGTTTATATGTAATAAAATATGTTATCTTGCTTTCTTCACAATATAATGAGCATTTTCCCACTTCATTAAAATTTTTATAACAGTATCAATTAATGGTTGCATAATATTTCAAGATACGGTATTCTTTGTTTTATTTAGACACTTCTACAGAAGAAATTTATGAGTCAAAAGCGTGGAAAATTTCAAAATTTAATACAACTGGTGAATTACTTTCCAGAAAGGCTGTGGAAACTTACACAATCATTATAGAGTATATTAGAGTGAGAATCATATACCACTGTTATGCCAATATTCTATGTCACTTAAATAACTTATTGCTAGTATTTTTGTTGAAAAATGGTAACTCGTTGTTTTAATTTACATTTCCTTGTTAGTAAATGTTTATATTTAATATGTACACACATAAAAGTACAGCGTATGTAAAATAATTACTGAAGACCTCAGTGCAGATTGGAATCTGGGAGCCTATAGGGGGAGCTCTCGTACTCTACATTGATTGCAAAGCCCTACAGGAGGAACTCTGGTTATTATAGCGCCCCCTAACTTCCTCTTCCCCTGCATGAAAGAATTTCTTCTATAGAACTGGCACTTGGCTGGCTGTGACTGCATGTTCAGGATTGTAATTCTTTCTTTTTTTCTGAATAAGTCCTTTTTCTTGGAGGAATATCTAGCTGACTTTTTGTTGTTGTTTAAGATCAGCATATGTAAATTTACATCATACATATAAGTATATGTAAAGCTTTGTGTTTAATTTTAATAAATTATTACTTGATGCCTTTTGTTTAAATAAAAAAAAATTTTACTTGTAAGATTTTAAAATTTATTAATCCGTTGTCATAGTTACAATAACTATTTTTTTCCATTTAATTCCCTGAAGTATTTTTACATTGGCTTTTTAGGAGCTGTAGACATTTTTGCTTTTTTACTCTTGTTTGTTCGTTTTGTTTTGGTGGATAGTGGAATGATTTTGTGATTTTTAAAACTCTGTGCTACCCAGACAGCATTTTTTCATAGTTTTAATATTTACAGTAACCTCTTTAATAGATATAGAATTAATCTGATGTGTTTTATGATGTGGGTAATTTTTTTCTCAGTAGTAGATTTTTCTAATACATTTTGTTGAATAGCCCAGTCATCTTTTTTTCATTCAAAACGTTTACATATTTTTTTTCAACAATTTTCATAGCTTTTCTAGTATATATTAAGTTATGTGTTTCAGGATATTTTGATACATGCTAATACCATATACAAAGAAATAAAAAATACTACAAAGAAGGTAAATTTATATTGCACAGATTGCTTTTATTTTTCCTATGTCCATTCTTTTGCCACTTATATTAATTCATCTAATTTTTAGATAATTATATATAAACAAACTTGTATATATTTACTTTCATCAAAAGAATACAAAATGCTCCTAATATAAATGGTTTTTTAAATAGTTTTGTCTTTTCTCTCAGATATTAAGCACCTAAAGGTATATTTTCATCCTTTGCTTTTTTTGTCCTGATAAGTGACATATTTTAGCACTGTCATTTGTAAAGGCTTCCAATGCTTGTGCATCCCGTTATCTCACAGCCATTTGAGGAATTGCTCAAGTGATGGTTTTGTGGATTGGAAAGCATTCTATATTTGGATTCATTCTGTGATTAGATAGATATCAGAAATGGTGCTGCCAGTCAAACATTGTCCTTAAAAAATTCAACAATTAAGCAGGCGTCATCTTAAAATACCAAAAATATATAATATATTCAGATTTGCTACTTTCCCTAATCAGTAGCCATTCTAAACCATTTCTGTGCACCCTGTCTGTCTTTTCAGAACCCAGAATATAATGAGAAGGGAGCCATTCCCTATCAAGTAAGTTTTTTGTATTTTTTTTGTATAGAACTCTATTATGCAGAAAAAGTCAAATTAAATAATTGATTTGGAGTAACTTAGGATGAAGAGAGCAACATTTAAAAATCCAGTGAATTCAAAAGACTGAAAAACCCCAGATGGGAAGAAAGCCTGGGAGTGACCAGGGCTGCATCCTGTCAGAGGGACACATTTTTCTTCAGTGTGCCTAATAAAGTATATTTGAGTAGTTAGAAGTGGTACACAAAAAGGTAACTATGACATTTTATCATTTTTTACTCTCTCCAAATTTTGAGTTTAACAGGTCTAAAAAAGAGGGGTTTAGAAACTGCTAGATAAAAAGAACATGGATTTTTTTTTCCCTTCCAATAACAGTGAATTTGGAGAAGTGTATCATTTAAGCAATGCATGTTTGACTAAAGCAATTCAATCTGTCTGACTTATTTTAGAATGTAGTTCTGGGATCTGTGGACTACAAGTTTTTCCTCTTGTCAAGGTTGAGATTTCATTCAGACCCAATTAGTGTTTGCCATTGGGTATATCAGCAATAAAGAGAGGAAACTTATGAGCAAAGATGTTTGGTCTCTTGAGCTCCTGTCAATAACAACAACAACAACAACAACAACAACTACAACAGCAACAATAAAACACATTAATTGCATGCTTATTAGGTAACAGGTGCCATTCTGAACACTTTAGATATATTAACTATTGAAATTCTTACCAATATCCTATAAAATACTTATCATTTTTATTTAGCATATGAGAAACTGAGATGTAGAGAGGTTACGTAATTTGTCCTACGTTATGCAGCTAATAGAATAGGTTGAGTATAATTTAATTAAATAAAATTGTGAAGGCTTTAATTAAACTATATGGATAGTAATAGAAGAAACAATATTGAGAAAATAGATTTTGAATCCAATGTTTATAAAGAACCTCAGTTGGCCCAATTGAAGTCTGCTGGTTATAGTTCTTAACCACTGGATAGTAATTCTTTTTGTGGGGCAGGTATGGTGGGGAGAGTGAAAGGGTGGTGATGATTAGTGAGTGGTCTCCAGGTTCGTGTCTAGTAGAATCTTTTCTCAGCAAGTAGGAAGTCCATCATGAAGTCTGGGAAAGTAAATTTTAATGCATTAACTTTTGATATTGTCTTTTAAAAATATATTTGTTTTGAGGTTGATAAAATATCTCACGTTGTTATCAATATCATTACAACTTGAAACAAATGAACTTTCTTTTATAATGATGTTTCAATGAACAGACAATATTTTTCCAGCTGTTGACATTTGATTATTGCCATCATTTATATACTTCATTTTAGAAATCATCTTTTCTCTTTTTATTTTTTATATACTTAAGAGAAATTATATTTTCCTACATCCCCACATGGTGACAAAAAGGAACAGATATGAAATATTTATTTAAGTTCAAGTTTAAAGAAAGCAGTTTTATAGAGGTAAACAAGATAGTCTTCATTGGCTAATATTACATAGGGCAATATAATTCTATAAAGTACTTGGCGATATATTAATAATGTGGCATTTACTCACTTTTCTAGTAAATCCTGTAGATTATTTAACAAAAAGAATTATTCCTCTTCATGATATAGTAATTGTATTATATCATTCTAGTATCATCTTAAATTATTATTGAGGTAAAATGTGTGTGACTATTAGATAGTTCCCTAAGGTACACGTCAATCAGATTAGGAATCATCACTTTTATTCTATATACTTTTATATTAAATACAAAATGTTAAATTCAAACCATACATATAAACTAAAAATATAGTATTATCTTACTCCTCCACCTCACCCCTGTCCACATTCTTCCTAGACATGACCAGTGTTAGCATTTAGCAAGCACCTTTGTAGAACTTTATCACATATGTATATAAACAGATATAGATATAGATGTAGATGTAGATGTAGATAGAGATAGAGATAGAGATAGAGATAGAGATAGAGATAGAGATAGAGATAGACATGATATAGATATGCAGTTTAGGATTTTAAAAGGATATAGGGTCATACTATCCCTATATATTTGAAAATTATTTTGTTACTTAAAATTTTCTTGATATTTGCTAATATATATATTTTTACGTGCTAGGTTTTTATTTTTTTTAAAGATTAGCATTGTTGCCCTGTTTGGCTCAGCAGTTAGAGCGTTGGCCCGCAGACCAATGAGTCGCGAGTTCGATTCCGGCCATGGGCACGTACCTCGGTTGCGGTGTCCCTGGCCCTTGTCAAGTCGTGCAGGAGGCAACCAGTGGATGTGGCTCTATCACATCGATGTTTCTCTCTGTCTCTATCTCCCTCCCTCCTACTTTATCTGATAAATAGAAAAGTATCCTGGGGTGAGGAATAAAGAAAAAAGATTAGCATTGTTATTTAAACCATAACCTACTAGAGAGTTGGCTCTACAATCTCTGTGAGAAGTTGGAATATGAAGAAGCACACATTTAAACGGAAGCACCAGCTGAGTCAGTGCTACAGGGCACGTCAGAGGCTCTGAAGCCTAGTCTCTGTGGAGATATATTCTTGTTGCATACTTGAGCAATCATTATTCCTTTCTCTTCACATTTTCTGAAATCAAAACCCATCTACTGTCCTCTCTTCTTCCAGATATGTCCCATTAGATATTTGATCAGTGGTCCCAGCTGCAGTGCTTTTCATAACACCCCTCATTCTGCCAGAGGACTTCCACAAATCCTGAGTCATCCGTTAGTCTTTACCTTCTGAAGATCTCTATCATTTCCAGGAGGCAACTTCAGTCACAATAAATCTTGCACTTTCAGCACACAGCCTGATGATTTTCATTTTTTTTTTGAAGGGGGTTCAACATGATTACTTGCATACTTTTGATGATCCCAGTAATGTCAATCCTGTTTGCCAGAACACAAAGTAAATGACAGAAAAAGAGGCCACAGCTGAGTAAACAGCACTTGTTGCAGAATGTGCTCATCACTAGATAAAATGGTAGAGCAGTCTTGGCTCCAGCACTGATCATTTTGGCTGGGATTCTCATAGAAGATGTCTCATCGGTTCTCACTGACTGAGAACTCAAGGCTTTGGAAAAATATCAATACGCATTCACTGACACTTACATATTGTTTACTGTAAAGATAATGATACACACATATCATATGCACATATTTATATGTATGTTGTGCCTCACTAAGATACTTAAAAAATAAAATGACAACAAATTCGTGTTCTGTGGGCACGGTCAGTGTATTAGATGTACATATGTTTGCAGCATAGATTTCTAAGAGTAGAAATGCTGGGTAAGAGGATGAGGGACTTGCCAGATTGGTACTGCAAATGGAAACTAATCTTTACAATGCTCAGTTCACTCCTTCTACATGTTGCACCAACGATGTTCCTGTGAAATCACTTACCCCTTCAGGGGATATATAAGAAGTATATAATTTGAATCTCGTACTATCATCTACAGGGGGAAGATAAAATTTCACATTTTAAAACACTTTGATAAAAAGTAATCCTGTCATTTTTGGTGGTATTGAATATGAAATTATAGTAGAAATTTGGGGGTATAAAAAATCAGAAAGGCTCTAGGATCAAAGAAGACTTTTTTTCAGGGAAATTAAAATCATAAAGTAGGACTAGCCTGTTATAGACTAACTTTCTCAAAGAGCTACCTGGGAAACCTAGACAAAATTAAAGAAAAATGTCTGTAAGACAGTATTAGGTAGCTGCCAAGTCAACAAGAATTCAAGAGGCCAAGAGCCCAAAAGAAGAAAAGGGAAAAAAGAAACTGACATTCGGTACCACCTTTTCCTTCAAAGCATTTGTCCATTTCCATGGCGATTGTTGAGATGCTTAGAAGTGGAGATAAACGTCTGTCAGACTCAGGGAGCAGTGGGTCAGGAACTAGAGTCTAGAGACTACCAAGAAGAACGGGCCTGGTGTACACTCAAGGCTTCTCCCTTGGTGTTCGTGGGGGACTAGACCCTTGGAGTAAGAGTGACCTGTTATAAAAAGTAGCAATCACAAAGCCTGAAACTTTGCTTTGAAGCATCTCAGTATCAGATGCATTATGCCTTGACCATATCTGCCTGCCAGAGAACTCATCCAGAGACTCAATTTAGCTCTCCGATCTTTCATATAAAATTCCTGGCTTTCAATCACAAATTACTAAGCATGGGAGGAAATGAAATTACGTGATTGAAAACTATGGAAACATAAATAGAAGGTAGACATAGATCCACAGGACATCCAGATATTGAAGTCCATGAACAAAGTCTTCAAGATAATTGTGCGCTCCAGTTAGTGCTGTTATCTGTTCACTAGCCTACTTGGTCCAATTCGCTGGTTCCTGTTACCTGCCAACAGTCTCTCAGGCCACTTGGTTTGCTTTCTTTGCTTTGCTGTTTTCTCTATGTGAACTTCCACTTTAAACTGCACTTTTTAGTTCCTTTGTGTTCATGTTTATAACTTGAGCCTGAAGACGCCTTTCTGAAAACTGCCAATTCATCCTCAGTTCTTCATTTCCCAGCAGTCTCAGATGCCTTTTCCTTCCAAACCTATGATCCCTTTCTCCCCATTAAAAGTGATGAGTTGTCAGGGACCTTAAGGGAGATGTGTAAGTCAGCCACTTTAATTAGAAACAGCCTTGAACATTTCCTGCTGAGTTTGAGAGTCACACAGAAAACTACACAAAAGGGGAGACTGGGGAATCCCAGACACTTTTCAAGTTTATGTTTCTTGGTAATAACTGTCTCATTTGGACAGTGAACCTTAGTCCCCCAACACAGCTGGGAATCAGAGCAGGTGATCTTTCTCCTGTAGGCCATGACATCAGGCACCTTCCCTGCTCATCTTAACCCCTCTCCCATGAGGACCTTTAGTGGTTCAGTTGAGAATTGAAGGTGCTGGTAAATGGTTGAAATCATCTCCTCAAACAGAGCATCAATCTACTCCCACTTACATAAGAATTACAGACAACCGAAGTTTATTTAATTATGTCCATGATCTGCAGAGAATTCCTTAGTAGAAATCTACTAGAAAGAAAGGGGGATCCAAAGTCCCCTTTGTAAGAGAAACCACATAGATGTAGTTGACATGTGTTTTTATTGTCTGCCTATAGTCTTCCTTCCCCTCTTCATCTAGTATCAGCAACACCCACACCCAGTCTTGTTCCCGCATCACTCTGGTGAAGCCATAAAAAAAAACAACAGCTTGTATTATGGCCAAAGGGATGGACATAAGCTGGCCAAAGCTGGGTCAGCTAGAATTTCATTTTATAGATACATCATCCCCTCCCCTACACACATACACACACACACACACACACACACACACACACACACACACACACCACTGAAGCAGGGACAGGTAATAGAGAGTTTTTCTCTTTTGTTTTGGGTTTAATAACTGAAAGTGTTCCTGGGCATATTTTGCCTCTTGCTCATCCTAAGGATAAAGGGGCGGGGGGAACCGATCATTTGGTCAGTTGACCCCTGAACTAGGTTTGGCTGAGACTTGCTCTAGGCCTGACTTAGTCATGTGAGCCAGCACTTTACTTGTTTTCATAAGATGGATTTGAGCTGGATTTCTGTCACTTGCACTGAGAGAGCCCTGAGTAGCCCAAGTATGAGAATGGGTGGAAATTAGCCAAAACGAAGAACTATATAAAAAGGAGAGCCTCCTCTGAGGTGTGCAGCAATGAAACATCCATCTGAAGCAGCTCCCACACAGCTGAAGTGGAGTTAGATTCTAGGGTCTTTACCATGATCGTATTAACTTTGTGTATATGAGGGTTAGAAAACATTACACATACTTTTTACATGTATCATTTACACTTTTGTCCCTTTTAAAGAAGGAGAATCCAGAATAAAAATGGACATCAAGAAATTGATTGTTCTTTCAGCATGCCTTAAAGGTCTCTATCAAACAATGAATTACTTTGTGTTACAGGGGTTTATGTTTCTGAAAATTGTTATATAATAGGGGTTGTTTAAAATGTGTCTTTGAAGCATTAACATATTTTTGTTCTTGTTAATCCTCACCTGAGGATATTTTCCCATTGAGTTTTAGATAGAGTAGAAGGGAAGGAGGGAGAGAGGGAGGGAGATCTGAGAGAGGCACATTGGTTGCCTCCCACAGGACCCCAACTGGGCCCTGGGTCTAACCTGCAACCCAGGTACATGCCCTTGACTTAGAATTGAACTGCGATCCTTCAGTCCTCAGGCTGATGCTCTAACTGTTGAGCCAAACCAGCCAGGGCTATTTATGAGCTATTATATAATATTTAAAGGCAATGAAGCTGCATTTCTTAACAAATACTGGATAGTTGAAAAGTTCATTATCATGTTGGACTTTTCCCTATTATTTGGAAGCAGAGGAATTTTACTCCAATATATTTCAATAATGTTTATCTTTTTTTAAGCTTTTGTGGTTCAATGTTTTAATACTGGAGAAGATCTTTCTTATGTACATGCCACTTGAAAATGCAGTCTTGACTAATCTGAAATTGAAACAATAATTATTTGTCAAGATCAAGACATGACTCAATATATTTAGAACACAGTAGAGCCATCCCTAGTCATATTAAAATATATTTGGTGGATTATTATTAATTAACCAAATTTGATAGAAAATTTCCAAAATTAATTAAATATTATCCTATTATACTGAATGAACTTGCCTTCCATGTACTTTTCAAATAGTAACTCTCTTTTGGTTGAGCACAGATATCATTGTAATTATCAGTTACTGTGTAACAGGTTGATTCTCTCTGTTGCTTTTAGATATATAAGTTCATTTGCCCCCGTTATAAATGATTTCAGCCTAGTGTGTTTTTGAGGTGTTTACTTTCATAGTTTTCTGTCTCCTTCACTGTCAAAACCCGGCTGTCACTTCTACTTCCAATGTGCGAGCCTTCAGCAATCTCCCAATTCCTTCTCGTCCTCTTTCTCATCATTATTCTACAGGTCTCACACGAACTTGGTATACTCTATTTTGGCCACTCAATAGTCTCTTTCGCTGACTTCTGATAATGGAATGTGAGGCTGGTAGATAATAAATCCTGAATAAATGAAGGGGCATTCACTTTCCTTTTAATGATAAAGAAACTGCTACCTGTTTTCAGATGGTGAAAACTGTATTAGAGGGCCTCATTTTGAAAAATCTATTCAGATCAGTCAGGAAAGAGAATATTTTAAACATTTTAGAAACAGAAAACATTCTCAATAATTTATTCCGCGAAGAAAGGGAGACTTTTGGAAGGTTCCTTTATTTCTTTTTGTTTTGATTTGCAAGGTCCTAAAAGTAAGGGCTTGTTTATTACATTCAAAAAGAAAACTCCATCCTCTTTGCACCTGTTTTTTGTTACATTTAATTTTATTGTTGAAAGTACTACAGATGTCACCCCTCTCTTCCTTCATTGACCCCCTCCTTCCTGCTTCCGCCTCCCTCTCCCCCACCTGCCTTCACCACACTATTGTCTGTGGCCATTGGTTATGCATATATACATATAAGTTCTTTGGTTTATCTCTTCCCACCCCCCCCCTCCTCAAACGGAGTCATCAATAATTCAAGAACAAAGTAGAGAGGTTTATATAGAATGTATGAAATCGCAAAGGCCAAGGATAACACGATCTAGAAACTCACCAGGGAAAAGCTAAAATGACAAATTTGGTTCATTACCACCTTGCAAACGTGCAGTGTTACTGAACACTTGACTTCATTTTGCTAAAATATAAAGAGCATTTATCTGAAGACATTGACATATGGAAGGTGCTTGTGAATTTATGCCAGTTGAATAATTATTTAATAAATTAATGAACAACTTATTATTGGACATGGACTATATGATAGAACATCCCAGGTGGTGTGGGGGAAGTAGTAACCAAGTCACGTCATGCCGTTGCTATGCCCATGGGATATCCTGCCATCAGATTACAACTGTTTCCTGCCAAAAACAGGGTACCTCATTTTAAAATGACTGTCATGTATGTTTTTCAGTTTATAAACTAGGGGAACTAGGAAGGGTAGAAAGAAGCAGGACAGTGGCATTGCATTGTAGGCAAAGACAAAGAATTCCTCTAAAATGTGTCTGATGAAAAGGAGTATAATTACAAAGAAGAGTTTGAGTTCCAGGTAGTCAGAGAGGGTTTTGTAATTTGCTTTGGGCTTAAAATGACTAAATGTGAATTCTTCATAACATGAGAGAGATAGTGAGAGCAGGATTACAAGAAGAAAGAAAAGAAAGGATTTATTCTCTATTGCCTTTTATGTTCTTGGTTGTGTTTAATTAGCCACTCATATGACAGTGTACATTTGTAGTCACGAGAAAGGAATTTCTCTGTAAGTAAGAACACCTTGTCCTGATGAACACAGGTGCAAAGGGTCACGTGATCTCAGAGGTCCTTCTGGGCAAAAAAGAAACGTGGAAAATATTATAAGGAATATAGAAAAATAATTTTTGGTGTGTTTCCAATAGTGCCAGGCAAATTAAATATCCTAAAATAGCCTTGACACAAAACACATGGACATGTTGGGTAA
Source organism: Tadarida brasiliensis (assembly GCA_030848825.1). Taxonomy (NCBI): domain Eukaryota; kingdom Metazoa; phylum Chordata; class Mammalia; order Chiroptera; family Molossidae; genus Tadarida; species Tadarida brasiliensis. The sequence goes on along the minus strand of CM061266.1, from coordinate 62,222,169 downwards.
TATTTTATCTACATTCTTTAAATGCATAACTGAGCTCAAAAGAAATACAGAAAATTTGTCAGGGCTAATGAAGAGGAATTAGAAAAGGAGAATGAAAGAAGCTGAATCTGGGCTGTTCTGCGGGGTTTAAGGGAATACTACAGATCTTAGTGATCAAGGAACTTAAACTGTAATGGCTTCTTGGAAGTGGGGGTAGATACAGTTCTAGGCTTTTATAGAAAGGAGAGTTTAAATTAAAACCTTCACAAATTCTAGAATTTTTGAAGGACTACATCATTATAGAATATATCTGCTACAGGTTAAGGAAGATGATAGGTAAACTTGCCTATCTTGGCTTATACTTTGGAGGGCTTTTAAAAAATCTGTCCTAATTTGTCATTCTACTCCTATCCCCACATGGATTGGATTTGAAATTTACTTACCTATGTGATCTTAGCAAAAAATAAAAATTAATATTTGAAAATGGTTCTTGACTGGCAGTACTCATGGGACACCTGGTAGAAGCAAATGTAAAATCTCTCTGGAGAACTCCAACTAAGGTCCTTAAATTTCCTGTGGATGAAATTTCATCAAAAATGAATTTACAACCTATAATAAAAAATGCAAAAGAAAATAATCATTAGTAAGCTATAGTTATCAGAGATAAAAAAGAACATATTTAGAATACCAAGAACTTCAAATAATAACTATTGATGGATATTAATTATAAAATATGTTTAAATAATTGAGATGACATGGAGGGACCTGGAGAGTATTATGTTAAATGAAATAAGCCAGAGAAAGACAAGTATCACATGATCTCACTTATTTGTGGAATATAATGAACAAAATAAGGTGATGAACAAAATAGAACCAGAGACATAGAAATAGGGTTCAGACTGACAAACTTTAGAGGAGGGGGTGTGGGGCAGGGAGAGAAGAGATAAACCAAAGAATTTATGCATATAAACATAACCAATGGACATAGACAACAATGCTGGGGGCGGGGCAGGAACAGGAGGAGGGTGACATTGGGGGAAAAAGGAGAAACATCTGTAACAAAAATAAATTAATAATGAAAATGACAATAAATTTAATTAAAGAAAAAAAAAACACAAGGAAGATAATAGCAGACCTGATTTGCAAAAGAATAATACAGCCTTTTTAGAAATTTGACACAATTACCAAGAATAATCAAATGGTCCTATATAGAAATCTATACCCAGGAATTAGAGAGTATACACATTTTTCTCAAGCACATGTGAAAACTTTGCAAAAACGGTTCACAATTTAGGTTTACAGAACAAGTTTCCATAAATTCCAAATAATTTATATGAGAAATGCACTATTCTTTAACCACAATGTGATTAAGTTAGAAGTCAGTATAAAAAAGGCCAAAGGCCAGTAGAAAGTAACTGAACTTCCAATGGGGAGAAGCAGGATAGTTGCATGAGGCAGGATATGCTTTTCTGCTCAGATTTGCTTCACATCCCTACCCTTTGGTTTATAACTTTCCACTTAAGATTTCTTGAGAAGTTATAGCACTTTCTGAATGACTCCTTTTTTTCTGATATAATTATGTGTTCACCCTAAATGACAATAACTTAATATGCTATAAGAAGAGAAATATCAGCATTATGACTTCCAAAACACACACAACAATCCCTAGTAGAGAATATTTTAAGGAACAAATTTGAATAGTATACCATTAGGCTGACCTAAAACAATTTTGTATTGAGGATGTTCACTTAGAAATAGGGTGTCAGCCACAATGATGCCAGTGGTGAGGGAGGTGTCAATTGGTATAACAGAACATGATTTTCTTTCTCATAGGTTACCTGATACAATCTACTTTACCCACGATTTTATTAATTAACATAGTTTTAGATCAGTGGTTCTCAACCTTCCTAATGCCACGACCCTTTAATACAGTTCCTCATGCTGTATGTGGGTGTATCTGCATGGGGGCGGACCCGCCTGGAGACGGATAGAGGAGCCATGTCTCAGTTCCTAAGACCATCAGAAATATGTGTTTTCCGATGGTTTTAGGCGACCCTGTGAAAGGGTAGTTCGACCCCCAAAGGGGTCGCGACCCACAGGTTGAGAACCGCTGTTTTAGATGTTTCCCTCATGTCTTCTAGGAATACATTCTCATCAATGGCAAAGAAATATATTTTTGTCTTTTTTTCCCCTGCATAAACTTTGTGTTTACTTTATGTCTTACTGTATTGTTTATTGCTTCAAACAATATTAAATAATAGTGCTACTAAATATTATTACTTGATTCATGCATTTAATGACCATGTTTCTAGTGAAACGATTTTAGAAATGGTTATTTGAAAATGTTCTGTTTAGTCATCAGTTGTCCTTCGACTAGCTTAGATTTCTTAATTCTATTGTGTAATGTGTATAATTTGATTGTAATTTTTAGTAATTCTTTCCCCTGTTTTTCATTAGGATTGGTTCTTTGTATTTTCATAAAATTTAAGGTTGAAAGCTGAGTTAATTGTTTTCTCTCTCACCCCAACGATAAATACATTTAAGTCAACGCATTTATCTTTAAACACAGCATTTTCCACAGGCCTACACTTTGATATATTGTGTACTTATTTTTATTGATTTGCAAAAATAACTGGTGGCATTTTTTTCTTGTAGTATTTTTTCTTAACTCAGAGTCATTTAAGATAGTGCTTTTTCTAAGTTAAAAGATGCTGTAATTTGTGGTTGAAATTGATGTTATTCATTTATTTTTGTTGAATTTTAATCAGACAACGAGGCTAGTAAAATTTCTGCTTTTTGGACTTATTACATTTTCCTCATGACCTGGAAATTCTGGTATAAGGCACTCATCAGATTTCCAAGAAAATATTCATCCATTACCAACAACCACGTCATAAAAAATCCATTTATTCTTCTAAGAAGTAGGTCATAGACTTGAGATTTTTCAGACTAAAAATATATATAGCTATTTTTTTTCTTGAAGCAATTTCAAAAATAAAGTTTGTATTAATCCACCTGTGTTTTAAGCCTAAAACTTTTCTCCTATGTAGGCCAATCAGATTTCTAATCTACAACTATTTCATAACCAAAACCAGTCAGCATAGGCAAATAAAATTAATTATATATTTCAATTCATGTTATGCAACCTTGTGCCCTGGACAAATATACCAATTTAAGTCTATATCCAATTATGGTGAATGTAACGGATGAAGAAACTATAGTACTATTATTTACAGTTATAGTTTATGACTGCATAGAAAAAAATACTGACATGGTTTCTTTTAGGAACAGAGCAATTTTAATTTTAGCCCACCATTTGTTGGACAATTTGGGTTAGCAAATATGGGTTCATCTTATGGACTGAAAGGAGATGATGGGATTAAAGTACTGAACTACTCTACACAAGAAAATGAGGTGAATTTGGGATTTTCTCAGTAAACTAGAGAGAAAGATGTAGTGAAATGTCCAAGAATTTTTGAAAGAAAAGAAGACAGTGCAAAAGTTAGGGGAGAGAGTTCTGTAGGTTAAACCTTGAACTACAGTATGACCCAGCAATTACACTTCTACTTATATACCCCAAAGAATTGGAAACAGATTTTCAAACAAAAGCTTGTATTTGAATGTTTACAGCAGCACTATTCAAAATAGTAGCTCAAAGGTAGAAACAACCCATGTGTGCATACTGAATGCATGAGCAAAAGAGATGTGGTCTATCCATATAATGGAATATTATTCTGCTATAAAAAGGAATAAAACACTGATACATGATACAATGGAGATGAACCTTGAAAACATTATGCTAAGTGAAAGAAGCCAAATGTAAAAGGCTACATATTGTTTGATTCCATTTATATGAAATTCCAGATTTGGCAAATCCATAGAGACAGAAAGCAGATTTGTGGTTGGTTGCCAAGAGCTGGGGGCGGGGGAAGGGAAGGGAATGAGGAATGATTGCTTAATAGGTATGGGGCTTCCATTTGGAATAATAAAAATGTTCTGGAACTAGATAGTGGTAGTTATATGACATTATGAATATACTTAATACCACTGAATTGTACACTTTAAAATAGTAAATTTTGCAATGTCTATTATACCACAATAAACAAAATTAAAAGAAAAAGTTGCTGAGTTGAAAACTGTTTTAGTCTGAGCACTGATTTATCTTGGGAAGTTTGTTTTCTTTACTTACAATTTAATTAAAAACAGGTCCAATTAAAGGAAATAAAGTTACCCATTTATCATTTTTAAATGTTATAGGAGAGGTAGAAGGAGCCTTCCATTAGGCTATTAAAGAGAAAGACTAGTAAGTGAAAATTCTCCTAGTAGGGAATATTTCTGGAAGGGGAAATAAGAAATCAGCAGTAGTGATTGCCATTGGGAATCAATCGGCTGGGTGGAGTTGCTTTTCCTCTGTACTTTTCTTGTACCTTTTGCAATGATAATATATTATCCACTAAAAAAATAATTGATTAAGAAATTTCTTGTGGTTGAAATAAAGGAGAGACTTTAAAAAAAAAAGGTCTAATATTTACCCTTCGGGTTTGTTTGCTGTGAAATAACCCTTTACTTAATTGTCTAAGCTTCAGTAAAACCTATTACACACCAATGTCTATAAATTTTTTTTTTTTTTAATCAGAGAAAAGAAGGAAAGCGAGCTACTCTGGGTCCAGGTTGTTAAACAGAAGGGACAGGCATGAAGTGAAGTAAGATTCAGAATTGTCAGAAGCAAAGAGTTAGAGTTAAAAATGAATGCGAAAAAGTGAGGAAAATATTTAGAGGTTGGATTTCCACCATATATGGGAATTTTAACAGATAATCATTAAATATTAATATTCACTTAATATTAATTAAACTTTGTTTAGTAATTCATATTAAAGGGAAGAGTCTTCATGAGTTATGAATACGCAGGCAACTGGAATTTGGGTTACCAATATTATAAGGTAGTAAAACTAACTCCCATGTACAGTTTGAAAAATTTCATAACAATAATACCAAGCAATGAATTTAAGTTGTATTTGAACAGTGGCAGCATTGTTGGAATAACTTTCCAATGTAAGCAATTGCAAATTACAGATTATTAGTTCTGGAAACAAAATAGACAGTTAAAACAAGAAAATGATTCCTGGACATAGTTCTAGCACTTTTGCTGTATAGAATATTTCTTTGTTTAATAATTAGTTATGTATCTATTTTTCCCAACTGGGTAGTAAACAAAGTTAAGTTTGTTTCTATTTACTTCATGTATTTACCCAGTGCCAGACACAGAGTAGATCCTGAAAAATAAATTTTTATTAAATGATCCAAATATTTTGTATTAGAATCTGAACAGCCGGTGAGAGAGGGCACGTCACATAGACAAATCTTAATTCTTTTGACTATAAGATTGAATGAGTTGGGCATTAGAGGATTTATACATATTTATGAATGGATGGGAAAAAAAGTTCTGTGAATTCCTAAAGTGAAAAACCATTGACGTGGTCTCTGATGCTCACATTAAAATTGACATTTATCTTAAAAATTTGAAAATTATTTAAATGGATTTTCAAAATATCATTTTTAACCATAGAAGAGAGCCAGACTCTGAAGTGATCATATATTTATTGGACAGTTATTGAGAGGTTTCATGGACCAGATGCTGATGGAGAGAAGTAAAGCTGAAAAAGATATGATCCAGGCATTCAAAGTGTCCACAAAGCTGTGGCATAAGTAAACATAAAAGCAAATTCTGATTAAAATATAAGTTCAATAATGTACAACTCAAGTACAGTGGAAACATGAAGAACATAATATCCAGAATAATTATAATAACTATTATCTGTGAATTATAATTGTATCATAAATAGAATTTTGATAGCATTCCTTTCCCAATAAAGACAATGCAGTGAAAATTTTAGACATATTTTTTCTTCTTGCAGTCACTGTCCATATGTATTATGTATATAACTAGGCTCATGAAATTATTACTGATTACATTGGTTATAGAAATGTATAATGAAGTATTATATAAAATAGAAGTAGAAAAATGTTTTTAGAATACATTTTGACATTTTGGATGTGTTGTTAGAAATTCTAGAGTGAGGTAAATAACTGCTTACTAATACAGGTCTTTTCATGTAGTTAAAGATTCTGAATTTTCCTCTGGTGGTTTATATCAGATTTTACCATTTAGTCATTACCCGTGTTGCTTTGGATACCATATTATTCATAAACCCTCTATAATAGGTTGAAAAGTGTTTCACTTTAGGATTGTCATTTTGCTGAAGGTTTATTTTTCTCTTCATTTGTTCTGTAGTTTGAATTAAAGTGCAATGACTTATGCATTATTTATAAAGGAACCCTAGGATTTCCTAGTTTTCAGAGATTATAATAGGTGCCTGGGATCTGTAATCACAGTCTTGGTTTTTGTTATGTTAGACCATAAATATTTCCCTTTGTTGACACATTTATGACCTGCTTTCATTTTCTGATACTTTCCGCCTTTATATAAAACTTGAGATGTTTTAGCATAATTTTAAGTTTCTAGATTGAATTCTGTTAATATTTTTCTGAAAATTTTAAGGAGTTGAACTACCTAATTATAATGCACTTTGCTATTTTCTTACATGAAATTTAACTAGCTGTCATACAAATTAACAAAATTCAAAATTCTGAGTTTATATATAAAGGTAATGACTTGTAAAATGTCATACTTGCAATGTTCATCTTCACCACAAAATATCTTGTATTCCAGTATAAAATATTATCATGGTTGTTTGGCAGGTTAATTCTCAGGTTAACCATTTAATACAGTATTAATGGAAGTAGGAGCCATCTTGGAAAACAATTATATATGACTTCTTCCCATTCATGTGGACTTTTGAGTTTCCCTTTTCTCTCCATCAGAAAGCTATGGTTGCCATGGTAGCTTTTAGTCTGATTTAAGAAACTGTTTTATACACTTTTTTTCCCCCTTGGTGTAAGGATTGGTTCACCACAAATTGGTTATTCTCTGCCAAAAGTGGAAATCCTATCAAGAATTTCATTCTGATAGTTTCATTCTTATGTCTTTCTCTCTGATAAATACATTAGTGTGGACATATAGATAGATGTATAAATGACTATAGACTTGTGCATGTTTATGTCATTGACATATTTTATGTTCTCCTGCCAAAATAGGTTGTCATCTCTTCAACTTTTTATATATATTTAATTTTCTGTGAATTTAATAGACCACTCACCGTAGGAACATTTGTCCCTTAGGATCCTCAGAATCACATTCTTTCATATGAACTTGGCAATAGGCCTAAAGACACAAAGGCTTCAAGACATAGTTAAGTCTGGCCAGTGTGGCTCAGTGGTTGAGTGTCAACCCATGCACCAAGAGGTCGCAGGTTCGATTCCTGGTCAGGACACATGCCCAGGTTGTGGGCCTGATCCCCAGTGTGTGGGGCATGCAGGAGGCAGCCAATCAATGTTCTCTCTCATTGATGTTTCTATTTCTCTCTCCCTCTCCCTTCCTCTCTCTCTAAAATCAATAAAAGGAAAAAAAAAGACATAAACAACTAATGGGAGAGATTTATTACCCATCAGAATTACTCTGATTTACCTAGTGACTATACCCAATATTTATTTATTTTAATGATTCTTAGGTAATAGATCCTGATTCTTTCTAAGGCATCTCCTTTGCTTATTACTTTCTAGTGACTCGTCTGTAATTAACATCAGCATGTTTCCACATCATTTCATATTTCTTTTTCAACCAAATTATGTTGACCAAAAAAAATAAGTTGGGTCATTCATTCTATACCTTTTCAATTTTGATCTTTGTAGCCCTGCACCATAGTGACAGAGGTACCAAACATTCTGAAATACTGGTTTCTTAAGAACTTTAAATTGTATTTTTCCATTACAGTTTACATTCAAAATTATTTTGTGTTAGCTTCAGATGTACAGTATAGTGGTTAAAGAATCATGTACTTTACAAAGTGTTCCCCCCGGTTATTTCCAGTACCTACGTATGCTATACTTTACATCCTGATGACTATTTCATCACTACTAATCCTCTTTTATTTATGACTATCTTATTTGTGATTGAGCCAATCACCAAATCCATATGAGACCAAAGCCACACACAGATTGTACTCAGGAAAAGACCCCATGCCTGGTCATCACTGTAGCTAGTGAAATATTCTTTAAGTATTTAATCTGTCTATAAAATATTTTAGACATTAGACTATATGGGCAGTAGAGTCTCACCTATGTTTTATCTTCCCCCTAGCTTTATTTAGGCATGGTAAAAAAATAAAAATTGTCTATATTTAGTTTCCACAATTTGATATTTTAAGGTGCACAAATGCTAACCACAATCAAGTTAATGAACACATCCATCATCTGACATAATTACCTTTTGTGTATGTGTGATGAGAACACTTAAGATCTATTCTCTTAGAAATCCCAATCAAAACTACAAAGGCATTTTTCACAGAAATAGAAAAGAATAATCCTAAAATTCCTATGGGACCACAAAAGACCTCAAATAACCAAAATGTTTCTCCTATGTCTTAGAATGAAACAGTGGTGATGGTGTATACTTAGACCTGTTATAATTTCAGCTAATTCTCCCAAGTTGTTGTTGATATTGGATAAAACTATACTGGGTAGATAAACATAATGATAATGTAGTTTTTGGTTTTTATTTAATCCTCACCATAGGATACTTTTCCATTTATCTTCAGATACAGTGGGAGGGAAGGAGGAAGGAAGAGAGAGAGAGAGAGAGAGAGAGAAACATCGATGTGAGGGAAACACATCAATTGGTTGCCTCCTACATGACCCCAACTGGGGCCAGGGACAAACTGCAACTGAGGTATGTGCCCTTGGCTGGAATCGAACCCAAGACTCTTTGGTCTGCGGGCTGACGCTCCAACCGCTGAGCCAAATGGGCCAGGGCTGATAACGTAGTTTTTGAATATTATGGATCATATACTGAGGCAATGCATTAAATATGTTGAAAGCATTTCAAATATACAAAAATGAATAGCCACTAAATTTATTTAAATGCATTTGTCAGAGTTGTACTGTTTTATAGGAGTGGGCTTTATAGTTATTTTCTCCCATGGTTATTTTTCATTTTGTGTCGCCTTCTCACAGCTGTGTCAGTGCCAGTGGGAATCAGTACATAAACTTAGTGTATATCTGTGCTTGTGATGCCAGAATACGCCTGTCATCAAAACTTACGTTGTTAGGCAAATGCCGTTGACTCACTGTTGAGAATGACACATAATGGATCTATGAGCTTCATTCCTTTTGAAGGTCACTGTTTGGAGAAAATATGTTTAGTGACATTTATCCTGGCAACAAAAACTTTAAAGTGACACACAAGCTTTGTGTCAACGAGACTGATTTGGGGATTGAAGAAAGGCATTTGGTAGAAGAAAGGCATGCTGGGAAACCAATGGAAGAAACTTTGGAGGACAAAATTATTTATTGATGATTGGCCAGATCCATTATTTAGTTGGGTCTAAGCCCCAGGGGAAAAAGGACCATGAGTAGACACTGAAAGAGTGGTTGGTATATATAATCCTTGTAGATATAAATTGGAAGCACAAAGTGGTATTTTATAACATAATGTGAAAGCTAATGTGTTGTGACTAAAAGAGAATTCTAGAAGAAATTCTTAAAGTCAGCATGCCACTTCAATGCCATTAGACGAAATTAACACACACTAAGAAAAGATGGCATTCATGGTGGGAGATAGTACAATGGTGAAGAATGCCTTCACCTAACCTCAAGGACAATCCTTAGAAAATAAACATGGAGCAGAAATCAGGAAAAATAGTAGACCACTTGTGGTTTCCTAGAACCACAAGCTTGACCCCATTTCCTTTTAGATTATTACTAGTTAGAACCATTTCAGCCACAAGTGCAAAAACTATATTTGAGTTAGCTCCAGGAAGAGTAGGGATGTTACTGGCTCACATAAATGCAGCAAAGCAAATGTGTTTGGGTTCAAAGGAACTCTCAAGGAACCTCTGTATGAAGGAATGAAAAAGTCGCTCTTTTTCTACTTCTGTCCTTTTTACTCCTCTCATCACTCTCCATTCTTATCTCTACTCTCATTTATTTATTGTGATTGCTGTTTTAGATTTGGAAAAAGATTTTGGTGATGTTTTTTTAAATTAAAGAACTATGTCTTTGTTCTCAGCAGCCCCACTTTTGGAAGCTATCCTATAGAAATAAATAAGTAGATAATAAAGAACACACACACACACATAATGTGAATGCATTAAAAATATGAGTGTTTATATATGGCTAAAAAAAGTCCTAGAAGGATATACATGAAACTATTAATGGTGACTACTCTGAGAAAGCAATGTGCTCATGTGAACAGGAAGAGAGGAACATTCCTTTTTCATGTTCTATAGTTTTGCCTTGCTTAATTAATTGTATTACAACAAAATCATATTCCTGTTTCCTGTACAATTCTAAATTATAAAAATGAGACCTTACAGAAAACCAAATGAAAAGTGGTTTAAGAAGGAAATAGAATTCATAATACAAAAATCTAATTGCACGGACATTTCTAGAACAGCATTTTACCAAACATTTACTGTGAAAAGTGTGAAGGAGGACCAAGTAGCCTCATGGTTGTCATGGTGATATTATCTAATTTGTTTCATATTCTCTGTTCAACTATTCAGTAATCCTAGAGACTTGCCTCTAGCTTGTTTGAACTTTGGGAAGCAATGGAAAGACAAAATCACAGAGAGACAAATACATGCAGAAATAACACATGACTGCCGTTCTCCCCAATATTTTTTCCTTTTTCCTTTTAGCCACTGTTGAAGGATTGCCTTGGTCTATGACTGAGAGAGACATCCATGGTTTCCCAAACGACCTCGCTAGCATACTGTGATAAGCATGGATGGAAAGTACATGGCTCTGGGAATTAAGTGCACTAGTTGTTAGCCTCAGCTCTTACATTTGTATCAATTATTTTATCATTTACCTAGAACCCTACAGTTTACAAACTACTTTCAAGTATACTGCTCTGTTGAATCCTCATAACAACTCTGTGAGATGCATGTATTATTATCCCAGTTTTAAAGATAAGAGATCTCATTCTACAAAGGTTAAATTCTTTGCCCAAGGTGAGAACAGTTTATAATTGGAATTGTGAGAGAAATGACACAAAACTAGTTTGTGGTTTCCAAGCCCAAAGCTTGTTTTAAGATACCACTGCCTAAGCAAGTCATACCTTTTATAAATAACACATAAGGCAAAATAATATAACACGATAAAAGTAATGTAGTAGATCTGTAAGATATTGATACAGGTAAAAGATTAAATCAAAGCAGATTTCAAGACAAATATATCACATGGAACAGAGGACAGTAGTAAGACATTGAAAGCAGAAGTCCTAATTTTTTAAACAAATATCAATTCCTGAATAAATCAGGAATAGAAGCTGTTTTTATAACTTGAGAATATCTAAAATCATAGACTATTGTTTTTAAAAGGAACAGTGAAAATATTCTAATTAAATTCACATAGAATACAAAAGATTTTGCTTTGACTGCTGTTGCCTAAAATTGTCCTGGAGTGTCTTCACCAGGGTTTTGCAACTCAGCTCTCAACTGTCATTTTGCACACTGGTCATCTGGAGAACTTTTACAAATATCAGTGCTTGGGTCCAAACACAGACATTCTGATTAAATTGGTCTTGAGAACCAGCATTGGTAAGCAAGCTCCCAAGGTGTGAAATGAAGAGGAAACCAGACGTTGTAGAATTTTTTCCCCCACTTTTCCTTTCATAACGTCATGGAAATACCTTTCATTTGTGTAGTATGTATCAATTTTAAAACATTTCAGTCAACATTTTCACATTTTATTCCTAATACAATCTTAAGAGGTTTTTAAAAATTATGTCCTAATTTTATACATATGGGCAACTAACTGCCTGCCACCAGTAACTACCTCTTCACCAAACCTGTTTAAAAATTGTCTTGGACTATTGTTAATGGATGTAAAGCTCAGCTGAGAGGATGAAAAAATACATATAGCAGTAATGCTATTCTCTAATGTTGAAGCATAGCAACCAAAATAAAGATAAACAAAATATGGCAATAATTAGTTATAATTAGCTATGAAAAATTAGACATGACAGGTTGCACAGATAATTTGAAGGATAGAATTTCATTATTTCTCCATATTATACATTTAAATGTACTATATTAATAATTTATTACCTGAAAACCACAGAGATATTGTCAAAACATTAGGTTCACAACAAGTGATAGGGCTTCATGAAAAAACAAGGTAATAGGGCCGCAGAACTGAGAAATGTAAAGACTGGAAGAAAAAGGGAAAATTAAGAGCTGCTACACATGTTCAACACAACTTCCCTGCACGAACTGAAAAGTGGCTACAACGGAAGAAACGTTTTAAGTTGGAAGGATGTCAGAGTGAAGAAGCTTGGCAATTTCAATTCACCGATGAAGATTACAAGCCAACACCAGAATATTGCTTTTTAAAAAAATCAACACCGGATCCTCTAAATTTCAAGGAGAAATAATCTAGCCTGTGTGTGAGAAAGAACAGGTTTATCCAGAAATCTCCAGCCTTGATCCGGGTCCTTAGAGGCTCATATGACTGTACTTGTCGTGAAGCGCTTTGGGCCACTAAAGACTCACTTCACTCTGATTCCAAGAGAACATAAATCTGTGGCAACCTTTAGGCAGATTAAGCTATTTACAGGATTCAGATGAGTTGCCAAATTGGTGTTGGCTACAGTCTTCAGAAGTTTCAAGTGGCGTTGATAATAATAAGAAGGAACCCACATCTGTGTAAATTGAAACTTTAAGAGATGGCATAGAACAAGAGACAGGGAGAATTATTTCAGAAATGTGTAAACAATAATGCCCCTTGTTGATACTGAACAGGATTTATTATTTGAATAGGGATGTTTCAATTTCTAATACAGTGGATGCCAGCAATGAAGAGAATCGATAGGATTCAAGCAGAGGCAGTGGAATATGAAGTTTTGGGAATCATGATTTACACAGCTTTGAAGATGGTAGTTTCTAGGTTCTGAGGTTGAAGATTGCTATAAAAACCTTTATGATAGATACATTTTTACATTGTTTTCTTCTTTCTAGACATTGATTTCTTATTGAAATCAATGTATACATTAGAATTTATTCATTTTTTGGTGTTGCCTGCTGTGTATTAATATTAAAAGAGATATGAAGTATTTGCTTTTGGTGCATTCTACAGCATGAATTAGACATCCTTCAAATTTATTATTTCCTCTATGCTTTGTGCCATTTTAACCAAAGGATTTGTTTATATGCATGTGCAATGGCTATCTATATAGAAATTAATTCAAATTGGGACTTGCTTCTTACTAAAATGTGGTATGCTATTTTTTTAACAGGATCTTGAGTATGTTAGGAATTTTTGTTTACAAGAAAATTCTGTTTTGCTTTTACTGTGTACTGATATTTACTGACATCTATATATCTGTCTTTATGCGCAGTGATTCTCATTTTTCACAGTGTTATGTTCTATAAAGTCAGCTCGAATACTAAATGAGTAAAGACTCAACCATGCTCCTAGGGGAAATATAGGTTTAGATGCCTGTGAACCTCTTGTCACATTTTCAGCAACTGATCAATACATAACTTTGCTTTTGCTTTATGTGTTTCTGTGTAAGGACACCTTATTTAATTTATATACTTCCAGCTTTATTGGGATATAATTGACAAATAACAGTATGTAGATGTACAAAGCGATGACATACAGTTGATTTTTCTTATTCATTGATTCCACATTCATAAATGTGCTTACACATATATATAATAAAATAATTACCCCAATAAGTTTAGTTAACACCTGCTCACATAGTTATCTATTTTGGTGTGTGGCAAGAACATTTAAGAAATAGTCTTAGCAAATTCAAGTATACAGTACAGTATTAACTATAGTCACCATCCTGTACATTGTTGGAGCCTCAGAACTTACTCATCTTATAACTGAAAGTCTATACTTTTGGACCAACATATTCTCATTCTCCCATCACCCAGCCCCTGGTAACCACCAACCTACTCTCTATTTCTATGAGTTCACCTTCTTTTAGGTTGCACATATGAGATCATACAGTATTTGCTGTCCTCTGTCTGACTGATTTCACTTAGCAAAAAAACCCTCAAGGTACATTCACATTGATGCCAAATGGTAGGATTTTCTTCTTTGTATGGCTGAATAATATTCTATTGCACACATACACCACATTTTCTTTATTCATCAATTGCTGGACACGTTGGTTATTTCCATGTCTTAGCTATTGTGAATAGTGCTGCAGTAAACATGGGGGTGCCGATCTCTTAGAGACAGTGATTTTACTTCCTTAGATATATACCCAGAAGTTGCTGCATTGCTAGATCATATAGTAGTTCTATTTTTAATTTTTTGATGAACCTCATACTGTTTTCTATATGGCTTACCAATTTATAGTCCCACCAACAGTGCACAAAGCTTCCATTTTCTCCGCATCTTCTAATATAATGTTGATTCACGAGCACTGAACTGACAGCCAACAGCACCAGAACTCATGTTTGAATAAAGCTTATCTAACACAGGTATTTTCCCCATGAAGCACATCACAGCCTTCTTGCACTTAGGAACACTAGTTAGTATTTCAGAACTACACTTGGAGCCATTTAAATAGGTAAATCACCAATGAAAGCACAGAAATACAAAAAAAAAAAAAAAGACACTGAATAAACAAGAAAAATATACTTGTTTCAAATATTAGAGTTGAAACATGAATGCGGAATGTCACCTTGTTCAACCTCAGTCGGGAACATGCACATGAGGTGATGCAAATTTTTCTCCACTCTGTGCATAGCCATGAAAAACAAGAAAGTGCCATGCGCTTTGATTTGGGGGTTACAGATCAATTTTAGCAAGCAAGCACATTTATGAATATGGAATCAACGAATAAGAAAAATCAACTGTCTGTCATTCTATACTTTAAAAAAATAGTGCAATATCACTGCATATTCATAACTCATCAGTCAAAACATACACTCTTTTTTATTATTTATTTTTTATCCTCATGTGAGGACATTTTTGCATTCATCTTCAGACAGAGCAGGAGGGAGAGAGGGAGGAAGAGAGAGAGAGAAACATCAATGTGTCTAAAGAGACACATCGACTGGTTGTCACCCACACAACCCCAACCGGGGTCGGGAACAAACTGCAACCGAGGGACGTGCCCCTAGCAGGAACCGAACCCGGGCCTCTGTGGTCCACGGGCCGATGCTTTAACCACTGAGCCAAACCAGCCAGGGTAAACATACACTCATTTTTTAAAAATTGAGGTAGAATTCACACAACAAAAGGAATCATGTTAAATTGAGGAGCATTTAGTACATTCACAGCGTGGTGGAACTATTACCTCTATTTAGTTCCAAAAGATTTTCAGTACCCCACAATGAAGCCCCATACCCACTAAGTGGTCACGTTCTATTCGTCCTTTTACCTAAGCCTTAGCAATTAGTAATCTGCTTTCTGTTTCTATAGATTTACCAATTCCAGATATTTCATGAAAATGGAATCCTTCATTATAAAATATTTCGTGTCTGACTTCTTTCATTTAGCATGTTTCCAAGGTTCAGCTATGTTACGCATATATCAGTATTTCATTTCCTTTATGGCTACATAATATTCCTTTGTAACAACTGCATTCTTTTTTTTTATTTAAAAATTTTTTTCATTACAGTTTACATTCAATATTATTTTGTATATGTCTAACAACATAGTGGTTAGACAATCATATACTTTACAAAGTGTGCCCCCTGATATCTCCAGTGTCTAACATTAGGGGGAACAACTGTATTCTTAATGATCAATATATTATAAAAAGTACTCACTCTTTTTTTCCCCCTAAATTACTTTAATTTATCACAAACTCTTGGACAGAGATGATTCCGTAAGAAACTTTGAGATATTTTGAATTTAATTAATAGGACCTAGAAGGCCAAGATATCAGATGGAAGACGGACAACCCTTTTGTTTTGTTTTCTCTTTCTTTCTTTCTTTCTTTCTTTCTTTCTTTCTTTCTTTCTTTCTTTCTTTCTTTCTTTCTTTCTTTCTTTCTTTCTTTCTTTCTTTCTTTCTTTCTTTCTTTCTTTCCTTCCTTTCTTTCTTTTCTTTCTTTCTTTCTTTCTTTATTTTTGTTACAGATGTTTCTCCTTTTTTCCCCATTACACCCTCCTCCCCATCCCCCCACCCTGTCCCCAGCTTTGTTGTCCATGTCCATCACTTATGCATACATGCACATAAGTTCTGTGGTTTATCTCTTCCCTCCCCCCAACCCCCTCTTCTGAGGGGTGTCAGTCTATATCCTACTTCCACATCTCTGGGTCTACCCTGTTCCTCAGACTGTTATGTTCATTATATTCCACAAATAAGTGAGATCATGTGATATTTGTCTTTCTCTGCTTGGCTTGTTTCGCTTAGGATAATACTCTCGAGGTCCCTCCATGTCGTCTTAAAGGATAAGAGATCTTTCTTTCTTACAGCTGCATAGTACTCCATTGTGTATATGTACCACAGCTTTTTTATCCATTCATCCACTGATGGACACTTGGGCTGTTTCCAGATCTTAGCTATTGTAAATAGCGCTGCTATGAACATGGGGGTACATGTATTCTTTCTGGTTGGTGTTTCAGGCTTCTTAGGGTATATTCCTAGAAGTGGGATCACTGGGTCAAATGGCAATTCAATTTTTAATTTTTTGAAGTAACACCATAGTGTTTTCCACAGTGGCTGCACCAGTCTGCATTCCCACCAGCAATGTACTAGAGTCCCCTTTTCTCCACACCCTCGCCAACACTTGTTGTTTGATGATTTGTTGATGGCGGCCATTCTGGCAGGTGTGAGGTGATACCTCATTGTTGTTTTAATTTGCATCTCTCTGATGATTAGTGATGTTGAGCATTTCTTCATATGTCTCTTGGCCATTTGTAAGTCCTTTTTGGAGAGGTGTCTATTTAGTTCCTCTGCCCATTTTTTAATTGGGTTCTTTGTCTTCCTTTTGTTGAGTTGTATGAGCACTCAATATATTTTGGAGATGAACCCCTTATCTGATGTATCATTGGCAATTATGCTCTCCCATAGAGTGGGTTCCCTATCTGTTTTGATGGTTGTTTCTTTTGCTGTGCAGAAGCTTTTGAATTTGATGTAGTCCCATGTGTTCATTTTTCCCTTTGTTTCTGTTGCCTTAGGTGATGTATCAGTGAAGATTCTTCTGCGTATGATGTCCGAAATTTTGTTGCCTACATTTTCTTCTAGGATTTTTATGGATTCATGAGTCATATTTAAGTCTTTTATCCATTTTGAGTTTATTCTTGTGTATGGTGTAAGTTGATGGTCTAGTTTCATTTTTTTGCATGTAGCTGTCCAATTTTCCCAACACCATTTATTAAAGAGGCTGTCCTTACTCCATTGTACGCTCTTGCTGCCTTTGTCAAATATTAATTGAGCATAATGTCTTGGGTCAATTTCCGGATTCTCTGTTCTGTTCCACTGGTCTATATGCCTGTTCTTGTGCCAGTACCAGGCTGTTTTGATTACAGTAGCTTTGTGGTATAACCTGATATCCAGTATTGTGATCCCACCTACTTTGGACGGACAACCCTTTGAAGAACATGATATTTTCAAAGACTGAAAAAAAAAATGCTTTTTTGTCTACTCCCCTGGAAGCCTGACCATTTTTCTTTCTTATTAGGTGTTTACAGTTGCTTAATATTTGGTTATTTTCAGTTTCCTTCTTTGGCTGTTCAGATGGTCCTTGTGAGACTATCCATAGTGTGTCCTCTGGTCTCAGCATCTTCAATAAGTTTAAGTGGTGTGACTTTTGGTCTCTACCTAAAGCTCTACATACTGGAATTAAGAAAACAGATCACAAACAACAGATAAGTCTGTGGTTTTTAACAATGACTAAGGCTGTAGCATAAAAGTGACTGCTTAACATTTCTTTAACATAACAAATAAATCCTAAGTCAAACAAGACAAAATTCTTGAAAAATATTCATTTCAAAGTAGAGGTTCATATGGAAAAAATGGTTTGCATTTCCTCAAATCAATAAAATTAACTGGTGGGAGAAATATGAATTGTGGTTTTTAATGGTGTTATGGTGATATAAAATAGATGTTTCTCATGAAAAGTTTATTAGGTTGTGATAAACTTACCGTGATATTTTGAGAGGATAAATCAGCCAGGAATAATCACTCAAATCATTTGATTCAAACATATCATCTATGAAATAGAATTTCTCTACCATATACAAAGTGAGCAGGTTAATATTAATACATCTTTTGTGGCTATCTTATAAGAAAATGGTGGTCCCCTTCTCTGGACTACATAAAGGAAATATTGATGAAACTCCTAATAGATGTTTATTTTTTTACTTGTGCAAGCAGTGGTCTGTCTAGGATGAAAGTGATTAGTAATAGTAAGGAGAAGAGCCTAGAAATTTATACTTAATTTCATCCTCTGTATCAAGAACAGTTTTCCTACATTCTCTAGCTCCACATACTCATTTATTCTGATCATTCCCAAAAAGAAACATTTAATAAAGCATGCCCCATTTCAAAATTTCTCATAAGTGGTTGGTTTCTGTTGATGCAACATTGTAAAGGGATTTTACAGTAATAATTCTCAGTGCTATAAATCTAATATAAAACATTACCCATGTCTGCCTTGTGTCCAGAGAAACTGAAGATAATGTTTTGTTCTGTAAAAACTCTAACTTGTGCACACTATATATATCTGATGGATAAAAAATAGCCATTCCCTGTAGCTAACTTTAATTGCAATATGCTACATGTCAGCAGCATTTGGAAAATGCATTTTATTATATCAAAGATAGCTTGTGTGAAGACATCTTGAAAGTGACAAAAACAATCAAATTTCAAAAGCTGAGAATGTGAGAAATACTAATGGGCACTAGTATTGACTTTTATCTTTTCCATTTATCATCTGACAATGCTTTTAGGTAATTATTTAACTTGTGCAAAGGGAAAGAGATTTGGAGGGGAGGGAAACTGGCACTGGTTACTAGGAGGTTTAAAAAAATGTTTCTCTGTGTGTGGGTGTGTGCACACATGTGCTCCATGGTAGAACTGGGAAAGAGGCTAGTTTTATAAAATTCAGAACTAATTTTATTCTACTATGTAAAAGGGTAATTATGGTATACTGAATGAAAGTGAGTTAGAGTTCATGTTATTGTATCTGGAGAAATGTCATTGACTCTCTTCTTGGAACAACTGAAAAAGGGATAATCCGTGTGCCAAATGAGCCCACTTTGTTTTGGACAATTCTAAATGATAGAAGTTTCTTAGGTTCTTCCATATTTTAGTCTCCATTTCGATTTTTGGAGCAATAGAAACAAATAGTTTCTTGCTTATTCATTAATAAATAAATATCCTATTTATTTGAGATAATTCTTATTATTCTCCCTGTGAACTTCTCTTTTGCCTAATAGAGTTCCTACATCCTTCAACTGTTTCTCTTAATCAAAGATATCATACCGTCCATCATCCTGATGGAATTTCTCAGAACATATTCTACTTTGTGCCTTATAATATGATACTCAGAATTGAAAATAATGCTGTAAGATTTTCTAATCAGTTCAGAACAGAATGAGAGTCTTATCAACCTACCATGATTTGGACATTACAGTTCAATTCACGTAGCCTACAATGACAGCAACATTCTATTTGCTATTACACTGTTGGCTCGCAAGAAGTCAACAAATGTTACTTGAAGTACCAGGAAGCCAGATCTTTCCCTCTCTCCCTATCTTGTTTTATACACATTGGGTGGCTACTATCAAAAGAACAGAAAATAACAAACGTTGGTGAGGATGCAGAGAAATCAGAACCCTTATGCACTGGTGCTGGGAATGTAAAATTGTATAGCTATTATGGAAAACAGTATGGAGGTTCCTCAAAAAAATAAAAATAGAACTACCATATGATCCAGCGATCTCATTTCTGGGTACATATCCAAAATAATTCAAAGCAGGACCTCAAAGAGATACTTGCATACCCATGTTCATTGCAGCGTTATTCACAATAGCCAAGAAGCAGAAGCAACCCACATGTCCATTGACAGATGAATGGATACAAATAATGTGGTTTATACATAAAATGGAAATTATTTAGCTTTAAAAAGGAAGCATTCTGACACATGCTACCACATGGATAAAACTTGAGGACGTTTTGCTAAATCTAATAAGCCAGTCGCAAAAGACAAATATTGTGTGATCCTACTTATTTGATGCACTGGAGGAGTTGAACTCAAAGAAACAGAAAGTAGACTAGGATGAGAAATGGGAAATTAAATTAATTTTGAACTCATGTTTACATTGTTAGAAAACAATGACATTTTAGTTTTTTAAAAACTTAAAACATCTACCTTAAAAAAATGTTTTTTTCTTTCTTGATTTTTAGAAAGAGAGGAAGGGAGAGGAAGAGAGAGATAGAAACATCGATAAGAGAGAACATCAATTGGCCGCCTCCTGCATGCCCCCCACTGGGGATTTGGCCCACAACCTGGGCATGTGCCCTGATGGGGAATCTAACCAGCGACCTCTTGGAGCATGAGTCGACGCTCAATCACTGAGCCACACCAGGTGGACAAAACATCTACCTTTTAAATCTAATGTTGAGATAAAAGAATTGCGTACTATAATGAGTGACTTGCTTGAAGGAAGAAAATGTGGTTCTATAGAAAAGGATATAACACATCAAGAATGCATTTACTTATCTTGCTATAGTTATTAACTAGGTCCTGCATGATTTTTAAGAGTGTGTTTAAGATATTGTGTTTTAAATAATCTACATGGTAGTCTAACTCTTCATTCTTAATGTTTCTCATTCTTTAAAGAATAGTCACAACATTTTAACTTTCTATTTTGATGTATTTATAGGGTCACTTTTCTTGTCATTAATGTCAGTAATAACTGGCTGCTTAGATGGTGATGGGATAGGGAGACTCAGATCGAAAGGTTTAACCAATCTTAGGTTATTTTAAAATGTTTACCAAGCTGATTGGCTACTTATTGACCGTAGTGGCTCATGCATTTTCCCCCTAGCCTGCAGATTTTTTATGCTGAAAATGAAACCGAGGGTTCTAAGATGCTTGAGTTTTGCAGATGTTTTTCCTGACAAACTCACTGAGGAGCCACAGATCATCATGATAACTTAAAGCATAACACCTTTCTAATTTGCAAAATCAAGTCACTTGAGATCTATAAACCAGTATGTCACTGTGATCAGGGTGAGATCTCTTCTACACAGGGAATCATTAAAGCAGTTGAAATTTAGGATGGCTCTCTCTCTAGTGCCTGCAGTTTAACATCAAGGAAGATAGAAGAATTACATTATTTTTCATTAGATAATATAGCCATAGCCTCTTTCTTATACAAAAGGTTCATATCAGTTCAAGAAATTCATATTTAAAGTGCATAATTGGATTTTAGATTTTAGAGAGAACATGAAACTTATTATGCATACTGATATGGACATTGTAATTTAAAAATGTCGAAAGGAAAACTATGATATTGTACAACCTTTAAAAGTAAAATTTAGAGAGAATTCAAAGTGGAGGCGGAGAATGTAACAGAGGGCCTTCTTTCTCATCTACTCTCCCTGCCAAACCACTGGCTCAGAGACAATGAGAGAAACTGGCAAGGCAAGCGTAAGCAAACATGAAAAACTTCCTTGATAATTTCAACACTAGTTCATTAACTTCGAATTTTACAACATATTGGGAAGGCCACTTGACTTTGCTTCTTCAAGGTTTCAGTGCGGGAATGATGTTCAACACCCTCAACGTTTGTTGTGAACCCCTGCTAATAAAAATGACTTGAAAGTTGTTTGTAAGTATAAATGCTACATACTATTATTTGGAGTCACCCCATGAGAAGAGTCTAATATCAAATGTGTGCTCTGTTCTCAGTACTTGAATGGATACATCTGGCTGACCCCTGGTGGGATAGGGAAATGGGCCAGTTTTGTCTTAAGCACTCTGGTTTTTCCAGTCTGTTATTTTTCAGTCCTCAATGACATCTTTAGACCTCCTCTAGCCCCCTGAAATTCTCTCTGCTACATCAAAGCATGCTTTTATATAACCCACAAACTTAGGTGGCCTCTGATTTTAATTAGAAGGAAAACCTGAAGTTAAACAAACAAAATTAAAGCCAGTGGGAAAATCAGGATTCAGAGGAGTCTTTTGTATTTTTTTTTTTAGAAAGATAAATATATCCAGAGAAGAATTTATAATGCAACACTGTCCCAGAAGGTACAGACTCTAAGCACAGCATTTAAGCACTAAGGGGAAGGCAAGCAGGTAGCCTATACTACCAGCCTAGATTGTCTGAAGTTCTGGTTACACATGTTCTTTTACTTCACCCCCCCTACATACACTTAATCTCATAAAGAGCTCATAAGGAAATGTGTTACAATTTTGTTTTTCAATTTTGGAAGATATATTTCCCACTCACTTTGCTAAGTGGTTAGTTGTTTTCAGTATCAAACACAGAACCAGAGGCCAAATGGTGATAATTGCTGAATCCTATTTCCAACAAGGACATTTTTTATAAACATACATTTGTAATTACTTTTCATCTAATTAGCTAAGACAAAGTAATGGGCCAATATGATCTAACAACCTTCTATATGACTGAGTGCAGTCAGCTGCAGTGAAGTACATTAGAATCAATCAGTGATCATTTAAGCAGAATTTACTTAATTATGCAAATTTGATCTGTTCAAGTTTTGTTATTCTAAACTTACCACATGGAAATGGGACTTTATGAAAATTTATTAACAAAAGAAAATCAAGAAGAAACAATACCTTTATTTGCACTTGACTTAGAGAGTGACATTCAACAGTTTTAGGCCATGTGTGTGATCTTTCACAAATTACTGTTTTCAATAAAACATGTATGTGAGCCCTATAAAATAAACAGGTGGAGAAATGGGAAGATGTAGGTCAAAGGGCACACAATTACAGCATGGTGACTATAGTTAGTAATATTGTATTGAATACTTAAAATTTGCTAAGAGACTAGATCTTAAGTGTTCTCACCACACACAAAAAATGGCAACTATGTGAAAATATAGAAGCTTAATTGTGGTAATCATTTTACAATGCATAGATATATCAAATCATCACTCATATACCTTAAAATGTACACAATATTTATTTGTCAATTATATGTCAATAAACCTAGAAAAAAATCTTTGTTCTTACTATAAATTCATAAGAGGCGTGCTTTGGAGAATTGTTTTAACGGTAATATCTAGCTCATATATGAAGCAAAAAGATGCTAATCTTTGAAGTGGAAAAATTTTCTGAATTCTTGAGAATATCACATTTTAATAGAACTTTTGATAAAAATTGCTCAACAAAAGAAAGAATGATGTAGTGTATGTACCTGTTCATTAACATAAAGTATTGATTTACAATGAGTCAAGGTCAGATAACCAGTGTAATAATAAATAATTAAGCAGGGGTGTCACTAAATTCTGTGAGGTAATATAAGTACACTTCAGGTGAGTAAGTGTGAGATATTTCTCTGTGGTCTTAGGAGAGTTGGCGGGGCTGTGCAGAGTAGAATGAGACCATAGTTAATGATGAATGATAACTTGTCCTGTTGAATGGTAATTGGTAGGGTGAGGCAAGGAATTCCATAAAGCTATTTCCCATTATTTTGGCTAATGATCTGTAGAATTAATCCCCAAGATAATATTGAAATCTGTGAGAACCTAGTTTAAGGCCAGGACAATTTTGCCTCTCATGAGACATTTGGCAGTATCTGGAGATGTTTTGTTGGTCACAACTAAGGGGAAAGCTATTGGCATCTAGTGGGTGGAGGGCAGGGGTGCTGCCTAGCATCCTACAATGCCCAGCACAGCTCCCCACAGCAAATGGTCTGGCCTCAACTAGTATTGTGCTAAAATAAGAATTCCTGCTTTAGAGATTAAAAAAATCTCTGCAGCATGGGCAGAGAAATGAAACAAATGTATCTGAGGGTAAGGATAGGAGTTTTCAAGAAAATCTGACTCTGAATCACTACATTTATGAAATGAACCAAAAGGGAAGATGGGGAGGGAAACTCAATTGTCAGCAATGAAAATTCAAAGATAATTGGGAGCAGTAGCCAGAAACCAAGTAAAATTAAATATGCTTTGAATAGAAAATGAGTATAAAATATCAGCCAGAGAGGTTTTTAACAAGATTATACTGGGCAAGAACAGTGCTTTCAGGCCTGCATTTAAAGGGGAACCAACGACTTCCGGTCAAGATGGCGGCGTAGGTAACTGCGGTATCGCGTCCTCCCACAACCACATCAAAGTTACAACTAAACTACAGAACAACCAGCATTCAAAACCGCCTGAAATCGAGCTGAATGGAAGTCCTACAACTACGAAATTAAAGAAGAAGCCATATCGAGACTGGTAGGAGGGGTAGAGGCGTGACGGGCTGGTCCCACACTCATGTGTGGCAGATAAAAATTAAGAGGATACCTTGGCTGGGAAGGTCCTCCCTGAGGACTGCGGGGTCCCCGTCCCACACCAGGCGCCCAGCTCAGGGTTCCAGTGCCAGGAAGAGAATCCCCATAACTTCTGGCTGGAAAAACCAGCAGGAACTGAGGCTGAGGCGGCTGGAGCCCCCAGCAGCTCCTCTTAAAGGGCCCACGCACAGACTTACTCGGACTCACTCCCTCCAGGCTCCAGCTTGAAAGGCACCAGAATCATATGGGGAAGAACTGAGCTGTTTGGCATTAGAGCAAGGGCTGGAGAGGCAGCTTTCTCCTGGACAGACATGCTATCAGAGGCTTTTGTTCCTTTGGTGAGCCCTTCCCTGGGCCTGCAGACACCACCATATCTAGGACTCCAGCTACCTGGCTCACACTGTGTGCCCCGCCCTGGTGATTCCCTGAGGCCCCGCCCCACCCAACTTTCAGGCCCACCCAAGCTGTTGCCAGTTGCTTCACCATAGGATTGGCCTGTCTTGGAGCCTGCTTTAGCTTTTCCTAAATTCTTTCAAACAAGCAGCATCTGGTCTCAGCTAGCCCCATACCTCTCACTAAGTAATACATAGAAGCAAACACAGGGAAGCAGCCAAAATGAGGAGACAAAGAAACAGGTCCCAAATGAAAGAACAGAACAAAACTCCAGGAAAAGAACTAAGTGAAATGGAGTTAAGCAACCTAACAGATGCAGAGTTCAAAATACTGCTTATAAGGATGCTCAATGGACTTAGTGAGAACCTCAGTGAACTTAGTGAGGGCCTCAAGAGCATAAAAAAGGACCAGTCAGAAATGAAGGATGCACTAACTGAAATAAAGAATAGTTTACACAGATGCAATAGTAGAATAGGTAAAGCCAAGAAGCAAACCATGGATTTGGAATATAAGGAAGCAAAAAACGCCCAATCAGAGCAGCAAAAAGAAAAAAGAATCCAAAAAAATGAGGAGAGTGTAAGGAGCCTCTGGGACAACTTCAAGCATACCAACATTCGCATCTTGGGGGTGCCAGAAGGAGAAGAGAGAGAACAAGAAATCGAAAACCTATTTGAAACAATAATGGCAGAAAACTTCCCTAACTTGGCGAAGGAAACAGACATACAAGTCCAGGAAGCACAGAGAGTCCCAAACAAGATGAACCCCAAAAGGCCCTCACCAAGATACATCATCATCAAAATGCAAAAGGTTCAAGATAAAGAGAGAATCTTAAAAGCAGCAAGAGAAAAGCAGTTAGTTACCTACAAGGGAGTTCCCATAAGACTGTCAGCTGATTTCTCAAAAGAAACTTTGCAGGCCAGAAGGGAGTGGCAAGAAATATTCAGAGTGATGAAAAGCAAGAACCTACAACCAAGATTACTCTATCCTGCAAAGCTGTCATTTAGAATCGATGGCCATATAAAGAGTTTCCCAGACAAAGAAAAGCTAAAGGAGTTTATCACCACCAAACCATTATTATATGAAATGTTGAAGGGTCTTCTTAAAGAAAAAGATAAAAAAATATGAACAAACAAAATGGCAATAAATACATATCTATCGACAATTGAATTTACAAACAAAATGAACAAGCAGAACAGAAACATTCTCATAGATACAGAGAACTTTTGTTGGTTACCAGATGGATGGGGGCTGGGGGGATGGGTGAAAAGGGTGAAGGGATTAAGAAATACAAATTGCTTGTTAGACTGACAAACCTCAAAGGGAAGGGGGGTTGGGGGGTGGGAAGAAATAAACCAAAGAACTCATATATATATATATATATATATATATATATATATATATATATAACCAATGGACACAGACAACAGTGTGGGGAAAGGCAGGAGGAGGCAGGAATGGGGAGGAGGGAGGCAATGGGGGAAAAATGAGGAACATCTGTAATACATTCAACAATAAAGATAAGTTAGAAAAATAAAAATAAAAAATAAATAAAATAAAATAAAGGGGAACCAGTTTCTGTCATATCATTCAGATTCAGAGCCCTTCTGGCCTCCATAGAAGCCCAGGTATGAAGATGCTTTTCCATCATATTATACTGTCCTGTAAAATCAAGGGTCATCTAAGGTTCTGACACCTTTTACTTTGCCTTTTCTTGAGTCACAGTCCCACCTGCAGCCCTGATTGCATTATTTTTAGAATGGGCTGCTTGAGAATGCACCCACCTGCCTCTAGAGGAGCTATAGCTGGGGAGTGTCAGGAAGACTAGGTGGTCGGGGAAGTCATGGTATGACTGAGGACAAAACCATGGGAAGTCTCGGGTTCCTTCATGTTTGTGTTCCTCCCACTCGCTTTTCCCTTCCGTTTTTCCTTTGTCTCCCTCCTCTCTCTTTCACTCCATGTCTCTCTTTCAGTATATGTGTATGCTTTAGTTCAGAGTACATTATCATTTATTTTTGTTTGTTTGTTTTAATCTGCTTTATCTCTGGTTCTCACTCCAATTTAAACCCCAGCATGTGTCACAGGGTAATGTCTTTGTTATTGCCACTTATATAGGCCTTCACCTTATAAACTCAGTAGTAGTGCTTCTAATTGTATAATAAATTCAGCATAAATTCAGGAGTCTTCTACCTCAGTGAAATCTCTTTTTGTTGTTGTTGTTTTAATTTTTTTTCTTTATTGATTTTAGAGAGAGGAAGGGAGAAGGAGAGAGAGATAGAAACATCGATGAGAGAGAACATCGATTGGCTGCCTCCTGCATGCCCCCACTGGGGAACAGGCCCACAACCTGGGCATGGGTCCTGACCGGGAATTGAACTGGTGACCTCTTGGTGCATGGGTCGACACTCAACAACTGAGCCACACCAGCCGGACTACCTCAGTGAAATTTCTAAGAGTCCAGTGAAGGGGGGCATGTCAACATACCCTTCTATGATAAAGAACAAATTGTTTCCTCTGGTTTCTCCTACAACCAACAAAGAGGCACAATGCCTAGGGGCCCTCTTTGGATTCTGGAAATAATATATTCTTCATTTGGGTATTTTACTATGGACCATTTACCCAGTGACCCAAAATGCTGCTAGTTTTGAGTGGGCCAGAGCACAGAAGGCTGTGCCACAGGTCAGGCTGCTCTACCACCTGGGCCGTGGATTCAGAAGATGTGATGGCTCTTGAAGTGTCTGTGGCAATAGGAGGCTGTGCCAAGCCTTTGGTAGGCCCCTGTAGGCCAACCACAGCACAGGCCCTTAGGATTTTGGAGCAAAGCCCTTCCATCCATTGCAGAAAACTACTCTCCTCTTAAGAACCATGTCGGCCTGCCACTGGGTCTTCATAGAGACAGAATGTTTAACTATGAGCCACCAAGTTACCCTGAGACCTGTGCTGTCCATCATGAGCTGATGTTGTCTGACCCACCAAGCCATAAAGGTGGGCATGCTCAACAGCACTGTATTATCAAATAGAAGTGGCATATAGTCATTGGCCTCAGAAGGCCCCAAAGGCACAAGTGAGTTACGTGAAGTTGTGAACACAAATTATAGTGCAGTATATAGCTCTATTCTGTTCTATCCCTTCATTCGTTCAACAGTGTTCATTAAGAACTAGCCAAATCGCTGTGTATTTATCTAAATCATTGCTTCTAACTGCTGTGTTTCATATTTCATGGTATCCATGGTATTTCAGAGTTGTAGCCAGTTATTACTTTTTGCAGTGAGGTGTTACCTAGGTTGTCTCAAACTCTGTTACCCCAACAATGATCAATAAGCATCCTCATATATGTCCTGCTATAGATACCCAGGAATGTGATCATACTTAGAATATTTGATACTTAAAATTATCAGATTGATCTCCAGAATGACTATACCCAGATTTTATTTCTACCAGCAGTGCATAAATGTTCTCTTCTCCCCAAATCCTTACCAAAAATTTAGTGTTATCCAGCTTCCTAATTTTGTATATTTTTATAGTCATAAAGAAAAACTTATTTGTGCTTTTAATGCATATCTCAGATTAGTAATGAATTTGAGCATTATTAGATATTTAGACTTATCTTTCTATGAACTGATTATTTTTGGCCTTTGCTTATTTTAAAAAATGAGTTTACTGTGTTTTCATGGAGTTCTCTGTATAGCTTAGAGTTGAATTCATGGTTAATTTTCAACCTTTATTATATCTTCTGTCTGGCTGTTATTTATCTGTTAACTCTGTCCATGGGATCTTTCATTAAATAGGAAACCTTAATTTAGATTTATTCAACATATATCATTTTTGGCTTTCTATATTGTGCTTTTGGAGTCTTTGTTTTTAAGAACTTTTTCAATTTTTAATTCACAAACATATTCTCTTACATTTTTCTTCAATTAGGTTTGTGTTTATGCCTTCCACATTTGGCCTTTATTCCATCTGTAATTCATCTTTGTATAGAGTATATTGAGCAAGTTTTCCTAATACACTCTACCAAATTATCCATCAGTTCCTCATTGTTTTGAGGTGCCATCTTTACTATATTTCTAGTTTTCTTGAGCATAGTTCTGGATTTCATATTCTGTTACTTTTTTTTTGCCTAGTGTGTTGGCAGAACTAGAAAAAAGAAAAAGAATAGCTATGGTTCTGACACTCGTGAGTGAATTGGGAGAAAGAGCCCACAGCCACTGCTTATTCACCACTTTGTCAGGAACACATTGTTCTCCTTTTAAAAATCACTTACAGGCCCTAGACGGGCATGATAGGCAAGAGGAAAACCAAAAATAACAGATAATCTGAGTAGAGTAACAATTTCTAGTGGCTTAAAACATCCCAGCCTGAGACTCATAAATAGAGTTGACTTAATAACAGAATAATACTTTCCTTGAGGTGTATCTCTAAATGACTCAATAAATTAAGCTCTTCTTGGATAGCTACAACTTTTTCACAATGTCTCTCAGGGGTATACCATCATTTCCATTCCTACCACTGTAGCACTAGTTCTTACCCCTACTACTCATAATTTACAGCCACTTAAATGTTTACTCTAATCACACCTTCTGGTCCCATTTCACCCTAGAAACTGTTCTCAGATTCATCTGAAACAATTCTTGGCTGGGATGGGAGATTTTCACTGGATCTCTATGGACTACTGTGTACAGCCCAAATTCCTAAGCCAGCTTTCATCACACCTGATGGCCCAAATGAATTCTTCCAAGATAACTGCTTACTACCTATGTATATCAAATAATCTTCAGATAAATTGTGCTCCTTGCTGTTTTCCAGATATGCTATGTGATTTCCCATCTCTTTATGTTTAAAATCATAGAATTTTGGAACTGAAAACAAACTTGGAAATGATCTAGCTCAAACCTCATTATACAGATGTGGAGAATGAGGACCGTGTGGTTATTAGTAAGTAGAACTTGCACTCACACTTGCATCTCAGACTTGCAGACCCAATCTGTTTCTAGTACACCAAAGTTACTTTGTTGATGACTTTCTTCTGGCTCTAATGCTTTCCCCAACAACCCCTCCCTCCCTAGTCTTCTTGTCAAAATCCTGCTTTTCCTGAAGGGATCGGATGTTAGTCTCCATCAAAGCTTTTCCCTAATCCTCTTAGTCAAAGTGAACTTTTCTGTAATTTATTATGGAACTCTGGCCCTCTCTTCATGAACTTATATTCAGTCCTGTACTATGGCATTTGTGTCATTATCTTCCTCCTCTTAAAATATGTGTTTGCAAGGAGGAGCTATGTCATCCTTTCGGTGCTTAACACATCGAAATCACCTGAGTAATATCTAGTGAAGGCACAGAAGTGGCTCAATATAGGATCACTCAAGAGTGATTGACAGCCAATCCTTCCATAGTGTATGTGTGTGGGGTGGAAGAGAGAGGTACTGGAATAGCTAGCCTTTTTATTTAGGCCAAATAAATGTTTTGAAAGTTTGCAATGAATGTCTACTTCTGTTATTGAGAACTAACCTTGCATCATTATAAAATGAGAGTGGCAATAGTTCATTATCATTTTTTCCCAAATGTTAAACTAATCACACTGATATTAGAGGAATGACTAGAAAGAATCTAATGAAAATCAGAGGGCTGAAGAGTCATTTGATATTTTTTTTCTTTTTAAAATTTTCTTACTTTTCCCCCCAAAGCAGTGTGTCCCAGAAGTGGTGATGTCAAGGTGTGTTGACATGAGTGTTGACTAATAGGAGCCAAGAGGGAAAAACAAATATGGAAATCATATAATATTATTAGGTTTATTATTATTGTTGTTGTTGTTATTATTATTATTTTAATCCTTGCCAGAGGTTATTTTTTCCATTGATTTTTAGAGAGACTGGAAGGGAGGAGGAAAGAGAGAGAGAGAGAGAGAGAGAAACATTGATGTGAAAGAGACACATCAATTGGTTGCTTCCTGCACATGCCTCTGGCATGAGATTGAACCTGCAATTCAGGTATGTGCCCTTGACTGGGAATCAAACCCGTGATGCTTCAGTGTGTGGGCTAATGCTCTAACCACTGAGCCATGTCAGCCAGGGCTTGGTTTATTATTATTATTTTTTTAAGTTTATCTTTATTGTTGAAAGTATTACAGATGTCCCTCCTTTTTTCCCCCCAATGACACCCTCCTCCCCATCTGTCCTTCACATTGTTGTCTGTGTTCATTGATTATCCATATATGCATATCAGTTCCTTGGTCTATCTCTTCCTGCCTGCCCACCCTCTTCCCTCTGAGGTTTGTCAGTCTGTTCCCTACTTCCATGTCTCTAGCTCTATTTTGTTTATCAGCTTATTTTGTTCATTATATTCCACAAATAAGTGAGATCATGTGACATGTCTTTCTCTGACTGGCTTATTTCACTCAACATAATACTCTCCAGGTCCCTCCATGTCGACACAAAGGTTAAAGAGATCTTTCTTTTTTACAACTGCATGGTATTCCATTGTGTAAATGTACCACAGCTTTTTTATCCATTCATCTATTGATGGACACATGGGCTGTTTCTAGATCTTAGCTATTGTAAATAGCGCTGCTATGAACACAGGGGTGCATAAATTCTGACTGGTGTTTCAGGCTTCTTAGGATATATTTCCTAGAAGTGGGATCACTGGGTCAAATGGCAGTTCCATTTTTAATTTTTTGAGGAAACATCATATTGTTTTCCACAATGGCTGCACCAGTCTGCATTACCACCAGCAGTGTGCTAGAGTACCCTTTTCTCCACATCCTCACTAGCACTTGTTGTTTGATGATTGGTTGATGGTAGCCATTCTGGCGGGTGTGAGGTGATATATTATAGTCATTTTAATTTTTATCTCTCTGATAATTAGTGATGTTGAGCATTTTTTCATATGTCTCTTGGCCATTTGTATGTCCTGTTTGGAGAGGTGTCTATTTAGGTCCTCTGCCCATTTTTTAATTGGGTTCTTTGTCTTTCTTTTGTTGAGTGGTATGGGTACTCTATATATTTTGGAAATTAACCCCTTATCTGATGTATTGTTGACAATTATGCTCTCCCATATAGTGGGTTCCTTTTCCATTTTGATGCTTGTTTCTTTTGCTGTGCAGAAGCTTTTTAGTTCGATGTAGTCCCATGTATTAATTTTTTCCTTTGTTTTTCTTGCCTTAGGCATTGTATCAGTGAAAATTCTGCTGCATATGATGTCTGAAATTTTGCTGCCTATATTTTCTTCTAGGATTTTTATGGATTCACGAGTCACATTTAAGGTTTTTATCCATTTTGAGTTTATTCTTCTTTATGGTGTAAGTTGGTTGTCTATTTCTTTTTTTTTTTTGCATGTACCTGTCCAATTTTCCTAACACCATTTATTAAAGAGACTGTCTTTAGTCCATTTTGTGCTCTTGCCTCCTTTGTCAAATATTAATTGAGCATACTGTCTTGGGTCAATTTCTGGGTTCTCTGTTCTGTTCCATTGATCGATATGCCTGTTCTTGTGCCAGTACCAGGCTTTTTTCATTACAGTGGCTTTGTAGTATAACCTGATATCTGGTATTGTGATCCCTCCAACTTTGTTCTTCTTTTTCAAGATTGTTGTGGCTATTTGGGGTCTTTTTTGTTCCATATAAACTTTTGGAGTTTTTGTTCTAGCTCTGTGAAGTACTCTGTTGGTATTTTAATAGGGATTACATTGAATCTATATAGTGCTTTGGGTAGTATGGTCCTTTTAATGATGATTCTTCCAATCCATGTACATGGTAAGTGTTTCCTTTTTTTTTTTTTTTAATGTCTTCCTCTATTTGTTTCTTAATGTCCTTTAGTTTTCTGAGAACAGGTCTTTTACCTCCTTGATTAAGTTTATTCCTAGGTATCTTATTTTTTTGTTGCAATGTTAATGGGATTTTTTTAGTTTCTTTTTCTGAGTGCTCATTATTAGTGTATAAAATGCCATTAATTTCTGGATGTTAATTTTATATCCTCCTACTTTACCTAATCCATTTGTTAAATCTAGTAGTTTTTTGTGTTTTTTTTTTTTTTTTTGAGTCTTTAAGGTTTTCTATGTACGGTAACATATTATCTGCGAATAATGACAGTTTCACGTCCTCCTTTCCAATCTGGATGCCTTTTATTTTTTCTTTGTGGCTAAGACTTCCAGTAGTATGTTGAATAAGAGTGGTGAAAGCAGACATCCTGTCTTGTTTCTGTTCTTAATGGAAATGCTATTAGTTTTTGCCCATTGAATATAATGTTGGCTGTAGTTTTGTCATATATGGCCTTTATTATGTTGATGTATAATCCCTCTATTCCCACTTTGCTGAGAGTTTTTATCAAAAATGGGTGATCGATTTGGTCAAATGCTGTTTCAGCATCTGTTGATATGATCATGTGATTTATACCTTTTGTTTTGTATAAGTGGTGTATCACATTTATTGATTTGCAAATATTGTGCCAACCTTGAATCCCTGAGATAAATCCCATTTGGCCATAGTGAATAATTATTTTAATATATTGCTGGATCTGATTTGCTAAAATTTTGTTGAGGATTTTGGTATCCATGTTCATCAAGGATATTGGCCTATAATTTTCTTTGTAGTGTCTTTATCTGGTTTTGGAATTAGGACGATGGTGACCTCATAAAAAGAGCTCAGATGTCTTCCTTCCTCTTGAATATATTGGAATAGTTTGAGGAGAAAAGCTGTTAGTTCATCTTGAATGTGTGGTAAAATTCCCCTGTGAAGCTGTCCAGACCAGGGCTTTTATTTGCTGGGAGTTTATTGATTACTGCTTCAATTTCCTTAGTTGTTATTGGACTGTTCAGGTTTTCTGACTCTTCCCTGTTGAGTTTTAGAAGCTTGTATGATTCTAGGAATTTGTTCATTTCACCTAGGTTGTCCAATTTGTTGGCATATAATCGTTCATAGTATTTTCTTACAATCCTTTGTATTTCTGTGGTGTCAGTTGTCACTTCATCTCTTTCATTTATGATTTTATTTATTTGGGTTCTCTTTCTTTGTGTCTTGGTGAGTCTGGTTAAGGTTGATCAATCTTGTTTATCTTTTCAAAGAACCAGCTCTTGGTTTCATTGATCTTTTGTATTTTTTTTTTTAGTGTCTTTGTCATTTATTTCCTCTCTGATCTTTATGTCCTTTTTTCTACCAACTCTGGGTTTTTCTTCTTGTTCTCTTTCTAATTCTTTAAATTGTAGGGTTAGGTAGTTCATTAAAAATTTTTCTTGTTTCTTGAGGTAGGTCTGTAATGCTATGAATTTCCCTCTCAAGACTGCTTTCACTGTGTCCCATAGATTTTGTGTTGTTATGTGTTCATTTTCATTTGTTTCCAGAAAGTTTTTTATTTCTTCCTTGATCTTTTTATTTGTTTTCATTTGCATGGAAAATTTTTTCCATCCCTTCACTTTCATTCTGTGGGAGTCTTTTGTTCTGAGGTGGGTCTCTTGTAGACAGCATATATATGGGTCATGTTTTCTTATCCATTCAGCCACCCTATGTCTTTTGATTGGAGCGTTTAAGCCATTTACATTTAAGGTTATTATTGATATGTACATATTTGTTGCCATTTTTATTTTCTAATGCCTTTGTTCCTCTCTCTCTCTCTCTCTCTCTTTCTCCCTCTCTCTCTCTCTCCTTCTTCCTCCTCTCCTCCCCCTCCCCCTCCCCCTCCCCCTCCTCCTCCTCCTCCTCCTCCTCCTCCTCCTCCTCCTCCTTCTTCTTCTAACAATCCCCTTAGTGTTTCTTGCAATGTTAGTTTGGTGGTAATAAATTCTTTTAGCATTTTTCTTTTTTGTCTGTGAAAATCTTTATTTCACCTTCAATTTTGAATGATATCCTTGTTGGATATAGTAGTCTTGGATTTAGTCCCTTACTCTTCATTACTTTGTATATTTCATGTGACACCCTTCTGGCCTGAACTGTTTCTATTGAGAAATCAGCTGACAGTCTAATGGGAGCTCTCTTGTAGGTAACCTTGTCTCTCTCTTGCTGCCTTTAAGATTCTATTTTTGTCTTTAATGTTTACCATTTTAGTTGTGATATGTCTAGGTGTGGGTCTTTTTGGGTTTATCTTGAGTGGGATTCTCTGTGTTTTCAGTACTTGTGTGACTTTTTCCTTCACCAGGTTAGGGAAGTTTTCTGTCATTATTTCTTCAAACAGGTTCTCTATTCCTTTCTCTGATTCTTCTCCTTCTGGTACTCCTATGATGTGAATATCGTTATATTTCATATTGTCCCAAAGATCCCTTAAACTCTCCTCCTGCGTTTAAAAAAAATACTTTTTTCTTTATTGATATTAGAGAGAATGGAAGGGAAAGGGAGAGATAGGAACATCGATGAGAGAGAACATTGATTGGCCACCTCCTGCATGCCCCCCCACTGGGGATTGGGCCCACAACCTGGGCATGTACCCTGACTGAGAATCGAACTAGTGACCTCTTGGTGAATGGGTCAATGCTCAACCACTGTACCACACCAGCTGGACTCCTCCTACATTAAAAAAATTTTTTTTTCATTTGCTGCTCTGATTGGGTGGGTTTTTTTCAACCTTGTCTTCTGTCTCACTGATTGAGCCCTCAGCTTCTTCTTATCTACTAATGAGTCCTTCCAAGGTGTTCTTTATTTCAGCTATGTCATTCTTCATTTCCTCTTGATTCTTGTTATAGCTTCCACCTCTTTTTTTCAAGCTCCTGCTAAGTTCTTTGTAGTTCTCATTAAGTTGCTCATAATTCTCACTAAGTTGTTTGAGCACCCTTACTACAATTACTTTGAATTTTTTATTTGACAAACTACATGCCTCCATTTCATGTAGCTCTTTTTCTGGTAACTCCTCCTTTTCTTTGGAGGGTTGTTTCTTTGTCTCACTATTTTTTGCAGTCTGGTAGTTCAGGGCCCACCAGGTCATGCTGGCAGATTGGTGTGTCCAGGGGCATTGGGTCATACTGGGGCCAAATCTTGGATCCAGTCTAGTCGTCCAGAGGTTCTGGTGGCATTGGGTGATGTCTGCAGCAGTGAGGCAGGTGGCTCTTGGCTGCTGTGGGGTCTGTGGGGTCAGCAGCTCTGTTCTGGTGCATGGCCCTCTGTTCTGGTGCAAAGCACATCTCATCTGCCTTGAGTCCAGGAGCGTTGATGGCTAGCAGCTCAAGTTCATCTGTCATCATAGGCACTGCTGGGGTGTGCGGGTCCTGAGGTAATGCTGCTGCCTGGTGGGGCTCTGCTCCTGATCCACTGCATCTGCTGCTTCAGGGGCAAGTCTCAGCTCCTAAGCTTCTGCTGCTTCTGGGGTGGTGGCAGTACTCAGCTCCTGAGCCCACTGCTGCTACTGCTGCTGTTTAGTGTGGTGCTCGGTTCCTGAGCCCTGCTGCTGCTCCAGGTGCAGGTGCCTCGGCAGTGTGGCTATTGTGTGCTGGCCTGTATTGGCACAGTGATGGCTGCTGGTCCACTGGTGTAGGGTGCACTCACAGCCACAGGGTGCTGGGCCTTAGTCGCTCCCTACTGCCTCCTCCCAGGGAGGACCCAGCAGGTCTTCAAAAATGGTGGGGCTTTCCAGCCCCTAGTGAGGGAAAGTGCCCTGCCAAGCCATGCACAGTGGTAGCCGGCTGCTCCCCATCCACAGCACCAGAGCCATCTTCCCTAAGTGTCCGTGCTGCTGCACGGTTGTTTATCCACACTCACATCCACTCACGCTCTCTCTTGCACTTGCTCGCACTCTCACACACTCACCCTTGCTCTGGTCCTGCCGAACACCATGTTCCCTACTCTAGGTTTATTATTTTTAAAGAAGATTATAGATAAATAGAAAGCAGTTAAATATTGTTCTCTTGCTAAATAAAAATGTATTCAAAGATATTTATAAAATTCTAAGCAAAAGTCAAATTGCAAAATGGTCTCTATGATGTGTTGGTTAGAGGTCCAGCAGAATGCTTAGGATGGTATTGAAGCAACAGCAGCTAGCATTATTTTTTTTTAAGGCAAAAACAGATTTTTTTTTTTTTTGGCTGTATTCCAGGCCCCAGTCCTTCTGAGGAAAAAAGCACCAGATGAATTAGCCATTAAGGAAAGATGCATTCATGAAGAATTTTAACTTGTTAGAATTTGTAGAATGGGTAAAATATGAATCATTCACTCTCTGATTTATGAGGTTGGCACAACAAATATGACAGAAAATAAAACACTTTTTTTTCTTTGTGTTTTTATTTTTCTTATTGACTGAAATACCAATGATTTATAACAAACTTATTTTGTTGCTGACCACTTTAAAAAAATATATATATATTTTAGTGAATCAGTATAACTTCCAAGTACTGTCGTAACCAAGTTTAGTAGATTGTTTAACAGTGCCGCTGCTGTAATTTGTTCCAATCTTACATCTTTGAGAAAAAAGTAATTAATCATGGGTTCCTAGATATGCTTTCTACTCAAAATAAAATATTTCTGTCACATCTACTTAGTGGAGAAATTTTAATCTTTACATTTAAGTCTTATTTGTGTTCACATTTTTTTTAAAAAAGGAATTTAATTAATCACTAGATTACATTTCAAGGCAGCAAAGTATAGTGGCTAAGAGTTTGCTTTAGGGAGTTGGACATATCTTGGATTAAATCCTGATTTATTATCTACTCCTCTTGAAGTCAGGAAGGACACTTAATCACTCCAAGTCTTAATCATTCTGTTTACTCATCTGTAAAAACAGACATTAAATGGGGTAAGGAGTGAATGTAATATATTATGTAAAGCAGTCAGTAAGATGCCTGAAGCATGGAGCGTTCTTAATAAATGGTATCTACTATTAGCAGTGGTATCATTATAATCATTGTTGTCATCTGTTATAAGCCTTAACAGTAGTCAACGGTTAAGACAGACAAAAATTAAGGTGATGCATACTGATGTTGTGTCTAGACATAATATTGGTTCCAGGAATCATTGGGATTATACATGGATGATCTGTCTATTTTAATGTCCAAAACACACAAAATGTGCGAAATGAAGTTGCTTGGTAACTTCTAAAATATAATCAGATTATAGCTGTAAACCATAAAATTTCCAGCAGCTACTTTTAGAAATGCAAACCTAATTGTGTTCATTCTCTTGTTCTAAACACTCCAGTGGCTTCTCCCTGCACTTTGAACACATTTAGACACTTTAAAATACCCTTAAAGGTTCTTCAAGGTCTGACTCCTGCCTTTCTTCCTAGCCCTACTTTCTTCCCTTTTTCCCTCTTCCCTCACTCACTTTATTTACCAGATACAGTTGCCTTTTGTTTGTTCTGGAACATTCCTACTGTCATCTCTATCATGTCATTGCTTTATTTCTTTCCTGTCACTTATGACTATCTAAAGTTGTTGTGTGTGAATGTGCACATGTAAATACATATACACATATATAGTAGTATATATAGGTGCTTGTTTATTGTTACTTTTCTTTTGCCTTATAGAATGAATGCTTTACCAGCCCAAAGGCAATTAATGTAGTTCAAAATCTTAATGTCTTTAGTACTCATAACATTGGCACATTGTAGGAGCTCAATAAATATGAATTAATAAATAAATGAAATATGCTGAGATTGGGTCAATTCATTTGTACCTTAACCTTAAAAGATCTCCCTTCTCTTTTTTATATAAAGAGAACTGAAGTGATTATTTATAAGTAGTTTTTATTTCTTATAATATTTTCTAGTTAGAAATTTATTTTAATGTGCAAGTTAATTGTAAGGTTACTGTAGGTAAATACCTATTTTGTACATATTTCTGCATGCTTTCAAACTCAAATACTGAGTGTCTAAAAGTTAATCATGATGCCTTTTATAAGGTTAATGTTGTTTGTTTGAAGCCTGAGGACAGGTTCTAACAGAATTTTTTCATAAAAACTAATCTCACAATAGTTTGATAATTCAAGGCAGAGAGCCTATTTGTATTTTTCTCTTCTATAATACTAGAGATTTACAGTGGTTATTGTTTGGAGCATAGCAGCAGAACATTCATTTCCATAAATTGGTACTTGAGGGATTTTAGAGCTTGCTTTTCTACCTTTTCTAC
Organism: Tadarida brasiliensis; assembly: GCA_030848825.1. NCBI lineage: Eukaryota > Metazoa > Chordata > Mammalia > Chiroptera > Molossidae > Tadarida > Tadarida brasiliensis. The sequence goes on along the minus strand of CM061266.1, from coordinate 62,183,197 downwards.
GTTGCTGGTTTCACAGGGTCAGAAGATTCACAGTTCAAAATCGTGATCTCCTGGGAACTATGGATTTGTCACCATGGCAACAAGCACAATAAATCAGTCAGCAAGGACAGGAGAAAAGATGGTCTTTTATTGTTCCACAAGCAAATAGGTATCAACAGACTCAACTTTGACAAAGTGAATATATAATCCTATTGTAAAGGTGTCTAATATTAGTTGTGAGTCTCATAACTTCTGGCATTTTATTCCCTTGGCCTAAAAATTAAAATAGATGATAGAATATCAGTTTTGAGGAAAACCATTATTTAACTGCTCCAAACTGCAATGCCACCTATCAGTATCAGTTTCTAACCTTAATATACTAAGTACTCAAGGCAGAGTAAGTAAAGGTTAATTGCTATTCATCTATGTAGGCTAAAGCATAAGAAATGAAAGAAGCATTTAAATGAACAGATAAGAAACATTAGCTCAGCTGGTGTGGCTGAGTGGACTGAGTTTCACCCCATGGACTGAGAGGTCCTGGTTTGATTCCCGGTTGGGGCTCACGCCCAGGTAGCAGGATTGGTCCCCAGTAGGGGGCATGCAGGAGGCAGCCGATTGATGTTTCTCATATCAATGTTTCTATCTCTCTCTCCTTTCCACTCTCTAAAAAATCAATAAACACATATTTTTTCAAAAAAGAAACATTAGAGGTCAGAAGATTACCTTGCACAACCTTTTGTATTTGAGTAGTCAGTGAACAAGGCTGAGAAGAATGATCACCTGGACGAAGAAATTTTACCTCCTGGAATCTGGAAGCAAAACCCCTAGCCCTGGCCGGTTTGGCTCAGAGGTTGGAGGCTTGGCCCGCGGACCAGAGAGTCCCGGGTTCGGTTCCCGCTAAAGGCACGTACCTCGGTTGCAGTTTGTCCCAGGCCCCGGTTGGGGTCATGTGGGTGGCAGCCACTCGATGTTTCTCTCTCACATCGTTGTTTCTCTCTCTCTCCCTCCCTTTCTCCCTCCTACTCTGTCTGAAGATAAATGCAAAAATGTCTTCAGGTGAGGATAAAACAACAAACAAACCCCTAGAGGAGTTGTGAGTTCTGCCTTTCTCTTCATTTAAACGCCCCCTGCTGGTTGATGTTGGGATTGGGCTACCTCACAAGGCGTGTAAGGAACCAGGTGAGTTTTAGGGTGTGACAGGGATGAGGCTGGGAAACGGCTGGCATCAGAGCTCTGAGGAGCACTTATCACTATATTGGCTGTTCACATTTTGTCGCCCCAGTCTAGATTGTTCAGTCCATGTGGAAAGAGATCAGATGGTGTCATATTTTTAATAGTAAATGCCTGTTCACACTGCTTTAAAGTTGCCAAAAATATCTTACGGAATGGATGAAAAAAAAAAAAAGATTGAATAAATCAATTACATCCTGGATTCAGCATTTGTTTGCTTCTGTACACCCTTATGTCTTTGGAAATAACACTCAGGGACAAGTTATTAAAGAACATGGATTTGTCTTTGACTAAGTAGTTCAGAATATCTATGAAAAAATTTTGTTCTGAATCTCTTTTGTTCTGAACACTCTTTTTCTGAATCTGACATGCGTAATATAAGCTAATAATTCTTTGGGATGGCAGTTATCAAAGAAAAATTGCATCTCATGAGGAGTTGAACAGGCAAGGAAGACTTTACTTATGATCATTGCAATAAGGGAGAGAGCTTGACTTCAATTTCTTTGAAACAAAGATTGACTTGGGAGAGCTGTGAAGCGCCTGGGTTGGCTAGTGGAATGGCACTGGTCAATGCTAGGGGGCTGCTGGTCAGTGTGATCAGGCCATCTGTGTTTGCTCATCGGCATTTATTGCATTTAGCCTCTCCCCTCCCGCACAAACTGGGAGAGGGGCTTCATCTTGCTTCATGAAATGTAATCATTTTCAAGGGATAGCTACTAGGTCCTTGAGAAAGGCATTCCTAGATTGTAAAACTGGCAAGAGGCTGGGAGAAGATTTATATCTTAAAGGGGCAGAGGGGGGGAAAAAATCACAATTGCATGTTTTTATTTAAATTAAAATTTTTTTTTTTATCCTCACCCGAGGACACTTTTGCATTCATCTTCAGATAGAGCGGTAGAGCGGGAGGGAGAGAGGAAGGACGAGAGAGAGAAACATTGATGTGAGAGAGACACACCAACTGGCTGCCACCCACATGACCCCAACCGGGGCCAGGGACAAACTACAACCGAGGTACGTGCCCTTAGCGGGAACCGAACCGAGGTCTCTCTGGTCTGTGGGCCAACGTTCTAACTGCTGAGCCAAATCAGCCAGGGCACAATTGCATGTTTTTAAAGTAAATTCTTTTCTTCTTCTTCTTCTTTTTTATCCTCATCTGAGGACATTTTTCCATTTTTGTTCAGATAGAGTGGGAGGGAGAAAGTGAAACATTGATGTGAACAGGACACATCGAGTGGTTGACTCCCACATGACCCAAACCAGGGCCAGGGACGAATCGCAACCAAGGTACGTGCCCTTGACCGGAATCGAACCCGCGACTCATTGGTCCGTAGGCTGACGCCGCTGAGCCAAACCGGCCAGAGCTAAAGTGAATTCTTTAAGAAAGGGAGGTCAGGGGCTTATCGTTAGTAAGACAATTGTCTAAAGTTTAATTAAACTGAGTGGAATATTTAGGCCATCTTAGTCACAGTGTACATTGTAACTTAATGGAGAAAGTTTAACCACATATCAAAAATTTTACTTTATTGATCTTGATTAGTTTTTTTGTTTCAAGGGATTTTTAAAAGTAACAATACACTGGGATTTGTTGCATGTACATGAATTTACTTAACATATAATCTCTTGAATTTTTATTCATTAAAGGTCTTTACAACCTTCATTTTATTTTTATTTAGTGTGTGTGTGTGTGTGTGTGTGTGTGTGTATGTTTGTTTGTTTTAGGAATTTCATCTTCCTTCTGAAGGCAAAAACTTGATCATTGTAATTGTTTTTATCTGTAACTTCTCCAACTTTGTATATTTTTTTATGAGAAGCAGGAGCCAGAATGATACAGAAATCCCAAGTATGGTTGCAGCAAATTTTATTTATGTATTTAAATAATTTATTATGTATTAATTCAACAACTCTCTATTGAGGAGTGAATATATTTGAGGCATTGTTTAAAGTGCAATGGGAGGAAACATGAGAGACTGATACTCCCTAGGATCTTTCAGTTTGGCAGAGGGTATGGAACACCCTGTAGCATCCACACAGCACAGAGGCAGGAAAACACTGTACACATGTGCCTGAAGGTGGGATCACTTCCTTTCGAGATGATTTCATGGAGATGATATTTGAATGAGACTTATAAAGAGCAACATATTTATTTGTCGAATACACAGGTTCCAGACAAAACAAATGTTTGGAGCTGAAGTGAGAAGGAAGGAAAGTGAGGAGCATGTTTGATATTTGCTAAGTTTGGAAGTAGGAAGGACATTTATCTAACCTCTTAGGTATGCTTCTTAAGCTATAAAATGTTGAGATATTATATTCCATCTCTAAAAGTATCTTCTATTAGTCTAGCAGACATATAGACTGAGTCCCAAGGATAATTTGAAATTGGTCTTTGCTCTTCTCCTCAAGGTGACAATTGAGCTCACTTCAGATGAACACTGAATTTCTTTCTTCTTCTTCATTGTATGTGTCTTCTATCATGATCCTCTTGGTCTTTGATTAGTTTCTTCCTCCAGGTTGATGGTTCTTTTTCATCTCAACCTCTTTCAGGTTGTTAATGATTCAACTCAGTTTTATCAATAATGGAGCAGAGGGATTTGGGACAGACAATGGAGTTGGGGGTGGGAAAGGTCATTTTAGGTTAGGTGAGTAGGAGAAACTGGGTTGAAGAAAAAAAGCACTTCTTAATTCCAGCCTGAGAATTAAAAATTTATAGCCTAAAGTTATTTTCTGTGACTGCTATAAGTACAGGTCATTATTATAAAGCAAATGAATCTCTCTTTGCTTCTCTGCCCTTGCTTTGATTATATAAGTTGAGTTTGGGCCAGAATTTCAGAAAGAAGTGGTATTGTACTCTACCTTAAAATGAGGATATATGTATAGGGAGGTGCCGAGGGTGGGGGAAGAAAAAAATCCTGTATGGAATTAGTGTAAAGTCCAACTGAGAATGACGGCTAAGGCCAGCTGGTGGAGCTCTGTGGAAGATTATATTTCTCCCAAATAACTGCAACAATTTTTTGATGCTCAGCCTTCCAGAAGTTTGCTATTCCCTGCCAAGAGGTAGATTTTATTTCCTCTTAAACTTGGGTGAGCTTGAACTGCTCTACCAACGAAGTACTGTGCAAGTGATGCTGTGTGATGTAAGAGGCCAGGTCATAATAAAGATAGTTTCTGCTTGGCTCTCTTTTGCTTGGGACTCTGCTTAGGGTTAGGGTTAGGTCCACTAAGCTATGAGGAAGTCCAAACTAGCACATGTAGAAAGTCACATAAAAAGATCAACCTACTCCATTGTATGCTCTTGCCAACTTTGTCAAATATTAATTGAGCATAATGTCTTGGGTCAATTTCCGGATTCTCTGTTCTGTTCCACTGGTCTATCTGCCTGTTCTTGAGCAAGTACCAGGCTGTTTTGATTACAGTAGCTTTGTAGTATAAGCTGATATCCGGTATTGTGATCCCACCTACTTTGTCCTTCTTTTTCAAGATTGCTGTGGCTATTCGGGGTCTTTTTTGGTTCCATATGAACTTTTGAAATATTTGTTCTAGTTCTGTGAAATATGTCACTGGTATTTTGATGGGGATTGCATTGAATCTATAGATTGCTTTGGGTAACATGGACATTTTAATGATGTTAATTCTTCCAATCCATGAACAAGGTATGTGCTTCCACTTTTTTATATCTTCCTCTATTTCTTTTTTCAATGTCCTGTAGTTTTCTGCAAATAGGTCCTTTACTTCTTTGGTTAAGTTTATTCCTAGGTATCTTAATTTTTTTGCTGCGATGGTAAATGGAATTGTTTTTTAGTTTCTCTTTCCGTGAGTTCATCATTGGTGTATAAGAATGCCGTTGATTTCTTGACGTTAATTTTGTATCCTGCTACTTTGCCAAATTACTATGCAGCTGTAAGAAAGAAAGATCTCTTATCCTTTGAGACGACATGGAGGGACCTCGAGAGTATTATCCTAAGCGAAACAAGCCAAGCAGAGAAATACAAATATCACATGATCTCACTTATTTGTGGAATATAATGAACATAACAGTCTGAGGAACAGGGTAGACCCAGAGATGTGGAAGTAGGGTATAAATTGACACCCCTCAGAAGAGGGGGTGGGGGGGAGGGAAGAGAGAAACCACAGAACTTATGCACATGTATGCATAAGTGATGGACATGGACAACAAAGCTGGGGACAGGGTGGGGGGATGGGGAGGAGGGTGTCAATGGGGAAAAAAGGAGAAACATCTGTAACAAAAATAAATTAATAAAAAAAATAAAAAAAAAGATCAACCTAAAAGGAATAGCCAGCACCAATTGCTATATTTGTGAGTGACTGAGCTTTGAGATGAATCCAGCTCTCAGCTTTCAGGTCTTCCATAAGAGGCATTGTGGAGTAGAGACAGGCCATTTCTATTATGCCTTGAACCAGTTCCGGACCCAAGTTATTCATTGACACTGTGTTTTGAAAGAATTTGTTATTTACACAAACAAGGTCTGTGAATGACAGGTGGAATCTGAACTTCATTTGAACTGTTGAAAATCGGTAGAAAACAAAACACAATCTGAGCTGTATTTAAGAATATTTAATCTAATAACAAGATAGCAGATTCATTGAAGGGAAAGAGAGTGGAAGAGACTATGTTAGTAAGTGTCCCACAGTGAGTAGTGGCAGCAAAAGGAAATAGCAAGAGGTGGGTGTGAACTACACTGTGAAAACAAATCCACTATATCAAGTGCTTATTGGATGTAACAGAAAAGATTTCTGGAAAGGGAAAAGTCAAAGATAACTGAAATTTTTTGAGGATTCTTGGGAGAAGATACAGTTTGGGGAAAATGTCTGGTTTGAGAACACTGAGTTCAATATGTCATTGCAACATCCTAGAAGGAAGGTCAGCAGCTGTTGGAGATACATAGTTGGGCATACATTTCATCGAACTGACAGATGAGGATTATAGGAATAAATGAAGAGATTGTTAAAAGGAAGGTCAATGGATAAAGGTGAAGGACACTGACAATCAAGGGATAAAAGCAGGAAAAGGAATGAGAAGTAAAGGTGGAGAAAGAAAACAAACAAAAAACCTAATAATGTAGAAAGAACCAGTAGAAGGCAATTTTTCATGATGTCAAGGAATGAGAGTTTGTTTTTTCTTTTTTCATGAAAAATAATGGTTTGTCAATAATGTTTAGGAAGTGAATGAGGATTTAGAAAACAACTAAATTTTATGATACAGCCGTCTCAGATGTGAATGAGGCAAAAACCAATTTTTAGGGAAGGTGAGTGGCAAGGTTTTGAATGGAAGTAGGAGGAACACACTGAAATCTCTTAGCAAAATAAAAATGATTGCTCATAGATGGAGGGAACTTGAGCATCTTTGTGGCAACAGTGCAGAGGGAGACAGAAAGAATTTAAATCTGGGTTATTATCATCATTGAGTTGGAAAGGAATCATACAAAGATCATATATGGAAGGATTAATCTTAAATAGAGAGAGGACACTTCTACGAGTCAAAAGAAAATTTTTAAGAAAGATGAAGTAGATATAGAAATCAGGACTATGTTCTTCCATTTTGTTCCTGAAGTTAGTTTCAATACTGAATTCTTTTACTGAGAAACAATGAAGTTCTCATTGAAGATACATAAAATATTAGTTTGCCAAAACATAAGACCGTAACCGCAGATTTGTGCAAATAAATAACAGTAAATAGAGCACACAATTTCAAATACTTCTCTTATATATTATTTTTGGCTTCTCAAATCCTCTTATCTGATAAGAAAATGTAAGAGTATTGTATAATCTATTAATTTTTGGTTATTATTACTGTTTTTGGATATCTTGACATATTTTGGTCATCTTTCTAGTGAAAATTATATTTCAATCCATATTCATCAAAGTATCATTTCATTGAGATAATTAAGGAAGATATTTATGTAATTTAAAAACCTAAATACTTTAAAACCTGACAGGTGCCAACTATATTTGGTCTGTGCTTTCACCTGTTTCCTTGAGAATCAATCACGCTCAACCAATCTCTTTCTCTCTCTCTCTCTCTCCATCTCCATCTTCATCTCTATCTCTCGGTAGGTTTGGAGCTGGCATAGTTTTTAATATGCATTCAGGCTCTATCAAAAACTCCTTTTATTAGAAAATTGCTTGGATTAACTAACATGACAGATCTGACACTATATATCTCCCAGGAAAGCCCATGATTTTGGGATCATTGGGAAATTCTATCAAGAATGTCATGGTTTGGCTCAGTGGTTAGAGTGTCCACAGACTGAAGGGTTGCAGGTTCTATTCTCAGTCAAGGGCATGTACCTGGGGTGCAAGTTCAGTTCCCATCCCTGGTGGTGTGGGAGGCAACCAATGAATATGTCTCTCTCACATTGATGTTTTTTCTCTCCCTCCCTCCTTCCCCTCTATTCTATCTAAAAATCAATGGAAAAATATCCTCAGGTAAGGATTAAAAAGAAGAAGAATGTCATGGATAAAATTTAAGAGAAGAAAAACCAGTATATATTATGGCTATTGTGACACTTCCCCAAAGCAGGAAAATGGAGACTTTCAGAACATTCATATCATTTTTTTTCATTTTTTTGATCACCTCATTAAAATAGTTTTAGATAGCTGAACATACCACTATTTTTCTATTAGATAAGTAAGGCAAAAGATTATGATAGTAGATAGTATATATAATCTTTTCCTTTGCTCTTCAAATATCTATAAATGGAATCTGTTTACATTGTATACTGATGAAAAGTTTATGATAACAAAAATTAGGAATAAAAAAATCCCAGGTTAGAGGTTTAGAGTTCACACACCATCTGCAGCAATGATCATTGTGGTAATTGTGTACATAAAGATACAGATTGGATTTCAAAAGTTCATAGACGTATTTATGAAGCCAAGAGCAATTCTCTTGTTGCAATTCCTGACTTACACAAACACACTTCAAAATAGGGCACAAGAGCACTTGTATTTTTGAATCATTTAAAGACCACTTTGTGAACCCAAATCCACATGGTTCAGTGCTTCTGGTTATTAGCATTTTGTGCTTTCACTTGCTCCTATTTGTTAAACAGGTTTGAATTGCTATTTTCCTTTCCTTCTTAAACAGTAGTCTTTGTAAATGAAAAGAAAATTCTGCAGAACATCCTTTTGTTCTAAATTTTGCTTTGCAAATTTAAAATGAAAATTTTAACTGTATACTGAGCAACCATTTGTATTACTTTTCCTTCATCATGCAACACTGACTTTTTGAAAGCATCAACTATCTCTTGACTCTTCATCAAATCTTCATCACTCTACCAGTTACCTTGGAGTAGGAGGCTGAATATAAATTTTTTACTTATTTTCTCAACAAATATTTTAAAAAGGTGGAGTGCTGGATTTAAGGGTTATTTTAAAATAATTTTAATAAATATTTAAGGAGATTTAAAAAACAAATTCTAAAAATGAATTTAAGAAACAAAAGATAAAGGTTGATGCAGATGTGGAGAAATTAAAACATTTTCATACTGTTGGTGGGAATGTGAATTGGTACAGTTACTATGGAAAACAGTATGGAGGTTCCTCAAAAGGTTAAAAATAATACTGTCACATGATCCAGCGACCCCACTTCCAAAAGATCTGAAATCAGGATTCTGAAGAGATATTAACACTCTCGTGTTCATAGCATTATTCATAATAGTCAAGCCGTGGAAACAATCTAAATGTCCGTTAACTTAAGGATGGAAAAAGCAAAGGTGGTATGTACATACAATGGAATATCATTCAGCTTTTTAAAAAAAATTCTGGCCCGGCTGGTGTGGCTCAGTGGTTGAGCGTCAACCCATGCACCAAGAGGTCGCCGGTTCGATTCCCGGTCAGGGCACATGCCCAGGTTGTGGAAATCACCAGTGAGGGGCATGCAGGAGGCAGCCAATTGACGTTCTCTCTCATTGATGTTTCTATCTCTCTCCCTCTCCCTTCCTCTCTCTTTAAAATCAATAAAGAAAAAAAAATTTAAAAAATTCTGCCGTATGCAACAACATGGGTGAACTTTGAGCACATTATGCTAAGTGAAATAAGCCAGTCACACAAAGACAAAGACTGAATAATTCCTCTTATATAAGGTATCTAAATTAGTCATATTTATAGAACCAAAGAGTAGAATGGTGCTTTCCAGGGGCAGAGGGGATAGGGATTTACTAATCAATGGGCATATTTTTCTAAGAGACTTCCAAGAGTAATGAGTGACATGGCATAAATATCCATATCCAAAAGTAAATGCTCTTCTGAAGACTATTTTATGCATATTTCTATCCCTGTTATTATAATCCCTGAAGCAAAGTGGCTTCTTCCAAATTTTTTAATAGATTTACATAACAAACCACGTTTCTATTAGTCAACACTAGAACCAGAGTAATAGATTCCTAGGTTGTTTTCTGTCTGAAGGACAAAATTGCCAGTAAGAAAGGAAGACATATTTTATACTCTGCTACTGAATTGAAGAAGTCTTCCAGGGATTGTAAGGGTTAAGAGTCACCATCACTGCTATATCTGGACTCTTTCCAAGTATTTTCTCTCTTAAAGGAAAGCATCATCCTTAATTCTCTCTCTGGTCTGGAAGTTAGTAATACTCTTTCACTGTTGCTCTCACATTTGGTTTTCTTTTTGACATGCAAAAGGGTTTCTACCACATTTCTACTCTCAACTTGAATTCCTATGCAGTGTTTAACTCCTTTCTTTTTTCCATTACATCTGTTTCTTTTTGATAAGCTGTGACCTTTCACTGTGGTACATCAGGAGTCTTATCCATCAAGTTTTAATAATATCTCTCTGTTCAGGTGTGTGTCCTTGGATTAAAATTGAGATAGAAATTTTAGCTTTGGATTTTGAATATTCACATAGAGTCATATGGGTCTAAATACCAAAGCGTTAAATACCAGAGTTAAAATTCTCTTTGTGTCCAGAGATTCACAGAAATACAGGAGTAGAAGGGATTTTGTTTTGGGTAGTTCTGGAAATTGTTTTACGGTTTTTCTTTTCATGTAAAAATCATCATTTTACCTGGTAATTACTGACAAACTTTAAACATGTTATTTTTTCCTTGCCCTTCAAACTACAGTTTGGATACCTTTTCCTCAAGCTGCCAATTATCCCCCCAGGACTAGACGGCTAAAACAGAATTTGAAAAATCGGAATTATGTTTGCCAATACAAATACTGTAGGCCTCTGTTCTCTTTCTACGTCTATGCTTGTTTTCCAGAATCTTGACCCTGAAGTGGAGTGATACTATATCCATATTTCCATGCCGTTCTAAGTTTTGCCTTTAAAAGCAATTTTAAAAGCAATTTAAGGGCTGTTAAGTAATTTTGTATTTTTAAAGCAGTGGTTCTCAGACTTTGGCAGTGTATCAGAATCACCTGGAGGGCTTGTCAAAACACAGATTGCTGCCAACCCAAGGGTTTTGATTCGGTAGGTCTATGCAGGGGTTTAAGAACTTGCATTTCCAATCAATTCCCAGCTGATGCTGCTGGCGCCGTGACCATGATTTGAGTACTACAACTCAGGTGCTCTGCCCTCATGAGATAAACAACAAACGGTCCAAAAAATGTCAACATTGACATCAAATTCACCCACTGTTCACCATATCCATTTTCCAGCTCCTTAGCACGTTTCCCCATAGTAGCCAGAGTGATCATCTTAAAACATGAACTATCCCACTTAGGATGTTTGAGCTTGGTTGTCCCTCTACCCCAAACCCTTCAGAGTCTGTCTGTCACTGTTGAGGTAGAATCCACCAACCTCATCTCAAGGCCTCTTTCCTCTCTGGTCCTCTGTCACTGAGCTCTTTCCCATCTCGGACCCTACAGAGCCGCACAATCCCAGGGATGCTCTTCTATGGGTTCTGAGGCAGAGGTCACCTCCCAGAGAGGCTTTCTTTGACTTCCACCTCCATCAGGTATACTTTTGTGTTACCATACTTTCAGGGTAAATATCTTGGTTTTCTCAGGAATGAAGGGTTTTGTGGACAGTAAGATTGTCAATGCTAAAATCAGCATAGCCCTAGGCAAACTGGGAAGATTGATCACACAATCTGCTCCCTCCCCACCTGCAAATTTTACTTTTACTTTGTAGCACCTCCACAATTTATAATAGTAGATTTAGCTGTGTGATAATATAAAAGTATCTACCATTCTTATTAGACTTTAATTCCATAAGCAAAGAGGTGGTATCTTTAAAAAAAATCTTTTTTGTCTCCAGTGTCTACCACTACTCTTAGCACAAAGTACCTTCTCAGTAATTATTGCTTTTGAAAGGGACACGACACACGTTTTATGTTCTACAAAGGGAAGTGAAAAATGCTGCCATGTGAGTTATAAAACAAACTATTTTTTTTGTCTCACCTTATAAAATATATGTCATCTCATCAGAACGTTTTGTAAATAACATTCCTTTCTTCCCATTGGTCCCTTGGCATTGCTAAGGTGTTTTAGTTGGCTGCAGTCCACCAGTTCCATTTATGTTTCTGGTCCCAGATTTTTTATCTCAGTTTAGAGAGGCTCCATCCAAAGAAACACCTATGTCACCAACCTACTAAGTTGATACCCAAAGACCTTTTTAAAATAGTAGCAACTAATAGTAACTAATATTGAGTGTTTAAATATATGCCAAGCTGCACTGTATATATATTATCTATTTTTAAAATGTACATCTTATAAGATACTTTTATTATCCTTATTTTACCAATGAGGGACAGAGAATAAACATTATACCGGAAGTCACATATACTTTAAGTGGTTGAGTCAAGATTCTAACTTGAATTATATATATAAAAATATATATAATTGTAATTATATATATAATATATTACATATTATATATTTTTATTATATATTGTGCATATAATAATTGTGTTTAGCTGGTACATAGAATTAACATTTGTTTAATGCTTACTATGAGCCACATTCTAACTTAAGTACTGTGGAGATGTTATCTCATTTAATCATCACAACTTATGAGATACATAGTCATATTTTTTACTTTTTATAGGTAATGGAACTGAGGTGCAAAGAGAAGATAAGGAAAATTCCTGAGGTCATAAAGTTTATAAGTGATAGAGCCAGGTTTGGAATCCAAGGCCATTTAATTCCTAAGATATATTTGTCATCTATATCTTTTTCCTCAAATCCCCAAACTGCCAGTGATTAAAAGTTTTAGCAAAACTTTTCAAGTTTGTGTTTGCTTATTTGTACATTAGTAAGCACAGATGGATGCCAGCATGTATGGAATGTTCTCTCTCATGAGAACTTAGGTACTTGGAAATGTACTTAGTAAGTAGAGGCCACCTCGAGGTATTCGTTTCTGAGCTCTCTCTCCCCTCAGTAGGATCTTAGAGAATCTCACAATGTTTGTCTTCCTCTGGAGAGAATCCGAAGACCTTTTCCTCTCCCAAATGTCTAATAGTCATAAAAGCTTGATGCTTGGGAGAGAGGCCAGTACTTTAACTTCAAGTTAATATGAGAGTCTTCAGGATAATAACCATATCTTTTGTATGTCTTATATTGTATGTATAGTATTGGCTAATTATTTTTAGTGGATTAATTGAAATATACAATCACCTCAATCCTATGTTGCTACCTGAGACCAGACTTTGGCTGTGTCCTCTCCTTACCACTTACTAATTTCTACAACTCCCTCCACCTCACAAATAGAGTGATTTATATTTGTTTGTGGCTGTGAATTGTGAATTAGGAAACTCTAGAAAGTCTTAGAGAAACCATTTTTTTTTCCTGGAAAAATAGAAAAATAATTCATGTGCTATCTTTTCGGCTATTTCACATATCTTTATCGAACAAGAACAGAAAGTTTGGGATTTTAAAAATTATGCAAATATAGCAATTTATCTTGCAAATAAACTATTATTCATTTTGCTTAAATTATAGATTTCATCTAATACGTTTAAATTTAGGCTGCTCTGTTTTCAGTATTATATCACTCATTTTCTTCTCTCTGGGGAACTTCACTTTTCTAGAGCAAGTTAACATGCTTAGAAAATGATGTGAAACAAACAAAAATATTTGCCAGTGTTTATAGATACAATCAAAACCCAGGAAGGAACAGGACTGTTTTGTAACAGATGAAGAGTGATCAAATATGCAAGAAAGGTAGATAGAAGGGAACGACATCCATAGAAAATGAAAAAAAAATATGAGCTTAGAGGCACCTTCTCTGAAGACAGGTTTCTTGCAAAGAAAGATAGGGTTGTGCAATCTCAAATTGGGGAAAACAACTCTCCCCAGCAAGCAATTACTCTTAGTAGTTGGCAAGAGATTGAATAAAGCTCTTCACAACAGTGTCAAATGTCTTCAGTTTCACTCAGCTGTCACACACACTATCCACACAACAGTAATTGCTCTACAAAGATGCTCTTGTAATTGAATTAAGACCAGAATAGATTTCTTCCTCTTCATAGTCCTGGGGAAGGGAACAATAGTGATGCATACAGACAAAATCAAGCCATTCGGAAAGGAGGATTAGCTTCCTCATCTGATCTGAAACATTCAGGCAATTCTTTTGGCAATACCTTTATTACTCTCAAAGGGAAAAAGAAAACAGGCTAACTTCTTATATAGTGGAAATTGCATGTTGTGCCCTGAATACAGTACACGTTTAAGCAACAAAATGAAAACATTTCTTGCAGTAGGAATTCCATGTGGCTACCAGTTGGCTGAACTGCTTCCAGTTTCTACAGAAATCTCAGCTAATGACTTTCCATCTGGGTCTCCCTGGAATACTAACATTGGAAAGAGGAGTCAGATTAAAATCAGGCAAGTTGTACTTGGGGTTCTCCTTCATCTCTGCAGAAAATTTGAAAATAAGAAGGATTTGGAAGTCATATCTTTGTAGTTTGAATTGGATATTGCTATCCTTGCTGTTTGGGATCTATTGCAAAAAGGATTGCTCATTCATATCAGTTAAGAACCTAATTAAGGAGGGAATGTATGGTGATTTGCAACTGAGATGGAAGTTGGAGAGAGATTTTGATTTCTAGAGAGATTTTGGTGGAAGTCTTACTGTGAATATTACCTGTGGAAACACAAATATATTTGCTCAAACATAAAGATATTTTCTCTGAGAGACTAAAAGCAATTGCTTCTGTTTGGAATAAAAACAGTAATATTTAGACAATTGACTTCCAGTGTATTTTTTTTTTTTTGTATACTAGAAACAAGGAATTTAAATATATATTAATGTGTATATTGGTTTCCCAGCACTATGTAATAAAGTAACAAAAACTGGTGGCTTAAAATAACAGAGAATTGTCTCCGGAGGCTAGGAGTTTGGCAGGGTTGGTTCCTTCTGAGAACTGTGAGGGAGAATCTTTTCCGTGCCCCTCTCCCAGCTGTTGGTGGACTGCGGGTAATCTTCAGCTTGCAGGTACATCCCTCCTTTATCTTCACCTGGTGTTCTTTTTTGTGCTTCTGTCCCTTTCATTGTCTTCCTTCTATGCCTGTTTGTCTTTGTGTCCAAATTTCCCCTCTTGGCAAAAACACTAGTCCTATTGAATTAGGGCCCACCCTAATGATCTTATTTTAACTTGATTACTTCTATAATAATTCTCTTTCCAATTATTAGGTCACATTCTGAGGTACTGCAGTTAGAACTTCAAGGTATCTTTTTTCTTTTTACACAATTCAGCCCATAACAATGCACTATGAATAAAGCTCATTTTTTTTTTAAAGGAAATGCGATTCCTAATGTTGTATATAGCTGAAAAAGTCGGTTTGCAAATCTCATAAAGTGAAACAATGCAAGTCCTCTCCCTAGTGGAAACTCTGAAAATAGAAGGTCATGATACCTGAAAGCTGCTGAAGGTATCACAGGTATTTTAGGGGCTGGTCACTTTGTAGACAGTGACACAATAACATTTCATCAAAGGTGGCTTTTCATAAAGTAGAAGAAACTCTATCCACAGAGAAGGGAGAGTGTACTGTTCCTTCTCTTATCTGTCTAAATTCAAAGGCAGCAGGAAACAAACTCGTTGCTCCCTAGTGCTGTTCCCTGGATAACATTATTTTAGCACCGTTATCAAACAACTCCCTACACAAGACTTCTTTTGAAGTTGACACTCAAACTATCTTTCTAGTTGTTTGCTAGCCTCTGTGGTCCATGCCCAAGTACTGTGATATTAATTACCACTAGTTCATAGTCATTCTTTCCACTCCTTTCCTGTTCCTGCTACTATAATTAGTTTTACTGGAACTATCTGACCTATGCATAGTTCACTGATTCTATTCACCCTGACCTATTTACACACACACACACACACACACACACACACACACACACACCATGCTACCTATATACACATAGAGAGATATAACTGCTCACTCATGTATGTTTGCTTCAGTCAGTGCTATGAAGCTAAAAAAGTTTTTGGTTACATTGTTCATTGAAATTTATAAATATTAAACTGGAAATGAGACATTGGAAGGATGGGAAGAGGGCAAGGCTCAAAATAGCAGATCAATTAAGAGGCTATTAAGATATTTTAAATAGAAGTAAAGAGTACTTGGGCAAGAGTAATGAAAGAGAAAATTCAAAGAAGAACAGAATAGATTACAACATTCTTCAAGGTAAAGAAAATCTCAAAACATAAGACCTGAAGTTTAATTGGATATGTAAGGTGAAAGGAGAGGAGGCTCCAAGTTATATGCTGGAGCAATAACATATGCACACCAAGAGAAGGATCTGGCTTGGGGAGTAGAAGAAGAGACAGTGAGTTCTGTTTTGGATTTTTGGAGTTTCAGGAACCCATAGGTTCATGGTCAAACTGTAGGTATATATTTGGGAGTCAATTGTGCAGATATGAAGCTATGAAAATGAAAAGGTGCACATGATTAAAATACAAGCAGATAAAGAATTTCAAGGGCAGAACATTGACAAATACATGTTCAAGACAGGAAGAAAAATTAATAATTAAGAGTTGTAAAAGGGTTCTTAGAAAAGAGGAGAAATCAAATATAAGAAAATCTAATGTGGAGTTGTATGGAAATGTGACCAAACAGGTTTGTTTAATGTTTCAGGGACTGTTTCATGTATTTACAGCAGCCAACAGAGCTTGTAAAAAATAGGTATTCAATACATGCCTACTGGATTAAGTTCTTGGAGAAAGAAACGTAATGAAATGCTCAGAATCTGAAAATCGTAAGTGACATGTATATCTGTACTATCCTGTCATTCAGTTTAGACTAAAAAATAACATTCCTATCATGTAGTTCTCCCTAGTATGCTACAATAATAAAGAGACTATTACATTGGCAACCCTCAGTCCATATGACCACAGTGCAAAGTAGATGTTACAAAGCCTGTTTACATCAGAGGAGTTGGAGCTCAGAAATAGTAAGTGAATGGTGGAACCAGGATTGCACTGGGTGCACCTGACACCAGTACCTGTCTTCTTTCCGTATGCCGTGTTGAGCAACTCTGGGGCCAGACAAAACCAATCTGCTCCTGTAAGCATCCTTGAACATTTAAAGACATTCTTTTAATTTTTAAGCCAATCTTTTCTGGTTATGTAAACTGTAAAGACTTGTCAATATTATTGTCACCTTCCTCCATAAGATTTTTGGAAAAATTAGTAAAGATTATTAAAATAATTTGATTGAATAATAATAAAAGATAACATATATGCTTTACTCTATTCATGGCACTCTACTAAATATTTTACATATACTAATTTCTTTAATTCTTACTACAGTCTAAGGAGATAAATATTATTATCTCCATTTTGATGAAATTGGCACAGAGAGGTTAAATTATTTGCCCAAGATCAGCTTAGTAAGTTTAAAATAGTCATTCAGTGATACAAAGTAACTTGAAAGAAATTAAGTCTAGCCCATGAAAATATGACTAGGAACAATCACAAAAAAAATTTAGTGAAAATTAATCTTTGTTAAGTCCTTTCATAAGTAGTTGACTATAAATTTTAAATGTATGAATGAATGAAAGATCCAGTCTATTGGTGGAGATCAACAGCCACCGAGTCATCAATGTTTCAAGATCTGGTATAGCAGCTGATCCCACAGGGAACTCAGCATACATGGAAAGATATCAGAGTTCAACTGAAAAAGCAGAACCAGTGGGATCAATCTCTCTTGCTCTCCCTCTAAGCTCTATTTCTATCTCATCTCCTCATTTCTATTTATTTATATTTACTTGAATATCTCATCAATCTGTCATCTATCTATCTATCTATCTATCTATCTATCTATCTATCTACCTACCTATCTATTTATCTGAATTCAATACAGGGAATTGACTTATGCAATTATGGGGGCTGGTTAAGCAAAGCAAATCCAAAGTGGATAAAGCAGGTGGTTAGGAAAGGAAGACCTTGAGCAGGCTTGTACCTCCTGGGCATAAGCTGTGGTTTGTTGTCTACAGTCAGGAGTCTCAACTCAGGAAAAGCTTAAACTCTTTTTAAGAGATCTCCCAAGTGAGTAATTCTGACCTACTCAGTATGCAGGATAATTTCTCTTTTAACTAATTAAAGTCAACTGATTAGGGACTTTAATCAGATCCACAAAATTTCATCACAACACCACCTAGTTTAGGGCTTGATTGAATAACCAATCATGCTACAAAATAGCCACTATCCAGTCTCTCCTCCAAGTCTTCTGAGAGAATATATTTTTGTAGCCCAATCAAACCAGAAACATTCTAGAATGGGAATTGTTGGGACTGTCATTTAGCTCAGGCAAGTAGACATATCAAAAGCAATCACAGGCAGGTAAGATTATATGAATGATGGCCTACATTTTGCTACATTTTGTTGCCTGGTCAAATTATTGCAGGATGGCCCATTCAAAATGTATCTGATAAAACAAGATTAGGAAGAACAAGATGAAAGCATAAGGGAGATTATGATTATTGTATTAATATTTGACATATTTTTAGGTAGGAGTAAAACATGTACATATATTCTATATAAGTAATGACAAATACTTAGATATTTTGTACTATAATAAAGACAACTGTTTCTACCTTGCTTAAACCTCAAGCCTTTAAGATATTGGGCCATACTTTACCTGCAGTAAATATCAATTCATATTTTTATTTTGAAAATAAAATTTTAATCAATATGTTCTCTGAAACATTAAAATTTGGTAAAATTTGGGGTGACAGAGATAATAAATGTGTCTTGGGAAGGGGGAAATAACATATAAGTGAGTGTAATAATTTTAATACCACTTATTGTGGGTCTGCTATGTACCAGGAATTTATGTTCATTATCACTGACCTTGATAAGGTTATAAGACCTTGAAAGGTTACTCAGCTGGAAAATGGCTGATCTAAGATTCAACTTTGTTCTGACCTATCCTTTATTTTGCGTGCTTTTAACTACACTAGAATGCCTCTAAAATTACTTTTAGACATCCATTTCAATTAACTGTTTGGTAACGTGCCTTTCTCCTCTCCATTAACACTTATGCTCAGGAGGAACTTAATGCTGTGTTGTAGGATGGTTGATATTTTATGCCTTTTCACTTACTGTGGAAAGTAGGGATTTCTTTTTTGGTCTAGGATTCTTGGTCATTGGTGAGTGAACAGGCACAGAGGGCAGTTTGAGAGCAAAGTTTCCTTCAAACCATCTTTGAATCCGCTCTGTGTAAGCAGCTGTCTGCTGTGCCCACCCCTAGGTCGCTTCCACTCTTTTCTCAAGGACTTGACTTTGAAATCAAAGTAATGTTGCTAAGTGCGGTACTAATCCCATCTAATTTAATCTTTTAACTAATACTCTTTTAAACTGTTTTAAGAGATACCTTGACATTCTTAACTGGCTAGTAATTTATAAAAATTCTAACTCTCACTTTCCTAATAGCCAAGCTATAACAATATCCTCACATAAATATGAGTCCAAATTGATTTTAAAAAACAACAACAAAATTTACCCTCATTAGATTAAAAAAAAGCTTCAGAAGATTACATACTATATTTAATTAAGTTTCACTTATGCTTGTATTGAGAAAATTTAGTTGTCTAAACCATTTTATTTTATTTTTTTAATTTAAAGGAAAATGACAGGCATTTAATTAGCTCTTATATAGCAGACTTTGGAAAGATAAGAAAATAGGTATATGGTTTGACTTGCAGTATAAGAGAAGAAAAAAATAAAACCGTGAAGTTAGAGTTGGACATCTGTAGCCAATTACCAGGTGTCAGAAAATTTATCGCAGTATGAGATGTGACTTACAATTGTGGGGGCCAAAAGGAGAAGAAGCCCAATAGGGCATCTGTTAGCATCATCTCAAGCACCCGGAGAAGCATGTCTAGTGCATATTTGAAAGCCCACATGTTCCCTATTTGGTTTAAATGCACTGTAAGCAATCAGCAGCTAAGTTTTATCTTATTATTTGTAATTTATGGATATTCCTCTGCCCTTGAAATAATCACAATTTCCAAGACCCAATTTCTTTTCTCTGCTTTGTTACCCACTTTACTGTGCTCTTGGCCATTCAGTTCGCTTTGTCATTCCTAAGTTTCCTCATTTGTACAAGTAGAAACATTAAACATGTCACTTCCCTCTCTCAGACTGCTGGGAAGATTAATGGGATACTATGTTTAAAGACTACTGGGCTCCTTGGAAACAAGATGCTACATATGTGCAGTGTTTCAGCCTTATTTATCTCCACTTCGAGGGAAAATGAACACAGCTGGGGCTTGGGTTAGAGTAGGTAGGATTTGGGGACT
Source organism: Tadarida brasiliensis (assembly GCA_030848825.1). Lineage (NCBI taxonomy): Eukaryota > Metazoa > Chordata > Mammalia > Chiroptera > Molossidae > Tadarida > Tadarida brasiliensis. The sequence continues at coordinate 62,163,262 of CM061266.1, read as the reverse complement.
GAAACTATCATTTGGGAAAAGAGTTCCTCTCGTTTTGGAACAGGTTTTCTTTCCAAGGACCTTGAAAATGTGATCCTGAGCATTCCCCTTTGCTAATTGTACTCTGTATGTGGTGTTCCTCCCTAAAGCTCTTTGTCATCTCAGAGTTTCCTTGCAGCGTGTAAAGTTTGTGCTTTTCTCAGTAACTTATAGAAAACGGAAGACTCTTCAAAATAAAAAGTGGCAAGATAAAGTATGCAAGATAGCATTTACATGAAGAAAAAAAAAAAAAAAGAAGTAGCTTCCATCATTATGTTCCTTCAAGGAATAAAGCTCAAAGGTTAAAGTGTGGACTTTTGAAATTGTACACATACTTAACAATATCCAAACAATTAATTCTGTTTGTTAGAGTAGAGACTACATGTTTCTACCTGGATTATTGGTGTGAAGAGGCATATAGAGTTCATGGGGGGAGCCCCGTAAGCTGTTACCTTTTCTTCAGGTGCAGTGGATACCTACAGAAAACCAAAGAGCTAAGTTTTTATTGAATGGTTACTGTCTTCCTCACACTGACACACATTATCTTCACAACAATTCCATTATTTTAGCCATTTCTAAAATTAAGTTAAATAACTTGCCTGAGTTCACAAAACTAGGATGTGGGAGAGCCTACATTAAATCTGTGTCTATCATTGTTATCTTCTATTGTTTATGGGAAGGAATTCAAGAGATGATCACATACTCAGTGAGTGTGCTCTTGTTATGTGGATAGGTGACTCATTCCTCTACTAGGCTGTAGGCTCCTTCAGAGCAATGAATGTGTCTTATTCTTTTTGTGGGAAACCCAATCTCAAGCCCAATGTCTGTGCATAGGAAGGATGTCTTAAATAGATGTCTGCAAAGGAGATGTCATCTCCTTGATGTAGATAAGCACACTGAAGTTTTAAGACATTAAGCAATGTGCCTGCAATCCTGTATCTGGTAAGGAGCCAAGCCAGGGTTTAGCCCAGAACTTCTGACTCCAGCCCATGGTTCTTCCATGATACTGCAGCTTCCTTTACTCTTTTGCACTCTCTGTTTCCACTTTTCTAATTTTGTAAGGTTCTTGATCACACCCTAAGCTCTGTAGAAAAGTTAGGGAACACATTATGTACACTAAACCAGCAGGGACCTTTAGACTTCAAATGACGAGAGATAAGTAGGGATTTATTGAGCTTCTACCAAGTACCAGGCATAATTCAGAGTACATCACAATTTTATCTAATTTAATCTGAACTATTCCATGATGTAGGGGTGACTATGGTCCCATTTTATGGATGGGGAGACTAAAGTTGAGAGAGGTTTAATTACTTGTCCAAGGTCATACAACCATTTAAAGTCAGGTCAGCCTGACTTTAAAACCCAAATTCATTCAACTATATCAAGAAGGGTGACATAGTACAATGTCTCTCAAAGCTTTTTTTACAATCTAATGACACAAAGAATGACCAAAACTATTTCTGTTTTCCTTAAGAGAACCAGATTTTGAGTTCTCTTGTAGTTGTAAACTACATTGTCAAAATGATATTTGCATTGAGATATTAGAATGTGATCACTACTTATTAATAAAATGAATTAAAAAGATAAAAGCTTGTAACAGGAACAACGGTCCTTCAGCGAGGGCTACAATTCTTTGTTTTCCGCCATCTGTCTTCTGTCTGCCGGCCCTATCACAAGTCCCAACCTTCTTACCAGGGTCAGATAATCACAGGTTTCCCGTTTCCACCCACCTGACCTTCCTGTTGCAAATAAATCATTGACATTCTTGCTTTCAGTGAGAGCCAGTAACTCCAGTCCCTTTCTGCCTTTTGCTTTAGCTCGCTCTTCTTTTTATCTATAGAGACTTAATAACTACGCTTTGAGAGAAACCCGCTGTCAGATTGCAAGCAGATGCTGCCTCTGCTTCCGCAGCTGCTGGCCAGAAACCTAGGCCAGTGACAACTGGGCTCGAATGAGATTCCTGGCACACCTGGGAAAGGAGCGTGTTGGGGCACAGGGGTGAAGGAGACACATTAAAATTACTGCCAAAGCAGAGTGGAATAGCAGCTGGTCTGTGGAAGTTGTCATTAATGCTCTAAGAGGATCTAAACTTGTGCTTGGAACATGAAGTCTAGAAGATGAAACTTACAACCTGAGAATTTTGTGTGTGTGTCTTGCTTCAGAACACAGAGATGAGATGTCACATATCTTCCAGGTTGTAAAAAATTTAGAAATTTTGAACATTTGCTTCCTGGATTTTTGGATGTGGACCATGGATGTTACGCACATGTGTGTATCTGGGGTGTTTTAAAGAGTCACTCTCACCTCCTGAAGTGAATGCTCCATGTCATGTGTCAGACTCCTGGATCCCAACATACTCACCAGTGTTCAGGGTGGAATGAGGGAAGACTTCTAGCTCCTGCACATTCTTATTGACATAGCACTGGGAGCATGCCTGCTGAGCCTGGAAAAGGCCATACTGCCCCCAGAGACGGGCCAGGAATAGTCTGTCAGGCTGCTGGTTCTCTTGGCTGGGGAGCTGGATTAGGGAGCCTACAGGAAATCTATTTGCTTAAGCTGGAGGGCTTTGGGGTGGGAAAAGAATAGTATCTTATTTCTTCAGACCTATATTTGGTCAAGCACCATGCTCAAATTGAAGTAGGATCTCTTGTGTGGTTAGAATTCTTTTAAATCCTTGCATTTAGAATGAAGATGTGTCTACTGAAACCAAGCAGTATTATCTTGCCAAATCAATATGATGGAGATTCAGTCATCTCCTCTTGTCTCAAACTTGTGTATTAAGGAGATTTTCTCTGTCTTAGCTGTTCTTCTGTGGAGCATAATTCTGTTCGCTAGTGCTTCACTCACACAAAAAATATTATGCTAAGCTAATCAGGCTTACACATATCCACAGCTTTCTAACTTCTTAGCACCAGCAGCCCTTCTCCAGAGAGTCAGTTTACAAGAGGAAGACCATCTCCAAACAAGTGTTGGTGTCTAATTCACTCATAAACTTAGACATTTAGTGTAATGTTGGAAGGACAGGCTCTGTAGTCAGACTGGCTTCTTTCAAATCCTTCCCTGGTATTAGCTGTGTGACCTTGGCTAAGTTACTTAAATTCTTTGGGCCCAGTTTGAAATATAGATACCAATTTCTACTCCATAGACCATGATGAAGGAGGGTGTTAGGCTCTGATGGGTACTGTGGATATGTAGTATTCTCAAAGAGGACATGACAGCCTCAGCTCTACCCTGCCTGGCATGCATTGTCTGCATAGCTGTAAAAATTTCCACCAGCAGCATTACTACTGAGCTGAACAGACAAGAGGAAATGGAACCAGCATACATATTAACCTGAAGCACTTCTTAGGGGCTCATATCAAGTCCTAGCTATCTCTACTCAACCAATGCAATACTTATTCCTGGAAATATTTGGGAGACATTTTAGTTGCAGGGAAGATATAATGTAAATGGGGATGAAGACAAATAAATACTGTATTTCAACTATTGTTAATGTTAGCTATTATGTTTTATATACCCAAGGCTGTTGTGTCCTATGGAACACCTGCTATATATTTATACATCTCAGCCTATCCTCAGTCATTTTATGTACTGCCATTGTTTTGGTTATAGAGCTCATATAAGATGGAAAGATAGGATAATTAAGTCAAACCATATGATTCCCAGGAATTAGCAATAGGCTTTTCTATTTTGTCTTCATGCCTTTCCCTCTAGCATTTCACCTACACAGGTATGATTTGTTCCTTTTGAAATTTAAGTAGAATGAAGAACAGACAAATAAATAGAAAAATAAATCCACATCATCCAAACTGAAATAGTATTTTGGGTTATATGTGAAATATCTTTGACCTCTTTTTGTTTCTACAGCTAAAAATTACAATCAATTTGATACTTTTAAGGAATTTGAACAAAGCACTATAAAGTACTTAGGGAATTAAAGTCATGCCCACCTTGATTTTCAACTTTTAGCATAAAGTTGGCACAAAACAAGCAAGTAAATGGTTTGTTTCATGAGTAAAACAATATTATATATGGTATATAGTTCTTTGTTTACCCAGGAAATTTTATCATGGAGTAGAAAGAGAACACTTAACAAGGAGTCAGGAAATTTGAATTCTAGGCCCAGAATGACCTTGTTCTAATTGGATGACTTCCCTTCTTGGAAATTTTTTCCCTATTTTCCACTTGAAGGAGCTGATGCTCTCTGGTCCCCCTTCCATTGCTAACATGTTAATGATTTTACTTAATCAATAATGTAGCAGGATTATAGTATCAACAGTTCTCTCCTGAGATCTAGTAAAGGTCTGGTCATTCTGGGTTGGGGAGGAGGAGAAAGAGTAGGAGAGAGAGGAAGAAATGGGAGAAGAGGAAAAGAAGGATATATGAAGAGGAAGAAGAAAAAGGAAGATTCCTTTAGATATCATGAAGCAGTGCTAGCCCCACATGAAATTCTGAAGAAAGTATGGTTGTCTTCGTACTCACTAATTCAGTTTGCAACTTAAGTGTTTCTCTTCCCAGCTGTCCAGATAAACAATGTCTAGCTGATGTTCTAATCTTCCTAACCTCACAAGGTCTGCCCTACCCCAAAAGGCTTCATGGTCCCAAATCTCTCTTTCTTCTCCCAACGGCCCACTCATCTGAACTTCACTGCAAATTGGGAGAGACAAAATGAATTCACTCCTAAATGAGTATAATTTCATCTTCAACCCTCCTTCAGATACTCAATTATATATTTCAAAATGAAGGTGCCTGCAATTAGCATGTCAGGTAGAGAACAAAATGAAGGGCAAAATCCCAGAATATGTGAGCAGAGTTACATGGCTGCCACCACCACCGCCAGGTCCCCTGGGATTCTGCTCCCCACAGCCATTCTCCAGAAACCCCTCCTGCTTTCCTCAGCCTCTTCCTATCCTTTTCATTTGAACACACAGACAACAGAAAGCCAGCTTTTGTCACCATAGCTCCCTTGGGACACACGAATTCTTCAAGAACTAAATTGGGATATAAATAAACATAACCAAATGAATAAATGATAACAGCTTCCTTGGTAATGACCTTAGGGACTGTGACTACAGGAGTGGGAAGGGCAGAGCTCATGGCTTCTAAGTTGACAAATGCTTGGACCCTCACAACATCAAAATGAGAGAAAGGAGAACAACTAGTGTTTATCTGAAATGAAAAATAACTCAAGTGATTTCTTGGACAATTTACTTTCCCCAAAAGCCTATATTTCCAGCTAGGTATTAAACTATGTGAGAAACAGGAAACCCAAGTTTTCCCTACTTCATCCTACATCCTTCTCTGCTCTTTCCAAACCTGTTTCAGTAGGTGTGGCTCAGGTCAGAGGTTCTGTTACAGCTGTAATCATAGCACAGACCTCAGTTCCCTGACTACATCTGACTAAATTAGAGTGAAGATCACTCTTGCCCCACCTCTCCCAACAAATGAAGGGCACAGTAGCAGAGTACAGCTGGAGCTCAAGGATTTACCAGGACACTCAGCTGTGACCATAAGGCTTGGACCCCAAACCTTGATTATACTGGGGAGTATTGGTGTTTCCTTAATCATGCAGCTAGAAGCCAACAACACGAGGTTGTATGTTCCCTCCAGACCCAAACACCCCTGTCTGCTGCTCCAGAGATGCAGTAGGCATTGGGAGACGCCAACATCTTCTCGTCTCCATGATTATCTCCAAGGATATTGTTCTCCAAGTCTTGGTGTGTGTGCTGGCCAGTCATTTTTCCTTGTTTATACAATAGGATACAAAACAAGTAATTCATCATCTACTTTATGCCTCTTAAACTTTTTTATATTCTTGAGTGAAATGCCCATATACAGTTATGGAAAATCTCACAATTCCCAGAGGTCTCTGGATGGGCTGAAGACGGGCTCATTGGACACTAGGTCCCTGATAGAGTGAGCCATCCTTTTTTGGGACAGACAGTGCTAGAGATATCAGACACCTCTGACAGAAGTGTGTGTGGTGTTGGAGCAAGCACAGTCTAAAGGAATTATAATCCCCATAAGCATGTTTGCTCTCTCTTCCTAATCACCCTACCTAAAACAGAACCTCTCCTTTTCCCTATGATTCTCTGTCCCTTCACAATTTATTTCTTCTTCTAAAGCACTTACTACCACTAGATAAAAAGGGTCTGCAAAAAGTTGTGAAGCATAAGTTATACTTATTTTAAAAGCATGTTAGTTATATTTCAAATAATACTGTCAATGTATTATTCTTTAAATTTTAAACACTTTTTCAGGTGATGTACTTGTAAATTTAAAGCAATGGGTCTGTTTGTTCATCTAAAAAAGGTACAATAAAATATTGTCTTCATGTTTCTAGACTTTTGGGACAGTCTCAACTATGTTTATTATACTGCTAGGTAATTCTGAGAACATCTAAGTCAGAGGAAGGAGATTAAAAAGCACGTTAGTATGGATGTATATTTATTTGATCTCATCATTAGCATTAGTTATTGCCTCCACAGTTATGATTGGAATATATAATCTCAAGTTCCATTAAGTCTTATTCTTCCAGTCCCAGCAGGTTCTTATATCAACTAATTAACACAAAGGTCATTGTTCTCATTTTTAGAATACCAACAGATTGCAAAAACACAGGACTAATTATGCTGCTAGGTGGGGAGAGACACAGAACAAACAGCAACCTCTGCTCCATGAGAAGGAGGACCAGGCTCGATTCTAATCATGTCTCTGCATGGATAGAATTGACCAAGGATCAAGAGGAAAGAAATTTCCAATCACAATGTCTTTGGATAGAGCACAGTGTTGTGAATGTACATCCTACTGCCTGTGAAATCCCCAAGAGCCTCTTGAAGCCTCATCTTAGCTGAGAGATGATTTGGTCAGGAAATATATATTATGTACCTACTGTTCATAGTATGGTGGTGGTGTAACACAATTGATGGTAAAGGACTCCTACTGTTAACTCTGAAAGTACACACAAGCTACTTAATTTTTATATAAAGTGGAAGGTGATACATGCCAGAAAAGCGTACAGATTAATTCCTATTGCATGACAGAAAGGGGGCAGAAGAATAAAAGATTACTTCTAGCTGGGGCAAAATAAGGAAGGGCGTGGTGTGAGAGAAGCCTTTGAGCTGAGCCTTGAGAATGACAAGGATGTGCATACACAATGATGAAAGAAAGTGCATCCAGCACCTGAGAATAGGCATGATACATATGATCCTCAGAACGCTCAAGCACATTGTTCATTTATTTGCTATAACCTTCACATCATTTCTGCTGTTGGAACTCTGCTAGATTGGCCCTAGCTTGGCAACAGCAGCAGAGACCAACACGAATTCTTCATTAAGGCAGTCGGATGCTTCTAACTACTTTGCTGATAAATGCTGGAAAAAAACAGATGAAGGAAGGCTCTATACTATCACAGAAGCACAGCGAAGAATACAAATCCACAGAGCATGCGGTTTTGGAGGAAATCTTTGAAGATATACAGTTAAGTAGGGGAGATGACTACACTGAAGTTCTGCCTTTCAGGTGCTGGCAGAAAGCAAGTAATGACTGAACTCATCACACAGAGATGACAGCTCCACGGGAAGAGAACTCTGTGACAGCTGGAAAAAAAAGGCCAATGTTCTTCGATTAGAGCTGATGTGTAAAGGAGATTTCACAGGAATGACTCGTACAGGAAACGACATTGACATGTTCAGGGAGCTCAGTTTCCAAAGACTACTTTGAACACAAGAAGAAACAGAAATAGTCTCATGGGATAACAAATTGAAAGTGAATCCAGATTTTTTTGCTCCCCCTTCATCTTGTTTGAAATTCAATATAACCTCTTACTAAATTTGCTGTGCTTTTATCCTTTTACTAAACCAAATTTCTTGATAAATATATTCCAAGTATACTTACATATACATGTAAAACTTTACATGAATTCATAAATGTAATTATTACACCTGTGCTTTTTCAAGTTCAGTCCTTTGTTTTTCTTTTTATGTCTGTTCCACCATGACCCAGTCTTCCCTGTACCCTCATAACCGTTTACTCCAAGGAATCCTTGTGAACACCTAGTGTGTGTTGTTCCACATGGTCCGCAAGCTCATGTAATCACAGTTTGCATGTGCACAAGCATAGTTGTATAGGGAGTTTTGCACTGGTTTGTTGAACATAAAAACCAGCATCAGCCCTGGCCAGTTGGCTCAGTTGGCTGGAACTTTGGCCCATACACCAAAAGCTTTAGGGTTCGTTCATAGCAGCACTATTTACAATAGCTAAGATCTGGAAACAACCCAAGTGTCCATTAGTAGACGAATAGATAAAAAAGCTGTGGTACATAGACACAGTGGAGTACTATGCAGCTGTAAGAAAGATCTCTTATCCTTTGAGACGACATGGAGGGACCTGGAGAGTATTATGCTAAGTGCAACAAGCCAAGCAGAGAAAGACAAATATCACATGATCTCACTTATTTGTGGAATATAATAAACATAACAGTCCGAGGAACAGGGTAGACCCAGAGACGTGGAAGTAGGGTACAGACTGACAACCCTCAGAAGAGGGGGTGGTGGGGGAGGGAAGAGATAAACCACAGAACTTATATGCATGTATGCATAACTGATGGACATGGACAACAATGCTGGGGATGGGGTGGGGGGGATGGGGAGGAGGGTGTCAATGGGGGGAAAAGGAGAAACATCTGTAACAAAAACAAATTAAAAAAAAAGCTTTAGGGTTCAGTCCCCAGTTGGAGCTCATACAGGCAGTAACCAATCAATGTTTGTCTCTCACATCGATGTTTCTCTCTTCTCTCTCTCTCTCTCTCTCTCTCTCTCTCTCAAATCAATAAAAACATATCCTCAGGTAAGAATTTAAAAAAATGGTATCATATTAGTCACATTTTTCTATCTTGTTTTTCTACTCAATTTCTTTGTGGAAATCACTTCAATTCAATGGTCTACCTCTCATCCATTTTTGTAAATTAAATGACTGCTTTGTTTCATGGTATAGATATAAAATTTGAAGTTATTCTACTTTGCTTTATTCATGGGGGATAGTTTATAAATGCCTACAAAATAATTTTTAAATACCATTCAAACTGAAAAAAGATGGTGGTGAGCAGGACCCGAGTGAGGGTGAGTGTGTGAGAGAGTGAGTGAGTGTGAGAGAGAGTGTGAGTGGATGTGAGTGTGGATGAGCAACCTCGAGCAGCGCAGAAACGTGGGGCAGAGGGTCCCTGTGCTGTGGATGGGGAGCAGCCGGCTACCATGGAAGTGTCAGGATGTTTCTCCCTGCTCAACCGGGAGGCCCCGCCACTTTGGAAGATCTCTGGCCTTCTCTGGGAGGAGGCAGCAGGAGTGGCTAGGGCCCGGCGACCTGAGTCCACAGTGCACCCTGCACAGTTGGAGCAGTGGACTGCTTGTGTCTACACAGACCAGCGCACAGTAGCTGTCAAGGTGCCTGCCCGGGGAGCAGCAACACCACCCTCCACAGCAGCAGCCTGATCGGAGCCGAGCACCACCCCCAGCAGCAGTAGCGCCAGCTTGGGAGCCCACCACCTTCCCCAAACAGGACATACAAATGGATGAGAGACATATGACAAAATGCTCAACGTCACTAATCATCAGAGAGATGCAAATTAAGACGACTATGAGGTATTACTTCACACCTGCCAGAATGGCTGCCATCAACAAATCATCAAACAACAAGTGCTGGTGAGGGTGTGGAGAAAAGGGGACTCTAGTACACTGCTGGTGGGAATGCAGGCTGGTGCAGTCACTATGGAAAACACTACGGTATTTCTTCAAAAAATTAAAAATGAAACTGCCATTTGACCCAGTGATCCCACTTCTAGGAATATACTGTAAGAAGCCTGAAACACCAATCAGAAAGAATATATGTACTCCTATGTTCATAGCAGCACTATTTACAATAGCTAAGATCTAGAAACAGCCCAAGTGTCCATCAATAGATGAGTGGATAAAAAAGCTGTGGTACATATACACAATGGAGTACTATGCAGCTGTAAGAAAGAAAGATCTCTTATCCTCTGAGACGACATGGAGGGACCTGGAGAGTATTATGCTGAGCGAAATAAGCCAAGCAGAGAAAGACAAGTATCACATGATCTCACTTATTTGTGGAATATAATGAACAAAATAAGTTAATGAACAAATAAACCCAGAAACATAGAAGTAGGGTTCAGACTGACAAACTTCAGAGGAGGGGGTGGTGGGGGAGGGAAGAGATAAACTAAAAAACTTATGCATATGAGCATAACCAGTGGACATAGACAACAATGCTGGGAGGGGGGACGGGAGGGAACAGGAGGAGGGTGTCAATGGGAGGTAAAGGAAAAACATCTGTAACAAAAATAAATTAATTAAAAAAAATAAAAAAATAAAAATACCACCCAAATAATCATATATCAAATGCCAAAAAGATAGACTTATAAAATCATGTTTTCACATCAGCCATTAATAGTAAGAAGCTAATTAGACTCGTGCACTTTCAGGGAGAAACCAGAGATTTCCACTGCTCACACTGGACCTCCTCCCCACCCGCCAGAAGTAATCGAAGCCTTTGGCTTCTCCATCGGGGCAGGGGAACAGGCAGGTAAAGACCTGTATTTAAATAATTATTCAACCCCCCCCCCCCCCAAAACTGGTTTGGGGGTGGTTTCTACTGTAGACTAATTCAGTAATGAAATTCTGCCTGCCTGGCATTACTCTTGTATATAAACAATGTTTGCCTCCAGCCTGCTTCTGTCAACACCCTGTTTCCTTCATCCCATCTTCCATGTTATCCAAAGTGCGAGCCTCGTTCTTGCCCTCTCCTCCGTGTCTGTCTGGCTCAGTCATTCCTTCTCGCTGAGCTAGCCCTCTTTCTTTGTCCCATGCGGGACGTCCGGAGTGTTCCCTATCCCCTCACCTCGGTGTCTCTGGCTCCCGCTCTTCGTCCAGGCCCACCACGAAAATCACTCCTGCGATTGTTAAGAAGTGATTGCGTTTGAATTGCAGAAATAGCTACTCGTTTGCTGCCCTCCGTCACGAGTTGACCAAACCCCTGAGCGCACTGTCTGCGCTGCCTCCCTCATCTCTGTGGGCCCAGAACCCCACACAGTTCATGGAGCCTTCTGGGAGACAAGCACTCAGGAAATGTTTGTTGGATCGACTTTGTTACAGTTGAGTCGTTGCCCTGCCCTCTTGGCTCAAAGCCAGTCATTTCTCACCCGTTGGCTCCACATATATGTTAGTCACCAGGTCCTCAAGAAACATCTCCTGTTTTTGTTCTCCTGTGTCTTTTTTCTCCCACTCCCAACACTTCGGTGTAGCTTCTTTTTATTACCCTCCTGGACTGTTGGACAAGGTTTTCTGAGTAGCAATCTTGTTTCCTGTATCTTTGCAGTTATTTACATTTAACAGACACTTTCCAAGTCTTAGCTCTGATTTTGTCACTTCCTTGGTCAAAAACCTTCAGCGCTTTCAGACACTTTTCGCCTGGCTCTCAGATGTCCCCCATGCTGGATGGCACCAAGCTGTACGCCCAGGCCTATCCCCACCGTATGCAAAACACACAGCAGTCCAGTTACTAGTACTAACACACTAGTACAGTGAACTGGACTATTGTGTATTTTCATTTTCTGTATTTTCACACTTCAGCTATTTAATGTGTGCCTTATTTAGTTCCTTTTCCATACCTTAAATATGGACTCATCTCTGTTTGTTGATAACTTACCCATTTTAGAAGATCTTGAAGGTCACTGTCAGATCCCACAGCTTCTGTGAGGCCTGCTTTGATTTGTTTCAACCAGCTATCACTCTCTCTCCACCAACTCCATGGCTTCTTATTTATAACCCTCTTCTGGTTCTTTTTATTATAGATAGATAATTTATTATTTTATATTTATTTTTAATTTATTACATTAGCTATTATATATTATGTATTTTATAGGTAATTATATATGCTATGTATTACTATATAATTATTTATAAATAATAATTGCATTTACTATATATTTAATATATAATTATATATACATATATGCACATAGATACATGTCTATATGTATATATTTTTGGTTCCTTTTATTATATATATTTGATTACTATACTGTAAACCTTTTAGACTGGAGATCATGCCTTATTAAGCTTTATTTGTTGCATTATATGCATCAAATTGGTTTCTCGAACTTAAGTAAATATTTATTTTTAAATTATTTTTTATTTTTTATTTTTTTATTAATTTATTTTTGTTACAGATGTTTCTCCTTTTTCCCACATTGACACCCTACTCCCCATCCCCCAACCCCCGCTCAGTCCCCAGGTTTGTTGTTTATGTCCATTGGTTATGCGTACATGTATATAAATTCTGTGGTTTATCTCTTCCCTCCTCCCCACCCCCTCTTCTGAGGTTTGTCAGTCTGTACCCTACTTCTATGTCTCTGGGTCTATTTTGTTCATCAGTTTGTTTTGTTCATTATATTCCACAAATAAGTGAGATCATGTGATATTTGTCTTTCTCTACTTGGCTTGTTTCGCTTAGGATAATACTCTCCAGGTCCCTCCATGTCATCTCAAAAGATAAGAGATCTTTCTTTCTTACAGTTGCATAGTATTCTATTGTGTATATGTACCACAGCTTTTTTATCCACTCATCTACTGATGGACACTTGGGCTGTTTCCAGATATTAGCTATTGTAAATAGTGCTGCTATGAACATAGGGGTACATATATTCTTTCTGATTGGTGTTTCAGGCTTCTTACAGTATATTCCTAGAGGTGGGATCACTGGGTCAAATGGCAGTTCAATTTTTAATTTTTTGAGGTAACACCACAGTGTTTTCCATAGTGGTTGCACCAGTCTGCATTCCCACCAGCAATGTGCTAGAGTCCCCTTTTCTCCACACCCTCGCCAGCACTTGTTGTTTGATGATTTGTTGATGGCAGCCATTCTGACAGGTGTGAGGTGATACCTCATTGTTGTTTTAATTTTCATTAAGTAGATATTTAAAGAACAATTAAATGATTTCTTATAAAATCCCCAGTAACTTTGGACCAGCTTTACATTTAGTAGGAAAAAGCTAAAGCCAGATCTTTATGACCTAAAGTATAGAACCATAAAAATATTAGTTGCAAGAACTTTCTAAATTTAAGCAAAAAATAATCTTTACCTGTATACTTTAATTAATACTCATGGATATAGAATACTGTTTCAATTAATTATTCCCCATTAACTATCTTGGAGCAATAAAGAGTTTTAGAATGTTTCTGGCATATTCAAATTTTTCTAAGATGTGCTAATTTGTATGGCACCTCCATTGTTTAAACAATAAATGCAGTCAGGGATGGGGAATGTCCAGCCCATGGGCCACGTAAGGCTGGAGAAAGCAATACCAGCTAACATCACACACCTCACCAAGTTAGCCTGATAATTTTTTTTAGAGAAATAATCCACACAAACAAATGAGTTGTTAAATGTTCACCAGCCTCATTTGTTATAAGAATTTTGCGGGCCAAAATGGATCAAAGGATAGGAAGATGCTCCTAGGATCACAGAGTTGGAGAAGGACTTTTACATTGTAATAGGCCATATATGTTTACACAGACACATATGTACACACATACATATACAGAGTGTTCCCCCAAAATGTATACACACTTAAATTCTCACTCCTTTTCAGGTTTAACCAATTTGAAATAATGGGTGAAGCCAGAGTAAGCTTTGAACAAAAAAATTTATCCACTAGACTTTTTTATGAGGATACATAAAAGGTAAAGTTTACAATACAAAAGTGGCAACAGTCGATGAATTGAGGGCAGCTATTGAAAGATAATGTGCACAAATTCTGAACAAAATGATCCTTGATGTTCGCTGTTTCATTGCTTCTCATTATCAGCGGTGCCTGGACCAGAACGGTCATCAGTTTGAAAACAGGTGTTGACCAAAAAAAGTTACTCATTTCTGTAGATTCTTTTAAATTTTGAAAATGAACTGTATGTTAATAAACACTGACTTTATAATCACTCAAATTGTGTATACATTTTTGGGGGACACCCTATATATACACACATGTCTGTATATATACATCCAATCAGATTTTTCACCTTTTGTTATATAAACTTGTACTCTTCCGTTTCCATTCTTTGCTCATTTCAGGTAGTATCTTTGAAAAATAAAACATGTCCTGGCAGATTTGGCTCAGCGGTTAGGGGCTCGGTCCTCAGACCAAAGAGTCGCGAGTTCGATTCCGGTTAAGGGCACGTACGATTGCGGTTTGGTCCCCTGCCCTGGACAGGGTCATGCAGGAGGCAACCAATTGACATGTCCCTCTCACATTGATGTCTCTTTCTCTCCTTTCCCCCTCTCTCTCCCTCTTTCCCACTCTATCTGAACATAAATGGAAAAATATCCTCCAGTGAGGATTAAAAAGGAAATGAAAAGAAAAGAAAAATAAAACAAATCCCAAATAAATTAAAAATAAAGAACTCAACTAGTTGATCTATTATTGTTCTCCTAATTCCTGATGTTTCTGGATCTGAGCCAAAGCAGACGACATCATTTCACAGAGAATATTCTGAGCTGTGCTGTTGAAAACTTTGAAAATCCTAGTGCTTTCGCTTTTATCCTTACAAGAAAAAATCTAGCAATTTTCAAGGGCCCCGCAGGTACTAGAACAAGAAGTAGTACCGACTCTCCCTCAATGGCTCCTTCCCAAACCTCAAAATACAAGTCAGGTTTTGATTAGCCCCTGTCCTAGGAACAAACACTCAAGCATGCCCGATGTATTTAAAAGTGCCCAAGAAAAGATGATGCAACTTACCTAGGTATATATGTTTTTTAAAATTAATTAAAGGGTTTTAGAGTTTTATTTTCTTTTGGTTGAAAGACCAGTATATGTAGCACTGTGGGTTCTCTTGGATCAGAACCCAAGGCACTTTTCTTCTTCCTTATTGCTCAGTACATACTTATTTTGTCTTTCATGGTCTTCTGCCTTATTTTGACCACAAAACAAGCAAGCAAACAAACAAACAAATGAACACAAACATCCCAGAACACCTGGTACATGGAAAGATCATCGTCATGTACACAGAACAATGCACTGTAGCTTTTACTAAACTCTTCAAATATGACTATCCTGTAAATGTGCCAGCATCTCAACATCAGACTATACATTACCAGACTGAAAACCTGAATTAAAATATGACTTATAGAACAAGACTGAAGTTGATATCAAATACACGTCATTACATATTTAAATTACATCTCATCACATGTTCCATAATATTTTTTTTTAATGCAGAACTAGGTTTAGTGAGAGTAGCCTTGATTTTTAATGGTCTTTTCTTCCAATACTGTTCTTGGGAAATGATTGCAGTGATGATTTATTTATATGTCTAAAATTCTGGAACACTTTTTATCAATGTATATTTTAATTGGTGATAGCTTTAGGGACCTTGCCATGCATATTCTCCTGGACTCTGAATTAGGAAATGACTTGGGCCTGAAGATAAGTGTTGAGGCTTGGTCCTGAGGTTGGTGGCAGCGTGACTGCAGGTCTTACCTCATCTGCACATAGGACCACCTATCCAATGACTACATCCATTTCTCCTAGCATTGTATATGGAAAACAGGTTCATCAGGGATGTCACCCTGTGATAATTTCTGATGTCCTTCTCTCCTCCTGACTTTATCAATTTTATCAATGAGCACACCTTTTCTGTGCTACTTAGAAGGGACTTTCCAGACTTCACTTGAAAGTTAAAGTTTATTCTCATAATCTTAAAAAGGGTGAGAACCATGATGTTGCTTTGGTGATCGTTCCTGAGTATGGGTTCATGGCTGGTGACAGATACCTGTCTTCAGGCATGCACTGTTCCACATGAAAAGGCTTAACAGAGGTGTGAATGGACTTGTACCAGCTCAGAGTTGTTCTACATTGTACTGCATGGACCTGAAGGATGGGAGCACGTCAGTGATCAAATGACCTCACTAGCCAGAATAGCACATAAAGTCTTCTGAGGCAACATTTCCTAAAGTCGGTGGCATTATGGATGTTTATGATTTGACTTTGACTTTGATTTATGGTAATACATCCTATCCTCTGTCACTGCCCTATACATAATTATTAAATACATGGGTTTTTTTTTATTTAAATTTTATTTTTGCTACATTTTGGCCACCAGGCTTATAAGTAATGGGAGTTTGTATCTCCGTGCTATTAACCATCTGGATAGAAGCTCAAATTAGTATGTGTGGCTCCTGAAAAACTAGGCTGTGTTTCATGCACGCTTTGCTGTTTTGATTCTTTAAAATCACTAGAATAAAAGGGAAAGTTTTAAAACAGTTTATTGCAAATCTAATTTTCTAAGGACAATGTACAAATTAGCTTCTGTTCCAAATTTTACATCACAAACATATTACTAATAAAGCAAACAAGTCCTAAATACAAATTGTGCTGTTTCTGACTAACAAACTATAATCACCTGCTACCCTAAACAGTGGTTCTTTATTTTCCTTCTGACCTGAGGCCATCTCTCAGGCCAGTTTACTGTTTCCAGCCCTCTCTCTCAATTTCAGCTTATCCTTAGGTGCTAATTAAAATGGCAGGTGTTAAATTGGTCATTAGCACGTTTCAGCTACTGCTCTGAGCACAGAAGTCCCTCAGTGATTCTCTGTTTCTCCCAATATAATCCCTCTTTCTCCAGACATGTTTTCTGCTCCCTTTCTCTAGTAGCTCTAACTGCTTCTTAAAGAGAAAGCAGATAACGTAGCATATCTGCCCAGCTGTTCCTCATTTATTTCTTAGTTTTCTTCCCTCTGAGTAAATGATAGTACCAGATTTTTCTTTTTCTTTTAGTAATGGGCCAGCATCTTATTTATTTCAAGTATTTTGGAAAAACAAACCAAAACAAACCTCTGTTAGAGAGATTCAGCACACTCTTCATTCAAACATTATGGTCCCCAAGTCGATCACAGAGGTATGCACACACTTCTTTTTTAAAAATGTGTTTATTTTATTTATATTTTGTGGTAAGAATACTTAATTTGAGATCTACCCTCTTAAGGTTTTGTAAGTGCGTCATATGCATTGTTAACACAGGCACTATGTTGTACCACAGATCCCAATCTTACTCACTTTGGATAACCAATATTTTATGCTCCTTGAGGAGCAGCCCTCTCTCCCGGCAGCCCCTGGCAACCACCATTCTACTCTCTGTTTCTATGAGTTGGACTATTTTCGATAGCTCATATAAGTGCAATTGTGCAGTGTTTGTCCTGTGCCTGGCTTATCTCACTCGACATAATGTCCTGCAGGCTCATACCCATGCTGTTGCAAATGGCAAGGTTTACTTTCTTTTTTTTTAAAGGCTGGATAGTATCCCATTGTGTGCATACACCACATTTTCTTTATCCACTCATCCACTGATGGGCACAGGTTGTTTGCATATTTTCGATATTGTGAATGATGCTACAATGAACATGGAGGGTACAGCTTTTTTTTTTGAGATCCCAATTTCAATTCTTTTGGGTATCTACCCAGAAGTGGGATCATTGGATCATATGATAGTTTTAATTTTAGTTTTTGAGGAACACCAATACTATTTAATCTCTGCTTCCACCCCGACTACCCCAGATATTGCTGCACCATTTTCTTTTTTTTAATTTTATTAATTTGTTTTTGTTATAGATGTTTCTCCTTTTCCTCCCATTGACACCCTCCTTCCCATCCCCCTGCCCCATCCCCAACTCTGTTGTCTATGTCCATTGGGAATGCATACATGCATATAAGTTCTGTGGTTTATCTCTTCCCCTCCATCTCCCCCCTCCTCTGAGGCTTGTCAGTCTGTACCCCACCTCTATGTCTCTGGGTCAATTTTGTTTATCAGTTTGTTTAGTTCATTATATTCCACAAATAAGTGAGATCATGTGATATTTGTCTTTCTCTGCTTGGCTTATTTCGCTTAGCATAATACTCTCTAGGTCCCTCTATGTCCTCTCAAAGGATAAGAGATCTTTCTTTCTTACAGCTGCATAGTATTCCATTGTGTACATGTACCACAGCTTTTTTATCCACTCATCTACTGATGGACACTTGGGTTGTTTCCAGATCTTAGCTATTGTAAATAGTGCTGCTATGAACATAGGGGTACATATATTCTTTCTGATTGGTGTTTCAGGCTTCTTAAGGTATATTCCTAGAAGTGGGATCACTGGGTCAAATGGCAGTTCAATTTTTAACTTTTTGAGGTAACACCATAGTGTTTTCCATAGTGGCTGCACCAGTCTGCATTCCCACCAGCAGTGTACTAGATAGAGTCTCCTTTTCTCCACACTCTCGCCAACACTTGTTGTTTGATGATTTGTTGATGGTGGCCATTCTGACAGGTGTGAGGTGATACTTCATAGTTCTTTTAATTTGCATCTCTCTGATGATTAGTGACGTTGAGCATTTTTTCATATGTTTCTTGGCCATTTGTATGTCCTGTTTGGAGAGGTGTCTATTTAGGTCCTCTGCCCATTTTTAATTGGGTTCTTTGTTTTCCTTTTGTTGAGTTGTATGAGCACTCTATATATTTTGGAAATTAACCCCTTATCTGATGCATCATTGGCGATTATGGTCTCCCATATAGTGGGATCCCTTTCCGTTTTGATGGTTGTTTCTTTTGCTGTGCAGAAGCTTTTTAGTTTGATGTAGTCTCACGTGTTCATTTTTTCCTTTGTTTCTCTTGCCTTAGTTGTTGTATCAGTGAAAATTCTGCTGCATGTGATGTCTGAAATTTTGTTGCCTGCATTTTCTTCTAGAATTTTTATGGATTCACGAGTTACATTTAAGTCTTTTATCCATTTTGAGTTTATTCTCATGTATGGTGTAAGTTGGTGGTCTAGCTTCATTTTTTGCAAGTAGCTGTCCAATTTTCCCAAAGGACCTCTTCACAGAAAACTACAGGTCATTGAAAAAAGAAATAGAGGAAGATATAAAAAAGTGGAAGCATATACCTTGTTCATGGATTGGAAGAATTAACATCATTAAAATGTCCATACTACCCAAAGCAATCTATAGATTCAATGCAATCCCCATCAAAATACCAACGACATATTTCACAGAACTAGAACAAACACTCCAAAAGTTTATATGGAACAAAAAAAGACCCCGAATAGCCACAGTAATCTTGAAAAAGAAGAACAAAGTAGGAGGGATCACATTACCAGATATCAGGTTATACTACAAAGCCACTGTAATCAAAACAGCCTGGTACTGGCACAAGAACAGGCAGATAGATCAATGGAACAGAATAGAGAACCCAGAAATTGACCCAAGACAATATGCTCAATTAATATTTGACAGAGGTGGCAAGAGCATACAGTGGAGTCAAGACAGTCTCTTCAATAAATTGCTGCACCATTTTCTACTGGCACTGTGTTTGGAGAAGTTGGAGGAAGATGTTGCTGTTTCCAGACTAGGCAGACCAGCTTTGTCAGAGCTCACTGGGTCCCTGGAGAAGCTCGGTGAATGGAGAGAAAACTGAAGGGGCTCTTTTTGCACCCGAGTCAGTAGTAGGTTGCTAGGACATCTAATGTTTGGCAATTACTGAACTTAAAATGACAAAGTAATTTGTTATGTTTTAATGGTACTTCTGGTTTGACCCAGATCTTTTAATTTTTCTAAGTGTTTCTCAAACTTGTCTGCACATCAGAATCACGTGGGGGCTTTCAAAAATTATTAATACCTGTGTTCCACCTGCAGAGACTGTGCATTAGGCTGGGGTGGCGCCTGGGCGTTGGAATTCTTACAGCTCCAGATTCTAATATGAAGCAAATATTGAGATTCACTGTTTTACCTCAGTTTACCCTGCCACTTACCTGGAGCTGGAACCAGAAGCAAATGAGACTTTAGCAGCTTGTGCCCGAGTTTTGCATTATACTTGGGTGCTGGAGATGAAAGAGGGAGACTTCGGCCTCAGACTCTGTCATTAAGGTACAGTGATTCTGATCTCTGTTTAAATGGATCTGGCTGTTGCCTGGGTCTGACCAGTCAGTTTAGGAACCCATCCTCCTGAGGGGAGGAGCTAGTAAAGGCCTCAAAGTGCTCCTCCAACACTCACCTTAGTAGGGACAATGTAAGATCCCTTAGGGACCAATGCAGAAACTTGAGGAAAATAGGGACAGAAATAGCACTTGTCCCAATTAGTTCCACTTCATTCATCAAATTTATTTATCACTCAAACATATATAGGAAGGCCTCTACATTTGAGTCCCATGTTTTAAACAGTCCCATGGACTATTTGCAGAGTGAGAACATGCTAAATATATTTCTACAAGATGGATTCTTTGAGTTTTATTTTTGGACAGACAAGGTAACTGAGATCACCTGAAATAAGCAAAACATCTAAGCAGTCCTTTGAAGGGGGGAGGGTGGAATTCTCTCTGTATCAAACCGGGTACAGTAGCAATTTCATTGTTAATTAATATATCCACTTATCTAACTAACATTAATTGAGCATGTCTTCAAGATGAGATACAAAGACTGAGTCCTGTCCTTGAAGCATTTGCTCTTTTCTTGTAGGTTGAGGAAATGATGTGTGGAGATGCTGCAGATGCTGTGAAAGATGATGCGGGGATGGGGGGGACACAAAGGAGGAAGTGGTCACATTTAGTAATAACTGTCGTATGTGGAATGCTTGCTATTATCTCACAAAGCCAGTGTTCTTTTTGTTCATATTTTACAGAAAAGGAAATTATGGTACAGAGAGTATGTGGACATGAATAAGTGCCACACAGCTTATTACAATAGTGGAGAGAAAGAAGTGAAGATGAATAGACTATGTTAAGGCATGAGAATTTGTGACTCAGAATACTAGTGACAAGTCAGATATGCAAGTAGGAGAAAGATAACAGTCTAGGATTATTGAATGGATGGTAGTGAGATTTACTCATTCATACATCGTTATGCATAAATATTTTTTAAATAGTGCACTCATATGATCGACACTGCACAAAGTGTGGGATGTGACACTGAACAGCCCAGGCACAGTCTCTGTCTTTAGGAGCTGACATCCTAGAGAGGGAAAATAGCATTTAATGAAGTAAACAAGGCAACATTGGCTACGGGGTAGCAAGTGCAATTAAGAAATGCACAGGCTGAGAACAAAGCAAAGGGGATATTATTTCAGTTGGAAGGGCAAGGGTGAAAAAGATAGACAAGGTGGGGCAAAAATAGGTTTACAGTTGTGAGTATGTTCAAAATAGTTTATTCTTGTATTATTATTTATTAATTATTGTATTATTTTCCATAGGAACAACTGTTAACCTACTTTTGCCAACCCCATATTTAGGGAGGGAATGTTTGAGCCTAAAACAGAGTGATGAGGACTCGGTCTTATGAAGAGCCAGTGGAAGGGGAACAGAGACAAAGGCAACAGTAGAGACAAAAGCCAACTAGGACAGATACCTTGGTCCAGAAATAGAGTTTATTTGAGGATGTTTAAATTATAGGAGAAAAGAAGATAGGTCATGATTAATCTAGGGCTATATACAGGGTCCAGAGTACACAGTTTTGTAGCCAAAAGTAAAGGAGTTTGGATTTTATTCCAATAACAATGAGAAAACTCTGGAAGGTTTTAAGCTGGGCAGTGATCCAATGTAAGGAAACAGAGGGAGAGAAGACAGCTTTCAGGGGAAGATGAGATGCTAGTCCTGGTCATATTAAGGTCAATTAACCAATTATACATTCAGGAAGAGATGCTTAATAGATAATGGGAATTGTGGGCCTGGGACAGGGAAGAGTGTCTGGGGCTGTGCATCAAATTTGAGAGCAATTTATATATGCCGTAGGACTATGGATGGAAAGAAAACAGAGCCAATAGAGAGTCCTGGAGGGCAGGTAAATGGATAAACCAATTGTGCTCTCTCCATATAATAAAAATCACTCAGTAATAAAAAGAATTGAACTACTGACATACATAAAAACATGAATCTCATAATGATTATGATGAGTTTAAGAAGCCAGAAAAAAAAGGGTACATATTATATGATTCCAATAATAGGAAATGTAAACTCATCCATCATTATAGTAATCATAGATCAGTGGTTGCCTGAGCATGAAGAAGAGAGGAAAAGGAGAGGGAGGGAAGGAGAACGACTACAAAGGAACGTGAGGAAACTTAGTGAGTAATAAATATATTTATTATTTTGATTATGGGTAAGATTCCCCAGGTACATACATATGTCAAAGCTTATCAAATTATACACTTTACATGAGTGCAGGTTGTATGTCAATAAACCCGTTCTTTTAATGCACCCAGAATATGGAAAAAAATAAAGATGGAGCCAAAAGAGATATGCTATTCAGATTTATAGCTAATATTTTCATGTAGAAACAGAGAGAATGGAACAAAAAGTATATTCAAATATATTTTAGATTAAAAAGTAACTTTTCTGAATTATAAAAAAATGCAAAGTTTTTCATCATAAAGCCTGGCTATTAACTGCAAAATTTATCTAAATCAAGTGATATTGAAGGAAATGTTCATTGTAATATGCAACAAGGGTGAACATAACAGGATATATTTATAACTTATTCTGTAGGATTTGGTTAAAATTTGTGGATTTTTTTCTTCTAATTATACACACACACACACACACACACACACACATAGTTAATATAATATAATGATTTATAAAATTATATTTTATATTATTTCAATTCATACTTTTGTACTTATTTTTATGTTTATAAGCAGTAAAGGATAAACAAAAAGAACTGTATGGAAGCCAAGCATATCACCAACTGTGGAGAAAATGCATGTACCAAGACCTGGCAGGATTGATTGGTGGCAAGGCTACATATAATACCTGAGCTAAAAGAGAGCCCTAAAGAGTGCTAACTGTGCAGTTCCCATCTGTCATCACTTAGCTTATGAAAGCTCTACATGGCTCTATTAATTACAATAATGTACTAATAAAGAATACATGCTTAGTACTGTTAACAGAGAAAGCCAATACATTCTAATAAGAAGTCAATGAGTTATACCAAGTTTTCAAAGTGAGGTTACAGGTATGTGTAATTTAAAGGAAGATTCTAGAGTACAGAAACATGAAGAGCAGCAATCATGTCGTATACTCCAACCAAGAATTACTTGCTTGATAAGCCTATAACCTCAGACACTACGAAAGGTTTTCTTTTTCTCAGGCTCTGGTAAGACTCTGTCACCCTAGGATGGTATCCAAATAACACTCTTGAAATACAACCCTGGAAGTTAAAATAAAAATTAAAAATTGGTAGGTAGATATTTTAGAAGTATGTAAACAATAAAGAAAGAATAGACACACAATGTACATAAGTACAAGTTTATGTAATGTTTTCAAATTATTATATTTTCATAAGTTTTGATCCTTATTAAGGTATTGAAGTGATCTAAACCATCAGCCATAATAAGTGTACTATTGAAGTTTAAATAAATTAATGGACATTAATTAATAACATTTATAATCAATAGTAACTGCTCAATAAAAAGTAACTTTCAACATTTAGCATATTAGATATATGAGTTTAATAATCGAACATTAAAAAATGTACACTAGTGCCCTGGCTGGTGTGGTTCAGTTGGTTGGGCATCGTACCATGAACCGAAAGGTTGCCAGTTTGATTCCCTGTCAGGGCCATGCCCGGGTTGTGGGCTAGTCCCTGTTAGGGGGCATGTAGGAGGCAACTGATAGACGTGTCACTCTCACATCGATGTTTCTCTCTCTCTCTATCCCTCCCCTTTCCTCTCTCTAAACAACAACAACAAAAATTAAAAAATCTTTTTTAAAAAAGGAAAGAACAACAGTAAAATGATAAAAGTTTGAAGTGTATTCTCCTCAGTCTAGGATTACTTGGTCCCCAGTTTTCCCCAGACTGGTGAACAACATAAAGCAAAAGGGCAAGTACAAAGAGGTGGACACAACTGAGCTGATCTGCTCCATTCCCTCACCAACTGTGCCACCAAAATATTAGCAAGGAGAAGGAGTGGGTTGTCTATATTGATAAATGTATGTTGATT
Organism: Tadarida brasiliensis; assembly: GCA_030848825.1. Classification (NCBI taxonomy): domain Eukaryota; kingdom Metazoa; phylum Chordata; class Mammalia; order Chiroptera; family Molossidae; genus Tadarida; species Tadarida brasiliensis. Next base: position 62,139,215 of record CM061266.1, on the reverse strand, counting down.
GATTTTTTTTTGTTTTTTCCTATCTTTTTTTATTGCTGAAAGTGTTACAGATGTCCCCCTTTTTGCCCCATTGACCCCCCCTCCCTACCCCCCTCCTTCTTTCCCCAACCTAATGTCGGTGTCCATTGGTTGTGCATATATGCATATTCGTTCTTTGGTTTATCTCTTCCCTTCCCTCCCACCCCCCCATCCCTCTGAGGTTTGTTAATCTGTTCCCTACTTCCATGACTCTGGATCTGTTTTGGTCCACAGCTTATTTTGTTCATGATGTTCTATAAATAAGTGAGATCATGGGATACTTGTCTTTCTCTGACTGGCTTATTTCACTCAGCATAATATTCTCCAGGTCCTTCCATGTCATCTCAAAGGATGAGAGATCTTTCTTTCTTATAGCTGCATAGTATTCCATTGTGTAAATGTACCACAGCTTTTTATTTTTTTTATGTTCATAGCAGTGCATATATTCTTTCTGATTGGTGTTTCAGGCTTCTTAGGATATATCCCAAGAAGTGGGATCACTGGTTCAAATGGCAGTTCCATTTTTAATTTTTTTGAGGAAACATCATCTTGTTTTCCATAGTGGCTACATCAGTCTGCATTCCCACCAGCATTGTACTAGAGTCTCCTTTTCTCCACATCCTCGCCAGCACTTGTTGTTTCAAGATTTGTTGATAGCCGCCATTCTGGCAGGTGTGAGGTGATATCTCATAGTCATTTTAATTTGCATCTCTCTGATGATTAGAGATGATAAAAATTTTTCATATGTCTCCTGCCCATTTGTATGTCCTGTTTGGAAAAGTGTCTATTCAGGTCCTCTGCCCATTTTTTAATTGGATTGTTTGTCTTCTTTTTGTTGGGTTTGTTGATTGTACTTAGCTAAGTAACATCTAGCATATTATTGCACTCACAGTCTTGCTAACTTTAGGGAAAGCTCTTTAATTTTTTAAAAATAAAGTACCAGCTACATGAACTATGATGATTATCTAAAAAACTAGAAATCTTTTAAAAGATGGTTTATAGTAAAAAATGGGAAAAAGAAAAAACTTTGTAAAGAATGTGTAGAATTGTTTTGATTATAAAAGAAGAACTTGATTATTATTACTTATATATTGTCTAACTGGGAGGGAGAAAGGAATTGTGTGCAGCGATGCAACAAGATGAAAGTGAACTTAGAGAACAAGGAGAAATGCAGAGACCAAGAGAAGAAGGAAGCTCAGGAGACCTCTAATGAGATCTGTAAGAATGTAGGATGTTAATGGGAGAATAAGGGGGCTGAAACAATAAAAGTTATCTTTAGAAAATGGGATATTAGAGCTTAAGATCTCAAAAATGGAGTGATGCTGGGGCATAGGTTTGTCCAGAGAGTGGTCATGAGAGAGGGTTGCTTAAAAATAAGATGATTATGCTAATATTTCTATGAACATTGTTCAGAGCACTATTCTAAGTTATTCACATACATTTACTCTAATCCTTTCAACCACCCTGTAAGGCAGATATTATTATTTTCTCTTTATAGATTAGAAAACAGAGAGGTTAAGAAGCTTGTCCAAAATCATATGGCTAGTAAGTAGTAGCAACTCGTAGATGTGAACCCATCTAGTCTAGTTCCAAAGTTCAGCTCTTAATCATTGCACTATACAGCCTCTTATATAATAAGTATAACACTGAAACTCAAGATAACAATATAGTTACCATTTATTGAGAACCTAGTATATACCCATGGCAAATTTTATATATACACATATACAATCTCTTATTCTCACAATATCCTGCTAAGTCTCAAAAAGGTAAAATAGCCTGACCGGTGTGGCTCAGTGGCCAGTGAGCATTGACCCATACACCAAGAGGTCGCTGGTTCGATTCCCGGTCACAGCACCTGCCCAGGTTGTGGGCCTGATCGCCAGTGGAGGTCATGCAGGAGACGGCCAATCAATGTTCTCTCACATTGATGTTTCTCTCTTTCTCTACCTCTCCCTTTCTCTCCCTCTCTAATATCAATAAAGAAAAAAAAAGGTAAAATCAGACAAAAGTTTAGTGGTAGGACAATAAAAGTGAACTTTGCAGACTTGGTTGTTTTTCTAGAGTTTGTGAAAATCAATTTCTGAGTTGATGGTATTCTTCCTGAGGACATCAGGACAGTTGGAAAGGAGAGAAACATCAACTTGCTCCACATCAACTTAGTTTCCCTGTCTAGTCCATTTTCTTTAGGCTACATAATCTTGTCATATCCAGTTCTACCCCATCTTTTGGGAAGAAGCTATGAAGAAGAAATTTCTCAAATGAGACGTTGGATGTATCTTTGTTCTACTTCACTCATCCTTTTTCTCTGATATTAATGGTCATAGACTTTATGCCCTCTCTGAAAGACAATGTTTTGCTGTACTAAGCAAAAACTTATTTTATGGCTTATTATAACCATATTATTATAAATTATATGTAATTATTATTATAAGCAAGTACTTATATTATTGGGATTGGTATCTTGGGAAATTTAAAGACTCTGCCCTTGAACCAATTATAAACTATGTTAGGAGAAAGCAGGATGTGTGCATGAAACAACCAGGGAAAACTTCATAGACAAATAAAGCAATGAATAACCTAGCTGCTGCAACCCCCTGACCAATGTTCCCAATTATAAAATCCATTTCCTTATATTGAATAGCATTTTTTGTGAATTCATTTATTTTAGGGTATGAGAAAATCTAATCTTTCAAGATCTCTAGCTAAGCTTATAGTTTTTGCCCTTAAATAATAATCTCATATTGCAGCTATATCAACAATGATGCTTTCTAACATTTCAAAATAGATCATCTCTTTCTGATTCCAGTCTGCCTGCTCAGTATGGCCTTCATTCTTCTGCAGCAGAAACCAAACCTGGTCTACCTTTGCAACTGTAATTTCCAGGCTTTTGGTCCATATCTCAAATATCCTCCAGCCTCATCTCTATCAAAATCCTGCTCATCCTTTATTGCCCAAATGCCACACCCTCCATTAACCCTTCTCTGCTCACCCCATAGGGAAGTGGTCACTTCTCTAAACATCAGTTATTTGTTTGTTCAAACAGCATTTATTAAATTATGTCATGCACATTATAATAGAGATGAGAACAAATTACTAAGGGAAGTCTCAAAATTGTTATCCTTAGGGCATATGATAAAGCAGAATGGATGAAGACAAGGCTAGAATGGTAGAAATAAACAGTATCATAAAAGGTCTTGTATTCTTTGCTAAGGGATTTAGATTTTTATCTTGTATGATATTGCTGTAAGATCTTATATTTTCAAAGGGACTAAACTGTCTTATATTGAAATCACTTGGATGTATTATTTATTTTCCTACTTGAATATAAAGTCCTTAAAGACATGGATTGTGTCTCATTAATCAATAGATGTTCTACATTACTTTCAAAGCAGACCTAGGCCATGAGTTTTGTCAACTGGAGCATTGTATCATATATGGAAATCCATATTGACAACAAAGCTCTCCCTTGAGAATCTCACTAAAGCTTAGGAGAGCTAATGGGGTCAACCGGTTAAATAATCAACTTAAGCTAGTATATTCAAATGAGTTCATATGGTGCTATATGAATTTTGCTTAATGTCATACCAAGCAAGTCCTGGAAATAAGATTGATAAGCTTTCCTTAGCAATGTGAACTCACCCACATTGCACATGTATATTGTTGTGAGCAAGGGAGCATCCCTGAAAGGAGTCACTCACACATGCTTGTGTTTTTCCACAATTCCACGTTTATCAGGGGAGATTTCCCAATAAGCCATTAAAGTCATATGCAGGTTACACACAGAAAGGGAGAGCTTACACGATAGAATCGAGCAGAGCTAGCATCTGTTGGGAAGTCCAGGTCTCTGGTGGCATCCCCAGGTGGAGAGGCAGGTGGTGGCATGCATCTGGTGAAGTGGAGATCTGGGAGGGCTTCAAGTGTGACCCATGGTACAGCCAAGCTCAAGGGTCAGATAGGTGGTCGGAGCTCTGAGTTCTTACAGCTCACAGAGGGTGGAGGTCCTACTCATATCAGTGTCCAGAGGGGGTCCTTATCCAAGTGTCCAGACTTGTGGTTTTGAGCATTCCGGGTCCCTCCTAAGGATGTTCCTGTTACACCCCATTACCTCAGTCTTGACATAGCACTTGACATAACTCTCATGATTGACAGTGACTCTGTACTGGATTGTCAGAACTGTTCAAAAAGTCTGCTCTGCTCTTGCTCTATACAGACAGGGTTTTCGACACTAACTAACATGTCCTTAACATAAAGAGTGTATTCACCCAAATGATGCTATGAGAACTTGCCTTTGATATTTTCATAAATACACTTTTTTCACTGAAGCATGTACAGAAAGTCCAAGTATTATTTTTTAGAATATCCCTTGCGTATGGGGAGTGTAATTTTGAATTGTCATATAAGATAGAATGTCACTTAGTCACAGTCACATTACCTAAAAGAAGAATAAGAGGATTGATATAGTCTTTGTGTTTGGAAAGTAAAGGGTTAAGAAGAGGTTATTATAAGTGAAAATCACTATCCCCACTGTGCCTGGGACACATGATCTAAGCCTGAAAGAGTGAGTATGGGTGACCTTCAGTCCTGATGGACATAAACACACTGCCGAAGGAAAGGACTGATGTGCTCTTGTCTGCCCAGGGGAAGACACAGACTGGGTCAACCATTCCCCAGGCACTTTGAATATCAGTCCACTAAATGGGGTTGTAATTATAGAGAAGTTCTTTAACTAAACGCTTCTACTTGGAAGGAGATGAGAGATGAATTCTGGTAGTGACCTAAGATCTAGCCCTGTGATTAAATGTTCTAGTCTGTGATTTCCTTGAGATATAGGAGTTTGGCTTTAGACTACTTCCCCTGGGTATATCTGTGTTATTCAAGATGAATTATTCTTAAAAAGAATGTAAAAAGAAAAGAAGCCACCAGGATAATAATTCCACACTTTTTAAAATAACTGATTACTGTGTTCAATACAAAGAAATTCAAGTTTAAAATAAAAACTGCACCTGAAGCCAATTATAAGAGAGATATCATTATTTTCTTACTGTTTGAATCCAATTTTTAAAAACCACAACGGGTTTTATTTAGATGGCAATAAATGTAAAGTCTTTTCTCCCTGGCTGCAAAGCAATCTGTTGTATTGGAAAGTTAGACTAGCAAAACAATTGAGATGCTGACAAAGTAGCAGGGAAATAAGTGTTGTTAGGAGCAGAATATTTAAATCAATATTATGCTTTCGTCTAATTAATATGTAGTTTGCGATTGCAGTTAAGATTTATTAGTACAAAAGTATAAGAGTTTTTATCACTCAAGTTTGTTAATAAAGTTAAAGGCAGGTGAGCCTTGATAGTTTTATATGTATGTATCAATCACACACACAATACAGAGATTGTGGACCAAAAAAGGTTTTACTGAAAGTAACCTCACAGATCAGGTCATGGTGTGTAGTCATGTCCTAGGAATATATCACTTCTTCAGTAGAAGGTTTATCTTTGCCTTAAGCAAGCCATGTTCATTGTTTCTGTGCATTTAGGCAAACACATCCCTGAAAACCTCTTTTTCAAAGTAACTGCCCTTAAGAGAGTGCATAATATTGTTAACTATCCTGTAATACAATCCCATCATGTTTTCTCACACCTTGGTGTAATTTCCCTTCCCTTCCCTCCTTAATTCCAAATGCATGGAAGAAGCTGCAAAATGCCATTCTGAGAAGCATTTGTCTCAGTTTGTTGAGATTTGCTTTCAGGTAAATCTTCTGTTTTGGTTCAAATAAACTCCAATAAACTTTTATAAATATTTTATATAGGTTTGGATGTCCTTATGTGGACAACATATATCTTGGCATTTGCCAAATCCCCCAAAAGTCAACAGTGTAATGACATTAAATATTTTTAAAAGTAACACCAGTGTGTTGAGATACTAAAGCAATGCTGTCCTTGAAAACTGATTGGCAAAATTGGAGTTTCTTTTCTAGTATCAGTGTGAATTAGAATGAGGGCATTTTTAGCACTGAACTGGGAATAACCTGGCTAAACCTTGGAAATGGACCATGATTAACTGCAAGGAGATTTATGAGAAGACCCAAGCCTGGTCAATGAGGATAAACAGGGTCAGGCTCAGACTCTGGATAGCCATAATTAAGCTGGGCAGTGTGAGGGTCTCAGGCAAAGGAGGAGAATCTGTGGAAAGCCAGTAGGAGTTTATGATGCCAACCAGGTGAGCTCAAGTTGGTATGGATCAGATTATTGGTCTAGAGACTAGACCTTTTTGGAGGGCTGATGGAGCGTGTCCAATGGTAACTGTGACCCATTTGTTTAAAATGTAGTGATACCAGACCTAGGTTCAGTTGCCTGCTGCTCTAAAGACAATAATCAAGAGACAAGGGCTAGTGGAAGAAAAGTAGGTTTATTCAAGAGCCAGCAGCTTGAGAAGATGGCTGACTCACTTTGCAAAGACCATTTTAAAAATTGGACACGGCAGGGGTTTCTGTAAGGAGGGAGAAGGAAGAAAAAACACAAACTAAACAAAGGAATCAAAAGGAGGGGGTTGAGACTTCTCCACTGAGGGGACTACGTGCAAGCCAACAAAGTCTGTTCAGATAACTGGTTGAAGGTCAGCAAATCTCCCAAAGCCGGAATGTCTGAAGGTCGGAATCTGCTTCTTTTGAAGTTAGTTCCTAGAATTCTTAAGTAAGCAGACTGTTTATATGCACTGATATATTAGTTAACAGGTTATTATTTACAGAAACATTGTTAAAAGAATGGTGGGGTGGGTTACAAATCCCCACTGTTAATTTTATATTCTATTTCCATGGAAGTTTCCCTAATTTGTAGCAGAGCTTTGGGGCATTAATTTAGCACGAAATGCCCGAACTAGTTGTGAGATATAACTTTTAGTTTTATTAGGAGGAGAAGTCTCAAGGTGGCAAAATCCAGGTCCCTCTAGTCCTATTCTTGAAATTTTAAATTATAAAATTTTACATCCTAGCCTGGCTAGTGTGGCTCAATGGTTGAGCGTCAACCCATGCACCAAGAGGTCACCAGTTCAATTCCCAGTCAAGGCACATGCCCAGGTTGTGGGCCCGATCCCCAGTGGGGGGCATACAGGAGGCAACCAATCCATGTTCTCTATCATCGATGTTTCTATCTCTTTCTCCCTTCCTCTCTCTCTAAAAATCAATAAAGAAAAAAAAAATTACATCCTAGAAACTTAGTTGGTAAACTGTTTCATTTTATTAATTCAGTTATTCAGTCCTGAGAGTAAATAAGTTCAGTTAAATTGTTGAGTCTTATCTCAGGAGACGATGATGCAAGCAATCAGGTATTTAATATAAAGGGTATGTTTATGAAAATAGAAGGAAAAGACAAAGGTTAATGATCAGAGTAAATTAAAGCCAGTTTCTTAGTCTGTAAAGCTCAATTTTTTTTTTTTTTTTTTTTTTTTTTTTTTTTTTTTTGCTGGAATGAAAGCAAGTAGTGGCAATCTGATAGATTTTGTTCATCTGTAGTTTGAATGTCTTTGGGGTTGTCATCAGGTGCTCAGGTACATTATGCATGGTTTATAGTTTCAGTTACTGAGATTGTTTAAGCTGTTGTGGCAATTTCTTAAGTTTATATCATGTTCTTTAGCTGCAATTTGCAAGTGCAAAGCTCAGAAAAACGTTTTAGTTTTAAGTAATTTTAAGTCAAAGGATGGGAGAAAAAGAAAACGTTAGTTCAGGGGATTGTAGCCAAAATCTTTACAAAAACTAGATAAATCCAGGATCTAGTCCATTTTATAGGTGAAAAATAAAACTTTAAACACAATTAACTGAACTAAAGTCTAATATTCACAACTTTATTAAAATATAATTTCCCCCCTAAAATTACTCTCATTCATATTAAAGATAGTCAAATTAAGACTATTACAGTAAGTTCAGTTTCAATTTGGCCTGATTATTTGCATAAACATAATAAGACTAACTATTGATCATATAGGCTTTCTTAAATTTGTTGTGCTGGAATCTTACAAGAAATTTCCAGATTGAACTTTAATTAGCTTCTCAGGGTGGAGAAGCACATAGTCCCCTCAGTGGAGAAGTCTCAACCCCCTCCTTTTGATTCCTTTGTTTTGTTTGTGTTTTTTCTTCCTTCTCCCTCCTTACAGAAACCCCTGCCATGTCCAAAAATATTTTATATTTTTATTATTAAAATTATATAGTTTTTTTCCCCAACCTAGTTAGAATTCTTAATTTTTATAAGTTTTAATTTCTAGTGACAACAGAAAGTAAGTAATTAACAATTTTTAGATTGGCAAATTTGTGAATATATTTTATAATTTCTAGACCTAAGTTTTTTCATTGGTAAACATATTCACCTTTTCAAAAGATATAACAGCGATAACATAGTATTTTTTTTGTAAATTTAGGTAAAACAAACATATATTTTATGTTAATAATTCTAAAAGATATTAAGTAAACTTAAACTAGTTTTAATATCAAATATTTTTCTAGACTACATGATTCTGAAAAAAACACATTTGGGATAGTTTTCATTTTTTACTATATACATAAACAGTATTACTAATAATTGTTGAAAATACAAAATTTTTTATTTGTTCTTGATAACTTTTAAGGAGGCTGGAGTGGGAGGAGGGGAGATATCAGGAGTGAGTGATTTTAGCTGCTTGAGTTTTTTAAAGTGCCACTTTTTTCCTTCACATTGATGGGGAGCAGTCACCCCTGCTGCGCTGAAGCCTGCGCAGGTTTTGGGGTGGCATTAATTCCCCCACTGTTTCCAGGACTGCAACAGCTCCCGGGACGCCAAGAGGAGGACTTAAAGTGTTGAAAAGACTCATTTCCTCAATCTTTTTTTCCTTCTTTCTAAGTAGAATTCTTATTATGTAACAACATGAAAGCTTGTACATAGAGCTCTTATCCCATTTACCAGACCTTTGGCAAAACAACTCTAATTAGTCCTTGGCTTATAGCTGTAAGTGGACCATTTGGCTAAAATACAATCAATGGACTCTCTGGTGGAACTGAGACCAAGTCACTCATTTTAAAACAGAAACAAAGTCCAAAACAAAGACAAAATTCAAGCAAATGAATACTCTCAAACTAAATTTTCTGGAAGGAAGGACTGAGTCACTAGTCTTAAAATCTTATCTCATACCAACCAGTACCTCAGATGACCTTTACAAGGTCCAAATGGCACAAAGCCCAAAGAACAGAGACAGGATTCCCAGCATGCACCACAGTTTGACTTACCCAATATTGAAGCCTTTTGACTCCACCAGTGACCATTTCCTTCCACCAACAAAGTGTTTATAGATGGCTGATGCTATGAGAGGGAGAGCAGGGGAGTCCTTGAGATGAGAAACTCCTGGAAGTTGCTGGGAAGTCCCTGCCATGCAGTCAGTCTGACACAAGCAGTTGAGACTCTGGACGAGTCATTTTTCCTCCCTGGTAACGTGAGACTGAGAAGGGCTAGACCTGTCAGGGTCTGAGCCCTCCTGGCTGGCTCACCAATTCTGATACCAAACCTATTTTCAGTCGCCTGCCACTGGAAAGCCAACAATCAAGAGACAGGGGCTGGTTACAGGAAAATATGTTTATTCAAGAGCCAGCAGCTTGAGAAGATAGCCAACTCATGTTGCAAAGAACGCCTTAACAATTAGACACAGCCAGGGTTTTTGCAAGGAGGGAGAAGGAAGGAAAAAGAGAAATCAAAAGGAGGAGCTGAGAATTCTCTGTTGAGGGGACCATGTGCAAGCCAACCCAGTCTGTTCAGATAACTGGTTGAAGGTCAGCAAATCTCTGGAAGCTGGAATGTCTGAAGGTCAGAATCTGCTTTGTTTGAGGTTAGTTCCTAGAATTCTTAGGGAAACAGGCTGTTTATCTGCAGTCATATATTCGTTCACAGGTTATTCTTTACAGAACTAAGGTTAAAAGAATGGTGAGGTGGGTTACAGTAGTTGTATATTTGGACAATTACTGCTCCCATTAGTTTTGTGTTGTTGTCCTTTTAACACACACCAGACAGTACTGTGTCACTTAAGGTGGGAACTGTCCTGCTTTGGGTGCTATTTTTAAAAACTTTGATTACCTACTTAGGGCAAGATAATGACTCCACATCCAGGCCAGGCTAACCCAATTAATATGACTCTCTTTAACTGAACCTGTAAGCAGTTCTTTTCACCTTAGATTTCATAGACACATGTATTAAAAGAGTTTGGAACACAATCTATAATATGTAATGCTTATCTATTTGTTTATTTTAAATATTTACATATCCTCACCTTCAAGAACCTTGAACCCTTTTCAGCTAATTTAAAGTAAAATCCAGAGGTAACTACAGTGTGACTGGTTAGGAAATGAGGACAATCGCTAGACCCTTGGAGATCAGTGATAGCCTGGACTTTGTATGTCTCAGACTTCTTTTTTTTTTTTTTTTCTTTATTTATTTATTGAGAGACAAGAAGGGAGAGGGAGAGAGAGATAGAAACATCGATGAGAGAGAACATCGATTGGCTGCCTCCTGCATACCCCCCCACTGGGGATTTGGCCCACAACCTGGGCATGTGCCCTGACCAGGAATCGAACTGGCAACCTCTTGGTGGCATGGGTCAATGCTCAACCACTGAACCACGCCAGCCGGGCATGTCTCAGACTTCTTTCTGAAGCTTCAGGAACCCCATGCTAATGAAATGAAGAATGATAACTCCATTTCTAAGACCATAGCTCTTTCTGAGTCTAATGATACTTAAACAAATGCTAAAAACAGGCGAGACCCTGCTGCACAACTCCTATGAGAGAACAGGTTCCCCTCTGAAAGTAGTGAGATTTATTTTTAGAGTCTGATGTTTGTAAATTTGAACATATCAACAAGAGGATTCACTGAGAAGAAAAAAAAAGCCTACTCTATCAAGCCCAGAAGTGACTGACTCTTCCTAGTACAAAGGCCCTTTGTAAGGTCATAATAACTGCCTGATGCTGGAGATGCTGATGATCTTTTCTACTTGAGCAAGGTTTTGGTTTTGATGTTTAGCAGCATAATGATCACTCTTGCTTTCTTCAGCTTCACTCCCTGAAAGAGTACTCATTTGCTATGCTTGGAACTACTAATGAAATACTGATCGATACAATTAATTAGCAAGCATAGAAACTTAATTGCATTTCAACTAGTTAATCAATAGCTATATATATGTGTCTTACTCTGGACGTGAACACATAGGTATATGAGCATATTACTGTATGTATATCTATAGGGCTTAGCTATATGTTCATAATCAAATAATTTCTGTTCCTTAAAAATGTATCAAAATATACTCAAGATATAAAAATGCCATTTACTTTATTAAAATTATTATTAGATAACAATACCTGATGGATAAGATTTTTATCAAGCAATATACTGTGATATCTTGTTAGAGGCACAAGTATTGAATCACAGGTTGACATCTACAAACATGACATGACTAAATTAGAGGCTCTAGAATATGGGGCATAGTGTTTTCAGGCATAGCCTTGTTCTTTTTGTTTGTTTGTTTTCTTTATTGATTTTAGAGCGAGAGGAAGGGAGAGGGAGAGAGAGATAGAAACATCGATGAGAGAGAACATTGATTGGCCACCTCCTGCATGCCCACCGCTGGGGATTGAGCCCACAGCCTGGGCATGTGCCCTGACCGGGAATCGAACCAGTGACCTCTTGGTGCATGGGTCAGCTAAATCACTGAGCCACATTGGCCGGGCCATAGCCTTGTTCTTATAGTCTTTCCTTTGTCCCATTCAACTTTTTCTTTGCATTCTTTAGTCAACCTGTCTTTTTCAATATTGCTTAGGATTGGCCCTAGGTAGAAATGTGAATTGAACTCTTTTCTTCAGCCCCCATTTTCTTCTATTCTTACATTAAATCAGCTCATCTTGAGTATCCCTTGTTCTCAGGCTGCCCTCACTCTAGGGATCTAGGCTTCATATTCTCTAGCACATGCCAATGTTTGAGACATTCACTGGCCTTTTAAAAATCACCCATGCTAAATCCTGTTCCCTCAGGGATCCCAATTCCCCGTGACCCATGCTTCTGTGGCCTTGAGAACCTCTTTACCAGAAGCCTAAAGAGCACACTTTCAATAAAAGAAGTGAACAAAACGGTGAGATGTGCAAATGTAGGCAGAAATTTATGTATCTAATAAATGTATACAACTGGATGTATTTTCCCAGTGAGTACCTCCCAGAGGTCCTTTCTTCTCATTCTTACAAAAAATTGCTGCTCCTGGTTAAGAAATATTCATAAACATAAATATAAGCTTTTGAAAAAATAATAATCACAACATTTTTTATCAAAGGCTGTAGAATCCACATCTGATTCTGTATTTCACAAACTCTCTTGGATCTCAGTACCTGCCATGTGCTGAATAAAAACAAGAATGAAGGAGTTAGTTACGGGAATTATGTGGTCGATGAAAAACAATTGCACACAACTTAGTGCCTTGCCAGCTTTCAGGCTGCGATACAGAGCACATCAGCACAATTCCTGTGGAAGTGCCAGATGTTTGAGTTTTGATGTGATTTTTAGCCAGGCCAAGGAAAACCAGTGATGTGAAGTGACGTTACGACCCCTGTGAGCTCTAAACCAAGTAATATCAGGCTGTCCCTGAGCATGTTTTTCTCCCAACAGAATTGTCGTTTGAATATCTAATTAGTAGTTATAATTTTAACAGAAACTTCTAGTATCTATCAGAGCTACTTGAAATCAGTTATTATAGTACATTCATATTTCACCTTAAATACCATATTAGCTGAAATTTACATAACAATAAAACATACACTGTTGTTTCCATGGAAATATTATTATTATTGTATTAAACAATGACATTTCCTTACACTAAAAAAATTAATTGACTTGTAATATTTTAGAACTGTCACTATTTTTTTGGTGGCCTGATACTTTAATCACAGTTCCAGAAATTTTATTACCTTATATTTAGAAACTCTAATGTAGCTTTTTCTTTTCAGTCTAGGGACTAGGTCAGTTGTTTATGTCTTAAGAGCAAAAAATTGCTATGTAAGAAAACAATGAAAATATGCAAATGTCAGGAATGTTGTAGAACCAATCAAAAGATATTGGTGCACATGAAGCAATAATATAAAAAATAAGAAGAATTAGGCTGTTCATTGAGAGTCAAATTGCTAAGATCAGTTCTCAGGAATGTGACTAGCCATGTCTAGAATAGACCAAAGACTTGGTATAAATACATGGCTGAAAACTCAAATAACACAACTAAGTCCTCTTCCTCTAATTCTACTTATATTTTTATTTTCCATATAGCTTGGAAATGCTCTAAACTGCCAAGAAAAGTTCTTTTATTCATTTACTCATCCACTTAACACATTCACACAATACTTATTGCCAAAGCTTTCTGTATTTATTTTTGGACTATAGGAGAACAATCTGTACCTCCATTTACCAGACTCTCTTCCCAAACTTCTCGTTTAGAGTCTAATTAGATTTGGAAGGTGGTAGAGAAGGAGACGTCGTTATTCTCTAGCTGCAGTTGCCAAGAGCCTCGAGGATACACAGCAGAAGTCAAGTTCACAGAAACTTCCAGGTGAGCTGGTGAGCATCTCCCTCTTTGGGGCTGCAGGCAGCTGGCATTGGTGGCAGCAGCTTTACTGACTTTTGCTTCCTCAGCTCTTCCAACAGTATGTAAGCTTCACATTTTTCCATCAACATACTTTCTCATTGGAATGCTTAGAGCATCTTCTGTTTTCTCTTTCCAATCCTGATACATGCTGGTCTGAAATTTTTTGACTTGTAAATGTATTATTTTCATTATTCATTTCATTATCAACAGCGAAAAGATGATGTTAGCCTAGGTAAAAACTGCATGAGCAGGGTGATATTTTTCCTGAAATAATCTCACTTTAACAATTGTCATATAAGTAAGACTATATGTCAAAGAGAAGCTAAGTCTCTCTTTCTTCCTTCCTTCCTTTCTCTCCCTTCCTTCTTTTTCTTTCTTTCTTTTTTTTTTTTTACCTTTAATATTTGTGACTTTTACAAACTCCAGTTGGTTCAAAATTTATCCATGATACTTAAAGGCCAGAGCAAGTGAGTATATAATGAATTTAAAATAGTATTTATTTTACCTTTACCTGTGAACTTTCTGTTCCAAAAGAAGTGATAAAATTCCCCGAGTGTTTACTGAGTGTTTATGTGATTGGCTGCTGCAGGTTGCAGTTCCTTACTGTTCCAGGAAACATCCTCACACGAGTCCAGCATTTTCTGTCAAGTATAGACGTGTCTTTATAATATCAAGCTGTCAGTAGACTTTTTTTTTTTTTCCCCACCAGATTCCAGTGTTTGTCTACCCAGTTTGGAGGTTTTATTGTTGTTTATTTATTTGTTTGGGGGAGAAGTTTGAAACTTTAACCTTTTTGTTTGTTTGTTTGTTTTCCAACAGAAGATGGCAACACAATCAGGCATCATTATTACTCCAGACTCATTTCCCACATCTGGAGACACCATGGGTAAGATTAATGATGATCATTTAGGAAGAAAGGTTGAAATGGACAGGATCTGAAGAGGGTGTGATAATCAGAGAGTGCAGATGGGTGGGATTTCCACAGGAGAAAATGCCCCATTAACAGCTCAGCAATTAAAGTGATTTCTTTTAAGAACAGATGTGTAGTGTTCTGTCTGGAATACAGTGTATGTTTGAAAGGACATACGGGGGAAATCAGTTGAGGATAGCTATCATTTTATAAGTCTCTAGGACAGTGAAAGGATTAATTGTGATAATACATTTTGGATTTTTCTTTTTGTTTGGAGAGGGCTTTAACTCCCAGTCCCTCCTGTGGTGCTCTTATAAGTATTTCTTGGTTCTCTCACTAAGATTAAAATAAGCTCTGCCATCAAAGCCCTTTGCCACCTGAGCATAAAAAGAGTATTAGAAGCCTGACCTTGCTGAAGCGGTTTACCAAATTATAATGACGGGGATCACAGGTCACAAAAAAAGCTTGTTCATCATCAAAAACTCTCTTCAACATTTTAGTTTCAAACTCTTTGAAAATGCTAACTCAAAAGGTTAAGCTCATAGCACCTCCACACTGTTTTGTCCTAGGGTGAACCGAAAATTTTCCTGCTGTCTGTCATGGTATCCTCCGAAACAATCACTTGCCATGTATGTGGCCACCATTCATTATGGATCTCTGTTATTGTTTCTCTTTAAATGACTAAACAGAGAACCATTACTCATGGCTCCATATCCAGTTGGCCGCTAGCCCAATTTAATGCTACCATTGGTCTGGATTTTAAATGCCCTTGTTTGTAATTTCCAATTTTGCTGAAGTGAGCACTGTAGTTTCCAAAGTCAATCAATCCGAGGAGGAAAAGTATTACTGATGTGCAAATTGTGTACCACATTTTGCTTTGCATTATTCATTTTCATTATTCCCATCATGGTGCATTACCTGGCAGAGAGCAGAGAATTTTGAAAAAATACATCCCCAGTGCCTTGGGTGTCATTTAAAAGTGGAGCAATTTTTTTTTCTTTCTATAGTTTGATTTCATTAGGGCTCATCTAATTTTTTTCTTAGGCTTGGGGCCTGTTGATCTAGGTGGATTTGCATAGCTAATAGTACATCTAAAGTAAAAAACAAAACAAAACTTTTTCAAGTGAATCTCGAGATGAGGAACTAATCTAGGAACCATAATGTGTTGAGATCACAGTCTCAACTGTAGTATCACAACCAATTTCTGAGGCACAAATGGTCAAGCTTTCTGTTTTGCATTTCTAGGACTGATCCCTGATTTTTCATTTCTATGAAAATGTCTTAGTTATAGATGCATTTCTGTTATAGAAGTGCTATAGATACCTTTCCTGAATCAGTCCACTGACTCTAATTAGGGTTCAGAAGAATCAATGCTACACCTTTTTTTCCCCCTGTGGCCGAACTTCTATCTTGATGATTATTTCAGGATTGCCATGGTTTTGAATCATCTAACTTTCTGTAGTTCCCTTTGATTTTTCAGCTTCAGTGCAGAAAAGATCGATTTTCCCTCTTTGAGGGCTCATGTTTCCCTTGAAGTCACCTTAATACACCCTTGGCTTTCACTTTAATCACGACATATCTACCTCTGTTACTGGATTACTATTTTCCCTCTTTCTGTGAATAGTTATCATCTCTCAAATTACTGCAGGAATTCTGCCTAGCTTGTTTGTTTGCCAAAAGGAATATATTTATATTCTCGATGGAAGGTGAATGTTTTGCATAGAAATTCGGATTTAAAATAATAGAATAGAATCATTCTATTGAAAACAACCAGCCTTATGTATAAATATATACACGTATGGGAGGTGATTTCATCCACTTAACAAAAATACTGTTGGTATGTATTATGAACCTGGTGTTGTGTTAGGTTCTGGGAAGCAAAGATGACTAAGCCACTAGTCCTGTCATCAGGAGCTGTGGTGAAGGGAGAAAGGCCACTGAATGGAAGCTTCATGCGGGGTAATAGTTCTGCAGCAACTGTGCGTACCTAAGGATAAAGATAAGGCTGCTCCTTCCTGGCATTCCTTTACAGGGGTGGGCGGTGCTGGTTGGAGACTTGAACACCATAATTAAATAAGGCTAAAAATGTGAATGTCCAAGGTCACATAAATACAATAACTTTATGCAATCTAAGGAATAGATGACCTATATACAGTATATTTGCTTTTAATGACTGTGAGGCAGGTGGACACCTGGTTTAAGACATTCTGCTTATAAAGTTTATCTGCTTAAACAAATTGCTATTCTCCAGTCTAAAGAAGACCTGGGAAGAAATGTTAATTGCATGTAGCTTTGAAGACAAAAAAAAGGTGGGCCATGAGAAGTGTGGAAGACCCAAGAAAATGAAAGATTTAAAGAGGCATTTTATTGTTATCGTGTAAAGAGTATTGACATCACTTCTTAAAAAATACTAACAAACAAAAAAACCCCAGCAACGACAAGACTTAGTATACATTAAATTTGTTTCTGACATTAGGTTTAGATGAGGCACTTGAGAAAGAAGAGAGAAACTGAAAAACTAAATAACACTCTATCTACTTTGCAGTTTTGCCTACGTCTAACCCTGTTTCATAAACATAAATGACTTGGCTCTCATCCATTGTTGAAGGAAAAATGGCTTGCATGTGTAATGCGATCCCATTTTATGAAACTGTGAAAATAGTATAAATGTATATATAGTATATAAAATTGTATTCTTATATGTGATATAAAATATACATGTTATATAAATACATGAAAAGATGCTTAGAGGGTAATTCTCCAAAATGTAACAATGATTATTTTGAGTATTGGGATTTGAGAGCTTTTACTTTCTTTATTACACTACTTTGTTTTCTCTGAATTTTTAATAATTGATTTAAAAAATACAACACGATACATCAGGCATTGTGCTATGCTCTGAATATGTAAAATAAATCTAAAGCAGATTTAATTTTTCCCTCATAAATGTATATTATTTTTAATAACTGAGAATAACAATATAGTTATATATAGCTGGAAAGATTGAGCAATAATAATTTTTTTAACTCAAAGAGATTCAATATGATCTAGGGACATTTGATAAAGAATATTTGAGGGGTGTAAATTTGTCAGATGTATTAGTAGAGTCTCTTATTGCACAGAGCCTGAATGCCTACAAAATCAGAGTGTCTTTTAGCATCACGATACGCTTTTTCTCCAAGAATGTCTAACCTATTTATTTAAGATGGGGATTTCTTCTCTGTTTGCAGGTAAAAGTTTATTTTTAATTTTTCATGTTAGTTGGAAATAGGAGATTGGTGGCCTTGATAAATAGAGGTGGGCTGGAGAACGTTTGTAAAGATGACAAATTATGTGAAGTAATTTGTAAGGTTAATTTAAGTGATCTAAAAACCAGGGGGGGGGGGAGCTTTGTTATATCAAAGCAGATAATAGAAAGATTAAATTAAAAGACAGCCCAAAGAAACATGTCTGAAAGTGAATTGTATATTAGAATTCTTTCCCCTGGGAAGACATGTAGCCCTCAGAGCTAAGACTAAATGCAAAGTAGATGCTTTCTTTATGAAACAAATCCTTTGAGAAAATTTTTAGAACAAAATGATTATAGTTACATTTTCTGGGAATGTAAGTGTGCGTGTGCGTATAACATTTTAAAGGAATCAAAATGTATATCCTAAAATCATGTATTAAAATTCAAGGAGTATTTTTTTTCAGGTTCTAAAATTACCAATTTTGTTTATCTCAAATGTTTTGGGGTTATGTTTGTTTCATTAAATGATAACAATGGGTGAATGAAGGGGGAAAAGTGCAGAATGATAAGCAGTGATTTGAGCTGAGAATCTAGGAAAGCAATTGTTTAGCAATGTTTTAGCCTAAATACATCTTATACAAAACATTTCCTGTAGTGAACACCCTGTAATCATCTTAAGTCATCACTTATTGAGGACCAAGAGAACCAAGGTTTTGGTTGGAGAATATCCTGGGCCTCTCATAAACTTAATATTTACTTAAATTATGTTATTTGATTTATGAATAAAATAAGCACACATGTAGATCCTATGGATGATAGTAATGCTCTAGAAGCTTATAAACATGCATGTACAAACACAAGATTCGTTCGTTTGTAGAGGGCTAGTGAATAGATTAAACCTAATTATGAATACCTTCTTAGAGAAGAAATAATTTAAGCAAATTTCCAAAGTTTCAGTGCTACACAGGAATGTATTTCCCCCTCTAAGTGAGTGGGAAGCATATGTGTAAAATTTACACTGAACAATCAAGACTCATTGGATACAATTAGAATACGAAATTATTTTTGTCCTATTGACTGTTAAAATGCACCCTGGGGTACTGTTGTTCCCCCTTTTGATATAAAATTTTGGAGTGCAAAAAAAAAAAAAAAGATGTTTTCAATTTAATAATTAAAATATTCAGTCCAGAGTCATGATTGAAGCTCTAAACTATATTGCAAGGTCAAGTTTCTCCTGCTGTGAGATAGGGCTTGCTGCCGGCTGAACTCCTGCACACAAGAAAGAGGGCCTGGTCAGCTTCTCCTCTAAGTCTGCACATCCTGAATACTCCTCTGACTCTGCCTGCCCAGCCTTTGCCTTCCTCAGGTTCCTTCTGGTTTGAAGCCTGGCAAGGATGGATTTCACCCGCTTGAAACCCATGAACCTGGCATTGAATGTCTTTGGCCATGGCTGATATTTAAACTGAACTTTGTTCCTGTTGGTGGGCTCCTTCAGATTCCCTCTTGGGTTCTCTGACTATGGGTAAGGAAGTTGCTGTGCTTTGGCTGGTCAGAAGACCCCGCTCTTAATATTATGCCTCTTTTTACTGAGGGTTATTGCCCTGTACAGGAAGCCCTTCTGGAGGGTTTTATTTATTTATTTATTTATTTATTTATTTATTTATTTATTTATTTATATTTTCAATTTTTATTAATTTATTTTTGTTACTGATGTTTCTCCTTTTTCCCCCCTAGACACCCACATCTCCATCCTGCCTTCCTACCCCCCTAGCATTGTTGTCTGTGTCCATTGGGCATGCAAACATGCATATAAGTTCTTTGGTTCATCTCATCCATCCCCCCCCCCCCCATCCCCATACTTTGAGATTTGTCAGTCTGAACCATACTCCTTTCTATGTCTCTGGGTCTATTTTGATCATCAGCCCACCTTGTTTATTATATTCCACAAATAAGTGAGATCATGTGGTATTTGTCTTTCTCTGATTGGCTTATTTCGCTTAGCATAATACTCTCGAGGTCCCTCCATGTTGTCTCAAAGAATAAGAGATCTTTCTTTCTTACAGCTGCATAGTATTCTATTGTATATATGTACCACAGCTTTTTTTATCCACTCATCTACTGATGGACACTGCGCTGTTTCCAGATCTTAGCTATTGTAAATAGTGCTGCTATGAACATAGGGCTACATGTATTCTTTCTGGTTGGTGTTTCAGGTTTCTTGGGATATATTCCTAGAAGTGGGATCACTGGGTCAAATGGCAATTCAATTTTTAACTTTTTGAGGTAACATCATAGTGTTTTCCATAGTGGCTGCACCAGTCTGCATTCCCACCAGCAGTGTACTAGAGTCCCCTTTTCTCCACACCCTCGCCAGCACTTGTTTGATGATTTGTTGATGGCAGCCATTCTGGCAGGTGTGAGGTGATAGCTCATTGTTGTTTTAATTTGCATCTCTCTGATGATTAGTGACGTTGAGCGTTTTGTCATATGTCTCTTGGCCATTTGTATGTCTTTTTTGGAGAGGTGTCTATTTAGGTTCTCTGCCCATTTTTTAATTGGGTTCTGGAGGGTATTATTTAAAACAGCCCTGAGCTGATGTCCCTTCTCAGTTTACACATCTGGAACACACATCTTGGACCTGTCATTGTGGAGATGTAGTTATTTCCCAAACAAAGTTCTCTGCCCCAGTGTGACCTGTGTCTTCAGCCAGCATCTCACCCACAATTCACACACATGTCCATTGCATCCTTGAAATCCAGGCACCACATCCCCCCTTCTCCAAGTGATTGCCTTGAAGGTCTCTTCATCATATGTGAGATGAGAGAAAACCTCAACCTTCCCATGGGCTGTGACCCAAACCCTACAACTCTCCAAAGTAAACCTCTCCTTCATTTCCAATTTTCCTTTACTCTTCCACTTTAGTGCTTAAATAGCCTTAATGTAGCTATTGCAGGCCATGACCCCAAAATTATAATTTTTGATTACTCCTTTTGAATGTCCTGGTTTAGCATTGGAAGTTATTGCCAGCTATTGTCTTAAGGCTTCAGCTAAAATGGAATGAGAAAATTCTGTATTTTAATATCCTGTTATAACTATATTTGTGTACATTGTTATGGGTAAATATGTGTATGTATAAATGTATGCATGTATGTGTGTATATATGTTCTCCCTCTCTTTCTCACACCCACATACCCAGACACACCCTGGCACACACAGATACAATTTGTATTCGTATCAATGCATTCTCTCATTATAAGGCATTTATGGAGGTTTTCTCAATGTAAACCCTGTTAGGCACTGGGAATACAGAATGAATAAGACCCTCTTTTCTCTACAGGGATCTCAGTCTGATCAGAGTGACAGACATAAAAGCAGATAAATACATTATAAAGAGAGAAACGCTACTCTCAAGCTCTGTCAGCTCCTTACAGGAAAAGGAGGATTAGCTCTGATGGAGTGGGGCATATGACCCAACAAGCATCATGAAGCCAGCAATAGGTCAGGGTCAGGGTCTTCAAGTTAATGGACAGTAATTAGTGCTCCATTTTATAAATAGCAGAGCATTCCTGGAGCTACTGAAGAAAATACGTGTGCAAAATCACTTTTGTGCTATTGCATTGGTACAACATCTAGGGTTTCCTGCTTCTTGTCTATTCTTTTTCTACCAGCTTTAAGAGTGCAGTGCACTCAAAATATCTCACTTGCTGTATCTTACCACAGACCAGCCTAACTTTAAGAAACCACCCTAATCAGACAGCTGTATATGTTAATCAAGAATAATATTGTTCTCTAGAATATAGACTTTTTTAGTAAAACTGTTGTAGAGACAGCTTAGTTCAAGTCTCCACATAAAAATGTTTTGTTTTTCATCAAAATTCAGTAAAATGGCAGTCTGGATTTTGTGTCGTATGACTGTGCAGATGAAAATCTGCAGACTCCAAGAAATTTCATCTTGAAAAATCAGTGCAATTGTAAGGAAAATGCTTATATGTTGAGAATCTACTCAGAAACTGAGCAAAATTCAGGGTCAAATAATTTTGTTCAGTAAATAAGACAGTGATTTTTTAAAAAGAAAAGAAATGTTCATTTTCTACATGTCAAAGAAAGGTCAAAGAAAGTGAGTCAGTTTGTTTTCTCAGATACTTATAAACATTGTTTTCTACAAATTTAAAATAGAAATATTTTCCATGGGCTGTACTACTTTAAAGCATACAAGGGTGGATAAAAGCAGGTTTACAGTTGTGAGAACTTAAAACACATAGTTATTCTTGTATTATTATTTATTAATTATTGTGTTATTTTCCATATGAACAACTGTAAACCTACTTTTGCCCACCCATGTATTATATTTATTGATTACAAATGTCTCTAACTCCTTGTGTGTATTGTTGACAAATATCACCCCTTTAATGTTTGATATTACTCTTTTATTAAGGGTGTTATCCTATGGTACACTTTTTATTGGGAAGACAGTTATCAATGGTTCATATGGTAATAGCATAATAAATTTGCAGGCCATGTTTTCTTATTTACTTTAGGTTTAAGAGTAAATTTAGTATGATTATTATCCTAACTTGTACTAGTTTGGTTGTCAGGGGACTTGAGGAGAATTCACAGGATTTTCCCAGATATTTTAAAGTTGACAGCAAGTAAAACCATATCTGGTTATATATTCTAGAAGTATCTTTCAATAGGAATTCCAAGAAAATAGTTTTAATAAACTTGAAATATGTGAAAGTTAAAATAAAATATGAAACCTGAGAAAGATGGTGCTCGTCGACCCCAAACAAGCTGGCTTTGCCTATTAACCTCTAACAGAATCCTCATACTTTCTTTGGAATGTTATGCATCCATGTTTAAACATTAGTATACACAACCATCTGAACTGAAGTTTATCAGGTTTTAATTCCTAACTCAAAATATGTTACAGCATATGAAATTTCTTTTTTTTGAAATTAAGGTAACAGATTCCAATGGCCCTCTATCATCTGTTTAGCTGACATTTCAGAGTCTAGCAAGATAGTAAGGTAACACACTAAAGTGCAATTCTCTGGTGCAGGTGATGGAATCACTGTTTGCGAAAGTTGCATAGTCTGATGAAATCAGCACAGCGTGTCTAGATAGCAGTAGAAAAATCCACTTGATCTCCTAGTGGAACAAGCCAGGGCTCAAACAGTGTGGCAAGGCCAGCCTCATTGCAAATCTAATACAGGCTCATAATTTTGCTTTTGCAAAGGAAAGGTCAAGGAAAAAAACGAAGATGGTGAAACCCTTTCAAATGATCCATCTACTTACTATTCAGTCCCTCCTAAGTACTTAAAACAAGTTTCTTTTCACTTTTCCCCCCTTAGCTCTCTTATTATCCTCTCAAATTCATTTTAGCCTTTTAGTCTTGAATCATCTACCAAAGAGCCAAATGTTAGTTTTTATAAACCATTCTCTTCTGATAGTTCTCCTACCTCTGATCATTTTTCCTAGTTTTTTATTTTCTTCCTTTGCATATCATTTAAACGTTCTTGTCTTTTAGAGTTCTTCCTTTGGTTCTTTTCTCTCCCAGGTCTGTATATTTCCCTAGGTTGACTTTGTTTATCTTCATACCTGCAACAGCTATCTCTATGTTGTGGATAGTCAAATATACTTCATTGTGATTATCTCTTCTGAACACTAGTCCTGTGTATCCAAATGCCTGCTAGACACCTCCATCTGGATGTCTCAAAGGTGCCTCATCAGAACAAGTGTGATGACAAACAGAATCTTGTTCGCTCTATTCTTGCTCCCACTGTGGATTATCATTCTCCTTTGAAAAAGAACAAACCCTTCATTGGTCTAGACACCACCATCTGGATGACTAAGGAAGAGACCCATTAAACTTTAAGTGCTTTTGTAATATTCCCCAAATTGAGATCTTCAATACTATAATTTGACTTAGGGATTTTGACATCAACATTAATGATTCATTCAATACATTGGCTTTCAGTCCTTCAATCTTTCCTCCAAAGATCTTATCTTCCATTCTGAGACACCCACTCTTGTGATCAGCCTATACCTTACCAATCTTTAACATCCTTTTAGTTTTTTTCTTTACTGCCCCAACTCCAGCGTTTTCTCAAAGGCCTTAGGACTTTCCACAAACTTTCCATCCTCCTCTACTTTTCACTGCTCTTCATCCCTCTCATATTTTCACTTCCCTTGTTATCCAATTGAACTGCCATGGTCAGTCATTACAATCACATCTCATATATACCCCAACTTGTTCTGCCTTCCCTCGCACTCTGGATTGCCAAACACAACCCAGTTAAATATGGCCTTTCATCTACTCTGCTCCCGAACCTGAGTAGGTGAACATGCTGAGGGAAAAATCACACAACTGTTCTGAAAGATTATTATTTTTTAAAGAATAATTTTATTGATTTTTTTTAGAAAGAGAGGAAGGGAGAGGGAGAAAGAGAAACATCGATGTGTGAGCTTAACATTCATGGGCTCCTTCCTGCATGCCCCCTACCAGGGATCGAGCCCACAACCCAGGAATGTGCCCTTGACCAGAATTGAACTGGCAACCTTCTGATGCATGGGACAATGCCCAATCAACTGAGCCACACCAGCCAGGGCTGACAGATCTTTAAACTAAATGATGACTAACTTCAAGTAGGCTCCCCAGTTTTACTAAATATTCTCCTCTATTTCCTCAAGATATTCACTCTTCCTCTCTTGTAGACCAATAGTGCATATCTTTTCTCCTTTCTCTAATCTCCACCACATTCTCCCCATTCTAATAGTTAGCTGGTAACCTTGTTTCTTATTTCACAGAGAAAATAGGCATTACCGGGGTGTGGGGGGAAGAGTGTCTATTTTCTCTTTCAAGCAAATCTAGAAAGTTGTCTGCATTTATAATAGAATGCTCAATTTTTCTTGGTTCTCCTCCCACCTCACTCTTCACCCAGTGGCCTCTTCCTACTAGATGTGGAAGTGTCTCAATCTTAGTATCTCACTGCTTTGGTGATGTCATCTAGGTTAAAATACCACGTTCATGCTGACCAATCACAAATCTATATTTCCAGCAGACCTCTCTCCTTGATTCCACACTCAAGTATCCATCAGCTTACTCCACATTTCCACTTATATATGTTAAAAGATTTTAGAGTTGTTCATGAATAGTCTCCTATGTTTGCTACATGGTAGACTTGTACTCCTCTGAACCATCTCCCCCATGGAGCTAGCCATATGCATATTTTTTTTTTTTCCCACGGAAATAAGAGGAGAAAATATTTTAGGTCATTTACATGAGAGCCAGAGTATGGTAGCCATATTCCCTTTGTTGTCATGCATTCTATCATGGAAAGTCTGTATATAGAAACCGCCGCTTTCATATTGGCTCTCCGATTGACTGAGTGGGCAGAACCTGCTCTTGCCCTTGCTGGATTTGAAGCAAGAGTAAGAAATAAACCTGTTTTATAATTCCAATGATATGTCGGAATTGTTGATTTTGCATCTCAACCCAATCTATCCTGACTGATGATATTTCTGTTATGCATCTCAAATGAACATTCTAAAGAAACTCTTGCCTTTTCTCTCCAAAACAAATTGGCCCATAATTTTATCTATATCAGGAAATGGTACGCCAATCTTTCAGTCTCTATGTCAAGCACATCCTCTTTTCTCTCATAACTCACATCCAGTTCATCAACAAATCCTATTGGCTCTACCTTCAAAATGTAACCAGATTTGAATTACCTACACCAGTACTTATACCCCTACCATTCTGGTCCAAGCCTGCCTTTTTCAATAGTCTTAACTTGTTCCTGTTTCCCCATTTACACCATTACAGTCAATTTCTCACATAGCATCAAGAGTGATCTTTTGAAAACATACATCAGATTAGGTTATTATTCTGACCCAAACTTTTCAATGGCTTTTTTATTTTTATTTTATTTTATTAATTTATTTTTGTTACAGATGTTTCTCCTTTTCCCCCCATTGTCACCCTCCTCCCCCTCCCTCCCTGCCCCATCCCCAATTTTGTTGTCCATGTCCATTGGTTATGAGTACATGCGTACAAGTTCTGTGGTTCATCACTCCCCTCCTCCAACCCCTCTTCTGGCAATTGTCAGTCTGTACCCTACTTCCACGTCTCTGGGACTACCCTGTTCCTCAGACTGTTATGTTCATTATATTCCAGAAATAAGTGAGATCATGTGATATTGTCTTTCTCTGCTTGGCTTGTTTCACTTAGGATAATAGTTTCCAGGTCCTCCCATGTCGTCGCTAAGGATAAGAGATCTTTCTTTCTTACAGCTGCATAGTACTCCATTGTACCACAGCTTTTTTATCCATTCGTCTACTGATGGACACTTGGGCTGTTTCCAGATCTTAGCTATTGTAAATAGTGCTGTTATGAACATGGGGGTACATTATTCTTTCTGATTGGTGTTTCAGGCTTCTTAGGGTATATTCCTAGGAGTGGGATCACTGGGTCAAATGGTAATTCAATTTTTAACTTTATGAGGTAACACCACAGTGTTTTCCATAGTGGCTGCACCAGTCTGCATTCCCACCAGCAGTGTACTAGAGTCCCCTTTTCTCCACACTCTCGCCAACACTTGTTGTTTGATGCTTTGTTGATGGCGGCTATTCTGACAGGTGTGAAGTGATACCTCATTGTTGTTTTAATTTGCATCTCTCTGATGATTAGTGATGTTGAGCATTTCTTCATATGTCTCTTGGCCATTTGTATGTCCTTTTTGGAAAAGTGTCTATTTAGTTCCTCTGCCCATTTTTTAATTGGGTTCTTTGTCTTCCTTTTATTGAGTTGTATCAGCACTCTATATATTTTGGAAATTAATCCCTTATCTGATATATCATTGGCAATTATGCTCTCCCATACAGTGGGTTGCCTTTCCACTTTGATGGTTGTTTCTTTTGCTGTGCAGAAGCTTTTGAGTTTGATGTAGTCTCATGTGTTCATTTTTTCCTTTGTTTCTGTTGCCTTAGGTGATATATCAGTGAAAATTCTGCTGCGTATGATGTCTGAAATTTTGTTGCCTACATTTTCTTCCTGGATTTTTATGGATTCATGAGTCACATTTAAATCTTTTATCCATTTTGAGTTTATTCTTGTGTATGGTGTAAGCTGATGGTCTAGTTTCATTTTTTTGCATGTAGCTGTCCAATTTTCCCAACACCCTTTACTAAAGAGGCTGTCTTTACTCCATTGTATGCTCTTGCCACCTTTGTCGAATATTAATTGAGCATAATGTTTTGGGTCAATTTCTGGGTTCTCTGTTCTATTCCATTGATCTATGTGCCTGTTCTTGTGCCAGTACCAGGCTGTTCTGATTACAGTAACTTTGTAGTATAACCTGATGTCCGGTATTGTGATCCCACCTATATTGTCCTTCTTTTTCAAGATTGCTGTAGCTATTCGAGGTCTTTTTTGGTTCCATATGAACTTCTGAAGCATTAGTTCTATTTCTGTGAAATATGTCATTGGTATTTTGATGGGGATTGCATTAAATCTATAGATTGCTTTGGGTAGTATGGACATTTTAATGATGTTAATTCTTCCAATCCATGAACAAGGTATCCACTTTTTTATATCTTCCTCTATTTCTTTTTTCAATGTCCTGTAGTTTTCTGCAAATAAGTCCTTTACTTCTTTGGTTAAGTTTATTCCTAGGTATCTTAATTTTTTTGCCGCGATGGTAAATGGGATTGTTTTTTTAGTTTCTCTTTCTGTGAGTTCATCATTGGTGTATAAGAATGCAGTCAATTTCTTGATGTTAATTTTGTATCCTGCTACTTTGCCAAATTCATTAATTAAGTCTAGTAGATTTTTGATGGAGTCTTTAGTGTTTTCTATGTATAATATCATGTCATCTGCGAATAATGACAGTTTCACTTCCTCCTTTCCAGTTTGGATCCCTTTTATTTTTTCTTCATGTCTGATTACTGTGGCTAAGACTTCCAGTACTATGTTAAATAAGAGTGGTGAAAGTGGGCATCCTTGTCTTGTTCCTGTTCTTTAGGGAAATGCTTTTAGTTTTTGTCCATTGAATATGATGTTGGCTGTAGGTCTTTCATATATGGCCTTTATAATGTTGAGATATGATCACTCTATTCCCAAACTGCTGAGAGTTCTTATCAAAAATGGGTGCTGGATTTTGTCGAATGCTTTTTCAGCGTCTATTGATCTGATCATGTGGTTTTTATCTTTCATTTTGTTTATGTGATGTATCACATTTATTGATTTGCGAATATTGTACCAGCCTTGCATCCCTGGGATGAATCCCACTTGGTCATGGTGAATAATTTTTTTGATGTATTGCTGGATCCGAATTGCTAGTATTTTGTTCAGGATTTTGGCATCTATGTTCATCAGGGATATTGGCCTGTAGTTTTCTTTCTTTGTAGTGTCTTTTTCTGGTTTTGGAATTAGAATTATGCTGGCTTCATAAAAGGAGTTTGGAAATCTTCCTTCTTCTTGAATTTTTTGGAATAGTTTGAGGAGAGTGGGTGTTAGTTCTTCTTTGAATGTTCGGTAAAACTCCCCCATGAAGCTGTCAGGGCCTGGGCTTTTTTTTGCTGGGAGGGTCTTGATTACATCTTCAATTTCCTTAGTTGTTATTGGCCTGTTCAAGTTTTCTATCTCTTCCCCGTTCAGATTTGGGAGACTATGTGTTTCTAGAAATGTGTCCATTTCACTTAGATTGTCAAATTTGTTGCCATATAAATGTTCATAGTATTTGTTAATGATCCTTTGTATTTCTATGGTATCAGTTGTTACTTCTCCTCTTTCATTTCTGATTTTGTGTATTTGGGTTCTCTCTCTTTGTTTCTTGGTGAGTCTAGCTAAGGGTCCATCAATCTTGTTTATCTTTTCAAAAAACCAGCTCTTTGTTTAATTGATCCTTTGAATTGTTTTTTTGGTCTCCATGTCACTTATTTCTGCTCTGATATTTACTATTTCCTTCCTTCTACTTGCTCTAGGGTTTTCTTTTTGTTTGCTTTCTAGTTCTTTAACTTGTGAAGTTAGGTAGTCAATTAGAAATTTTTCTTCTTTCTTGAGGTGGGCCTGTAGTGCTATGAACTTCCCTCTCAGAACTGCTTTTGCTGCATCCCATAGATTTTGTGTTGTGTGTCTTCATTTTCATTAGTTTCCAGGAAATTTTTAATTTCTTCCTTGATCTCCATGGTAACCCATTCATTGTTCAGTAACATGCTATTTAGCCTCCATGTCTTCAAATGTCTTTGCATGTTCTTGTTGCAATTGATTTATAGTTTCATGCTATTGTGATCTGAGAAGATGCTTGATATGATTTCAATCTTCTTGAACTTGTAGAGACTTAGTTTGTGCCCTAACATATGGTCTGTCTTTGAGAATGTCCCATGTGCACTTGAGAAGAATGTGAATTCTGCAGTTTTGGGGTGTAATTCTCTGTATATATCTATTAAATCCATTTGGTCTAGTGCTTCCTTTAGAATTTCTGTTTCCTTGTTAATTTTTTGTCTAGATGATCTATCCAGTGATGTCAGTGGGGTGTTGATGTCTCCTGCTATGATTGTATTGTGGTCGATTTCTCCTCTGAAGTCCTCCAGAAGATTTTTAATATATTTTGGTGCTCCTATAATGGGTGCATATATGTTTACCAAGGTTATATCTTCCTGTTGGATAGACCCTTTCAATATTATGTAGTGGCCTTCTTTGTCTCTAGTTATGGTCTTCAATTTGAAATCTAATTTATCAGATATGAGTATTGCTACCCCAGCTTTTTTTTTCCTTTCCGTTTGCTTGGAAGATTTTTTTCCATCCCTTTACTTTCAACCTATGTGAGTCTTTTGTTGTGAGGCGGGTCTCTTGTAGACAACATATATGTGAATCATGCTTTCTTATCCAGTCAGCTACTCTGTGTCTTTTTATCGGAGGATTCAATCCATTTACATTTAAGGTGATTATTGATATGTACTTATTTATTGCCATTTTTGTTTAGTGTGGTTCTATTTTCCTTCCTATTTCTTCTACTAATTACAGCAGTCCTTTTAACATGTCTTGCAGTGCTGGTTTGGTGCTAATATATTCCCTTAGCCTTTTTTTTTTGTCTGGGAAGCTCTTTATTTGACCTTCTATTTTGAATGATAACCTTGCTGGGTAGAGTAGTCTTGGATTCAGATCCTTGTTTTTCATGACCTTGATTACTTCATGCCATTCCCTTCTGGCCTGTAGTGTTTCTATTGGGAAGTCAGCTGATAGCCTTATGGGGGTTCCTTTGTAGGTAACCTGTTGCTTATCTCTTGCTGCCTTTAGGATTCTCTCTTTGTCTTTAATTTTTGTCATTTTAATTATTACGTGTCTTGGTGTGGGCCTGTTTGGGTTCTTCTTTCTTGGGGCTCTCTGTGTTTCTTGAACTTGAATGCCTTCTTCCTTCACCAGGTTAGGAAAGTTTTCTGTCACTATTTCTTCAAATATATTCTCTAACCCTTGCTCATTTTCTTCTTTGGGGACTCCTATGATGCAAATGTTATTACGTTTCCAGTTGTCCCACAGTTCTCTTAAGCTATCTTCCTGTTTTTTAATTGTTTTTTCCTTTTGGTTTTCTGATTGATTGATTTTTTCTACTCTGTCTTCTAATTCACTGATCTGGTCCTCAGCTTCCTCTACTCTGCTGGTCAGTCCTTCCAATGTGTTCTTTATTTCTGCTATGTCATTCTTCATTTCCACTTGGTTGGTTTTCAGTGTTTCTATATCTTTACTCATGGTGTTGATGTCCTTACTCATGCTGTTTAGTTTCCTCAAGATCATGGCTCTGAACTCTACCTCTGATAATTTGCTTAACTGCATTTCATTTATCTCATCTTCGGTAGAGTTCTCTTGTTCTTTCATTTGGGATCTGTTTCTTTGTTTCACCATTTTGGCTATCTCAGTGGGTTTGGGAGCCTGCCAAATTTTCCCTGTGGGTGTTGGTGTTCTGCTATTTGTGGCTCCCTCTACTGGGTTTGGATGAGGGTGGAGGGCCCTCCTTAAACACCACCTGTCAAGTCTCACTTTCCTGGGTAGATTTGCAAGCTCAGGAAAGGTTCAGTTTTGCTCTAGCTTTTTGCCTGGAGGCTATTAGCCTCAGTTACTTGAAAAGCCTTAGGATCTCAGTTGAATGAGAAACTCCCTCAGGTGTTTATAGTGTAAGAGGATTTCCCGAAGGTGGGGCCAATGCTGGTTGTTAATGAGCCTCAATTTGCATTTCTTTGTCTCACCTGGGAATCTCCAAGGGAGGGGCTGCCACAGCTCCAGGAAGGAGCAAACTTGGCCGCGGTTCTGTATAACCGGGAAGGAACAAGTTGGCCACCCGTCCTTTGTGGCTGTGGCTCAGCACAAACTCTGAGCACCCTCCAAATCCCAGGTGTCCCCACAGAGTTCCAGTCCAGTCCGCCCTCCCTCTGCCGGAGCCCCAGGTGAGTGGCTGTAGCTATTTAGCTCTCTGTCCCGGCCCTCTGCGCTGTGGAGCAGCTTGGGCTCTTAACCCCAAGGGTGGGCGCCAGCTGCTGCTCCCAGCTAAGGCCACTGCTGTCCGTGGGCTCCCAGCCCGCCACCCTCACGCGCCTTCTCAGATCCTACCAGGCTCATTCAGTGTCCCTGGTTGTATGGTCCTCTCCCGCTGCTTTTCTGTTGCTTTTTCCCGATGATTTGTCTTTATTTTAGTTGTAATTCCCGTTTGGTCCTGGGAGATCGTCTGTGTAGCTTCCATTCACTCCACCGCCATTTCCACATTCTCAATGGCTCTTTAATGCATGCAAAGTAAAATTTAAAGTTCTTACCTAGCTGACAGGGTTTATATCATCAGACTCACTTCCAATTCTCTGATCTCACTTCTACTTATCACTGTTCTCTCTCAACTCCCTGCTTCAGCCACTCATCTCTTTCTGTCGTTTGAATACATCACTTAAGCTATTCATCAACTTTCTGCTTGCTGTTTCATTTGTTTATATACCAATTACAGTAAGTTACATGAACACTATACTGAGCCTTGTCATAAAAGAGTTAAGTTTATGGCTAAGACTATATTATTTAGAGATATGTGTTTCATTCTTTTTGCTATCTGTTGATTTATGACCTTAAGACTGTAAACAATATTATGGGAAACTATATCTGTTAGAATGTTTCTTTTATAAAGAAATGTTTGTTCACTTGAAGTTGTAAATTAAAGTTGTGGATTTAAAATATGTCAACAAATTCTTAGATACTTCTCTTGTCAATACGTAGAACCTAACTATTCTACCTTTGGTGAGGTGTACTTAGACTTACATCTAGTGAAAGAAATGTGGCAGAAGTGACAGTGGTTTTCAAGACCAGATTATACAAGGCTTTTATTTGCTCTCTCTCTCTCTCTCTCTCTCTCTCTCTCTCTCTCTCTCTCTCTCTCTCTCTCTCGGATCACCTAATCTTGGGAGTCAGTTGCCATATCAAGCAGCCCTATGGAGAGATCCACCTGATAGGAAACTGAGGCCTCCTACCAATAACCAGCAAACAAACGAGGCCTTAGGCCACAGTGAGGGGACAGTCTGGGGAAACAGATCCTATAGCTCCAGTCAAGCCTTCAGGGAACTTTAGTCTTGACTATAATGTGTGTGAGACCCTGGGCCAGAGACACTCATCTAAGCCACTCCCAGATTCCTTTGTCACAGAAACTGTGTGAGATAACAAATGTTTATTCTTTTAATCAGCTAAGTTTTGAGGCATTTCATAATGCAAAGAAACAGATAAATGATACACAGTATTATTTTGCCATAGGGTTTAAATTTTAATAAAATATAACCAAAGGGAAAATTTACCTCCTTACTATGATCTCACTGATTTTGTTGTAACAAATTCAAATGGTAAAACAAACAAGAAATTAAAAACTGTGTAGATTACCATAAATTGAAGTGTATGTGTAATGGCATTCTTCATTGTAAAATTACTTTATAAGTAATTTATTTACTTATTTTAGTTATAAAATGCCTTGCACAATCTCTTCCACAGGGGTAAAAATATGGGAGAAAGTCAGGAAGTAAAAATTAGCATTATATTTTTTAGTAGGATGGATATCATCCTGTCTAGAGTAGAAGGTACAAAATGGGGACAAAGTTGAATAATCTATTTCCAGGCAATCAATTACTTTTGGAATTTATTAAAAGAAAACTCTCCATTAATTAGTATTTATTGACCATTTACTATTTTCTAAGAACTGGGCTAAAGATTCAAAGATAAGTTAGGCTGGGTCCATTCCCTGGAAGAGTCTGGTGGGGGAGTGAGAGAACCTGGGGATAACCATATCATATGTAGGATGACACAGAGGTACCTTAAGAGCACTTGTGGGTTTCTTCTGGACCTTTGCAATAAGCCATGCATCTAAGTGCTATGATAGAAGGCATATAAAAGAAAACAAGCAACTTGAAATGTTCTTACAGTGGGAAAAAAAAAGGAAATAGGAAGAAAGGATGTTAACATTCTTCCATTAAACCTATAGGAAACGATCCTTGCCGTTTTAGGGTTATCATGAGATTCTCCTCATCCCTTAAATATCAAGAATAACTTTTCAACTCATTGTTTTCCCTTCTCCCTCCTTAAAAGCGCTAAGGATGTGATAGAAGAGACGCCTTGAATAAACTGTTTGGTTGGCCTGGAGGAAAGACTCTCACCTTGATGACAGATCAGATTTATAAGCAGAGCTATCAGAACAGGTTTACAAGCAGCACAGACACCTGCTGGCCATACTGTTGTGATACCATCTGAGACCCCTCCAGGAAAGGAGGTTTGGGGACCACCTTCCAGCAACACCAAATGGGATCATTTAATACCAAATATTTATTTTCTTTACCTGTCATTCAGTTTCACAATATCAGAAGAGAAGGATGAGAGAGGAAAGGAAAAAAGAGCAACAAAGTGAAGAGAAGGGTAGAAAGAAAAGAGAAATAGCAAAGAAAAAAATGGGAAGAAGGTGGCAGATGCTTGAGCTAAAGTATATAGGACACTTGGGAAACATTTAAAAGCTATTTCCTTAGTTAAATAACTTTTGCTCTTTCAGCCTCATCCAAAGTAATTGGTGAAACACTTGCCCTCCCCTAAGACAATTTTGTCTCTAGTAGGGTTCTTGCAGGGCTCAGGTGTTATTCTGGAGGCAGCTGTCAACCCTGTCAACTATTTTTGTCATTGCTGTGAGCTGATAGTTACACATCATTTCTATTTCCATCACGTGACTCTCTTCCAACCTGTCAGTTTGCTTTCCCCTCTGGAACTGCTAGTGATGCAGAGAATGAGAAGCTGATGCTCAGTGTGTCCCCATGAAGGGCACAGCCCCTTTCTGTGGTCTCTGTCTGCGTGGCCTGGTCACTAGATCTGAAGCTGTAGCACATAGGACAGAAGGCGGGTCAGGTGCTTGGTGGCAGGTCCTTCCACGCACTGCACACTCTCTGCTGCATGGAGGTCAGCAAGGACTCTGGGTGGTCACCTCCTGTTGCATTGCTCTGATAGTGTAGTGGGACCCATCTACTGCAGCCTAAATGGACTGTTCTCAAACTGGTGCACGCATCAGAACTATATGCAAAGTAATGCCTACTTCATTAAGTTGTTGGGGCTGATTCAAATAAGTTATATAATAACTTGGTCAATCACTGATGACCTTTTCCAGACTTTTGCCTGATGTTGAAATGAGCTATTTTTCCTTAAATTTCCTTTCTTCTATTCCAAAATAAGTATAGCATTTTCTCATAGTCCTTACACTTGACACATTTAATTTACTATTGCCAGTAGATAAATTTAAAATGTAATGTTCCTATTGATATAAATTCATCTAAAATATCTAGATAGCCTTGTCATTTAACTGTTCTCGTCCCCATTCTATTTTATCTGGTTTATCATTTCCAGTCTGAAGATTTTTCTCTTAGAGAAAAGTACAATTGTTTTGTCTTTCCTTTATCATCTGTTAGCAGTAGACTGACTGTTCCAAACACTGAGGCTATTTTTCAAAGTTCTTCTTGACCAAAACATAGTTAAAATAAAGCCCTTTCAGGTCTCTGCCATTCTTTTTCAGTCTTAGTTCATTCTGGGTTGTAACATTCCTAAGGCTGAGCTCAGAGTATCATAACACTCTGGTCTGTTTGTTCTTGGGTGTGAGTTTCTCTTTTTATATTTGGCAAATGTGCCTAAAAAAAACCCAATCCTCTTGCTAGAGCCCTCTCTCTGCCACTCTGGCTTTCTCTTTTTCATTTGTGTGTGCATACTCAGGATTTAATATTTAAACATTAAGTTTAAATTCTCTCTTGAGAATTGTAGAGTCTTCTTTGGATCTGAACACGGGATCCTGGCTTCCTCTGATAGGCACCAACATGTATAAATTAGCTCCTTGGGAAGTTGCCCATCTGTTGGCCTTCTTTCTGTTTCGAGAAAGCCCAGTTCGTTCATGCCCACATGCTATTCTCTCTGCCTGAATGACTTTCTGCCTCCTTGTGTGTATCTCAGTTCTGAGATAAAATCTATCTTTACTTAAAAACCTTCCTCCAACATTCTTCTTTCATCCTGACTCCTGCAGTTACATGCTCTGTCCTGTCTGCTCCCAGCTACACTTCGTAAATGCTCCATCTAGCACCTTCCGTATCAGGTGATGATTATGATGCTGTGTCTCTAGTTTTCCATATGAATGTGATCTCCTTGAGGATGGGCATTTGGTTTATTCATCCCTTTAGTGTTAATATCTTATTCTTCATAGTCTCCCCAAAATTACTCATTTCAAAATTATAAGGCCTAGGCCACTCTTTCTAAATGGAAAACATTTCACACACACACACACACACACACACACACACACACACACACACATACACATATAAACACACACATACACACATAAACACTATCCCATACTTGCCTGACTTTTCTGCTCAGCACTTAGCATACTATATATTTTATATTTGATTTAGTTATTGCAATAATATATGTAAAATACTTAGACTTCTGTGTGGAAACACATGCCTGGTAAGTGTTGCTCATTATTGTTGTTAATCATTAAAGTCACTACTAGTTGCTCTGCTGTTCTTGTGGTGATAGTGTACTTTCACTTACTTTCATTATTATTACCCAGCTCCTGTCATTCTCAATGGTAAGAGAGAGCAGACTCTTCCATGTGCTTTATTAAATTCTGTTCCATGGATGTACATATAATATTTTGTTTGTAAACATAGTTAGGTCATAATTTTTTTTTTTTTTTTTTACATATAGCTTTCTTACTTTTGAGTGGATGATTTGGAAGAATGCTAGACCAGGAACCAGAAGATCTGGATTTTACCAGCTATGGGGCAAGCTCCTTCTTCTATCTTTACCATGAGCGGTTGGGAAAATCAAGGACAGCTTTTGTGTGTTGACTCTATCTACTCTCCTTTCCAATGGCAGCATTGCTGTTCCTGTTGAGGCTGGTTGTGGCCCTGGAGTCCTTGTTACACTTTTTCAGAGCAGTAAGTCTCTACCACTCAGAGTTGGTATGCAAGGTATGATCTACTGGCCCTTCTGGGATGATCCCCAAACCCTTCCCGTGCCATCATTTGCTATTCTGCAAATGAAGAACACAGCGAAGAATTTTGTCCTTGATCCCAATGAATCCATAGGCTTCTACTCATAACTTCTTACTGGATTTTCCTAAAATATTTTTTTAGCACAATTTTCTCTCTAAAACTGCCTGGATAGTATTTTTTAAAAAAATTTTTTTTCTTTCTTTATGGATTTTAAAAAGAGAGGAAGGGAGAGGGAGAGAAAGTTAGAAATATCAATGAGAGAGAAGATTGATTGGACGCCTCCTGCATGCCCCCCACTGGGGATTGGGCCCACAAGCTGGGCATGTGCCCTGACTGACAATTGAACCGGCGACCTCTTGGTGCATGGGTCGATGCTCAACCACTGAGCCACACTGGCCAGAGTATTTTTTAGTCAGTCTGCTGCAGAACTAAGGGTAAAGGCCACTTCTGTCTCCAGCTCAGGGATATTACACCCTACAGGAAAACATAAAGTGCTCTGTGTTTGTTTTAATAGATCAGGAGACTCCCAGATCCCTCTGGGGCCAGAATGTGGTCAAGACAGTTTTTCTTGTGGAAACAAATGCTTGGACTCCATCTTCCTCTATAATGTCAAGGAAGATATTGGTTTCTTTCATCAAACCTGTGTCATGGAGGTGTTGTGACAATTAATGAGCTAGTGTTTATGAAGTGCTATCCTCTGCCTAGAGGGGAAAAAGGAGATAGAACAACTCACCAAAGCCCCTTTATTTTATTTTTATTTATTAATTTTATTAATTTTTAGAGACAGAGAGAGAGAGAAACATTGATGTAAGAAAGAAACATCAATCAGTTGCCTCCTGCATGCCCGCTACCAGGGATTGAGCTCACAACCTGGGCATGTGCCCTGACTCGGAATAAAACCGGGAACCTTTCAATGCACTGGACAATGCCCAACCAACTGAGCCACACCAGCCAGGACAGCCCCTTCATTTTAAGTAAACCGTTATGACCTGTGCATTAGAACTCATTTCTAGCACCAAGATTCTTAGAAGCCTGTATAAATGATTGGCACTTTACCAGAAGTTTTATTTTCATATTTGGGAATAGGGGATAGTGAGTTCTCTTTCTAGTTCTTTATTTTTAATTTGTGCTTCCTTACAAGATTTCTTATGGTTTAGTATGAATGGGGTTGGTTAAAGAAAACGTTCTGAGAGCTACAGCATGGCCAGCTCGCAAACCAGAAATCACTAGCTGCCACTACCAACAATAAAATAACAGGCAAACATTTTAATTTTTTTTCATCAGAGAAGAATTATACTTACCTGTAAGTCCAGAAACATACACACAAAAAAGCTTCTATTGAAGGAACATTGGGTAGCTTTGTAGAAATATCTCCTTCAGTCATAAGCTATTCTACTGAATTCCATAAATCCCCAGTCTTCCCTTAAATTAAATTTAGTGGGCATATCTGTTACATAATGTATTGTGATTACCCATGACTGCTCAAATTGTTTACAGATAACTTTTCACATCTATTGGAATGGCTGCCGTACAGAGAAACTATGTGGAGAAGTAGTTATAGTTTGTTATGGTAGCACCAACTCAATGTGATCGGCGTAGCTTTGTGGCGTGCCACTTGATTCTCTGATGAGAAGTCTTTCCAGAGGAAGTTCTGGTCCAAGACAAAGGCAACCTAAGAAATGTCTCTTTCCTGTACTAGTTAATTGAACTGAGTCACAGATAGCTCTCATGTTCCTCTTCTATGGGTCCCTCTTCTACCACATTTCCCCTTCCCAATGTGAAAAATTATATACACAATCACTAAAAGGCATTGTGACACTTAATGAAAGATTCAAACATTCTTGGAGGAAAAACTATCCTTAGCCATGATTGGCCTTATAATATTATCCTTAGTCATAGCAATAATTATATAATATATGTACATAATGCACAAAAATATATATATAATTTATCCATTATGTATAATAATTATATCATATTGATATACATGTGTATATCAATCAATCAACAGATAGATAGATAAATCAACCTTACCCACTTTTGAGTGAACTCTAATAATGTCCCTAAAATAACTATCTGATAAAATAAAGGTTGATAGAATATACTTAACTCATTATGAAAAGGAAAAATAAACTGGTAAATTCAATTTATATATGAATGTTTACCTTACACATGTTATTTCTGTTATAACATGAATGCTTTAAAGAGTAGAATAATTAGAATACGTTCACATAGCTAATGGTTTCCAAACAAAGGCAGTGAAAGAACACATGTGCAGAACTAACAAAACAGAGGATAAGATAACTGCAACCAGAGAAGAACAAGGCCCTCTGAGTGTGTAGGGTGGAGACAGAGTTTGCTTTAGGTTGAAAATAAAAAGGGAAAGTTTCACAGAAGTCTTGTTGAGCTGGACCTGGGATAAAGGGTAAATTTTGATGATGGAAATGCCAAAAGAGGGCACTAGAATGAACAGCAGGTAAATGTACAGAGACAGGAAACCTATATATTCAAAATATACTTGGTGAGATATAAGGAGCAAGCAGAGGGGTATTGGGAGAGGATGTAGGAACATTATTTTTAAACCTAACATAGGGTTTTTTACCTGTAAAATGGGCATACATATAACTGTAACTACTTTATGAGATTATGAGTTGATGCACGTAAATTTCTTGGTGCCATACATATAGAAAGTGCTCAAAAATGGTAACTGCTACTACTATGTCAATTTTTGTAAACGTTCCCCAGAACTTGAAAGAAAGTATCATTTCTGTTTATATGGAACAGAGATACATTTATATCAATTAGCAATCACTATATATATTTTTAGATATATATGCTTACTTGATTAATCAATTGTGGTCTAGAACAGGAGCTAGCAAATTCCAGACAGTGGTCCAACCCAGCTGCAGCCTGTTTGTGCAAACAAATAATTATTGGAACTCAGGCACACCTGTTTATTTCTAGGCTATCTCTGGCTGAGTTGAATATTTGCACCAGAAACTGTAGGGTCTTCAAAGCCAAAAATATTTACTATCTAATTCTTTACAGAAAAAAAATGTTCAACTCCTGGTCTAGAGAGGCAAAATTAAGTTTCTTGTTACTATTTTATTTCTGAATTTCTTCTTGTACTTATAGAAATTTTCAGTACTTGTATGTTGGTTCTATGTTACCCAATGATTAAAGATTCATTATGGCATTCAATTTTTATCACTTTGAAGTGCTACTGTTTGTCTAATTTTTTTACGTTTTGCAATTAAATGCGTCTGATATCTTTATTATCAACTGATACCTCCTTGTTGGCATCTCAGACTATCTTTACCTCTTGCTTTAGAATAGCCCTGCTATGATTGCAACTCTTTCTATATCTTTTTAAAAATTTAATGTGATACAATGTGAACTTATCCCATTTGCCTATATTGTTATAATTACTATGCTTAATCTTAAATCATCACTTTATTTTATATTTTTCTTCATACCTATCTTATGCTCAATGGAATGCCTGTGTGTGTGTGTGTGTGTGTATGTGTGTGTATGACAGAAAGAGAGAAATGGAAGAGGTAGGGGAGAGAAAGGAGAGAGTATGTGTGTTAGGGTCCACCTGTAAACAGCAGAAACCACTATAGATAGTTTAAGCAGAAGAGGATTTACTACCAGGTACTGCAGTGGTCTGTGAAAATGTTGGAAAGGCCAGAAGAGCAGCTCTGGTCAGTGTTCGTTTTTCCTAGGATTGCATTGCTCCGCCGTGATTATGGTTGAGAAATCTCAGGCAATGTCTACAGGAAACTACTGAAACAAAGATGGGACCGTGGCATTCAGTTTGTCATAGTCACAAAAACTGCCCTTCCCGCTGGGCTGTGTTGCTGCCACTGTCCTCTCTGTCGGAAAAGGAAGGCTCCATTTTCCCTCTCTCACCTCCAGTCTGAAGGAGTGCATGTGTCTGCTAGATACTAAAACACATCTGGGACCATACATGTAGAAGTCTGAGAAATGCAGATCTTAGCTGTCTGTTTTCTGCAATACAGAGAACCATTGAAAAATATATGGAGGATATGATGCTAAGTGAAATAAGCCAGTCAGAAAAAAATAAGTATCACATGATCTCACTTACATGTGCAATCTAATGAACAAAATAAACTGAGGATCAAAATAAATCCAGAGACATGGAAGGAGGGAACAGACTAAGGAGACTCAGAGGGAAGGGGGCAGGGAGGCGGAAAGAGGTAAACCAAAGAACGTATATGTATATTTGCATAACCAATGGACACAGAAAATAGTGTGGTGAAGGTGGGGGAGGGTGGGAGTGAGGTGGAGGGGGTCAATGGGGAAAAAAGGGGAGACATCTGTAATATTTTCAGCAATACAGATAATATATACATACATATGTATTTGTATATCAATGTTGAGCAAGCCAGTCCACCATATCCATCACCTGGTATTCTTCCCTGCTTTAATAGTATATGCATAGCTTTGAATAGTAGAGATGAGTTTAAGTAATACACATACATTTCTATTTCTTAATTTGTCCTTATTAATTGGGATCTACTGCCTCTTGGATATGACATATGAAGTGGCCAATTTCTCTGACATATAATATGAAAGATGAAGCAATGAGCTCACTTGCACTTCCTTGGTGTTCCCCATCTTTCTCATACTTCATGTTAAGCATGTTTCTAAAGGGTCAAAGTTGATAGCATTTACATCCTGTCCTATAACTATAATCCACCTAGTGACTGGCATTAGTTCTGTACTTTTATAGATTCAGTTATATTGCCATTGTTTTCACATGATGGCATTTCCCTTCCTGACTTCTTTTCATGCTCAGCTGTAGTTCATTAACAGATGCATCTAATGTATTAGCAAAAATGGGAAATAATGTATATAGAATGTATCGTGCCTCATAGGTACTCAATAAAAGGCCATTCCTATTGGTATTCATTTTTATTAATGAATGCAAATGAATTGAAAGGACAAAACTGAGAACTTAAGATACTTTAGGACACAGTTCATGGCATATGGTGAATAATGAATACATTTTGAGCCCCATTTTTTTCTGAGCATTGAGAATGCTAGATTTGTCTTTCCTGTAATACTAAGGGATATTATGATATTAAACTAGATAACTTGTCCAAGGTCACAGAGACATTGGATTTTTGAAATATGACCCAAAAAATTTTAAAGAGTTATCTGTGACCTTGGGCAAGTTATCTACTGGAATGTGCCTCAGTCCAGCCACCTATAAATTGAAACAGCAGTGTTCACAATCCCTGCAGCTGCTCGCTGCTCTGTATTGTACTTTCATGACTCTTGGTGGATTACCTGTCACTATTTTTAGAATCTAAGTTTGCCTTCTTCCAGGTGCTCTGAATGCTCCTTAAAAAATTTCTGTGCTGTCAGTTGATGTATGTGACAGGGAATGCCAACTAATTCTAGTATTAATCCAAGAAGTCTGTCATTAAAAATAAAATTCATGTCACGCTTACCACAATCAAGCAATAGTGATCTTTCCTTATCGAGAGTTGTAGGCTGGCCATGTTATTGCAGGTCTTTTGCAAGGTGTAAAATTAAAAAAAAATATGACTTTATTTGTATGCAAGTCCTGACTAGTATTTTTAGAAACTCCGGAGCTATTTTGGATATTTATTTGAAAAACAAACAAACCAAATGTTATTGAAATATATATGTATATATGAAATGTGTGTGTGTGTGTGTGTGTGTGTGTGTACACACACTGGAATACATTGTTTTTTATAATGGCTTCCAACAGGCTGAAAGGCTCATTAAAATGAACAATATTATTGAAACTAAAGTAAAACAAGAAATAAAGAAAAACCTCATGAGCTCATGCATTGCTATAGGTTATTTTATAATTATTGTGGAGTAGTTATAGGCTTCTAAAGCAGTGGTCTGGAACATTCAATTGCAAATGCATAACTGGATATCATAATATTGGTTTTCTGTAATATGATTCAAAAAACTTTAAAACACTTAAGGACTAACACAGCAATGATTTTTCAAAACACTCGTGTTGCTGTAATAGGAGATGATAGGGCAACATACCAGTGAAAGTAAAATATTAACATTTAGTTAGAAGACATTTTTCTGTCTGCAATGTGTAACAGAAATTTGATTAAGAGGTAGCTTTGCAGTGGCCATTCATAGCCAAGATTATTATGGAAAAGTTAATAATTGTGTCTGCAATTCTCACTAGGTCTATGTTTAGTATCTGGAATTCATGTTCATTCAAGTAACTAAATAAAAACCTAGCTGCCACCCAGGCAGCTCTGACTTTGGAATCCCATGGAAAAAAAAAGTGCTAGTAGAAACCAATTTGCAAAATTTAAAAATGAATCCTCTATTTCTTGCAGAACAGTGGGTTTTGCAAATTGTTTTTGCATAAAGATAGCACCACACACAATCATAGCAACCAGCTCAGAAAAGTCAGGTTTCCTGGACAACAGTTAAACCTCAGAGTGTTGGGTTACTTTTTTTTTTTTTTTTTTTTTTAAGTATCTGTAGTATCTATATGACATTGAATTTGGGAGGAAAACTAAATTATTCATGTGCATGTTGGTTTGCAC
Organism: Tadarida brasiliensis; assembly: GCA_030848825.1. Lineage (NCBI taxonomy): Eukaryota > Metazoa > Chordata > Mammalia > Chiroptera > Molossidae > Tadarida > Tadarida brasiliensis. The sequence continues at coordinate 62,096,326 of CM061266.1, read as the reverse complement.
AGCTCTTCCACCTATCAGCTGTGTGACTTTGGGGAAGTCATTTCATCACCTTGAGCTGCTTACTGAGGCTGTTTTGAGTTTTGCAGGAGAAAATTCATGAGAAACAATAAAAATCTATACAGATGTAACATTATTGCATAATTGCATTTTGAAACAGTAGCATCAAGAATTCATAAGCACATATCAATTAATTAGAAAAAGTTTTTTAGAGCAGCAGTTAAATCCAATGCAATGCCTTAATGGATGAGTATTAACAATTCTCATCACTGTTTTCTTAATTACAGTTAACTTTTAATTATCAGCAATGGATTACCTACATAGCAATTTATCAACAGTGAAACTTCATCCCCTCAACAGAAGCATTGGGCTAGGATATACTTTGATTACTTATCAGTGGGATTTTAATTAAAATACAATGTGTAATGCTGGAGTAATCTGCAAGGCAAACCGGTTTTAGGTTTTATCTTTATACTATCCCAAACTCAGAAAAGGAGATTTAACAGATTCAGGGTGGGGCAAAAGTAGGTTGACAGTTGTGCAAAACACAGTGTATTCTTGTATTATTATTTACTAATTACTGTATTATTTCCCATATGAACAACTGTAAACTTACTTTTGCCCCACCCTGTATTTCAGTTTTTAGCCCTATCTCAACATCCTGGAGATTATGAGAAAAAGTGCATCACCTGAAACTTATTTGGTAATTAAACTTGAATATCTACCTTGTGCAGACATTTTGCTTGTCCTCCAACAGAAGTTCTCAAATGTGAAGGGCACCAGAATCCCCTGGAGGGGGGCACTTGTTAAAACACACATTGTTGGACCCCACTCTGAATTTCTGATTCTGGGATAGGAGCAAGAATCTACTTTGCTAACTAGTTTCTAGCGGATGCAGAGGCTGCCCATCTGGGGACCACAAACTGAGAACAACTATTTAGACAAAGAGACACCGGATAAAGGGATTCAGATGTGGATTCTTAATTATGTTCTGGTAATAGATAGCAGTATGTCTGAGGTAAGTGATATAACCTCCGAAAGATTCAGTTTGCTCTCCAGGGTTAGGAATGCCATTTCTGCTCCAGGTGGACCAGATTGTCCTGACAAAGCACTGTCCCCTTGGTCAGTGCAGGTGGACGTAGACAAGGCTGACCTTGCTAACCGATCTCAGGCTGATCACCTGCCCCTGAGTGAAGCAGTTCTTTTCCTTGTGTAGGTGCCGTCAGGCAAGGATCAGCCTGCCACGACACACCAGGAACTGGCTCTTAAATGACTGCACTTCTCTCTTTTTATCCATTATGTGATGATTTTGTTTTTATAGTGACCTTGTTTCTTATGTTTCCAAGTTCTTGAGGTCATACTTCTTTGTTATCCAAATATGCTTCCTGGAGTTTTTTCCTTTTTTATAAAAACACTATCTCATTATTTGCAAGAGAAGTCTAGCCCTCTGCTTTCCTGAGTGGGCTAATTGGGATGCTACAGTGAGATAAGGTCTGTATGAATGCTAGTAGACTACTGTATAATTTATGGCAAATGACAGAGTCAAGGAAGGTACTTACGTGTTCTTTATGTGGACAAACATAAAATGAATTTGGCTTCCATCAAAGAGCTAATCTGGAATAAAAGAAAGGAAAAAGAGAAAGAAAAGATCCAGGGGATGTAGCTAAGAGGGACACTGAGGTTAATAAACTTCATTGAGAGGGTTATGTCCCGTTTGGGTGAACGTGTTTTATAGCCTCTGGAGAATACAAGATTAAAAAAAAAAAAAGACAATTGATTTAATTTTTTTTCAATTGCAATTGGCCTTCAATATTAGTTTCAGGTTTACAGCATAGTGGTTGGACAATAATATAACTTATGAAGTGATCTCCGCCAATAATTCAAGTACCCATCTGGCACCACATGCAGTTATTACCATATTACTGACTATATTTCCTATGCTGTCGTTTATGTCCCTGTAAGTATTTTGTAACTACCAAGAGGACAATTAATGTTATATAGATGTACCTGCACCTCTTGCTAACCTAACAACAGACAGTATTTTCTCAGTAAATGAGTTTTTGGTTTAAAAACTTCTTATTAATGATAAATAAGACTCTGATGACTACATTCTCTATGTCACAATGTGAATTCCTTCCTTTACAGTTTCAGTGGTGGTTAAAAATTCCAATGTGCACATGTGTGATCACTGGTTGGTAAGCTGATGTTGGCTCCTCACCCTTCTTTTTTCTCCCCACATCCCAGTTCCCCTATTACCAACTGAAATTTCTGCAGGAAGGACGCTCTTAACCTGAATCAAAATTATATAATGCAGACAAATTTCAAATGATCCTGGAGAAATGAAAATATCGAAAAGTAAAACAGTAATCTCCCCATAGGTCAATAACCACTGGCACAGGGGAAGTCATCCAATTCTCTTCTCATAGGTCTAGGTTCATAGTATCAGGTTAGGAGACTAAAGCTTTGATTGGGGAAATACAGAAATTATAAAGCTAAGCAACATTAAAGGGGCAAATTCTTGTGAGTTTTGTAGTATGGAAGAGACCATTACATCACATCCCCCCACCGCCCCCCCCCCATCCTGTTGGGATGCCAGGGCTGGCTCTGTCTTATAGTTGAGAAACATTTTTACTCTAAAGAGCTAAGGGACTGGGATGACCCGGAAAAATTTTTGGACTAGTATTTAAGGAAAAGGAAAATGGATTTGTGAGTCTAATGAGTCTTATGAAGGTCTTATCCAGCCTCGGTCACTAAGGGGAAACAAAGTTGAAAGGGATTCAGGGAAAACAATCCCTGAAACCTGCTGCAGTGGACCCTCTGCAGTATCTTCCAGGAATTTAAGAAAATGATAAATTTATAGATGCAATTATATAATTCCTGGGGTTTATGTCAAAGGAACCCAGGGGAAGGTGGGAGGGATACCTGTGTGAGGATATACATGGTATAAGTTTTTTTTTTTTTAATTTATCTTTATTGTTGAAAGTATTAAAGATGTCCCCCTTTTTTTCTCCAATTGACGCCCCCCTCCACCCCACTCCTGCCCCCCCTCAACAAACTAAACTAACAAACAAAATAGATCCAGAGACATGGAAGCATGCAACAGATTGAGGAATCTCAAAAGAAAGAGGGAGAGGAGGGTAGGTGCGGAAGGGATAAACCAAGAACTTATATGCGTATATGCATTACCCATGGATACATGGAACACGTTTTGCCACACATGGTTTATTGTGGAAACTGGGGAAGAGGTTCATTTTACTATTCCCTCTACTTTTAAATTCTCAGTATGCTCCATTGTGCCTAAAAATTGAAAGGAGAGAAAATTATTAAGCAATTTTATGACCTATAGATCCAATGAAAGAAAAGAAAACCCAATCATTAATATGAGATCAATTTTATCCAAGTAGGTTTTAAAAGTATTTTCTTTAGGAAAATTTCAAAACATGATGTAAACACGGTATTCATTCAACCTGTAATGACATTTTGTGATGCTAACAACAGCTTCTATCTATTATGGCAATAACTAGCAGTTGGTATTTGATTCTAACTTCTCAGTCATTATACCATTATTTTATATCATTAAGACACTGAAATTGTAAGTACAGGCTATCAGATGTGTAAATAAAATCTAAAAATATAGCTTGTCATTTAGATATTTCTAAACATTCTATTATTTGACAAAATATGTATTAATCTATTTATATTTCTATCACATTTTTAAAATTCCATGAACTATCTGAAAATATGAAGAAACAACTGTAGAAGATTACCAGTGTCAGTGACTATAGATTGCTTATCGCACCTGCAAAGACAAGTGAATAATGGACCATTAAACATATAATTTAAGAAATTGGGCTTTTTATATAATGTACCTGGATTGGAACTTTATGTTAACTGAATTCCCTCATTACAACCAGCTGTCCACTTACTTTTACTTTCGCAAACAGTCTCCTTTAATTTTGTGTGATAGAGATTCAGTGAGCCTTTTCTAGCACTAAGCTTCAGTTTAAAATAAGCACTAATTTCAAGCGAAAGTGTATAGTAATTTGGGAATGTTTCTTCTGCTCTAAATATGTGCGGACTGATTACATAATGACAAAAGCAGTAGGTGACTTAATTGGGTACAAGAGTGTTCAGGGGGGCAAAACTGGGGGTCTGTTCATGTCCATGATACATCTTTACATTTTGCACAGTATCCATACATCCTCCTGAAGTGAATTCCTCATGATTCTTTTGCAGGGCTTCTTTTTTGGAAATAATTAAATTAAATTAAAAAATTTTAAGGTTACAAAGTTTATTTTATTTTGCTTCATTTTTTCCATCACCATTTATCCCCTCTATGCCCTCTTCCATCTCCATTGCCCCCTCCTCACCATCACCACACTGTTGTCCCTGTTCTCTCTCTCTCTCTCTCTCTCTCTCTCTCTCTCTCTCTCTCTCGTTTTCTCTCAATCCCTCTACTCCCTTCCCCACCCCCGAGCTGTCTGCCTGCTCTCTGTCCATGAGTCTGTCTCTATTTTGCATTGTGCAGGGCTTTTTAGTTCTAAAACTTCTCCTGCACAGTGTTATCTGAACCCAGTCTACATACCACACCTTGGCTGGACAAAAAATTCAGGAAACATCAAATCAAAAGAAACATTATAATCTGATCTTGCTTATGTATATGATGACATTCTGTTCTATTTTAACCCCAAATTTCTCTTACTTTCAGCCTTTGCATTTGCTGCTCTCTGTCACCTGTTTGATTCCTAATTATCAGGTCTAAGTTCATCACTGCCTTCTCAGAGAAGTCTTTCCGTATCACTCAATGTGAAGTAACCCGTTTCACTCAGGCTTTCTCCATGGAATGATCCTGTGTTGTTTACTTCAGCACATTTATCACAAGCCAAAACCACCTTGTTTAATTATTTATGCTTATTTTCTGTCTCCCTTTACTAGAATGTAAACTCCACAAAGACACAAACCATTTTTCTGCCACAGTGTTTAGAACACTGCCCGGCACATGGCTGGTGCTCAAAAAGATATGTGTTGACTAATTAAATAACTAAATGAATGGATGAATGAAGTTTATGTAGGGCTTTTTTTCTGAATCACGAATATTTACAAGGAATTGGTCATCAATTAAAAAAATGGCCACAACCTTCATCAGGACAAGTTACTAAATAAAGAAGGCCCTACATTCAATGAATGAAACAAAAGCAAAGTTGTGCAATGTACCACTTATAGCTGGTTGAACTATTTACTATTACAGCAAAAGCTGAAGTGCTTGGTGACACACACAATACTGAGAATTTCATTTGGCAGTTTTAGAATCTAAATTACTGAGTATGTAGTTCTTCATCTGCCCCAGAGATCAGTCAAGCGGGGTGAGGTTGGGGTGGGGCAGGTTGGAGTTAGAACCTATCACAGTAAATGGGGAAAGATGGCATTCTCAAACTTAATAATGCATTATATGTAAGGAATGAAAAAACAATGATACCAAGGTTTAAAAGTAGCGGATTCAAAAAGTGAGATTGCCGTTGGTGATCCATTAAATAAACATTGCTAGACAAAACCATAGGCTGTATTTATGAGTTCTACTCTAATTCATATTTTCTGTGTGAGCTAGCTCTAAAATAAATTGTTCTCTCTTTTTTTACTTTTTTAATCTTCACCTGAGGATTTTTTCCATTTATCTTCAGATAGAGTAGGAGGGAGAGAGAGGGAGAGAAAGGGAGAGAGAGAGAAACATCAACGTGAGAGGGACACACCGACTTGTTGCCCCCCACATGACCCGACCAGGGCCAGGGATGAACCGCAACCGAGGTATGTGCCCTTGGCTGGAATCGAACCTGTGACTCATTGGTCTGTGGGACCACGCTCTACCACTAAGCCAAACTGGTCAGGGCAAGTTGTCTCTCTTTATAGGGAATTCTACTGGACACTTCAGAGGTCCCTAACCCACAGTTTTATTGACAAAGATGAGTGGGTCTTCTTTGGCCATGCTTACCCAATTGCCCCCCAAGTATTCTTCACCGATCTTCTAGCTTTTGACTCCATAAAAATGTCCTCTTGTTAGTGGCTCAGCACCTATGCTCTTGTGGGATAGAGCATTGTTCCTGTCAGGATGCTCTGCGTGTCTTATCCACTACTCATTCTTCATATGTTAGTTCATATATCAACTCTTTCATGAATATTTGTTGATGTGGCCACTGGAACAGAAAAAAAAAAGAAAATTTTCCAAGTGATGGAAATTTTATCAAATCTGGATAAAAAGCAAAGGAACTCTCTGGTGTCTCTTCTTATAAGAACACTAATGCTGTTAGATCAGGGGCCCACCTTTATGGCCTCATTTAACCTTAATTACTTTCATAAAGGCCCCACCTCCAAATAACAGTACATTGGGGATTAGCGCTTCAACACATGAATTTGGGGAGGCACAACATTCAGTCCATAACAGATGTGGTATATTATCAACGGTATTAGAATCTACTCACTAACATTTCATTTTGAATTTCTGTAAAAATTATAAGTGATATTAGTGTGTGAGTTCCCTTGTTGTTCATTATCTTGATCAGCTTATAACCCAATATTATTCTTAATAAAATAAGAATAATAAAATAAAATAAAGTTTAATAAAATAAATTTAAATGTTATTGATAATATATATTATAAATGGTTTTAAATATATGGTAGATTTGGTGAAACCATTTGTATCTGATTCTATTTTTCAGAAGTAGTTCCCTTATAACTTTATTTCTTTTATGAATATGCATCTGTTTAATCCTCCCAGCCTTACCAGGGTTACTTTTGGTAAGCGGAATTTTTCACTAAAATTATCCATTTATTTGTACAGAGAGTTGTCTGAAGTTCCCAGTAGACATGTTACTTAACACTGATCTACATTTATTTTAACTTAGAAAAATAAAGACTATGTTCTGACTAATCTTAGAAAAATAGAGATACGTGATCCTTTTTTGCATTCAGGTGTTAGAGAACACAGTATCATAATAGTATTTTTCAAAGTAATAACCACTGTTTTTATATATTTATATCATATTTATCATTTTTGGGGGGGTATATAAACATGCCTTTATCCAGCCAGGGTTGGGACAGCCTCCTCAGGGTCAGGAACTTGTTTTCTCTGCACTCCATACACTGCTAAAGCATCCAGTCCGGTGCAGTACTCACAGTCGGTGTTCAACAAATGTGTATTATTATGAAAAGCAATATAGACCCTAGTAGATGTTTGACTTTTCATAATAATCTTCTAGCAGCATGTTATAATGCAGTACCCCATACTGAGAAAAAAATTGATTTAGGGAAACATGCCTTTGTGTAAAACTTTTAATACAACAGGAGCTATGCAGTTTTGCTATACTCTGCAAATAACTCTAAATAATATATTTAGAGAGTAGCAATTGTCAAAAAGTACGAATAAAAAATGATAATTTGACACTTAAAAGAGTTACAAGGTTTACACTATTAACCACAAACAGAGAAATATGTGAGAATAAAAAATATCTGTCAAAGGAAATATTTATGAACTAGTTGGAGTTCAAGGACAAATACATGTAACTTCTAAAAGAAGTTGGCTGTTTTTTGTACATCCTTGTCAAAGACTGACTTTCACCTACTTTCCCTCAGTAAATGAGTGGCCGTCTGGCTATTTACAGGGCAGGATTCCAGGGATCCATTAAACCTTTCAAAATATTATTAAGGTCATGGTCATACATTATTATGGGAGGTAATCATTTCTTCAAGTGGGTCTTGTTAGTGGATTTTCACAGTCTGTCTTAGTATCATTACTGAGCATGAAAACAAGGTAGGTGCATCACTGTTAGAGCCTCAAGTGAACACCAGCACAGACTTTTTATGAGTCACTGATCTGCTGTCGGCAGTAAGCTCTATCCGTGTGAAAATGACCTTGAGGTAACCTTCAGTGTATCTGGAATGTTTTATTCATTATAGGCTTCTTATAGTGGAAGGTATAAAATGGAGATCCCTTCACAGAAAATACCATAATAACTCACATAGTTATCATTTCAGAGCAAAATAGTTCATTTGAAAATAATAAGGCATTTATCTCAATAGAAAGGAAGAATTTAGTCAACTCTTAATTTCACTTTAGTTTGTCTGTTCTCATGTTTTTCTTGCCTGCTATATTGAATTAGTGAGCAGAAAGTTGAAAATAATATGCCATCACATTTTATTTTTTTAATTTTGTTGTTATTAATCCTCACCCGAGGATATTTTTCCATTGATTTTTTTTTTTTTTTTTTTAGAGAGAGTGGAAGGGAAGGAGGGAGGGAGAGAGAGAGAGAGAGAGAAACATCATTGGTTGCCTCCTGCACGACCTGGACCAGGGCTGGTGATCGAACCTGCAACCCAGGTATGTGTCCTTGACTGGGAATCAAACCCACAACCCTTTGGTCCATGAGCTGACATTCTAACTGCTGAGCCAAACCAGCCAGGGCTGCCATCACATTTTAAACTTCTAGACACATTTTAATGCACAAGAAGATGAAATTTACAAAGTGATTTAGATTAAACAAGTCAGATGGTACCAAAAGTAATAAATTATGTCGAGTAAGCTTTTTAAAACAGTTTCTTTCAACATATTAGATCCTTTGCACTGAGTTATTTTACCCTTTGGGCCAAGGAAAGGGCAGCTTTCTGTATCAGCATTAGCTGTCATATACAGCTGTGGAATCATAGATGTGTGCATGACAGTAGCAAGCACACATGAAATTGTGCTATAGTTTAGACATATACACAAAAATACTTTAATAACCTACATTGCATACAAGGAGCATAAAAATGAGAAGAATCAATTATCTAGGTAACTCATAAATAAATCCAATAGGTATTTCACAAATGTCATCTATATGCCTATGGACCGTGGGAGACATTCAAGAAAATTATTTTACCTCTACTTTTGTAATCGAGGCAAGATGTTTGGGATTTGTTTTCCTTAGATTTATTTTTTATATTTATACTTCTTGACTCTGTTTTGCATTTGTGGGCTCAGCCTGAGGCTAATCACAGTCTGATAGTAGCTATGGATTGTTAGACAATATCTGTAGTGCACTGATTTTATTGAACTGAAATGTTCCAGTGGGTCTATTATATTGAGGGTAAAATCCATGCATTATAAATTATTTAAGTAATGTAGCTTTTAAAAAAATCTTTTGACATTTACATAATAAATAGTAGTTGAGTAGATTTAAATACATATGATTCTTTGCTTATCTTTTTGTTTTTTAAGAAGCTTACCTGCTCAAACCCACAAATGTATGTATTAAAACCTTATGCCCTGCTGTTCTTAGGGGCCAAGTAGTGAAAATATTTCAAGTGAGATAGTTTTGGTGCTCCAGCAGTAAAATCTTGGCAATTCATTGTGACTGAATTTGAACTCATTTCTCCATCTCCCCCCGCCCAATGTAATATCACCTACTCCCTATCTCAATTCATGAGTTCCCTGGTTACCCAGTCTCCCAACCTGGAAATTCAGTCTTCATCCTTGATAGCTCCTGCTTAATCAAACTTTTTTCTCACCAATTTCTGTCAATTCCACCTATGCAATCTCTCCCAAATTTCTCAGCTCCATCTTTCCTCATCTGCAGGTTCCATGTGCAGTGCCTGGACCTTCATTTGTCATGCTCCGAAAGTGCATCATAATGCTAGGGTGGAAAGATGTCACTAGCATCAGGACAACAATGACTGCTGTAATTAATTAAAATGAAATGTTTACCAAAATTATATCTCAAAATTAATCATTGCACCTCACTGGGTGTTGTGTAGGCAAAATAGTTGACTAATAAGATGCCCTAAAATATTCTGTACTCTATTTTCCAGTTATTGAAAATAACTTCGATCATGTCAGTCCCTTTCATACAAACTTTACAAGTTCTGCATTGCTTTGTAGGGTAAGTTTCAAACTCCTTGATAATCCATGCAAATCTCACCAACACAATTCTTTGCATATTGTAGGGTATCTATCTATCTATCATCTATCTCTCTCTCTCTCTCTCTCTCTCTCTCTCTCTCTCTCTCTGACAATCATCTATTTATTTAGTCTATCCACCCCGTAAGATATAGAAATATATATCTCATATATATACACACATATACATGTATATACACACATATGCATATATATAAAAACACACAATATACTCATATACATACACATACACACCTACATATCTGTATACATTTTAGGATATATATCATAGGGTAGCACTGTATTACAGTTAGTTTTATTGACTATGTACTGATAACTATCAGAGGGCAACCTAGAGCTGACTGCTGTCCATTTTAGTTGATCAGCATGTCCCTGAGAGAGAGGTAAAAATTGTACCACATCCATTTGGGCTCTGATTCAATTGCATTGTGAAAAGATGTCTATCCACAAGGTAATTTATGAAACGTTTTACTTTTGATCTCAATCTATTATGGTCCTTATACGTCCTAGTTTTACCTGTAATGCCTGTATTTCACTAATTTTAATAAAATGAGAAAAAATATGAAGACATCAACACCAAATAATGGAGTCAAGTTAAAAAATGACAGTGAAGGATACAAGAGACATTCCAGAAATATTATCATTGTAATTAAAGACATCCTGGCATTAGACCAAACTTGCTATCCTGACTTATTTTCTTCCTCAATTCTCTTTCCTACCACATACTTTTACAAATTTGAATAAGATATTTTTTACTAATGCAGCATATTAACAATTTTAAAGGTAAACCAGACCTAAAGTTAATTCAACAATTCAAATTCAGGAGCACTTATTTGATATTTATTGTTTACAAAGCACTGTTCTAGGTGTTAACAATTATAACTAACAACTCCTGTAATAGTTTAAAAGACATATACATAAATATCTCTGTATAAAACAGGAAGACATTGAGTGATTCATTCTTTCTGTATTCTGAATTTTAGTGAATGGCACCCTTAACTCTCCAGAGACCCAAGTTATCACTCTGGAAGATAATTTTACTAATTCTTTCCTTTTTCTCCTTCAAAAACACTCACCAGTTTTAGTGAGTATTTTCCACCATTCATCTCTGCTGTTCCCCAGCATCCTCTACCTACCTACCTACTTACCTATGTACCTACCAACCTACTACTTACATGCATACACAAAGTCTTCTCATTCCTTTATTCTCCATATTTAACTTATCATTATGTCTCATTGATTCTATCTCTAAAATAATAAATCTTAAATGTGTCACCATGATGGCAATGATCAACTCCTCAGAACACCAGAGTAGATGCTCTAAAAAGTATGTTGAACCATGCACCCCAGCTTACATGCAAACTTACTGCCATTATCTGTAAGAGTATGCATAATCTTACCTCCTCTGTTACTCATCCAAATAGCACATATTGATGGAGAACTCACTGCATGCCAGGCTAGATGCTGAATATACAGTAGTGTGTATGACACATATGCTTTCTTTCGACAATCTTATATTCTAATGGAGGATCTAGAAATGAGTAGTTAGTAAATAAATAAGTAAATTATAATACATTTTGATGAATGCCTTATAAAGAAACTTATTTCTATGCCATAATGGTATAAGAAAGCATCAGTTTGAGACAAGGTAGCCAAACAAGCTAATGAGAGGTCACTTAAGATGAAAAGGCGTAGATTGAGATAGAGCTAACCACAGGAAGAGTGGGGGAAAGTGTTCCAGGCAAAGGGATCTGCACGTGCAAAATCCCTGAAGTAAAGACCAGAAAGAAGGTCTGAGTATCCAGATCAAAGTAGCATAAGGGAAGTATGTCAGGAACAGCAGAGAAAAAGGTAAGGACTTGTATTAGTTTTCTTTTGCTAAATAACAAACCACCACAAAATCAGTGGCTTATAACACAGCAAACATTCATCATCTAATTCACAGTTTCTATGGATCAGGAGTCTAGACTTGGCTTACCAGGGTCCTCAGCTCAGAGTCTTAGTCTTATAAGGCTGCACTCATGATGTTGGCTGGTGCATTCCTTCTGGAGCTCAACCCATTGGTTGTTGGCAGATTTCAAAAGTTTCTTGTGCCTGTAGGGCTGAGGTCCCCATTTTCATGCTGCCAGGGGTCCTCTCAGCTCCTAGATGACACCAAAAGTTCCTTGCCACATGGTCCTCACACAGGCCCTCCCATAACATGGCATCTGACTTCTTCAAGGCCAGCAAGAGTACCTCTCACTCCACAGTGCTATGACAGAGCCTTACATAATATAATTGTGGAATGACTGTCATATTATCTCAGCCAGATCCTGTTGGTTAGAGGCAAGCCATAGTTTCCTCCTCACTCAAAGACAGAGGATTGTACAAGTGCATGACTCACTTGTTAGCTCATTAGTGTGCTTCTGCTACAGGGATCAATCATGTAAGTCATGGTAAGGAATTTGGATTTATTATAAATGAAATGGGATTTTGTGGAAGGGAAGGAAGAAAGAAGGAAGGGACAAATCATGTTCGAGGGAATTATGAGGAAAGAAGGAGTTAATTCGGTTTAGGGGCTCAGAGAAGACTTCTTGGAGAAGATGGCTCTAGAGTAATAAGAGTGATAGATGAAGACAGAAAAACATGACCTCAGAGGAAGATAACATCTGTGGATGGTCTTAAAGGGGGACTATATTATCAGGCATGCTAGTTCGGCAGACAAGCTTGGTGTTTACAATAGGCAGAATGAGTTGAAGGAAGAACTTGGAACAGGTAAGTAGACCACTACTTTTAAAAACATTTTAACATATTTAAAAATCTTTGAACTGCACAATGTCAGAACAATTCATTTTTTTCTTTTTTTAAACCAGTTTATGGAGGTGTGATTGACATACAAAAAAATCTATAGCTATGTAATGTGTATGACCTGATGTATTTGGAGAAAATTGTATACCCATGAAACCATTATCACTATTAATGCCATAAATTTATCCATCACCTCCAAAAGTTCACTTCTACCATCCCTCCATTTTTTGAACCATTTCATTTAAAAAGGGCTGTGTCCTAGTTTGTAACTGGAGTAAAACTTTTTTTAATTTGCTTGCAGGAATTCTTTTGAAGGACCATGGTTTTAAGGATATCTCAAAAGAACTAGGTGTTCTACCTTGAAGTGGCAATTTCTAGTTTGGGTTAAAAAGGAATCAGGGTGAGGAACCAGGGTTTTTAATCCGTGTATCTGCTAGGTAGAATGTTTGAATTGCATTAGTACTGGAAGTCTGGCTGTCCCGCTTATCTTTGTATCCTCAGCCCCTAACACATACTAGATTCTTCAAAAATATTTTTAAATAGACAGATAGATGAATAGTCACATCAAATAAATGCTATCATTCCTGCCGCCACACCACTATCTCTTCCACCCTGTTTCCTCTCCCCTGACTTCCCTTTCCTTCCTGAAGTCCACATTCAGCATTAAGATTCAAGGCATACTCCAGTCTCAAAATCTCAATGCAGTAATTTGTATCTTGCTTTGTGTTAGAAATTATGTAGATTTTCTTTCTTTCTTTTTTTTTTTTAATTCCTCATCCGAGGAGATATATATATATATATCTATTTTCTATTTATCATCAGATAGAGTGGGAGGGAGGGAGAGAGAGAGACAGACAGAGAGAACCATCAATGTGATAGAGCCACATCAACTGATTGCCTTCTGCACAACCGGACCAGGGCCAGGGACGAACTGCAACCGAGGTACTTGCCCTTGACTGGAATCGAACCTGCGACTCATTGGTCTGCAAGCCAATGCTCTAACTGCTGAGCCAAACTGGCCAGGGCTATATAGATTTTCTTATCCACAGACTCTATGCAATGTGTGAGATTATTCACACTATGTAAGGCAAGCTCATGCCATTTGCTTAAGTACTAATGATAATGATACTTGGATTCACATTGTCTTCTTTGGAACTAAATTTAGATGATTCTTCATCTCAAGATTTCTATTTAATGCCAAATTGATCACTAAATTCTAGGTTATGGAAGACTATCCCATAGGATATTACTTCTTAGTTAATAAGTGATAATTGTGAGGTACGATAAAGGAGAAACCATTGCTAGTTACTGATTAAAAATATGTTTGATATTTTATTCAACACAAATATTTAAACATTTGTTTTGGAATTTCCTCAATAAACAGCACATTAGCATTTACATTAGTTTAGAATAGTTATGTTTATTCCTTCATTCATATTCATTAATATTAAAGAAGTATGAGGCTTTTTGTTTTCTTAATAGAATTCTGGCAAATGTTTCTCTAATAAATATTTGTTAAATAACTTTAAATCTTAAAAACTCAAACCAAGCTATATTTATTTGTCATTGTGGATTGAGTAAATTACTCAGAATAAATTATATAGATTTTTTTCTAATTTTCTTTTATTTTTTTTCTATCACCATTTACCTCCCCATATCCTCTCCCACCTGCACCCACCCCGCAATCACCACACTGTTGTCCATGTCCACCAGTTCTTTTTCCCTTTTTAAATAGACTTTACATGAACTGTTTTACTCTAGATATTTGTAATATTTAAACAAATATTGTAAATATGTAAATAAATATGTAATACTATCTGCTTTGATAAATTATTTCCTTTGTAAAAAAAGTTAGGATTATACATGAGAAAGATTATTTAAATAGGCTTTAGTTAAAAGATGGCAGAGTTGAGGTTTGAAAACCCTTGAGAATGTCTTAATGAATGCAGTCCAGTGTAACAGGAGGTGTGACCCTGTGGATAATGTTTATGGTCTGGGTAACGCACAGGAAGGTGGAAGCAAACCCAGCGGCCGCCCATGGCACGGGCTCAGCTTTGGCAGGATCGGGACGTGGACGACAGTGTGAGGCCTGTCCTGCTGAAAATGAGCTACTATGAATAAATTCTTGTGATGGCAGACCATAATTATTTTTATTAAAATAGTGTTTTTTATTATGAAAACAAGGTATTCTGATTATGAATAATTTGAAAATTCAGAAAATTTAAAAAATATATCTATAGTTTCACTTTCCAGTAATAAACATTGTTACCTTTCTTTTCAGTATATCTATGTATTATTTTTACCTAGCTGTTCTTACATATTACATGCACATGTGTATAGTAATTTAGGGGAAAGCTATGAAAATTGAAAAACACAGGCAGGATAAAGAATTTAGAATTTTATGAACAAATCTAGGCTCTTAATGTTTTCTAATTTTCTTTTTTCTACATTTATTGACATCATCATTTATACTCTGATTGGGAAGGATGGTTACCAGAAGGATATTTTTGATGGAAGAAGACATACATTGATACTTGTTGAGAGAATATTTCTGTGATTAGGTTGACTGATTAGTTTTTCTCAATGAACGAGAAAGAGAATCAAATTATTCAACACATTAAAAATATAAAAATAATTACTCATGTCCTTTGGAACTGAAAATGATAATTCTCTACACAATTCTGATTTTGTGAAGGAAAATTCCCTTTATGTTCTAGTCATTTTAATGAAAACAATATTACATAGAGCTTAAGATCAAATCCAAGCTCTGGGTTTTGAAAGTTGCGTGACCTTGGACGAGCTATTTACTCTCTCTATGCTTCGTGTTCTCATTGATAAAATGGGGATACATGAGTTAATATGTGTTACTGCTTGGTAACACATATTACTTGGTAAGTGCTATACACATGTTAGCCACAACCAGTAAGTTCTGGAATAGAACAGCATTTTCTTTACTGTTTAAAGAGGTTGTATGTAGCAATAGACATTGTATAAACTATGCAGTAAAGAAAAACACTTTGTTAGGGACTAACAAAGGAGTAAAATAGAAGAGAAAACACACACACACACACACACACACACACACACACACACACACACACACAGAGCTGAATCAAGTTTAGACACCAAGCTACAATTAATTCATCTAAACTTGATGTGGTTCAAATGTAGTGAGGAAAGACTTTAGTGTACTGATTAAAATTGTGAGCTTTAATTCAAGCAAGATATTTGTAAGCTGTGACAATCTTGGGGAAACTGTTTAATGCTTCTAAGCCTTAGTGTACTCACTGTAAATAGAGAAAAATAATATTATGTCAAAGGTCATTGTAAAGACGAGATAATTCACATCAAGCACTGGGCACAAAATGAGTACCCAATAAACGTTAACAGTTATTATTCTTAATAATAGTAATAATAATAATAATTCTTAATAATTCTAAAGCTTTCTGTATCTTTAAGTTCTTAAATTTGTCTCCTCTATAAGTCATCTGGAGTAAACATTAAAATGATGGTTTTTGAGTTTCTGTGTGCTTGAGAATTTATTTCTATTGCTTTTACTAATGAAAGATGATTTGAATATGCAAGAATTTCTTCTATCCCAAGTCATTTTCTCAAAGGATTATAGCTACATTTTTACTTTCTTCTTTATGATAAGGAGAGGTCTGAGGTTTTATTTTTGTAGGGAACTGGTCTGCCTAGAGCTTTTAGGATTCTTTCCTAATGTTTTTTTTCCCCCTTAATAAACCATCATCTCTTTTTAGTTATTTCACCCGGAATATTATTGTGATCCTGTTTTAGATCTCCTTAAGTTTTTCAAATGTAGATCTTTGTTCTTTGACTATGGTTTTTAATATCCACTCTCCTACAACTCTTCATGTTCGTTACTCTTCTTAATCCTCCTCAGAGGCATGATGGTTTTCAGCTTTTCCCTTTGCCCTTTTAATTTGCTTTTGGGAATAGCTTTTCAGGTCATTCCTCTGATGTTAGTATTTAGTTTTTCTTGATGCTATTACAAGTTTAAATTTAATATTAATATTATATTATTAGTTTCCTTTTTGATTCTTTCTTATCCTACTCTTCTCTCTTTAATCCCATATTTGCATTTCAGCTTGTTATCTCCACAAACCTTCTACTCATGTTGCATTGAAATAATGCCATCTTGTTTTCTGATGCAGATGTCAAAATCTACAGCTTTTTTTCTTCTAAATAATGTAGTTATTAATTTGAAATTTTTTTCTAAATTGATTCTAATTCTAAAGGATGGGTTCTTTTACTGCAGGAATTTTTTTAGAGGCCTTATTTTATTCTCTATGTCTCCTTAAATAAGCAGATTCGATTCAGATTTGGCATTGCCAATAGACAGAAATCATAGGTTGTTTTTGGCCCCACTTTCCATTTACTTAAAAGATGGTTACACTGAATGAACCGTAGATAAACCAATGAGCATGGCTCCGAAGTTCTCACTGTGAAGCCGTTTTGTTCATGCATGTGTATTTTCTTTTTGCACCAGGGGAGATCTGTTATATCTTCAGAAAAGCTTCTCCTACAGTCATGGTCTGCTTCTCTGTCCCTGTGAACTTATGGTATACATGAGAAAGTTTAATTTTAAACTCTCTTGCCTTCTTGACTCTCCTTTCACTTCAGAACTTGACTTCATACCAGGATTCATGATCAGAATGCAATTACTGATGGGAAGTACTTCGGGGAGACAGAGATGAGGATGTCCAAAAAACCTGGAGTCTCAAAAACAACACTAAGAGCAGTAGCACGGCTGAGCAGTGTTTTGATGACATGCTCTTGAGTGGATAAAATATGTGGGATATATCTATTTATGTTTATGTGGACAGTGAATTGTGTTTCTGGCAGCATGGAAGGGATAATTCAGTCTTTTTAAAAAAAATATTTTTTTCTTTATTGATTTTAGAGAAAAAGGAAGAGAGAGAGAAAGAGAGATAGAAACATCAATGAGAGAGAACATCGACTGGCTGCCTCCTGCATGCCCCCCACTAGGGATCTGGCCCACAACGTGGGCATGTGTCCTGACCAGAATCAAACCAGCGACCTCTTGGTGCATGGGTCGATGCTCAACCACTGAGCCACACCGGCCGGGCAGATAATTCACTCTTTAAATGTGTTAATCAATTTAAATTTACTTTGCTGTCAGTAGAAATTCTTTTCATATTATAATGTACATTGCATGAAAATTCTAACAGTGGCATTTGTGTGTGTGTGTTTGTGTTGATGTTATAGTTGTCATTGTCTGTATATATGTATTTCCGATTAAAAAACTGGGAAAGTCTGAACTTGGGATTGATTATCAGATACGACTTAAAACCAGAAATATAGTTTTTCATTTTAAGTATGATAAGTAGATGTATTATCTGGGACTGCCTGGGAAAGCCCCACTCACCGTGAACATTGTTTACTTGATGTGCATGAATAGATCTTCACACAAGGCTTCCTTCATGTATCCTCTCGTTCAGTTTAATATAACAGATGTTTTTGCACTTTGTCTGGTTTTGGAGATACCCTGCCTCATAAAGCATATTTATATTAATATATTGCTCATGAATCTCTTGTTTCAACAAGGAGCCGGGTAGAACCAAGGGCCATATCAGATAGCACGAAGAGAGAATAAAGGAAGTGCTTGTAAGAAACTATGCTTAGCCCTCTTTGACACGATTTCAGTATTTACTGTTCTTGCCTTAGCTTTCCCTATGCAGCGGTTCTCAACCTGTGGGTCGTGACCCATTTGGGGTTCGAACGACCCTTTCACAAGGGTTGCCTAAGACATAACAGTAGCAAAATTACAGTTATGAAGTAGCAATGAAAATAATTTTATGGTTGGCGGTCACCACAACATGAGGAACTGTATTAAAGGGTCGTGGCATTAGAAAGGTTGAGAACCACTGCATATGGGAATGTCTAGGTAGCATGGCACAAGGAAGGTTTTTACTTAGCTTGATTTTATTCCTGCTGAAAAGATGTACATGATTTCTGAATACCTTCTAGAGTTGTTCTGCACTCTTTTTCTCTGCCTCCTTTTCTCTTTCCATTGCTCATCCCACCAACCGAATTTACTCTAGTTCTCTTTTCTATTGGGGTTAAGGTAAAGAAGAAGAGAGAGGAAGTAGAGAAGGAGGAGAGTTAGGATGGAATTTTTTTGACCTCCTTGTTTTGCTTCCACCTCCAAGCCTGAAATGACAGTGATGCACCATGGGATAATCCTTTGAGATCTTACAAATGAGTAAATCGTAGTGTGAATAAGCATCTGTTCTACAGACTGAGGAACCTATGATATATTTGAATAGGAAATACATTAAAATATATATTATATTTTTTTCATTTTCAGAAAGGACACAATTTTCTTTGCGTTACTTGGTACGGGTAAAGAAATTTGCTTTTGTAAATCCAGTGATCCACTGTAGATCTCTATATACATCTTCACTGTTGCCTCATTTCTGTATTTTAAAAAAAATTTGATTTCAGAAGAAGATTTTGCCTTTTGTTATGCTGAGGCATTAGTTCATAGGGACTCTTTCAAGACTAATAATTAATGATCCATATGAATAGGTTTTAATGGGCAGAAATTGTGTTTCTGCTTCCTGCTTGCCTGATGCCAGCCCATGTGAAGATGCTAATTAAGTCCAGATTCTTTGCAAAGGCTGAGTATCAAACATGGCTCTTGTGTCTGTGTTGAGTAGTGCATATTGAGACTATTTGAAACAGGGCATTTTCCAATGTAAAGAGCTCTTTCTGTCAGCAATTTAAATCATATTACATGACAGGAAACATCATATTCATTTTTCTTTTATCTGTGGCCACTATGTCAGTTTGAAAGTTAAAGCGATAAGAAAGAGGCTAACAGGATTGGATTATACTAGGGAAATTAGACATTTTATTAGAGATATTTCAACCTTAACGACTGCTTTCAAATACGTCCTTTGTGCTAGACATTATGCAGGACTCTGGGCAGAGAAAAGTTACCAAAACAAGCCACCTGTGAGGGAGACTCATAGACAACAAATAATTCCACCAAATATGGTCCGTTGCTATTGAGAGAAATACTATAAAGGAAAATATACGATATTGGGACAGAGTATATCAGGGAGAACTGACCTAAGTGGCAGTTAGATGAAAAGCAAAGGAAAAGATGGGATTCAGAGTCAGTATATTCTTGAGGAGGTATGGTGGTGCATGTGGGGAGGCCTGAGGTGGAAAAGGTGACCCGCATATTTGAATGAAGTGCCAGATAGGAATGGAAGAAAGTGAGACAAATCTCTGATAGGGTCCAAATAATACTGAGTGTTTTAGGTTATGTGAAGGCTTTTGAACTGCAAACCTTACAGCAATGGAATTCACTGCAGGTAGAAGGACCATTCAGGAGTTGAAGGCAGGGTATAGCTGGAATCATAAACATGCTCAGAGCAATAACATATTTCTTGCAGTCATTTAACCAAGAGATGATAGAGACTTAGACTTGGTAGCAACCAGGTAAGAGGGGAAAACATAAATTAAAAAGCTGATATCAGCAAGATGCAGGACTTTATCTTGTAATTGTTACATCTGTAGATTTAAATGTAGAATTGTTGAATGTTAGAGGTCAGGAGTCCTGGTTATCATAAGATCCTGCCTCTTTATTTCACAGATAAAAAACTAGTTTTTCAGGTCATAGGAGGGTTGGGGGACAGAATTGGAAATAAAATCTAGAATGTAGAATCTAAATTGTCCTTATTTTATGATTCTAAAAGCATCCTAATGTTTATATTTTAGCCTTATGAAGCACTAGAGTAAATATGAGTATTTTCTGGTGTACTAGTGTGGAGAAATCGGGATTTCAATATTCTGGTTGTATTTTCACAGCAACAAGCTGCCTCAAATGAGAGGACTTAGAGTAAATCTTAGGCTTTTGGGGAATCAAGATGTCAGTTTTAAAATGCTCATTTCCTTCAATTCACGCTTCAATTATATCAAACAGATTGAATTTAAGGACTGTTAGAGTGGAAATTGACTCAAGTTTCTCCTAATACAGCTGCCAGAGAGATGGCTAGGGAATATTAGGGATTAGTTTTGAGATTGACCTTCTTCACCCTCATTCTAAAAATTAATTAGCCAGCATATCTACTGAATTGATGTGATAAAACTCAAGGGTTTGGAGGCAACTTGAGTCTGGCTTGTGGAAAGAGTCCCTAGGGTTAAGCAATGTCAGAAATAGATGCATTTGACTTTAGCTTCTCTCTTACCCCCAGAAACAAGCCTAACTGAATAGAAATAGAATTCATGCAATATGCTGAATAACGGTGAATGTGTGTAAAACTATCACCTGCCAAGGAAGACCCTGTAATTAAATTAGTAGAAGTGACTGAATTTGTGGAGCTAACATTTAAATAATTTCTGTGTGCACAGTCTGTCAACCTCAGCACAGCTTGGGCATCTTGCCGATTGGTCTTTGACCTAGGAGGGCAGCATAAAATTACCTCATCATTCAATTTGAAAAATCTGATTGACCTATCCATTTAGGTGGGCAGACTCCTGCCTTAGAATTAGCCATGGATCTCGTTCCTAAATGAGTGTTGACTGGGGAAACACCTTTAACTCACACTGTTCACACCCTATTTAAATTTTCTTGGGCAAAGTGACTCAGAATACATGTATAAAAAAAATATTAAAAGACTAAGCATTGCCATGGCCTGTGGCACTCAAGTTTCTCAGGGAGAAACAGAAATTAGCGACTCACAGGTCACTTACTTCCCTCCATGGCTCTGTCTGTTGCAACTGATCAGGCTCTCTGGTGTGAATGGGTCCTGGATGTATCTCAGCTAGTCTGTATCATCTGTAGGGGTTGCCATCAGTCCCCATATTTCCATCACTGACAGCATGTGTATTTGTGGAAAGGCATGTGACTACTGCGTTGTGCAGCAGAGACAGCAGTACCACTGACCTTCTGGTCATCAACATGCATTGTTCCTTGATTCGACAGTGGAGATGTGGGCTGGCAAGTTCAATCTGGCTGGCAGGACTTAATCCAGACAGCAAGAAGGCAAGTTTATGAACAGTCTGTCTTCTCCTCTGGTTCATCCTGAAACTTTTGTGGCAGCCAATATTCACCAACTATATTATTGATCACATTTCATACTTTCAGGGGGATCAGCAGTTGTTTTCAATTTTTGGTTTCTCTTTGGTGAGGAGGTTAGACTCACCATAATTATCATGCCTCCATTTTTTCTTGAGTGTTTTGATTTCAGAGACTGACTCCAGATGTAAATGTAGAACTAGATTGGCTATTTAGGCTGGGATAAGGAGTCTTATAATGTGTTCTTCAGCAGAGATCCTAGGGTGTCCTGGGTAATCCATTTATGCAACACCAGGAAACACCCCCTGGGGTAAAACTTATAGGGGACTCAAATCCACAGGGAATAAGCATGACCAGCTTTACTGTTTTCTTCCATGTCTACCAATCTAGTTGAATACAGTCCCAGCACGGCCACACAGTTGATTTTACTGGGACTGGGGCACTGTACCACACACTTAGAAGTATAGTTCTAGCAGTTTCCTGACTCTGACACCTCAGGCCAACCAAAAGAGGTAATTTCCCATTTCCCCAATACCACATGTCCTTGTTTATTGAGGAAGATGAAGGGAAGAATGGATGTAATCATAGTATTTTTGGAAAGACTGGGAATTTGTTGGGGTTTGACCATGAAAACATGGCCGTTCTGTCTTCCAAACAGTAATGGTTTTTTGTATATGTGCTTGTTATTTCCCCCCAACATTTATAGATCATTGTTATCTAGGATTTCCAGGAAATAGGTTTATTATAGAGCAAGTGGGAAACACTATGTGCAGGATATTATAGAGAAAGAATGGTGGAGCATAAAGCCCTGCATCTACACTAACAACACTGTGACTTAGTACAAACCCTTTACCTCCTGACACTCCAGTTTCTCCATCTGATACATGTTTTGGCTGGGGAATAGACATTGTCACTGATGTCTTCAAAAATATAATTCTATGCTATGGTTTTGTTTTGCAAACAGCTTATTTTAACATTTCTTTCATGGATATATTAATGATGCTTTTTAAAGGGCTTACATAATGGTGTTTATTTAAAAAGTGGCTTTGACAAAAACGTAAAGGGAAACACAGTACTATAGTAGTAGGTGATGTGTTGTGTCACCCAGAACCCTTCATAAATGAAGAGCATATTGCTTAAGCCACTGAGTGTGCTATCAACATCCAGCTTGCAAGTATCAACCAGTTATCATCACAATTGCCTCAGATGAGAAGAGCCCAAAGCCATGTCCCCTTGACAGGCAGATGTAAAGGCTCAGCCTCCCCATTCTAATTCTTAAAAACTGTGAAGAGCTATTCTTGATTCCAAGATCCCCATATGGTTGGCTAAGGCCTTCCTTGTGGCTACATCACAACCCATCATCTTCCTTGGCCAAATTCTGCTTTTTTCCCTTCAGCAGTCAGCAGATAATACCTCTCCTTTGTTATTGGGTCCTGCATTACCCTGTAAGGTTCTAGGACAGTGTTCTTTCTGGTTTCCAATAATAAAATCCCTCTGATTATCCTGGGGGGGGGGGAATGTAGTTTTCTGATGTTGTATTTTATAGTATCTCTCTCTCAGGCAGCATAAACCCTAGTAAAATAGCTTGCCTATCCTTTGCAGATTCATTAAATGCATTGACTATTCAAAGGAGTTGAACTTGTTATTTATGGCTTCCTCAGATAATGTTTGTAAATGATCTGAGTTCAGTGGAAGGATCTGATAGGTTATTTAACAGGACAATGAATGTTGTGAAGAGATGCCATCATTTCAATTGCTTGATGTTTCAGCCATCCTTGTGAAGCCTCTTTATTCATCGGAATAGTATAATTTTAAGCACATTATATTTTATCTTTAAAAAGCACATTATTAAGTAGAAAACCTTGCAATTGTAGTATTTTTAGTTCAAAGAGAAGAGCTCAAATCAAGATATGACATAAGGATAGTGATAGACATGTTTGAATAAATTTAGCCTGCAGTATTCAACATTAAGTGAAAAGTATGTAAACAAGAACTACAAAAAGGATGGACTTTAAATAGAAGAGATATTTCCTCACTGATAATCTCTGAGGAACACTTCAGGGTATTTTTACTTCAATAAGAAAAACATTTAAAAAATGGACCATTGAGACATTCATTGTGGAAAACATCAGAGAAATATTTCTATAAATAACATTTACTTAACATTTTAATTTTTAATACAAACTGAAGATGAATTACTTAAACTAGGAGTAGTTTTCTTTTAATGTGGACACTAATATAGGGGTTGCTTCACCTCCCCACCCACATCCTTCGATTACTGGAAGTCTTATATGATATTCTGGTACCAGGTCTATTTATCTCAGTGGTCTAGAGAACAGGACAGTTGTCCTAGACTGGAATTGATGAGTTGCAGAGTAACATAAGGATCAAACAAGCAGAAATGTGACCCACTTCATGAACACATACATTATCTTGTTGAATTGAAATTTTACGTAGAAAGTATGCTGTCTGCTTTCCATTCCTAGGCTTCAAGAGCATATGAAACTCTGTGATGAACCCAATCAGAAAAGAAATCACTTGAACATGAGCAGGAAAGGATAAAGGAAACTAACATGCACTGCCTATCTGTTTCTGGCACAGTTCTATATGCTTTATTGAGCACATTTAACAGGGAAGTTAGTAACTTAGCCAAAATCGCACTGTTATGAAAAGGAGGAGTCAAGATTCAAAGCAAGGTCAGTGAGACTCAAAAGCCCATACATACCCTTTCCATCTCACCAGCAGGGATGATCATGAGTGTCTGCACACCATCCTGGGCTCTTCAGGCCCCTATTTTCCTTTTCCTCCTCTTCTTTCTCCTCCTCCTCTCCTATCTTCATCGTCCCCATCTTCTTCCTCTCTGTCCACTGACATTGACCTCTCCCCTCTTCCTTCTCCTCCTCTTATTCCACTTCTCTTCCTCCTCCTCCACATCCTTCTTCTTCTTTTTATATATTTGATTTGTTTATTTAGTGAGGGCTTGGGATCTCAGCTATAATTTACAAGGATATTTGAGGTAAGAAAGATGTAAATATTAACTGCTATCTAAAGTTGTAATGATAATACCATGAAGTGTTTAGCTTCAGCTCACCTGAGCTCTCCTCTCTTTTTTAAATAGTAAGTAATCAAGTTACAGGAGACCTTTTAAATTACAACGATCAAAGGACTTTTTAAAAATTGCAATGAATTTATCACATAGGCTTAGTGTGTTTGTACAGAACAAACCTATTTGTAATAAAGTCATTTACCACATTCCTGAGGTGAATGTGTTATGAAAACACTGTGCAGTTTTAAAGAGACTTGAAATTATTTTTAATAATTCAAAAGTAAAGCAGATGCACCTAAGTTAGTGGTTGTAAACGGGGTTGACTTTGTCCCCTATGGGACATTTGGCAGTCTAGAGACATTTTTGATTTTCACAACTGGAGGAGGTGCTCATGGCATCCAATGCCTAGAATCCAAAGACATTGCTAAACATCCTGCAATGCACAGGACAGGTCCCCTACAAAAATTTTTCAGCCCAAAATGCCAATAGTGACATTATTGAGAAACCTTGGACTAGGTAATGTGACATTTTTAAAAAATGAGACCAGCCTGGCTGGTGTGGCTCAGTGGATTGAACGTCGTCCCATGGACTGGGAGGTCCTGGTTCCATTCCCGGTCAGGTCACATGTCTGGGTTGTGGGCTTGATCCCCAGTAGGGGGCATGCAGGAGGCAGCCGATCGATGTTTCTCTTTCACATGGATGTTTCTATCTTTCTCTCCCTTCCTCTCTCTCTAAAAAAAATTAATAAAAACATATGGTTTTTTAAAAAATGCAACCATTCTCTTGTCAGACGTCACAGAGGTAAAAGTCATAGGACATTTTCCTGCCTCAAACATTTCTATGTTTAGTTAAAATTAATATATTTTATTTATCATGGATTTTTGCATTTATATTTATTTTAAAAGTATTTTATCAAAATATTGTTTACTTTGACTATTGAGTATTTTGACACCCCTTGAATTTTGTGCCCAGGGCACAATGTGTCCCTCCTCCAAATCCTAGCTCTGTTGAACATATAAAGAGAAACCTGATATAGCATGGTGGTGAAGAATAAGGCTCTAAGGTCTATATGTCTGGGCCTAAAACATAGTTTTACCACTTTCTAACTCTATGTCCTTGGCACTTTACCTTCTTCCTCATCTGTAAAATGGAGTAGTGCCTATGACACATGGTTGGTTCAAGGGGTACATTTATCAGTTAGCAAAGAACTTGGCATAGAGTCAACCCACCACAAACACTGGCTATTACAACTTAGCACTGAACTGGGTGTACTTTCTGCTGTCATGAGGATGGGTGAAGGAGAAGAATGACTGTTGGTTGGTCAAAAAGGGGACTATCCAGCTCCTTCCCTTTTATCTATTTCTAACCTAAAGGCAACACACAAGTCTTCCTCCCTCCCTTCCTTCCTTCCTTCCTTCCTTCCTTCCTTCCTTCCTTCCTTCCTTCCTTCCTTCCTTCCTTCCTCCTTCCTTCCTTCCTTCCTTCCTTCCTTCCTTCCTTCCTTCCTTCCTCCTTCCTTCCTTCCTTCCTTCCTTCCTTCCTTCCTTCCTTCCTTCCTTCCTTCCTTCCTTCCTTCCTTCTTCCTTCCTTCCTCCCTCATAGTCTTACTTTCATGTGGATCCACAAACAGTAACTTCTAATTACCTAGAACAAGAATTGCTTTCCCCTTCTACTGCAATGACAGAAATTTGAATATTAACAGAACATTAAAGCCAGAAACTGAGTTCATAACTTGTAATATAAAGTGGAAAATTAAAAAAAATTAATGAAAATTAAGGTTATAAATAGCTGTTTTTAAATTAAGCGGGTCTGGTATACATATAAATTTTGGTTACCGTACCGTCCTAATCATTGTCATCTGGTATTAAACAAGCAAAAAAACAGATAATGATGTTCCCAAATTCCCTTGTGGCTAGCTGTGGCCACGTGATAAATAGTGCTAACCACAGTGGAAACATATGAAAGTATGTAAAATTCTAGGAAAGCTGTTTATAGATTTAAATTATTTGGGGAGGAGATATTTTTGCTCTACCTTTGTCTTGCATCTGGTCTGCAATGCCAAAGTGAGAGCTGCAGCTCTGGCAGTCACTTTAAAACATGAGAAAACCTTGAAAATAGCAGACATGTATTAGAATACTGAAGTTGAAAAAGAGACATCAGGATCCCAGATGACAGCAAGAAGCTGCCACATTAGCCATAAGCACCCACCTTTCAACCTCTTTTAAATAGGAGAGAAAAGAACCATCTCCTATTTCCCTTGAGCCTCAATGTTTATTTCTGTTACAGCCAAACCTAGTCTTAATTGATAAAATTGCCTTTCCATGTGGCATTTTGGAACCTTGAAGAGTTAACCAGCTTTCCCCACCACATCTACTGGACTCAGGATTTGCATATATATCAGACTTTCTTAATTTAGAAACTGCTTTTTAGACCAAAATTTCCATATTTTTTCTTATTTTCCACTTATATTTCAAATTATTGACTTGGCTTTCAGCTTTAATATTCTGTAGCTCACATTTTGCTAGTTGTATGTGCAGATAAGCCGCCCACACTTTTGTTGACTCTCAATACGGAGTGTTTGCTTAACAATGAAGCATATTTTGTTTTTCATATGTAACTTCTCTGACCATAAATTGGAAAGTTGGATGTCCTTGCTTTTGCAGGCTGCTTGGTAACCATTATTCTAACCTTATTTGATTGAGGCTATTTTTGGATGCAAGAAAAGGTGTATTTGTGCTTCAAAGCTTAAGTTGTGTAGCTTGTTCTCAGCTACAGTTTCCAATGTAAATCACTAAAAATTTCCAACGGGAGAGAGAAGATGTTTTAATAAAAATAATAAGGAAATTAAATGGCAAACCGGTAAAATCCAAGTGTCCATCAGGTGATAGAAAGTCTTCTGTTTGGGGGCTTGATGCTCATCAGGTATGAATCAGCACTGTACGATCCTTCCAAGGTGGGAGCAGGACAAAAGAGAAGGAACCAATGAATACTTTATTGTTTCACTTCTCCTTTTCTTCCTGATGCTTAATAAAGTCTAAAAGTGTAATCATAGAATATTTGAGGAAGTTGTCAGTCTACCTAATCTTTCTTTTTAAAATTTGTACAATGTCCCCTTAAATATGTTATTGTAGGAGATAACATAGTGCCTCCCCTCTATTCCCACAGGCCTTAGCAATTTAGAGAACTTTCTCTGGCCCCCAGATACTGCTCTGTCCTCAACTAGGACAGGCCAGAAATGCCAAGGAACTGACATCTCTCTGGGAGTAGCCCTCCAATAGTGACCGATGGAAGCTGTTTGTGTGTAAAAACCCCAGTTCCCTCACCCATTGACTGTAATAAATCTCAGATGCATCTTTACACCTTCTCCCAGAGTTCCCCAGTGTGATTAAGCTCAATAACAAAACTTGTGCTGGCTTAGTAGTACACAGTTTTAATAACTATTTGTCGCTATATAAGTCTAGCATTAACTAATTTCAGGCAATGTACTTACAATTACTAGCATCATTAGAAGGAAGCTCAAGTGAGTCCAACTGATAGCCTTAATCATGGACCTCCACAAGGATCTACCACATACATCACCTGACCTCCAGGTGCTTGCCAGGGAGGAAATCCTGAAATGCTAGAGTAAGAGAAACAATATATGTAGTCTTTCCTGAAATTGTGTATTTACTCAATATTTAACAAATGTTCACATGCCTACTGTGTGTCAGATGCTTTGCTAGGAGCTGAGGATACAGTGCTGGGTTTTTTTGTTTTGTTTTCTCATGAAGCTTATAGTTTAGAATTATATAAATGGCTTAATTATAATGTGTTAAGTTCTAAGAAGAGAAAGTGCCATGAAATGTATACTAATTGCCTATGCATTCCCTTTGCAATAAAATCCACCTCTGAATCAAGACATCCTCTCAGAGGAACTCTATGGGAACTGCAATATACTGTCCCTAGGTGAAATGACTATTTTTTTTTAATGTTTTTTCTTTCATTGATTTCACAGAGAGAGGAAGAGAGAGGGAGAGAGAGATAGAAACATTGATGAGAGAGAACATTGATTGGCCACCTCCTGCATGCTTCCCACTAGGGATCAAGCCCACAATCTGAGCATGTGCCCTGACCGGGAATCAAACAGGTGACCTCTTGGTGCATGGGTCGACACTCAACCACCTAGCCACACCAGCTGGACAGGTGAAATAATTTTTAGTGACCTGTGCTTTGTTGAAATGTCATCAGTTTACATAAAGTTACATTATATAGAAGCAATACAATTACATGCATCATTGTGTTGATTTGAAGGATGGTACAAGGAGTGTTTGTTAAATAAATCTCAAAGTATCTCTTCATAAGGACACAGAGAGTAATTTCTCTCCTGTCTCATTATAGGAATATTGGTGCTTGTCCTAATCAACTGGTTTGCTTTTAACTCATCGATTCTGTGTTTTCTAGTTCCGTTACCTGCTAGAAAGCATTGAACACTGATCAATGTTCTGTCCAGTCTCCCACAAGTGGATAGGGTTTTGCTGCCTCTGTTATTTGTGGCTTTCACTCTGGGATTAAATTTATTTGTCTTCCTTTATTTTTCTTGTATTTTGTTTCTCTTGTTTTATAATTAAAAAATTGTCTTTCTAGGTTGCTTGTATCTTTTTAACCTGCCTCAAATCATTCCAGAACAAGACTGTGTATAAATAAATCATCTAAAATATAAAATGATTAGACTATCACAAAGCAAACTTTGCCCAATTTCAAAAATTTAAACTGACATTATTTAGATAATTTATTTATTTCACTTGCAGTTCTTTATTTCAGGCAGTGATTAGAAAGCCCATATCTTAAGTAATTAATATATTATTGTTAAATTTGAATAATTTTGAATTTATTTCAAGTAGAAAAGAAATACTTGTACATGGATGGATAAAAAGGAACAAAACAAAAATAATAAAGGTTTATATATTCACACTAAAGAAATTCATTTCTTATGTCCTTTACATTTTAACCTACTATTTATAAAATTTTCAGGGGGAACTTTATTTTAGAACTCAGGAAAAATTTTTGATGGAAATGCTCAGAGTTTAATATTTGCAGCTGCAAAACATCTGCACTTACATTGAGGAAAATAAAAACCATCCAGCGATTGAAAGGCTATGAGGAAGATAGCCTGGAGTTTCGGGGTGTTAGATCTTGCCTTGATTGGTACCAAAACCGAGGGATAGCTCAGTCTTTTACAGTCACTAAGTCCTGGAATTGAACAGTCTTGGGAATTTAGGGTTTATAAAATTACAAAGCTCCTTTTATGGAAAGATGGTCAGTCATGGCCTTATGTCCTTTGCTTGCAGACCATTTCTGATTAACCATTTTTTGAGTTATTCAGCCTTTGAAATATCAACCTGAGATCGTCTAACTGTGTGTTTCAAATTAGTCAAATATGTTGGATGGGTTGTTGGCTCTTATTTTTTTATCTTAGACCTTATCTAATTAAATTCTCAGATAGGCACACGTGGCAGAACCGACTGACCATTTGTTTCTTCAGAAGGAAAACAGCAGAACTTTTCCTTGACAATATAAAAACACTACAGACAATATTGAAGGTTTCGGGTACTTTACTTTTCTTAAATATGATGCTTCACATGTGCATTATTTCTGCCATTTTTCTATCTGAGACTTTTTTTTTTTAATAAGACCCTGGTTAAGACCTGAATTAAAGAAACTCACTTAAAATGCCGTCTTGGTTCTGGGTTATGTGACTTTGGGCTTCCTCTCTTCTCTCAGGATAAGAAGAAATAATCTTATACTTAAGAATAACCATAGCAATAGAAATGTTCTGCCTTTATATACACTCCTATACCATAACAATGAAAAGTTATCGATACTAGAATATAAATGGTAATTGATACTAAATTAATACCTAAAACAAGCTGCAGGGGCGGGGGGAGCTGGTAGAGGACATTATTAGTTGACTGTGAATGTGTTTAATTCAGGTTGAAAAATGGAGATTCCTGGGAATTAAGTTTCTTGGTGGGCCTTTGTGGTAATAGGCAAGCCTGGCCTTTCATTCTCTGTCCTGAAATGATGAGGGATTTTATTCTCCAAGGCTGTCATTCCAGTACTTTCCAGGGGCAAGTAATTGAATTTCCAAAAGCCTAGTACTGGAAAAGCCCAGCTCCACAACATCCTCTTTTGGCCTCCATTCTATGCTTTTTTCTGCTGAATAAGGCCCACTGAGAATAACTAGATTGTAGTTTATTATGTTGTCCTGATTATAAATCAGTGCAATTTACAAATGTTTTGCATTTGAAACCTGGAGTTGTTTTAGGCTCATTTGCTGACATATGTGAATTTGCTAGAAAGGGCCAGGATCAAATGACATCCTCCATCTGTGGAGGGCATTATGTCTAGAGCTAAGAACTGGAAACATGAGAGCTTTGCAAAATGAATTGAGCCTATTTGAGTCCAAATCAAAAGCAAACATTTATTCCTGCGGAATACACCCTAAATCATTCTGTTTAGAATTATATCTATTTTTGCATTTAAACTATTATTATAATGTGAATGTTAATGTCGACTATTAAATCACGAGGAATATTAAGAACAAAGTTAGGCTAGCAGGGTAGATTTCTGTATGAGAGAAATGATTAGAAATTGTAAAATAACCAAATTTAAACACATTGTCTTTTGTTCCCAAAGTAACCCTTCCTTATTATTATATATAAAACTTTAAGTTGTATCTTTCTATCAAAACCTGTCAAACATGATTTTCTCTTATATTCCTTTTGGTGCATGTAAGTTAAGGTCCATAACTTTCCCAAGGTTAAATCTTGTATTCAAATTTAAAATGAAAGGATTGGTCGCTTTGGGTCATATTTTGTGGGAGGGGGTGGTGAAGATGGTGAGGCTGAGAATAGGACTGTTTGAAATCTCTTCTCATTGTGGACATAATCCATTGCATATATATCTGGTCATCCCTGTTTTTAATGCAACTAATTTGTTGGCAGAGCTAGGTAGTGCCACATTATATGGTGGTGTCTCTCACAGTAATGTACAGTCTAAATGTATAGATCAGTAGTATTAAGTATAGTTACATTGTTGTGAAACAGATCTTCAGAACTTTTTTAGCTTGCAAATCTTAAACTGTAGACCCATTAAACAATTCCCCTTTTCTTCCTCCTTCCCCCAGCCCCTAGAAAAACCATTCAATTTTTTACTTCTATAAATTTGGCATCTTTAGATACCTCATATAAGTGGAATCATATAGTATTTGTCTTTTTTGTGACTGGATTATTTAACTTAATACAATGTCTTCAAGATTCATCCATGTTGTAACATACAATAGGATTTCCTTTATTTTTAAGGATAAATACTATTCCACTCTGGCCAGTGTAGCTAAGTGGTTAGGGTATCAGCCTGCACACCAAAGGGTCACGGGTTCAATTCCCTATCAAAGGCATGTATCTGGGTTGCAGGTTCAATCTCCAGCCCCAGTCAGGGCACGTGAGGGAGGCAACCAATCAATGTGTCTCTCACATCGATCTCTCTCTCTCTTTCTCTTTCTCTCTCTCTCTTTCTCTTCCCCCTCACTCCCTCCCTTCTACTCTCTCTGAAAATCAATGGAAAAAAGTATCCTTGGGTGAGGATTAACAACAACAAAAAAATTCCATTTTATGTATATATCACATTTTATTCATCCATTCATCTGTCTATGGACATAAAATCTTAGAATAATTCTTGAGTCCTCTTTTTGTATCACATCTTCTATCTATCTATCTATATCTATCTATCTATCTATCTATCTATCTATCTATCTATCTATCTATCTATCATCTACCTACCTACTTATGTATATATTTTCTGTTAATCCTCAGTGGAGGATATTTTTTTCCATTGATTTTTAGAGAGAGTGGAAGGGAGAGAGGGAAGGAGAGAGAGAGAGAGAAACATCAATGTGAGAGAGACACATCAATTGGTTGCCCAACCAGGGCTGGGGATTGAACCTGCAACCCAGGTACATGCCCTTGATGGGGAATAAAACCTGTGACCCTCCAATGCACAGACCAATGCTAACCACCAAGCCCTACCAGCCAGGGCTATCTATCTATATTTTTGTAGGCATTTTAAAACATTTATTGTGCAAACATTATTCTCTTTTGCAAGTTCTCTTTTTCATTCAAAACTTTCCTGTCTTTTAATCTTCTGAAACAATTCTTCTCTGGTCTTCTTGCTTCTAGCACTGTTGTTCCGTAGTGCCTTCATTATACTCAGTTCCATTATTGCATTCATCACAGCTAAAATAAATTATTCTTTGTATAAGTCTTTCCTTTATAGTTTTTACCACAACTAGCATCTAGCACAGAACAGATCTTAGAATAAGTATATATGTATGTGTGCTTCAAATTTGTTAAATGAATAATAAGAATCTGCTTTTATAGTTTTCTCTAATTTATAACTAGCACTCTGAGTAATGGAATAAATTCTTCTCATAAAATCTCAATAACATAAAGGGAAAAACTGCATTTTAGGACAATAGCATTATCACTGGGAATACCAATTAACATGCAAATAAGCAACACAGAATAGAATATGCATCATTTTATAAATAAAATATACAAGTATACCTATAAGCAGCAAAGCATTGTGTGGCTATATTAAATAACATCATCGTTGGTAGTGATACATACGTTTATAGTAGTTGAGAACAAAAAGATAAGTTTCAAGACAGGATTACAAAGATCTCATGAGCAAAATGATATGGAAACGTACTTAATTTTTGAAGGGTACATTGGGAGAAAAAGCATTCTAGATAAAGGAACTATCTAAGCAAAGGCATAAAGGCAAGGGATTAAAGACAGTCATGTAGACTTGATTTCTATTGAAATAGTTTGACATAAAACATGAGAATTTTAAGTATTCTGTAGGGGAGTAATGGACTATAAGCAGAGAAGAAAGCCTGGCTAATACTGTGTGATATGCCGAGCAAGGGGGTTGTATCTGGTTCATTGACAGAAAGTGGGGAGATAGGAAGGAATTCCAAGACAATGAGTGATACAATCCAAACTTTTCACTGAGGGGATGATCTGGTCACCTTGAAAATGAGGGAGAAGATGCCTGCTAAATTGAAACTGGGCAGTGGTTATTCAATAATCCCAGGGATAGGTGACAAAATGCACAGTGGTGGGTAGCAGTGAGGATGAACAGCAAGGGGGGGATGGATGGGAAACCTATTTTAGATGGATGCCTAACCGCATTGGGTGGCCATGTGGCTATGGGGAATAGAGAGAACAAGCATTCTAGGAGACGGTTCTGGGGCTGGAGAGCATGGCAGAGACACATCATTAGGAATTGGGAGGAATAGGGAAGGAGGAAGGAGAAATCGAGGAGGAAATTGGATGTTTGATTTTGAACTCATATCTTTCAGAGCTACATGAGTCTTGGGGAACAAGGAAAAACTATGGGAAATCCCACAGTGGGTGGACAGGGATGGGACTGTTCAGGTTACGGTAAGGTTTGGTATGTTCACTAGTGGTGGCAGAAAATACAAACTAATAATAAAAATATTAAGCATCTGTTAAGTATCAGGAACTAGGCTAAACTGTTCTATGCAATAAAAAAACCCCACACATTCTTCACCATAGTTACATGAGGTAGTCACTATTAGCTTGATTTTCTTGAGGAACCGACAGACGTATTAAACAACTTGCCCAAGGACACATGGCTGGTAGGTGGCCAAACCAGGGTTAGCAGCCTGGTTCATCTGACTTCAGAGGCCATTTGAATCAGTGGCAAATCTGCTTTCCCTTAGTACTTATGTCTTTCTCCCTTATTTTTCTTTAAATTTTTTTATTAATTAATTAATTAATTTATTTATTTTTGTTACAGATGTTTCTCCTTTTTCTCCCATTGACACCCTCCTCTCCATTCCTGTCCCCCCTCCCCACTTCACAGTATTGTTGTCTATGTCCATTGGTTGTGCATATATGCATATAAGTTCTTTGGTTCATCTCTTCTTGTCGCCCCACCGCCCCTTCCTCTGAGGCTTGTCAGTAGGATTTTTCAAGGTGACCAGATACAAACCCCTTTGCCCGGCATATCACACAGCATTAGCCGGATTGTATTTCTATTCTGGTCTGCTTTTGATAATGCAGTTTTTGAAGTTTTATTATAATGCCGAATGCTGAGAAACAACTTGGGATATGTGTATCTCTAAACACCCAGAACTAATAAAATTACATTGATCTGTAGCACATCAAAACCACAGGGCAAAGCACTATCCAAAATAATTCCAGCTACTTTTGTCAATTTAGCAGTAATTAGGTCTAGGGAAGCTTGGGAGTCCTGTGTTCCAACTCCATCCAGAAGATTATGTTTTCACCACCATGCTTCCAATTATATTTGGAAGATTATTTTCATTCCCATCCCAGGAAGGAGGCTATGCATCCTTGTTTCACCCCATTATTCTAACCAGAATAAATCTGGTTATTTATTTAAGAAAAATAAACTAACAACTACCCCCAATATCTCATACCGGAATACTTCCCCTTTCTTTCTGGGCATGAGAATGATGACTACTGAAAGGTTTAGGAAAGTGAAAGGCAAAATGAGACAAAGACACTGAGAGAACGTTTGCCTGCTTACTCAGAACAACATGCAGGTATGTTTGATATATTCTTCTTCTTCCCCCTTTTTTATGAACGGTGTTTTTTTTTTTTAACTGCTGAGTGAATATAAATATCACCAGTGTGCTACTGACCTATTTATATCCCCTGGATATTTCTAACTAAATCTTGACATTCAAAATACATTACATTTTAAATGTTTCCAATATCAGCAAGAAGATATCTTGCTTTCTTTTTTTAAAAGCTGCTCCTTGGAAAAAGTACATTGGTGTTACTGTTGGAATCCTCTCATATGGATGTCTAAGGTAGACAAATGATAGAACTTACCAAAAGTCTGATTCTGCTTTGAAGATGGGTGCATGATGAGTGTAATCATTAGTTACACCTGCAAGAATGTACATCTCACAATCATGGTTTATCAATATAAAAATATTTACTGGGGTGTGAGCTTGGGGAAAAAATGTAAAGGGCTTCTTCCATTTTTTTTTTAATCCTCACCCAAGAATATTTTTCTGTTTATCTTCAGATAAGGTGGGAAGGAGGGAGAGAGAGAGAGAGAGAAGCATCAACATGAGAGGGACACATTCATTGGTTGCCTCCCACAGGACCTCGACCAGGCTAGGGAAAAACCACAACCAAGGTACGTGCCCTTGACTGGAATTGAACCCGAACTCTTGCCAAACCAGCCAGAGCTGAAGGACTTCTTTTGAATGCATATTCTTTAAGGTCTATATACAAGACAAATGGGAACCTCTAAGGACCTTGACTGTGGATCAATATTATAGCATCATTTCGTGTGTATTTGCCAAATGTATACTAACAAGTAATTAGCTTACATAATTGCTTTTATCAGATTCAAAGCATTGGGAAATCAAGCAGTTTGTCTAAGATATCACTGGGTCAAGCTTTTCTTCAAAACCAAGTGAAAAGATATCATTTCTTTCTTTCTTTCTTTTTTTTTCTCTGTCAGAGGGAGACATATGAGAAATATTTTTGTGCCCTAAAACTATAAGTAGTATTTAGGATCGTCAACCTAAATATCTGCTAGCCAGCAGCATTTTGCAGTGTATTCACCTTTTTAATATGGTCATCACAGAGCTGCCCCCAGTGGTGAAGACAATTCTATATTTTTGCTTTTAAATGTAATTTTGAATACCGAAATTTAGGGAGACACATTGTCCATTGATGACAAACCAAATTAATTATTCTTGATAGATTGAAAGCAAGACAGATCGATTACTTGCATAGTTGTTTAAAAAATATCTTACTAATTGGCAGAATTTAAGATGAAGTGAGAATTAACTCTAAAAGATAACTCTGAAAGAAACATTTATTCATGAATAAGAAAATAAATATAATGGTGATTCTTTCACTGGGAGCAGCTTGGAAGATGATACAGATCCTTTTCTTTCAGATCCCAGTTTGCTCAGGAGTCTATGAACACATGTGTAGAATTATCTAATAAGGATTCCCAATATCCCAGCAAAAAAAAAAAAAATTTCAAATATGACAAATGTTAGGTAAATGTTTATTGCATGGAAAGAGCATGGGTTTGGGGATCAAAGAGACCTGGGCTGGAATCCTGACACCACTACCTGTCTGACCTAGCAGAATATATTCAGTTTTTTAGTCTCATTAGAAAGAGCATTATAATTCTGGATCACTGCCCGTTAAAAGGATTAAATAAGACATATCATCAGAGCATATATTCCAGTAAGCCTGAATTGTGTGTGGTTGCTATATACTCAGTATTGTCATCTCTGAGACCTCATTCCTCCCATATCTTCTGCCTAAAGCATATGATTGCATGTGCACAGGAAGGAGCCCCAGGGGAGAGCAAGAGTGAGGGCTCAGAAAGCAAAAGTATAATCCTGTCTCACGGCCTCTGGAGGGCAGAAGGTGTGAGCTCCAGAGCAGGGTGGGAGACACCTGCAAGCTCAGGGCAGTGGTTTCAGTACTGGGCCAACTCTTCTAGATTCACACACTGCCCCATCATTTATCATCTAGGTGACCTTGGGAAACTTCCTTTACTTCTTGTGCTATTGATTTTATTATTTGAAAAATGGAGATAATAAGAGATTGCTTAAAATAATCCTTGTTAATAAAGCACCTAACAAAATCTGGCCCCTAAGGCTTACTTCATTCCTATTAGTTGTCACCATTGTTATTGTTGTTTTTATTATTATTATTTTCTTCTGTGTAAAGGAACTGAAAGAAGAAGGGATGTCCCTGGATACAAATAAAAGTGCTGATTTCTGATGGCTTCTGTTTTACTTGTGAGGCAGGAAATAATGCCATCCACTTTGCTCGGGAGTGGAGACCAAAGGAAACGGTAGAAGAACTGACCCTTATCAAAGCAGTGAGACTAAAAATCATTTACAAAGACAAAAACAATATGGGTGAACTTTGATTTTGTTTACCAATCCCCTCCCAAAAATAATGCTTAATGGATGTTTTTTAAACTAGCGAGCTACTTTTTTAAAATCTACATATTTGATAGAATCAACCATTCTTTGTGCTGTAATTTGACTCATGCATAGATAAAAATAATTTATGAATTAACATTAGCATCCATCCTGAAATACAGAAAAACTCCACGATTGTCATTACTAAAGATACTTCTCACAGCCAATGCATAAGTCTTCAAACATTCTCATTTTAAAGTCTCTATACATGATGTACTATCTACTCTACAGGGGTTATTTTTTTAAATGAGTATTTAGTTTTATAAGACTTCCAAGTAAGACTTCAGAATTAACACTATGCTATATTTTCAGAAAGATAAGTTTTAAGAATCAGGCTAACACAAATTATTTTATTTAATAAAAGGTGGTCATTATTACAGTTCAATCATACATACTGTGACCACAGCACCTTCCTGTGCTTCAACAATAGTGTTTCTTCAAGGATTTAGAATCTCTCTCTATTTTATTTACCTTGGACTTTGTCATTGGTTTTAGTAATTAGGTAAGGAGACATAGTTGGAAAATGACCTATAAAACTGTAAAAGCCACTTTAACCTATAATTTAGCATAACATTTAACTATTTTAGCTATATCATCGGATACACAGATTTGAGCGCTGACAGAAAATTGTAAGAATGTATTGACCTCTGCCCTCTTACCACCCATGCAATTACAGATGTCCAGTCTAAGACAAAACAGACCGGGGACAACATTGTGTTTGCCATCACTTACCATCTGCTGTACCATGTGCTGTAGAAGGTATTGAAATTTTGTTAAGGCAAGCATCAATATTTTCAAAGGCCTGGGTACAGGCAGAGTGTGAGTTCCTTGAGGGCCAGACTGTGTAATCATCATTGGATCTCCAGTTTCTAATACATGGCCTAGCACATGTAGACACATGACACTGGCGAATGAATGAATGACTTATGAGAAATTCTTATATCAACCTCTTTCCTACATATATCTTATTAGCAGATCTAATTAAATTTTTTACCATCTTGGGCTTCTGTCTTCATTGCAAAGGCCCATCTGGGTTCATCAGCTGCACCATTTTCACTAAACAACTCAAGTCACACAGTATATGTTTAGTAATTTATCATCTTAAAAAAACAAACAAAAAAACAAAACAAAACAAAACTCTGCTAGGGAGTAATTGCGGTGCAGAAAATCTCATTAGTATAGTACAGCAAGTCCAATCCTCCCACCTAATTTTTATCACTGCAAAAGAACAAACACATGCCCAATTCAAGAACTGATAATATTTGTTTAACTGTAATGATGCACTTTTTAATGGTATAACTTTGGAATAGTTCAGGTTACAGATCCTTGCAAATTGTGTTCAATGGATGATGGAATTCAGAATAAGACTAAACTGCTCAGTGCTGAGTTTCCAAATGTGAAAAAAAAAAAAAAAGAGAAAGAAATTGTGAGTGCCAAAGATAAGATTTTTAAAAAATGTATTCGCAGCAACAATAATTCTGCCCTGTCAAATGTTTGAATATATAACTGTTTTACGGAGCCTTGTCCTTTTACGTATTTGAAAAATCTATTTATGGGCAATAACCTTAAATGTTGAATGCCTTAATATTCTTTAATATTTAACTGAACATCTGACAATCACTGTTTGCCTGTGTAACATGGGGAATGCATTATCTCTACATCCCTCCCGAGGGTGCGTTCTGAACGTATCTGACAGAACGCAGGTGAGTCTGTCTGCAGCCGTCTGCAGTGAGACAGGACATGTTCCAGAGAGCAGAGCCCAGGCTGCCTGAGGCCTGTGGAAAGCGGTAGAATGACAGGTGACAAGTACATGTTCAAGGGTCAGACTTCCCACTTCTGAATCCTGACTTAGTTAACTCTGTAAATTTAACCTAAGTTTTTCCATCCGCATCCCGGGGAAAGCAGGTGCCTCAGAGGGTTCTCATGGGACTCATTGACCTGATGCCTGAAAAGCACTTACGCAGAGCCAGGCATATCTTGAAAGCACAATAAATCTCACCTGCTATTATCTCGCCCCATAATTTCTGTTTGAGCATGGGTGAGTGACATTAACCCTCTGGCAACATTTCCTCATCTATAAAAAGGGATATTAATCTTAACTCTCTGTGTAGTGCGGATCCGATGGTACAGTGGAGACCTCTGTGTTAACCACGGCTAGTATTCAGTAGTTACTCTTTTATCATTATTATTATTTGAATGACCTGAAATCAAGTGTTAACAGCTATTCATTTACCTTAATATTTGTTCAATTCACATATAGCACCCCTGGTGTGTGTGTGTGGCCAGAAATATCTAATAGTATATTTCAATAAATG
The DNA here is from genome assembly GCA_030848825.1 of Tadarida brasiliensis. Lineage (NCBI taxonomy): Eukaryota > Metazoa > Chordata > Mammalia > Chiroptera > Molossidae > Tadarida > Tadarida brasiliensis. Next base: position 62,056,102 of record CM061266.1, on the reverse strand, counting down.
AATTAATGATACTATAATATTTATTGAACAGATATTTATATTATATGAGCATATAAATACCTATTTAATTGAAACACTGGTTTTCTACTTTGATTTAAATGCAGTTCTGAATGCTGGGGATATGGCCGTGAGTAATACTGATGGATTTTGTACTCTCATGGAAATGACTTGGAAGGGAGACAGGCAAGAAAAAAAATTATATCAAGTGACCAAAAATATGGGACCAGAGAGTGATCGGGGTTTGGTCAGAGAAAGCGCCTTCTAAGAAGGTGGATTTGTGCAGGGACCTGAAGGAAGTGGTGAATAAGCCATGCAGAGGGAATAGCACTGAAGTTCCTCGGAGGGGGGCCGGCTTGGCGTGTTAAATGGACAATAAAGGAAACATGTGGCTGGAAAGGTGTGAGCGAGAGAGGGAGAACAGTAGAGACGAGGAAAGGGAAAAAGGAAACAGGAGGTTTCATGGCCATGACGACGTCTTGGCGTTACACTCTGAGTGAGGTGGCAGCCCCTGGAAGGTTTGAGTGGAGGACCAGCGTGATCTAACTTACATTTTAAGAGACTCTGTCTTAGTCCATTCTGTCTGCTATAACAAAAACACCATGGACTGAGTGACTTACAAACAAACAGAAATGGATGGAGGCTGGAAACTCCAAGGTCAAGGTGCAGGCATGATTAAGTGTCTGATGGTGAGGGCTCACTTCCTGGTTCATAAACAGCTACCTTCTTGCTGTGTCCTCACATGACAGAAGGGGTAAAGGAGCTCTCTGGGGTCTTTTTTGAAAGGACACTAATCCCATTCATGAGGGCCATGCTTTCATGTCTAATCTTCTCCCAAAGGCCCCACATCCTAATACTATTACATGGGAGGTTGATTTTGGAGGGACACAAATATTTATTCTATAGGACTCACTTTGGATGCTATGGAGAGAATGGATTGCAAGTGGAGCAGTAGTGGAAGGAGGGAGGATTGATGAGCCATTGAGATCGTGTAGGTGAGAAAGCAGGGTCACTAATAAGCAATGGTGATGACGAGATAGTCACGATTCCGGAAATATTTAGAAGGTAGAGCTAAGAGGGTTGTAATGATGGTTTGGAGATGAGCGAGAAGAAAAAAAAATGATATCACAAATGCCACCAAGATGGTGGGCCAGAGCAACTGAGAATGTAGAATGGAAGTACCATCAATTAAAGTGGGAAAGAGAAGATTTGGGAATAAAAGTAAGAATTCAGCTTTGGGCATGTCAACTTTGACATGTTATAAATTCAAATGGAAATGATAAGTAGAAAATTTAAAAAACAAGTTTAGGGTTCACTGGAGAGGTCCAGACTGAAGATATAAATTTTGGGGTCATCAGCACATTGGTAGTGTTTAAAATGTTGATGCTACAATAGATCACCTGGAGAGTAAGAGAGAAGTCCAAGAGGAACCCCCTGGGACACTCCCACATTTATGCCATGGGCGGGGGGATGTATGTTTTTCTTTCTCTTGTTAACACACACTGACAACTGATTAACCAATGTTTTTTCAAAAGGAGTTCTTTGCACCATCTGCCTCAGAAACATCTGAGGTGTATATTAGTGACATAGATTCCTGATCCCACTGCACATTAACTGAATCAGAAACTCTGGGATTGGGGCTTCAGAGTCTGTTTTAAGAAGTTTCCCAGGTGAATCTTATGCACACTGAAGTTTGAGCATATTACTTCCAAAAAGTTTTTTCTCACAGTGCATGTAGAAGATGATTCTATTTGTACAAAATATTGAGTAAATAGATATAGTGCTGACATGGGCAGAAGGCATTGCCCTGGAACCCAGGCTACCTGGCTCTCTGCACAGCCTGAGGCATCAGTAAGTTAGTATACTTATAATCAGTTCAGGTCAAAGGGGAGTATTGTAGCAGGCACATAGTTGGGTGGCTTTGCTTCAGTCTGTCACACATAAAATTCACTTTTTTACAAAACTATGGTTATGTTTATTTATTCTAATAAATATGGGAGTTATTGAGATAACTTAAAGATTAACCAGTATTTTACTTAATATATCTACTTCAGCCCTGGCCCTTGTGGCTCAGTTGGTTGGAGCATCATCCTGTACACCAGAGGGTAGCAGGTTTGATTTCCAGTCAGGGCACCTACCCAGGTTGCAGGTTTAATCCTGGGTTGGGCCACGTGTGGGAGGAAACAGATTGTTTCACTCTCACATCGATGTTTCTCTCCCCCCACCCCACTTCATCTCAAAAACCAATAAAAAAGGATGTCTATTACAGCCACAAATGCAAATATTATAAACATATGCATAAGTATAAAATATAATCTAGAAAGCCATGGTACTGAAGTTTAAAAAGTAAAAAAGCTTCTTAGATCACTATATCACAAGTGAGTTCTCTCTTATTTTTCTCATATAGGCATTTAAGGACTAAAGGTTTTGTTTAACAGCTGTTTTGGTTTGTTTTATGTATTTAAATTTAAGCTATTATTAAAATAATAGTTCCTAAAATATGTTCAGGTAAATGTTAATGATTCTATGATTCATTTGGGACCAGTTACTTTTCCTTGGTTGTTAACAATTTTTATAATTTTCTGAAGAAAAGGGTTTAAACTGTTAAAACAATAGCAAAAGAGTTTGTTATTACTTACTCCAATATATCCCACATATATTTGGTCAAAACTACTATTTTTTTCTGAAGACTAATTAATGTCTCAAAGGTCAATTACTGTTCATTGAACCTGGTCTAGAAAACTGTTACAACACAACATGTGAGCAATGCCAAGGTAGCTTAGTAATCTGCATACTGGATAAACCAGAGACAAGTGATGTTGAGCGAGATGATTAGTCTAAAGAGACTCTTTCAAGCAGGTGAATCCTGGCAGTAAGGAAGGATGCATTGGTAGAAAGGAAATAGTGCAGAATGGAGCAGAGAATTAGATGAGACAAACTTGTGTCTAGAATCTGGGAATTTCAGTAAAAGGAAGAATCTCTTTTAAAGAAATTATTCATGGTGTCAAAACCCAAGTTTAGGAACTATGCCATATGTATCTCTAAAAAGTATTGAGAAAGGTTTTTGTCATTAGAGTGATATTAGTTACTGACATTAGAGGTAAGAAACCAGTGAGGGAATTATTCTAGAAGAATGTATCTATTGTTTCATAATAGCCACCCCAAAACTCAGTGGTTTAGAAGAATATTTATTTAATGAGATCATGACTCTGTAGTTCAGAAATTTGGGCCAGGTGCAGCTGAGTGATTCTACAGGTTTAGTTGGACTCATCGTGTGTCTGCATTCAGCTGCTGTTCAACTAGATGGTTCTCTTTCTGAGTTTTTAGCAAAGGCTCCTCGGCCACCTCTCTCTCATCATCCAGCAAGCTAGCCTGAGCTTCATCCTATAATTCACAGGGTGTCATTAGCAGCAGGAGAGAAAAGCTATTTGAAGTGTAGGCTGTGAACTTGTATAACATCACTGCCACCCTATGCTATCAGTCAAAGAAAGCACAAGGCAGCTCTGATATAAGGGACGAGGAAGTAGACTCCACCTTTTGCTGGGGGAGGCTGAAACTATTGTGTTCTTTTCTGCAATCTACCATGTCAGGTGATACAGACTGTATGTGGAGCTACCTTGTAAAAGGGGAGGGGGGGAAAAGAGCCAGGAGTCTTCTGGAAGGGGCACAGAAAGAAAGGGGAGTGAAGCATATGAGTTCATAATAGACTGCCAGGATTTGTATGGTTATCCTGTAGCTTTCTCTCAAATCCATCCTTTGTAGATTGAGAAGTAATGATTAATATCTGGCAAGTTTACCAAGGTGATCTTGAAGCTATATCTCGTTAAACTTTATCTTCCTCAACCCATCTCTAGAATGATTCTAGATCATTTGCTGCCCATGTACTTGTGTTAAAACAGGGCTGCCCCTTGCACTTGATAGTGGTAACTGCAGTCAGGGCTAAAATCTGCATTAATATGTCCCATAGACTCACACTTCTTAGTGATAGACCTGGCATTTTATATTTTAATATGTAGCCTGTACTAATCTTAAGCTTAATATTCTAAGTGTTTAATTTAAAGTTAATAATATTCTAGAGCTAAAACTCTGATACTTTTGATGAATCCTAGGAAGTGGAGAAAAATAATTATGATGAGTTTAAGTAAGCTTAAAATCTTATATAATTTTCAGAGGGAATTTATAGATACATGTTAGGGTTTGGCTGGTAACATGGGCTGGTGAAAGAATTCACAACTGAGAGAAGAGAGAAAGAGAGGAAAATTTATTTTTACTTTCCAAGGGAGGAAAGGGCCAGGGTTGATAGGTCACATAAGGCAACAAAGATAGGGCGAGTTGCTCTTTTATTGGGGGTTTCAGGGAGTAAAGTGCAGCTGTGGCAGGGAGAGGGAGTGTGTTGAAGTTGACCAGATGCCCAGAAGCTGGGGGTTGTCTGGAGAAGTCACAGCTTGCTTGCTTTCCAGGAGACAGTCCGGCAGAGGTCCTAAAGAGGTGTCTTTATCAGCATTTCTCTAGCCTGTAAAACATGCTTAGAGCAAAAGTTACACAGAGTTCAAAAGGGAGAGGCTTGTCTGAAGGGGAGGAGGAAGGGAATTTTCTACTAACTAGAGGCTCTTTGGTGCGAATCATCCTGGAGTTGTTAAAAAAAAAAAAAGAAAGCAGAAAGAAGGGGTGAGGGAAAATGCAGCCGTTAGCACAGCCCTCATCTGTCGCCCTGTGTGGGTAGAAAGGTGGATTTAATCAGCGGAGCCAGCAATTTCCATGTTTAATTACCGGGTGCTTCTCATAAATGGTGGAAAAACCACAACAAAGAAAAGAAGGGCTTGCCTGACCCGTGTGGTTCAATTGGTGGAGCATCGTCCCATGCACCCAAAGGTTGCTGCTTTGATTCCCAGTCAGGGCAGATGCCTGGGTTGCAGGCTCCATCCCCAGTGGGGGCCGTGCAGGAGCAGCCAATCCATATTTCTCTCTCACTGATGTTTCTATCTCTCTCTAAAATCAGTAAAAACATATTTTTTTAAAAAGAAAAGATGGGCCTGTTTTCTGTTCTTACAATACAGATATGTCCTTTTAAAATATTTCTTTTAACAAGTAATACAGGTACAACATATAAAATTAAAAGCTCCAAAAATGGCAGTATATGATGAAAAGTGTCACTTCTATTCCAGTTCTCTGGTTCACTAATTCCTCTCACTGGATGAACCACAGTTACTGATTTCTCATTTTTACAGAATGATATATATGCTTTTCTTTGTTTCCATCTTCCTTTTATATTTAAGAGGTAACCTATTACATCTCCTGTTCTGCACATTACTTTTCCTACTTAACATGTTATTTGCAAGTTATCTTATAAATCAGTCCATGTGAATCAGTCTGTTGGTAAGCAACAAGTGGCCTTGTTTTTTTAACTGCTATGTTTATCTCAAGTGATAAACCAAAATTGACTCAGTCCTTTACTGAGGGACATTTGTACTTGCCAATATTTTGTATTTATAAACCATGCTAAAATGAACATTCACATCATTTAATGACACATTTAAATGAATGACATTTTAAAAATGTGTCATTTCTTATGCTTACCACTGTATCTATGGAAAGAATACTTGGACTAGAATTGCTGGTGTATAAAAAGGGTACATTCATTTGTCATTTTGATAAATTGCTAACAATCAAGACCTTTTGGTATATACATTTTTTTTTCCTTTATTGATTTTAGAGAGAGAGGAAGGGAGAAGAGAGAGAGAGATAGAAACATGGGTGAGAGAGAACATCGATTGGCTGCCTCCTGCATGCCCCCCACTGGGCATCGGGCCCACAACCTGGGCATGTGCCCTGACCGGGAATTAAACCAGTGACCTCCTGGTGCATGGGTCGACGCTTAACCACTCAGCAACACTGGCCAGACTTGGTATGTACAATTTAAACATTATTTTGTATTAATTAAATTTACAGTATCTTTTGCTTTATGGCTTCTGAGCCTTGTGTCATACGTAGAATCTGTTTTCCAATTCAAGATTGCAAGCCTCTCATTTCTTTCTAGAATTTCAGTGTTTTAATTATTTTTATTATGTGTATTATTTGATTTATGATGCTAATTGTTCCATCTACCTGGTATTCATTTTTTGTCAAGTGTAATGTAGGAACCCTACTTATTTTTTATTCAGATGTATACTCAGGTGACTCAATCTATTTATTGAGTAATATATATTTTTATTAGTAATTTAAAATCACATCTTTATTATCATTATTAATTTTTTCTTTTTTTTTTGTCTCTTATTTACTGATGTCTCTTCTGTTTTTATTAATACCAAACACAGATTTTGCACAGGAATCCATAGCTAAGTAGAGGAAGCAGCTGTCCTAGTTAGCAAGGTCGTTGAGGAATGATCTTAGTGTGGAGTTGCCACTGAAAGAAGAAAGGAAAGCAATGAACCCAGAGAAATAATAAGGAAAGCAGTGTCCAAAGGGAACTAGACAAAGAAAAGCTATAGGTGTATATCTAAATGATATATAGATACCTACACATGCGTGTGCATATAATGGAAGAGAAATGAGAAAAACCATGATCCTTATGGGAAGGGTTTTATAAATAATATAAAATCCATAAAAACCCATAGGCATATAAATTAGGATGAGCTTTACACTTGGTATTGGGGGGGGTCTGTGGTGGCCCCAATCAATAGCATCTTTGTAATGAAGCAAATTTCTTTTTTTTTTTTTTATTACTAATAGAGGTGAGATTGGGAACATGGCTTTTAGGCTGTTAAGAAAGAGGGTTTGTAATCCTGAGCTCCAGAATTCTTTAGATTGAACCACGTAGTCAAGGCAGCACGGACTGCAGAATGTTCCCTGGAGGATATTCTTTCTTCTCCCAGGAGTAGCAGCAAAACTGACACTCACTGCAGGCAGCTTCCTCCCTGGAGGAATAAAGAGAGAACAGACAGTTGGTCCAGATACATCTAAACAGAAACATTGCTCCAGTTAACTCAAGCAGAAGCAAGGTGCGCAGAGGGGCAGAGAAAGGCAAATAGGGCATCAAAATTCCTACTCTAGGAAACCAGGAGGAGGAAAAAGTGTTTAACACTAGACTTCTAGGCCTAATGAATGATGAAAGAAGGGATCCCTGAAAGAGAACAAGAGGGCATCAGTTACAGCATGCTGAAACATTAAATGTCTGATTGCACGGGCAAAGGAATGAGGGAAGATCAGGTGGATGCTGTTAGGAACTGTATAATAAGCCAAGGTTTTGGTGTCATAGAAATGGACAAGCATGTACCAAGAATTCTTAGGAATAAATAGGCAAAAACACAAAGTTGAATGTCAGTGACCACACACACACACACACACAAAAAAAAAATCATGATAAACACTTTTGTTAGGTAGTCGTATCTTTAAAGAAATCTATAATGATTATATTAATAATATAGCTTTAGAGATTACAATTGTGGCCTGATTGTAGACAGTTCTCTCCCAGATGCATTCCCCCCACACACACACATATTCCCATTCATGATTTGACTGACCTAACTCTGTACTCCATAAGGTAATCACTGTTATTCTTAATACTGATAAAATTCTGGAAATTCTGAAAGCTTACTAGGCTTCAAATATGTCACTGAATACGTACAATAGTATTTGAATGGTTAATTCCAGAAGTTAAATTAAAACAAATAAATGGCCACCACTTAACCACTTAGCTGGAAATTCATGCAGCGGTCTCCAGGAGTACCATTTTCTGCCTTCCAAGCTGTGCTGCCTATGTCAGTTCTCTGACTTCCTTGAGCCTCTATTCACACAGTTTAAAATGTAAATAAACACTAAAACACAAGGTCCATCACTTGCTGGACCTCCCCCCCTGCCCACCTCTTCATCAGAACTCCCTATTCACTGTACGGTTAAATAATAGAAATATTTTCAATCTTAAGAATTTTCAAATAATGACATAAGAAATAACAAGTGATATCTGATTTCATTATTCTCATTTGTACCACCTGCTAGCTAATTTCATGAAAATCAGATTGAGTGTTGCTGAACGGAAGGATCAATTGGCTTAATTACAATCTTAGATTAAATAAATGATTTAATTCTATTCTAAACTTTGGAATTCATGCCTATATTATCATAAAGTATAAATTCTGAAAGAGCTCTATAAGGAAGTTAATTTGTAGCAACACCTATTGCCACATCATAAATCAATAAATTTGCACTCATGTAAATTGGAAGGAAAATATACTTTCTGGATGCCTGTTTTGAAGACACCTGCACGCTATTAGAAATACTAGGTGGACTGTGTGAGTTCTTTAAGGCTGGTTTCTTGAAGCCAACAGTTCTCAAAGTGCAGTGCTCAGTCCAACAGCAGCAGCCCCTGAAAACTTGGGAGTACATAAAAGTGACCCCACCCCGCACCTATTGAGTCAGGAACTGTGGGGACTGGGTCCTAGAAATCTGTTATAACAGTTTCTTCAGTGATTCTGAAGCAAGCTCAAGTTTGAGAACCACAGGTCTATGTGAACCCATGCTGTCTATTCTAAAATTCTCTCCCTAAGTATGAGAAGCTGCAATTGAGTCTCAAAAAGCCAGATAATGCATCCCAGAGACTGACAATGACATGGAAGTAGTAAATTATGGTGGCATAATGAATGTCTTCTCAGGTAAATGAATGTTTTGATGGGAATCTTGACCTTTTCTTGGTCTGGAGAAGATAGGTTTAGAATTCACATGTATATACAGGGTGGGGCAAAAGAAAGTTTACAGTTGTGAGTATGTGAAACAGAGTTTATTCTTGTATTATTTTATTAATTATTGTATGACTTTTCATATGAACAACTGTAAATCTATTTTTCCCCACCCTGTGCAATTCAGAATAAAGGATGCTTATATAATTTACTACTTTAGAGCAAGACAAAAAGGCCTGGTCATATCTGTTGGAATCTACTGAATACAATTTTTACATATTTGTTCATCCAGTAAAAATGATTCTCATTCCCCAATGATAAATGAGCTCACCAGTACTTTTTAGATTAATATTTTCAGGATTATCTTGCTTTGAGTCCTCAGGGCAGCCAAAGGGACTAGAATAGGAATTCACACAAAAACGCGGCTTTAAGCTCTGCCCAAAGTGTGTTGTGAAAAACATGCTCTTGGAGTAGACCAAAAAGCCACCTAGGTTGTCAGGTCCATGAAGATGCTGCCAATTTCTTCCTGGGACTTGACTCAGCACCCCTTATAGAACTGATCTAATGGTGGTCTTTCTTCTTAATGGCTACGTAGTACTTCCTTATACAATGTATAATAATTTAGTCAATCAGTTCTCTGTTGTTTCCATACCGGGGTTATTATGAACATTGCTTTGTTAAACACTTTTATAGTTAGATCTTTGATGATATTTTCTCAAGATATGTATTTCTTTCAATAGCATCTCTGTGCTAAAAGGCATGTGTATTTTTTAAACTTTGTTATATATTGCTAAGTTGTCCCCTAGACACCCATTACTAATTAAATGACTCAAATTTTAAGGTGTCTCCTTTTTTATGTACTTACTAACACCAGGTAATAATACTATTTTTTCTTCTTTGTCAATCTAATTATCCTATTATATATGCATATTATATATTTTTAATGAAATTCTCTTTGATTACTGGTGAGGTTAGGCATTTAAAAAATTTACTAGCCAATTGGATTTCCTCTTTTGTCATTTATTTTATTTGCCAATCTTTCTATTAGATATTTATTTTATTGATTTTAAGAGCTTTTTGTATATTAATAATGTTAATTCATTAATAATATTAATGACACTGCAATTTCTTCTCCAAATTATTTTTTTTTATTCTTTCAATTAATTTTCCTAATTTAACTGAGATATAATTGACATTGTGTAAGTCTAAGGTACAACATACTGATATGATATGTTTATGTGCTACAAAAAAGATTACCACTATAGCAATAGCCAATACCTCCATGCCACTACATGTCCATGCTATTGTCTTAACTTTATTTACAGTGTTTTTGATGTTTACATTGAAAATATGTCAGTTTTTTTCTATATGTTTCTATGTGACAACTTTAAACAAATATTTTCTGTTCCAAAATTATTTTAAGATTTATATGTATTTTCTTCCAGTACTTTTCTCTTTTCATTTAAATTTGGAATATGTCTGGAATTTGCTTTGATGTAAGTAAAAGTTATGACTCCATATCCCAAGATAATATAAGGTAGGAATACTTTTTGACTATTGGAGAACTTCTCAATACTAAAGACTGAAAATTCTGGAAAAACTCTTAAACCATTCAATATCATTTTATCATTGTGTTTTATCTGTGAATTGACTGAACATTGACTGCTGAGGGCGAGTAGAAGAGCAGGTGGTTCCATCATTCTGACCTTCCGTCATGTTAACGGAAGATTTTTATCTGAGTTGAAGAAAATTGCAGTGATTTTTTCTTCTGATAATGACCCCACTAAGCTATTTGTTTCAAAGCATATCCTAGAAAATAAGTTTTGTTCACTTATTCCCTCTTTATTACTCTATGTTATAATAAAATATGTTACTAAGGCCAGTTGCTATGTATTCTTTAGTATGAGTATCCTTTCACAGTAAACTGAACTGTGTCTTTCTCTCCATGGAAGTCTGAGGCAAAAACAGCATCTCAGTGCCTCACGGACTCGCATATTCCATTCAGCTTTCAAAGTAGCTTTGAGCTGATCTTTTCTTATCAGACTTGGGTGCTCCTTGGGGTGCTCTTCTGTAATCATTGAGCGGTGTGTTGGCTGCACCACAGAGACTCTGGCCTGGTGGACTCCGAATACAATTACCCTAAAGAGACTCAGTTCTAATTCTTTTCAATTCTTGCTATAGCCCCTTAATCTTACAGTATTTCAAGTTTTGCATCTGCAGCAAGGGATAATGACACTGATGTATACTACCAGGAGGTTGTTGGGATTAACTAATTAATAGTCAAAAAGAGCCTTTGAAATAGAACATGCCAAATGTCTATCCTGACCATCATTTTGCTTATCTCTTCATCTGCCCTTTGTTGTCATGCTCTGGTCTACAAAGTGCTTAGGCTCATCTGCGTTTCAATTCAATTACTTTTAAAGGACTTCTAAATACAGTCAAAACTACTCTTGTTCCCAACTATGGGAAAGGCATCCTGCTTTTCTAGCTCAGTGCCAGTGGGATATGAATCATAAATTAGCTCTGATTCCTAGTCACTGGAATGTTTAAAATGTTCAAAACAAAAGGCCCAATATGTAATAGCATAAGGAAATTTCAAGAGATCAGAATTCAAATTACCAGAAACCTCAGATAACTAGAAAGCTTTTCCTGACAATTATGCTTTTGTGAAACAAGGGGTTTAAACATTTGATTTTTAAAATATATACACATCCGGCCAGTTTGGCTCAGTAGTTGAGCCTCGACCCATGCACCAAGAGGTCGCTGGTTCGATTCCTGGTCAGGACACATGCCTGGGTTGTGGACCTGATCCCCAGTAGGGGACATGCAGGAGGCGGCCAATCAGTGTTCTCTCTCATCGATGTTTCTATCTCTCTCTCCCTCTCACTTCCTCTCTCTGTAAAATCAATAAAGGAAAAAAAATTTAAAAATATATATACACAACTTCAAGGACGTGTCACACTCTGCTCAATCTTCTGTAGAGATATATTGATAGACTAGATGACCACATAATTTATCATCCAAACCAGGACACTTTTGAGAGTGAAAAAAAAGGTGCTAGTAGTGATTTAACCAGAAGATTAGGCTTATATCAGAACCACCCCAAGCTAATGAAATGTATGATTATCCTACATATACATCTACTTAATGATAAATCATTGGCATTTTGTTTAATGATATTGATTGACTCAAGCAAGATTTTCAGTTTCTCTGTTATTGACAAAAATAGACACACTAAAGGTTTAATTTTGTGTTAATTAAGTAATTAGAAATTTCTGTTTACTCTCCACTCTAAAAATATTAATACTCATCACCCAGAGAGGGAGTAGGAAGTAACTAAATAAAGCAATTTTCTGTTTTCAGGGTGTCAATGTTACTATGCCTTTTGTTTTTTAGTAGTTTCATCTTATGCATGCCCATTCTGGAGTCCTGTCCTCCAGGAATGTGTGGTGGAAGGGAGTTTGGGCTGTTAGGGCACCTCACAGAGACTCAGAGCTTTTTGACCTGGTCCAGGACTGCATTATTTTAGGAATGACTCACTTTAGAAGGACTCATGCTAGCAAGTAACAGCTCCCCACTCAGACCCTATGGCTCTAACCAATCACAGCTCTGAGCTTAAGAGCAAAGAAGTAAGCCATTTATTCTGAGTTGAGTGTCAATAAAAATCACTGATTTGTTTACCTAATAGTGATTTCTAGGCCTCACCTCAGAGATTCTGATGCTTGACTAGGGAGGGACCCAGGATCCACACTGCTCAACACGCCAGGTTATTCTGAAGCAAATGGCCAAGGACCTCCTTTATAAAAAAAAGTTTCCAAATTTTAAACATCAAAGTCTGAGCCATAACTATCCATAATCCATAAATATGGTTTTGTAAATATTTATACTAAGCAGTTTGGACAATGATGTGCAACTTGAGAGACTAAACAAATCTAACATTTCCTATAAAATAAAAAAGAGAAAGTCGGAGAGCCTACTTTTCTTTTGAAGAAAAATTTTAAAATGTTAAATTATGTAAACTAGAAGCTTGATTGAAGAACCCTTTCCCAAAAAACTATACATCTTAAAATGCGTCAGGTTACTTGGAAAAAAGTAACCAATGGTCCTCATGTATACTGAGAAAAAAATCTGTTATTAAAAGCTAAAGATTGCCTGGCTGGTGTGACTCAGTGGTTGAGTGTTGACCCATGCACCAAGAGGTCACGGGTTCGATTCCCGGTCAGGGCACATGCCCAGGTTGTGGTCCCGATCCCAAGTGGGGGGCATGTAGGAGGCAGCCTGTCGATGTTTCTCGCTCACATTGATGTTTCTATCTCTCTCTTCCTCTCCTTTCCTCTCTCTCTCAAATCAATAAAGGGAAAAAATATTTAAAAAAAAAAAAGCTAAAGACCAACTTCGATGAATGGAACAAGGCTTTATATTTTGTGACAATGATTATGTAGACTTATAAAATCGATCCTACACATTTAGGGTATTATTATTAATTTCTTATCCAACAAACCATAAGCAAACATCTTGGAATCTGGATTTGTTTCATCTTCCTTACTATATTGTAAAACATTCTAAGATATAAATTATTATTGTATTGGCTAATAATTATAACAGTAGCCAACACTTATACACTAAGTATGTGCTAAGTGATGTGCATATAAAGTTATTTATTATGAATCTATTTTTTCTTGTTTGTTAGTCCCACAGGTATTTATTTGCCTTCTATGATATGGGACCTATTATGTAAGGTGCTAGTGGTGGCAATGAATCCAATAGATGATAATAGGGTTCTACCTTTAAACCTCAATATTGACATTTAAAGACAACTTACTAAGAGTTGTAAATTGGTCAAATAGATGTGCAGATGTTGATTAGAAAGAAACGTACTATAGCTCAATGCCGTTTTTCATAGGTTCATTTTTATAGATGAATCCTAATAAAATACAGTTGAAACAAGAAAAAAAGACATATGGTAGATGTTTTGACACCAATAAGGAACAAAAGTTTCAAGAAATTTTTTTCTGTAAAGAAAAAAAAAACCTAGAATTCCTTTCAGTTTCCATTATTGGAATTTTCCAATGGCTTAATATGAAAGCCATTACAAATTCCTGCAATAAACCAAAAGTAAAAGTATATTTTAGAACATTAAAACAAAAATACAAGAAATAGCAATAAAGATAGATATTATCTTTAATTTCCATATTTCTTGAACTAAATTTTGTTTAATTAAAATTAAACGACATTGCCATAGAAAATTTCATGGAAAAAAACCTTAATTCAAATCAGAGAGTCCACTATTTACTAGTTATGAGCTATCATAACTTAGCTATTGAATTAAGTCCCACTTGTTCTATAAGATGAATGAAAATAATATTGATTTCACTGTGTTGTTTTGAGTATTAAAGAGATAATGTATTTAAAGTGTTTAGCACTGTGTGTGTCACATAATAAATGTTCAAAAAGTATTAGCTATTATTTTACTCTAAGTCAAATCATTTAATTTATTATTTCTCTATCCTACTTTCGGTAATATGAGTAAAATATTGCATTGTATAACAGTAGAGGTTGTGATGACTTCATGAGTATTTAGATCTCATAAGATGTCTGTTATCCTTATATTTTAAATACAAAAGTTATGTAACTAAGGCATTTTTCAAAATGTAAGCAAAAGAACACAGAGCTTTTTTAACAATCACCATTCTAACTGTGCCTGTTAACATAAATTTAAAGATGTAGCTCACTTTCATACATACTGATCTGGGGTTGCATATTCAGCAGGTCTCTCCTTAGATTCTGTATTTTATAAGAATATAATTGAGAGGCCTTCAATTACAGAGAAAAGAACTGATGAGCCTGTAAACCATTCTTTTAATGGGAATAATGTCTCTGACTTAATACAAATACAAATCATGTTCGGAGCTTGATGATTATTTCTAAGTTCGATTATGCAAGACTTCTTGTATCTGCCCCCACACTGACCCTACCCACCTACCCCTGTATTTTTTCCTTTATTATCTTGTCATTTTATTACATGTTAGAAGATATCTCAAATATTCTTTGGGGAACTTGAGAAAAACTTTAAGTGTTATGGTAGATTAGATCATGCTTTTCAAAGGTACAAGCTTTGGTGTGTAGGCAAGTTAGGTTGTAGAACTGATATTAAAACTATGTCTAGAGAGTTCTAGTCAAGGTGACACAGTGGGTAAGCACTGTGCTTGTGTCTTCCCATGACCTCATCAAAATCATAACTAAAGTATAGAACAGTCAACCTGAAGAACCATCTGAAGACTAGCTGAACAAAAATCCTGTAACTAAGGATATAAAGAAGAAGCCAAGTCGAGACTAGTAGGAAGGGCAGAGACAGGGTGGTCCCATACCCACGTGTGGTGGTTGAGAATTGGAGGAATATCTCTGCTATGGAGGTTTCCCCTTAGAAGTGAGGGGTCCCAGCACCACACCAGGCTCCCCAGTCAAAGCAACAGTACTGGGATGATGAACCCCCACAATATCAGGTTGTGAAGATCAGTGGGGATCCTATGTGTCTGGGTGAGATGGTAGTCTGCTGGAAACTCAGGTGCCCTCTTAAACGGCCCACACAGAGACTTGCTCACTCACTGGCACTCATCTTGGGCTCTGGTGGAGGAATAATAGTTCAGGGGGCTCCAGAGACATAAGAGGAGAAACTGAGTTATGTGGCTTCAAGGCAAAGGGCTGGAGGGAGAGCTGTCATTGTCCCTGTGTTGAGCCCTCCCTCTACATGGCCAAATTTGAATCTGCATTAACCTGATAAACACTACTTGCCCCACCCTGATGACTCCCTGAGACCCAACTCATGTATGCCCAAGGCTCTTTCAGTGGCTGAGTCTTACAGGAAGCTGGTAGGCAAATGCAGGCCTTGGGGTGCCCTTTTGCTAAGTGGTACCAGGCCTGGTACTGGTGGCAGTTAGCTTCAATTAGTAGGGTGGCCTTTGCCACGCACCTTCAGGTCCAGAACAGGCAGCTACCAACTGCAAAGTGCTTTATGGCTCCTACCAGGTAGCCCTGGTCTGGTCACAAGCAACAGATGACCTTGGCCTACACTAGAGCCCCTTCCAAGGGGCTCCAGAACCAACACACCCAGTGGCTGTGTTCAGACCACAACGAGCACTACCCAGAGTAGCTCCACAGTCACCAGAGCCTATAGGGACAAAACCTACTCTGTGTGATCAGCCCCTGCACAACTGTTCCTATGCTATGGTCATGGTCAATACTCATAGCCAGCCAGCCAGAAGATGAACCCCACCCACTGATGTGCCAACAGCAATCAAGACTCAACTACGGTAGGAAGACATACACAAGTCCTACAAGGGACATTCCTGGAGCACCCAGCTCTGGTGATCAGGGAGACTGCACCACTGGGCCCCACAGGACACTGACTATATAAGGCCACCCTGCTGAGACTGGAAGATGTAGCAGATCTACCTGATACACAGAAACAAACACAGACAAGCAGCCAAAATGAGAAGACAAAATAAATAAATAAATAAATAAATAAATAAATAAATAAATAAATAAATATTTCATATGAAAGAACAGGAGAAGACTCCAAAAACAGAACTAAATGAATGAAATGGAGACATACATATATATAGAGTTAAAAACACTGATTATAATAATGCTCAAGGAACTTGGTGAGAACTCAAAAAGAGATAGTAAGCATAAAAAAGACATAGAAATCATATGAAAGAACCAGACAGAAATGAAGAATATAATAACTGAAATGAAGAATACACTAGAAGGAATCAACATCCAATTAGATGAAGTAGAGAATTGAATCAGTAACTTGAAAGACAGGGTAGCAGAAAACACCCATAAGAACAGCAAAAAGAAAGAAAGAATCCAAAAGACGAGAATAGTTTAAGGGACATCTGGGACAGTATCAAGCATAACAACATTTACATCATAGGGGTACCAGAAGGAGAAGAGAGAGAACAAGGGATTAAGAATGTATTTGAAGAAATAATAACAGAAAATTTCCCTAACCTGGAGATAGAAATAGACATACAAGTTCAGGAAGAACAGAAAGTCCTAAACAAGGCCCACACCAAGACACATCATAATCAAAATGCCAAAGTTTAAAGGCAAAGGAAGAGTCTTAGAGCAGCAAGAGAAAAGCAGTTAGTTATCTATAAGTTATTATAAGTTATCTATAAGCTACCATAAGACTTTCAGCTGATTTCACAACAGAAACTTTTCAGGCCAGAGGGATTGGCACAAAATATACAAAATGATGAAAAGCAAGAACCTACAACCAAGACTAATCTACCCAGCAAGGTTATCATTTAAAATTGAATGAGAGATAAAGAGCTTTCCAGACAACAACAAAATTCATCACCACCAAACTAGTTTTATAAGAAATGTAATAGGACTTCTTTAAGAAGAAGGGAGTGGGGGGGGGGGAATGAACATAAATATGAATAATAAAATGGTAATAACTACATACCTACCAATAATCACTTTAAATGTAAATGGACTAAATGCTCCAATCAAAAGACATAGGGTAGTTGAATCGATAAGAAAATAAGACGCATACATATGTTATCTACAAGAAACCCAATTCAGAAAGAAAGACACACAGAGACTGAAAGTAAAGGGATAGAAAAAGATATTTCATACAAATGGAAACAAACACACACACAAAAAGCTAGGGTAGCAATACTTACAATCAGACAAAATTGACTTTAAAATAAAGACTATAATGAGAGACAAAGGACATTTCATAATGATAAAGGGATCAATCCAACAAAATGATATATCCCCTGTGAACATTTGTGCACCTAGTAGGAGCACCTAAACTTATAAATCAAATCCCATGAAGGGAGAGGTAAGGAGTAATACAGCCTTACTAGGGGACATTAACACCTGTTTGTCATCAATGATTAGGTCTCCCAGACAGAAAATCAACAAGGAAACAGTGGCCTTAAATGACACCTTAGACCATGTTGATTTAATTGATATTTTTAGAGCATTTTACCCCAGAGCAGCAGATGATACATTCTTTTCAACTACACATAGAACATTTTCCACGATGGGTCACATACTAGGACACAAAGCAAGTCTCAATAAATTTAAGAAGATTAAAATCATATCAAGCATCTCCTCTGACTACAATGACATTGGATAAAGAAGATGTGGTACATATGTAAAATGGAATATTATTTGGTCATAAAAACGAATGAAATCATACCATTTGAGATAACATGGATGGACCTAGAGAGTATTATGCTAAGTGAAATAAGTCAGAGAAACACATACACCATATGATTTTACTTATATGTGAAATCTAAAGAAAAATAATAAAAAAACAACCACAGACAGACTCATGGATACAGAGATCAAATTGATGGCTGCCAGATGAGTGGGGGGTTAGGGGCTAGGTGAAAAAGGTGAAGGGATTGAGAAGTACAAATTGGTAGTTATGAAATAGTCATGGGGATGTAAATTATAGCATAGGGAATACAGTCAATAATATTATAATAACTATGTATGGTGTCAGATGTGTACTAGATTTATTGGGGGATCATTTTGTAAATTATATAAATGTCTATCCACTATGGTGTACACTTGAAACTAATATACAATAATATTGAATATTAACTATAATCAAAGAATTAAAAAAAAAAGCCCTTGAGAGTGAAACACACACACACACACACACACACACACACACACACAAGAAAACTATGTCTACTCCTCAAGGCAACTCCCAGTGTCACTGTCCTCATCTGAGTTCACCAAAGCAGCCTTTACATTTCCTGGATGACTCCTTAGGTCCTTCTTTCAATCAGAAGCAAACTGATTGTCCCCAGTACAGCCCATGTAGGAACCATAGCCAGGGATATGCAGACACTTACCTTGGCTTTTCTATCATGTAAATACTTAATAATTTCTCATTGTTTGGCCACATATATACTAAAATATTTATTTTTATATTTCCTACTAAATCTCTAAAGGAAAGGATATATTTAGTCATCCTCTATTTAGGTAAAAATACTTGCTAGTGGTACTGTTTCATCATTTTCCATCATTAGAAAATCCAGAACACAGATTGCAGTGTTTTCAGTTTCATCCTTAATAATTGATTTGAAGAGGAAAAGCATTTGTAGGTGAGGAAAAAAACGTTTCCTTCTTCCCTTCTAGGTTCCTTAGCTAGCCTAATAAATTGTCTTGAGACAGA
Source organism: Tadarida brasiliensis (assembly GCA_030848825.1). Classification (NCBI taxonomy): domain Eukaryota; kingdom Metazoa; phylum Chordata; class Mammalia; order Chiroptera; family Molossidae; genus Tadarida; species Tadarida brasiliensis. Next base: position 62,037,226 of record CM061266.1, on the reverse strand, counting down.
TTAACATAAAAAATTAATTACATACATACAGGGACCCCACAAAGACATGAGATGCAAAGGCAGTCAGGCAGTTGAGATTTATATACCATCCTGAGAAACAACACATAATTTTTAAAGATAAGTATGTGCCATGCAATATTTGGAGCATACTTATAAAAAACAACAACGAAGAAACCCCAACACTGTCCTGTATTTTTATTTCCGAATTCTGGCCACTCTAGGTATACCTCCCATATTTGAAGGAGAGAAAGGAGGCCAATGGGCAGAGTGGAATGAGGAGGGCAAAGTAGAAACAGGTGAAAAGAGGTACTTGGGCCCGGAGTGGGCAGGGTTTGAGGCCATTGTAAGAACTTTAGCTGTTACTCCAACTGAGACTGGACATTATTGAGGGTCTGTGTAGAGAGGTGCTATGACTTCTTAACGTTGGAAAGTACCAGTCAGCCTGCTGTGTTATATGTTAGAGGTCAAGGGCAGGAGAGTCTAGATGGGCAGCCAACCTGTTCTCTATGAATTATAAACCCCACGGTCCCCTCAGGCAATGCTGAGAGACAGAACCCTCACTCCTTGACAGTGACTGTCCTTTGTCTTCTCAATAGCCAAGAACCAGACATTGTTATGCCTTTTTAAAGATTCATTTAATAATATCTATTTCATCTCATTGTTACAAAGTTTAAATTAGATAAATTATTTGGAAACAATGATCATATTATTATGCCCATGAAAGAGTGAAATACAAACTCCCTAAACAGATATCCATTCATCAGTATTTATTTATCAAACACTTCTTTTGTGCTTGCCACTGTGCTGGGCATCATGAAAAAAAATAGAAGACATTTATGGATGTATTGGTGTGTCATTTAAAGAGGTACTTAAATGCAAATAAAATTAAGGGAACACTGAAAATAATGAAGCAAACCCAGACCTTAGGCTCTAAATATAGATCATGTTTCTCTGTGTTAAATCAATGAGAACTGTGCTGAGTTAGCCTTGAAATACAATTCATCTTCTCTTGATTTGTTATTTAGAAGTGTTGATTGCCCTGGGGAGAGAATTATCATCTTGTGAGTGAACTTGGGAAGTTTCTAGTGGAGATTTTCCCAGCAGTTGGAACTCAGCTGATTGCTGTATCTGCCCAATGTCATGGCCAGACCCTCTGTTTATGTTTCATTATAATCCAATTCAGTAAACACAACCTTAAAGGTTTACTGATAACAGAGCTTCCAAACATTTTAATTTCTCTTTTATTTTTCTTCCTGTAACGGAAGATTCTGCTCAATGGGATAAAAATGAATAGATTCTATTTTTGGTGAAATCATTTTAATCTTATCTAAACTGTCTCTGGCACTTTCTGACTTATGCCACAGCCTTCCTGATCTAGTGCAGGTTGTTATTAAGAGCACTTTCACTTGACCTTTATGAAAACACCACTTATATCATCACTTAGCCTATTGCCCTGCACTTAGGTCTATGTTCTGATGAGTATAAAGGTCATAGTTCCATGAAACATATACATTTCAGGGAGAAAACTAAAGTAAGTTTTTTATCACTCAGTTTATGGAATGTTAGACTATTTGTGAATATAGTTGATTATATACTCTCATCTTTATTTGACTTAAATTTTATTTTAAAAGTTTTTAAAAGATACCGTTCAGTAATGATAGGAAAGTTATTATGGATATATATTTTTGTATTTGTACATTTTTTAATACAGGAAATACATTGTAAGATGTGGATTGTAGTTCTTATTTCAAGAAGAATTCATTCATCTCAAAATATTAATTTTGCTATTTTTACAATAGGAATAATAATGTCAATGGGATAAGATAGTTCTGAGGATCAAGTAGCACAGTATGTAGGAAGATAGTACTTTGCAAAGTATAACGCACCACACAAATCTCGCATTGACAGGCAGTTCTTGCCTAGCTGTCCAAGTTTAAGTAAGGATTTTAAAACATGATTTCAACTAAAAAGTATTATTAAATAAAATATATATTTCACTAAGTCATAAGTTTCACATTTGAAATATAAAAATAAATTTATTAATTTAATAAATAATAAATTTGATCATTTATTTGCTTTTGAAATCATTTTATTTTCAACTTAGTAATCTTCTTTTAATTTTTTTTATTTTTAGAAATTAAGATTTTTCTCTGAACTTAAATAGATTACAATATGCCAATTTACTCATTCATTCATTTACATATCCAATAAAATATTTATTGAGCAACTAATATATACATAGACACTATGATAAGTGCTGGGGATAAAAACAAAAATTGAGATGTCCTTTTGAAAAAGAGAGATTCCCAATAGAGTAGGGAAAAGCACAAATTGTAATATACAATAGTACACATTAGTACACAAATTGTGTAAACTAGCAATTATGATCCACAGTGCTAGGTGTTATTTTAAAAGTGTTTAAAAAGTACAGTGAGCACAAAAAGCCCAAAAGAAGATCTTTTATGTGAGAGAAGGATTATAGGAGACATCACAGAGGTTTCCTTTGAACTGAGTTTTATGACAGAATTCTGACCCCCAAAATTCATATGTTGAATTCCTAACTCCCCAATACCTTATAATGTAATCTTTGGAGATCAATTGTTTGTAGAGGTAATCAAGTTAAAATTGGGTCATTAGCATGGGTCCTACCTACTCCAATATGACTGATATCTTTATACAAAGGGAAATTTGGACACAGACACACACGCAGGGAGAATGACATGAAAATTAAGGCAGAAATCCAGGTGCTGCTTATACAAGCTAAGGTATACCAAAAATTGCCAGTAAACCACAAGAAGCTAGGAGACAGGAATGGAACAGATTCTTCTTTGTAGCACTTAAAAGAAACCAACCCTGCTGACACCTTCATCTCAGACTTCTAGTCTCCAGAAGTGTGAGACACTTTCTGTTGTTTAAGCTACTTGGGTTGTGGTAGTTAGTACTGCAGCCCAAGCAAACTAATACACTAATTCTTAGCAAACAAAGAATAAAAACCATCAGTACAACAAAAGAAGGAAGCATGGAAAGCGTGTAAGACCAGCAAAGAGTCTGTGCAAGGACAAGGTTGTGTGATGACACAGGGTCCACATGTAAAGTGTCAAGTAGTTCAGTTTGCCAGAACATGGATGTGAGGGACCTCTCATCAGGAAAACTTAGATGGTCAGGAGACATCTACACTGGACCATGCCATGGGGTTTGGGTTTTATTATAAATAAAATTACGAACCACTGAAGGCTTTCAAACAGAGGGAACATGTGATGAGATGAACGTTTTAGGAAACAGTTACTTTATTCGTTCTGTGAAGGATGGTTTGAAGGGATGAAACTAGAGATCCAGGGCTCAGTCAGGAACTTACTGTGATATGATGGTTATTGACATGAGAAATGATGGTTGTTCAACCAGGGCAATGGAGTGAGATTTAGGAGATAGTTAGAAGAGATAAAATTCAGTGACCAGCTGGTTAGATGAGACAGAGCGAGGGAATGGATTGTGATTTTAGCAGTAGGAACGGAGAAGCGACAGAGAAGAGAATATTTCAAAAGAAGAGCTGAAAGACATTCTTTCTCCCAGTGTAGCAAAGAAAGCATACATGGCCTCAAAATTATGGGCCCATTTAGAAAGGCATTTCATTGTATTGTGATTCTGGAAGCACTTGGTGGGCACTGTTACCTACTCAATCACCACAAATTATATACCAGCAATTCCACAAACCATTATATTTTCATTATATTTTATTGTACATATCACAAATACATATTCACTTTGATAGCAAACAAATGTTTTTTGCATAAAAAATAATTTTATAACTGTTGTATTTTTAGTATAAAATATAAACTTCCTCTAGTAACTAAATTGCAAAAAGTTTTGCTATATAACAGTAATATTTGTTTTTTTTCAAATAAAGGAAAGGGAATATAAAATTTTCAGTCACATGAATTGAAAACAACTTTATCATAAACTATTCATTCTATTTATTTTTTCTTGCTTCAAAATGTGTCATTTAAATGTTTTAAAAGAAAGTGTTCATGGAGCTCTTTTAGAAAGAAATTAAGAACTTTCCAATTGCAGAAAATTACAAGGTACCCAAAGGGTACTTTTTGGTGTTTTTCTTTCTTTTGTTAATAAGTACAATAACTTGATAAAGTGAATGTCTTTTATTTTTTTCATTAAAATTAATCGGCCCCTACAGTTTGCATTTCCACTACGCAAGTTGTCCAGACTCTGGTTATTTCACAGAGGACCTGCAATGAAATCCTTCCCATACATCTTTTCTGTTGTAAATATTTCTTCTCTAAAGCACCCATGCTGCTTCCTTAAGCACTATCCCACCCAGTGTTAGCCTTGCTCTGCCTTCCCCAGAGCCGTTGTTCTCTGTTCAAGACATACCTGCTTGCTGCTAGCTCCTCATATTGCATGTTCTTTCCCTTCTCCAAGATATCCCGTCAAGTTGCTTTCTGCAGTTGGTTCTAGCTTTGCTTGAGTATCATGTCCTTTAGTCACCAATGTTTGGGCCTAATGCCCCCCTTTTTTTTTAATCCTCACGTGAGGACATTTTTGCATGTATCTTCAGATAGAGCGGGAGGGAGAGAGGGGGGAAGAGAGAGAGAAACATCAATGTGAGAGAGACACATCAAGTGGTTGCCACCCACACGACCCCAACCGGGGCCGGGGACAAACTGCAACTGAGGTATGTGCCCTTAGCGGGAACCGAACCCTGGACTCTCCAGTCTGCGGTAATGCCCCCACTTTCTGAGCTCTCTAACACCCTACTAATGGCTCTATCATTTTATCTCACTTTATTTTATTGAAATTATCTAAATGGAACCTCCACCCATGGGATATAAAATTCTTGAGGACAGGTTGTTGCAGAGAACCTGATACAAACTATACTCTGTGTCTCAGCATCAGCCCCTCTAGCCAATCTTTAAGCTAAAGTCAGCTGGTGATAAATCCTTTCAGTTGTCCTTCATCTAAGAATGCCTTTATTACTCTTTCACTCCTGAATGTAGCTTCACTGGATATAGAATTCATTGTCAACAGTGTTTTCTTTTTTTGTTTTTGTGTTTTTCAGCACTTGAAAAATATTGTGTCACTTCCTTATGGCCACCATGGACTCAGGTCATGTGTTATTACTCTTGAGCTCATTTCAAGATTTTTTTTGTTGTCTTTATTTTAGGAAGGTTAACTATGATGTGTATTGATACAGATTTTCTCAACTTTATGAATCTGTAGGTTTGTGTCTTTTGCCAAATTTGAGAAGTTTTTAGCCTTTATTTCTTCAAATACTCTTTCATCTCCTCTGTCTCCTTTCATTGGAACTCCCAGTATAAGAATGTTAGATCTTTTATTTTTGTCTCCCTGGTCCCTGAGGGACTATCTGCTGCTTTTTTTCCCGCCTATGTTCTCTGTTGTTCAGATTGGATGAAGTCTGTTTTCTGACCTCAAATTCAGAGTCTATCTTCTGTCATTTTCACTCCACTATTGAGCCCATCATCTGAGTTTTAAAAATTTTGCAATAAATTCCATATATTTAAAAATTCTAACTTCTGTTCTTTCCTAAGATTTTCTGTTTCTCTCTCCTTTCAAGATAATTCATAATTATTTGTTGAAGCATTTTTATGATGGCTGCTCTAAAATCCCTGTGAGATAGTTTCAATATCTCATTCATTTCATCATTAACGTCAATTGATTGTCTTTTCTCATTCAGGTTGTGATATCCCTGGTTCTAGGTATAATGATGATTTTTATATTGTATCCCAGATATTTTGGCTATTGTATTGAGAGATTCTGGGCCCTATTCAAATTTCTTTATTTTAACAGGAAGGCAACCTATTTAGGTTTGGCATACAGGCCCTGATCTACTTTTGTGATTTTAATTACAGTCCAATATTCAGAGACTGTGTAGTGCAGTGTTGGTCTGGTTAGTGTATCGCATGCTACTGGGGCTCCTCCTGGTGCCTGCTGATGCTGTACAAGGGATCTGAGAGAGCTCACCAAAGCCAGGCTGCCTTCTCCCTCTACATGGGTGAAGGGACTTCTAGGCCATGGGACAAAGTGCTTCCTGCAGTGGGAACCTTGGTGCTGGATCTCTAATTAATAGAGACAAACGGTGGAGGAGCAGTATTAGATTCCAGGTTTCATGACTTCTACTGAGTGTTTTTTAAAAATTTACCATGGAAAAAAACGATAATGATTTAATGCATTTTTAACAGTAAATATGTGATTCTAACTCCCTCACATTTTTTTTTCTGTACACATTGTCTGCAAATTTATTTCTTTTGTGCCCTATAAACACCACATATTCTGTCATTTATGAGCCAAGCATAAAGAAGAGAAAATGTTTCAATGATGCTAGTATCTAGTGACTATACAAACTTTTTAATTATCAAGTATATCATATTCTAGGCATTGTGATAGTTGTGGAAATATTGTAGAAACATAAAGATAAATAAGAGATGACTTCTTAGCTTCTGCACCTCACTCCAAGTAGTTGCCAGTCTAATGTGACATACAGATGTGTAAACTTACAAGAATGTAAGAAATTGTAAAGTAGTTAGTTTAAAACAGACATAAACAAAGTTGTCAAATAGAATTGAAAGAGTGAAAAATCTGACTAAGCAGATTAGAGAAGAGAATTTAAGAGATGTCTTAAAGGTTGAATAAGAGTTAAATAATTGGAGTAGGGCAAAGGCATCTCAGACTGAGAAATGGGAAGAGGAGGAACATGGAAGCAAGGAAATTTTATCCCAGATGTTTTCTAAGCATCAGAACATGGAGTTTGCTTTGGTTCCTAACCCAGTAGGTCTAAAACTAGTTGATTATCATCTTCTCAACAACCCTTAAATGTGTTTATTCCTCTTTTCCTTTCATAATATTCTCAGACCCTTGGTATAGAAATTTTGCAGCCTGCCTGAATGCAACTCACACCTCTCATCCAAGTAGCCACCAAATCTTGCAGGTTACCATGTCCCTGTGAAGTGTCTTCCTGACACCACCATTGATTTCCCTTTCTCAGGTCTTAGTCTAAGCTCTTGTTACTGTTAATACTAAATAATGTATAGTGACCAAATAGTCTCTCTAACTCAAATCTCTCACTTTTCCAACATCTTATTTAAGCCAGACTTACATTTGGAAAACAGATGGGGTTATGCCATTTTCCTCATCAAAATCTTTGTTAACTTATTTATCAATTATTTAATTATATAATATATTCCAAGCACTGTGTATTAATATTTATTGAATAAAATTCAAACACACTGACTAGCCTACGTCAACTGACCTAGAATCCTTACTTTCTCTAGATTTCATCTCTCTGCTTCCCCCTGGAATTTGTTCCCTTGGTTCTCCCTTCCCCGAATTTCCAAGGATTTCTATTTACAAACACTGTCATATCTTCTCATCCAAAGACAACCTGCACATATACAGAGTAATCCAGTTTCATTGCTGTCTATCTTCTTAAAATTTAGTCTTCTTGTTTCTATTTTCTCCATACAAGCTACACAGTTTTCAAATTTCTCAGCCTAGTGTAGAATTTTCTGCAGGGATATGGCATAATCAGAATTGCATTTTATAAAATATATAGCTGTACTATGAGGAACAGATTGAATAGAAGAAGAAAAGCAAAGTACCTATTTAGATAGCTATTGCAACTGGCAAGTCACATCTCCAGACAAGAGATGTTGGCGGCATGGATTTGGGTGGTAAATGGGAATGGAGAGAATGGATGAATTCAAATGATTTTCAGAAAACACAATCCAACAAAATTGGTAACCTACTGGATATTAGAGAAAGGGTAAAAAACAGAAGTGGCCTCCAGTAGTCTGACATGAATAACTCACTGAAAAGTAGTTTCAGTTACTAAGTTATAAAACCCTAGAGAGTGAGCAGTTTCAACTTTAGATAGCATATATTAAGTTGGGGTACATGTGAGACATCTCCAAGAGTATATTGAGTAATATAATAAGTATATGTAGATCTCAAACTTGTGGTTGATTGCAAAATTGACCACATATGATAGTTCCCCATCCATTCCCTTTGATAGTACCCACTCAAGCTGACTTTAGGTTGGCATTAATGTTGCCAGTGGGACTTTAGCAAGCATGATGCCAGCAGAGGTTTAAAAAACACATGTATAATGAGGCTGGCCTTCTTGCTACTCTTAAGAACTTTATGATTGACCACCACGTGATGAAGACCAGGCTGACTTGCTAGATGATAAACTACTGTTCCAATTCTCCCCACTGATCTCACCTACAGAGTGTCAAACATGTATGAAGCAATTCTAGGTCATGGAGCCATAAGAACCTTCCTGCTGACAACAGACATAAGCCCAGCAGAATCAGTTGAACTAACTTAAAATCCACCACCCAGAAGGCCTACTGAATCCCATGCTGAATTAATGAAAATGATTTTAAGCTAGTCTGTGGTTATGTTTTATGCAGCAAAAGCTAACTGACATAACCTACTAGGGATATAATAATAGTAGGTAGCTACGACATAAAGAGCTCATTTGGTATTAACATGGTGCTAAATTCCTTATATGGATAAACTGAACAACAGAAGCCAACTTCCAATCAAGAGGGCAGTGTGGGTAAGCATGGTACTCGCCTCTTCCCACAACCACATCAAAATTACAACTAAACTACAGAACACCCATTATTCAGAACCACCTAAAATTGAATTGAATGGAAGTCCTATAACTACAAAATTAAAGAAGCTACATCAAGACAGGTAGGAAGGGCAGAAGCACAGAAGGCTGGGTCCCACACCCATGTGTGGCAGATAAAAATAAGGAGGGATACCTCAGTTGTGAAGGTCCTCCCCGAGGAGCAAGGGGTCCACATCCCACATCTGGCACACAGCTCAGGGTTCCAGTGCCAGTGTCATAACTTCTGAATATAAAAACAAGTGGGAATCAATGCTGAGGGAGGCTGAGGCTTCTGGAGTTCCTTTTAAAGGGCCCTCACACAGACTTACATAGACTCACTCCTTCTGGGTTCCAGTGAAGGGTAGACAGTTTGAAAGGCACCAGAGACATATGGGGAAGAACTGAGCTGTTTGGCATAAGGGTGAGAGGTGGAGAGGCAGCTTTCTCCTGGACAGACATGCTGATGGAGGCCATTGTTCCTTTGGTGAACCCTTCCTCCATGGGGCCAGCAGATGGGCACCATATCTGGGATTCCAGCAACCTGGCTCACACTGTTTGCCCCACCTTAGTTATTCCCTGAGAACCTCTACCACCCAACTTTTGGGTCCACCTAAGCTTTTTCCAGTGGCTTTACCATTGGAATTGCCTGTCTGGGCTCATACTTCAGATTTTCCTAAAATCTCTCAAACAAGCAGCATCTGGTCTCAGTGAACCCTATACCTCTCATTAAGTGGCCCCAGGCCCATCACTAGCAGCAGCTGGCCTTGGTTCAGATCTTGGCTTTGCCTGGGCACCTTCAATCTCAGCACAAGAAGCAGCCATTTGAAGATAGCTTTGTAGCATATGCCTGGTGGCCCCAGGTATAACACAGGCAGTGGTTGACCTTGGGCTGTACCTCCTCAGAGGCCTCAGAGCCAAAATACCCAGTGGACAGCTTCAGACCACATCAAAACACCACCCAACACCTCCATAAGCTACACCCTCAAGGGGTGGGTTCAGTAGTTACCAGAGTCTTGCTCTGTGTGGTGGGCTCCTGCACAGCTGATCCTCCAAGGTGGTCAGAGGTCGGTGGTCAGTGGTCATACCTAGTCCTTGCAGCTGATCAGTCTGAGTAAATCCTTCCCATTGACATGCCCACAGCAATCAAGACTCAATTACAACTGACAAGTGTACAGTTCAGATGGGGGGGGGTGCACCTCAAGTGCCCAGGTGGGGTGATCAGGAAGGCTGTGCCACCAGACCCTACAGGACACCTACTACAATAGGCTGCCCTGCCAAGCCTGGGAGACATAGCAACTCTACCTAATACATAGAAACAAACACAAGGCAGCAGCCAAAATGAGGAGACAAAGAAACATATCCCAAATGAAAGAACAGAACAAAACTCCAGGAAAAGAACTATACAAAATAGAGATAAGCAATCTAACAGATGCAGAGTTCAAAACACTGTTTATAAGGATGCTCAATAAATTTAGTGAGGACCTCAAGAGCATAATACAGGACCAGTCAGAAATGAAGGAAGCACTAACTATTTCAGTTAGAATAATTTACAGGGAATCAATAGTACAGTAGGTGAAGCCAAGAAGCAAACCATTGATTTGGAATATAAAGAAGCAAAAAACACCCAGTCAGAACAGGAACAATATAAAAGAATAAAAAAAGAGAGAGAGAGAGAATGATGTAAGGAGCCTCTTGGACAACTTCAAGCATACCAACATTTGCATCATGGGGTTGCTGGAAGGAGAAGAGAGAGAACAAGAAACTGAAAATCTATTTGAAAAAATAATGACAGAAAACTTCCCTAACTGGGTGAAGGATACAGGCATACAAGTCCAGGAAGCAAAAAGAATCCCAAACAAGATGAATCCAAAGAGGCCTACACCAAGACACACCATAATTAAAATGTAAAAGTTTAAAGACAAAGAGAGAATCTTAAAAGCAGCAAGAGCAAAGCAGTTAATTACCTGCAAGGAAGCTCCCATAAGACTATCAGCTGATTTCTCAAAAGAAACTTTGCAGGCCAAAAAGGAGTGGCAAGAAATATTCAAAGTGATGAAAAGCAAGGACCTATAACTAAGATTACTCTATCCTGCAAAGCTATCATTTAGAATTGATGGACATATAAAGAGCTTTCCAGACAAGAAAAAGCTAGAGGAGTTCATCACCTCCAAACCAGTATTATATGAAATGTGGAAGGGTCTTCTTGAAGAAGATAAAAAATATGAAAATAAAATGGTGTAAATACATATCAACCAACAACTGAATCTACAAACAAAATGAACAAACAGAACAGAAACAGACTCATAGATACAGAGAACTTTTTCTTGGTTTCCAGATGGGAGGGGGGTTAGGAGGATGAGTGAAAAAGGTGAAGGGATTAAGAAGTACACATCGGTTGTTAGGCTGATGATCCTCAGAGGGAAGGGGGGAGAAGGGGCAGGAAGAGATAAACCAAAGAACACATATGCATAACCAATGGACACAGACAATAGTGTGGGAAGGCAGGAGGGGGTGGGAGTGTAGGAGAGGGGGTCAATGGGGGAAAAAAGGGGACATCTATAATACTTTTAACAATAAAGACAAATTTTAAAAAATGCCTGGCTGGGTGGCTCAGTTGTTTGGAGTATTATCCAGTACATCAGAAGGTTGCCAGTTCCTGGTTCCATTCCCCATCAGGGCACATATCTAGGTTGTGGGTTTCATTCCTGGTTGGGGCGTGTATGGGAGGCAACCAATCCATGTTTCTTTCTCACATCAATATTTCTCTCTCTCTCTAAAAATCAATAAATACAAATTTAAAAAAAGCAACATATTCTTGGGTGAGGATTTATATATATATATAATGAAGAGTTAAGTTTTATGACTTACAAACCAGAAGAAACCTGAGGAAATTTAAGCTACAAACTTTCTAAGTTTATAAATTATTGAATTCCAGGAGTATGTCGTTTTGAGCTTACTGAATACTCTAAAAATGTTGGTTGATGGAAAAATGTTACTTTAGTTTATATCATTTTAGACCTTTGGTTATCTGTGTTAAATTTTTCTCAGTCTCTGTCAAGGTATATTTTCTATCTTAGTTTACTTCCCCCCCCCCAAATGCTAATTCTATGATTTATACATGCTTCATGGGCAGCAGGAAAAAATTTATAGCCTTCAGATAAAATCATAGACGTGAAATATTCCACAAATAGCAATAATTTACCATATAATTTGACATTTTTTCTGAAACATTGTAGTCATAGAATTTTAAGTTAGCCAATCAACAGTTTCTTCTAGTAAGGAGAACTATTTCATACCTGTCTTTAACAGTTTTCTTTTTTTTTTTTTTAAAGCAAAATAAGTAAAACCTGAATTTGTGCAATAAAGATGATAATGGTTGTGCAATGCTCTCCCTTTAGTGCATACACCACATTTGTAAATCTTGGCCATCACTCCTCTTGCTGCATTTATGATCTAAGGTCTACATGGATGCTCTAATTTGAGTATGGTTTAGCTATAATTAAAAGATGAACTAACAAATAGATAGTCATGGTGCCAATCTATGTGGTAGCTAAGCTATCACTAGAAATTTAATGACACAGGGAATGTGTATGTTAGTTTCCCACTGCTATTTTAACAAATTACCACAATTAATGCTTACAACAGCATGAATTTATTAACTTACATTTCTGGAGGTCAGAAGTCCAATGTGGGTCTCACTAGGTGTCTTAGTGAGCTCAGGCTGCCATAACAAACTACCACAGACTCTGTGGCTTAAACAACAAAAATATATTTTCTCACAGCTCTAAAGGCTGGAAAGCCTAAGATCAAGGTTCTGGCCAACTTGCTTTGTGGTGAGAGCTCTCTTCTTGACTTGCAATCAGCTACCTTCTTCCTTTGTCCTAACATGGAGGAGAAAGAGAAAGCTCTGGTATCTCTTTTTCTTCTTCTTATAAGGGGATCAGCCCAATAACCCCACCTTTATAACCTCACATAAGCCTTATTACCTCCCTATCCCCAAACACAGTCACATTGAGGGTTTAAACTTCAACACATGTATTAATATTTAGGTGTACCTAAGCATTCAGTCCATAACACAAGGTTGAAATCAAGGTGTTAGCAGGACTGACTGCATTCCTTCTTCAGTCTTTAGAGAAGAATCCATTTCCTTGCCTTTGCCTGATTTTAGAGGATGCCCACATTCATCGGCTCGTGGCTCCCTTCCTTTTTGAAAAGCAGTATATTGGTTTCCTAGGGCTGCCATAACAAAGTACCACAAAAAGGATGGCTTAAAATAACAGAATTTTATCATTTCTTAGTCCTGAAGGCTTGAAGTCTGAAATAAAAATGTTGGCGGGGTTGATTCCTGCTGAGGGCTGTTAGAATCGGTTCCATGCCTTTCTCCTGGTTTCTGATGGTTTGTTGGCAGTTTTTGGCATTTCTTGGCTTGCATATGCATTATTCCAATCCTCCACCTGTGTCCAAATTTCCTCTTTATATTAAGACATCAGTCATATTGCATTAAAGTCCACTCTAGTGACCTAATTTTAACATGATTACCTTTTCAAAAGCCCTATTTTTAAATAAGGTCATATTCTGAGGTACTAGGGTTAGGACTTCAACATATTTCGGGGGGCACAATTCAACCCATAGCAGTCAGCGATTGCCAGTCAAGTCTATCCATCTTACCTCACATCAAATCATTCTTACCTCCTCTTCTGCCTCTGTCTTCCACTGTTAAGGACCCTTGTGATTACATTGGCCCCAAACAGAAAATCCAGTATAATCTCACTATTTGAAGTTCATCTGATTAGCAACCTTAATTCCATTTTGTACCTAGATTCACCTTTGCCATATGACATAACATATGAGCAGATTCTGAGAATTAGGATGTAGACATCATTGCAGAGCCAATATTCTGCCTGCCACAGAGAGAAATTATTATTTACTAAAACTCTCAAAAAGCACCCTGGATGTGACTTGTTTGGGGATGTGCAGGTGATGTGACTCTGCAGGGTGTATGGTTGCTAAGCTGCCTTCCAAGGAGAGGGTTTTTGAATTTTGAAAGAGCTAAGACAGAGTTAAAGTACTGTGAATAGCAGAGCAGTTAAGCATTTCCGCCAGTGTTCTTGTATAGAGCAATCCTACATAAAGCATCAACTTCTGAACTAATAAAAACCCAACAGATATTAAGATTAGGTTTCAGAGTTATTCTGCTATTTTATGCATGTGTGCACTAAAAAGATAAAAGTTCCATTTCAAAGAACAAGTTTTATAGGATACAGACCTAGAAGAATTACATACAAAAAATCTCCTGTACTTCCACCCCATCCCTGAAAATACACACACACACACACACACACACACACACGCACACGCACGCACGCACACACACACACACACACACACACTATTTATTGTGGCTCCATTGGTAAACCAAAAGAGAAAGAAAATAGGGCTCTTTATATAGTGCTCACTTAAAACCTACTTCTTTTCTTGAACCAAGGGGAAATAATTTTATTATTTAAAAAATTTTTGATTACAGTTTATATTCAATATTATTTTGTATTAGTTTCAGGTGTACAGCATAGTGGTTAGACAATCATATACTTTACAAGGTGTTCCCCCTGATATTTCCAGTACCCAACTGGCAACCATGGGAATATTTACGATTCTGATATGGTTATCTCCATACTCAAGCCTATTCTCATCTTCACTGAATGTTTACATTTTGCTTCATGGTTTTCCTATAATTCATACAGTTAATATTTATTTTATCGTAAACTTACTGAGACCTAGTCCATTCAAATGTAAGTATGTAGGAAAGCATGTATTTCAATTCACTGCACTCAAAGGCAGAACTGAGTACCCCATTTGGCATACCTGTCAAAAGAGAGGAATCATTTTAAAACACTCTGAATTATTTTCAAAATCCCCAGGATCACAGTTGACTGGAATTTTCTTTGGAAGTATGAAAAAGAAGGAAGGGATAAAACAGAGTGAAATGGAGAGCGTATGTAACAAAAAGAATGTAAATAGAAAAGAATGGGAGTACAATGGGAATAAAAGAAAGAAGAACTCCTTGAAGGCTGAAAAATTAAGGGAGGTTATAAAACAGGGAAAGATTCAGAATCCTAGGAAGAGAGACAAGACTAGACAGAGGTATACAGAAAGAACTAAGGAAGGAAGTCAATACAGAGAGAATTCTAGATGTAGAGATAAAGAGAAAATGGGAGAGGACTTGAAAACATGATCAAGGAGAGAGGGCAGAAAGCATAACCTGGAGGCGAAGATTTTTTTATTATTACATGAAGTGCATTTTACTTTCAATATAAAGGGAAGAAAAAAGAGAATGTATGATTAGTCTATGATAAAAAGTGAAGAGATGATGGCAGCCAGAGGGACCAGGAGCTTCTGAGACACTTGGAGGACGCTGCCCTCTGAGCGTTGACTGGAATTCATTTTGCTAACATGGATCCAAGAATGACAAATCTCAGTGCTGGTGCTCTGCAAAGGCCCCAGACTCATCAATCATCCCAGCCTCTGCGCATGCGGGTTTTATAAATGATTCTCCAGGCATAGTCATCATGGACTCAGGGAGAAGAAAAGTGAGGTTTCTGCCTGCCAGGATCTTTGCGACAATTTCCCTCTGTGAAGTTGTCCTAGGTCTGGTGTGCCGTCCTTGCTGGGGCACTGCCTACAATTCTGTCACAAATGTGCAAGGTTATTGGATCCTTAAGTGACTTCCAAAGGCTGCACTACATCCTTGTCAGATAATTCTGGGATAATTCACAGATTAACATTTCAATCCTGGACAAAGATTTTAATGATATGTGTAATGTATGTGTGTGAGTTTAGGAGATGCCCCCGAAAAAGAAAAGAAAAATCTAAGCTCTGAATGTGTGATTATCCAACCAAATGCTCCAGGGTTTTCCATTTAAATTTTATGTTTCTACTATAGGCTCTGATTTCAGAAAGATTAAAAAGACACACTCAAAGTGTGTGAATTTACAAGGGAGAGGTGATGTGCATTACAGAATCTCCTTGCTTTCTTAGACACGGTGTGTGTGTGTGTGTGTGTGTGTGTGTGTGTGTGTGTGTGTGTGTGTTCAAGATACTATCTAGATCCAGAGTAGTTTTCTAAGTTACTATTGCTTTACTTACCACTAGGAAATGAAGTCTTGTGTTGCAAACTACATGTATTTCCAAGGTTCTTGTATTTTCAAATAAATATCTTCTCATTAACATGTATAAGTAAAGAAGTACTTTGATTTTTCAGATACCAAGATTGATATAAAATAAACAGAAAGTGAAAAATTGCTATTCCAAGCACTCCAGGATCATCTATCATGAAATCTTTTCAGCAACAAGTAAAGATAAATGAAACTGGAGACTAATAGACAAAGTCTTCTTGAATGAATCAAGTTGCATGTTCTTGTTACACAAATATTGTCATTTTTCTTGTTGTTGTTATTAGTAGCAGTTGGTTTATCTTTAGGTCTTTTCAGGAACAACAGACAAGTTTAAAGTCAGAGAATCCAAAATAATTTAAAGCCATTTGAATTCTGTTTTACCACCAGGCATCATCCCCAAAACTGTGAATCAAAGCATAGAATTATCTGGATTTAAGCCAACATAAAAATAAAGTCTGAAACCCACAGCTGGGAGTCTTTTTGGAAATCCTCCTTTAAATATTGGGTCATGGAGGAGAAAGGACTGAGAAAACAAAGATGGTGAGAAACGAGAAGGAGAGAAGAGACCTAAAATGACTGCAATAAGATCCAAATAGTCATAGTGCATATTTTCTGTATTTTATAAGTTTGAAGAAAATAAATAATAAAAATCTCCATAATTTGCCTGACTTAATCCCAGTTATAAAATACTTACTATAATATGCTTATTAGATCACAAACAAACTGCTTTTGACAACTACCTCAAAAAAATCTTTGTTTTCCTTTCCTTTTTTAATAGATTGTCTTACCCATTACAAATAGGATATTGCAAACAAATACTTCTTCATTAAGATAAATATTAAAAACTGAAACTGTGGATGATCTCCCAAGTGCTACTCTAATTCATTATTTATATGTTTGATTAACCTGCCTCTCTGTGGTGGGAAGAACAAAAGGTAAAACTAGGTTCTGGCATTCAGAATATTTTCAGAGACTTCGAAACATTTCACACAAGTTTGAGGATGAGCATGATTTTCTTTAGTGTTATTTTAAAAAATTAATAGACTATTTTTTATCACTTTTAGTTTTATTGAGCAAACAACTTTCTATCTCAGAATTCCTTTATACTCCTAATAATTGAGAACTCCGAAGAGCTTTTGTATTAAATATATGTGCATCAAAGCTGCTGCTATTTAACACGTTAGAAATTAAAACTGAAAACTTTTTGATGTTTATTAATCTATTTGAAAATAAAATAATAAAAATTACATAAATAATTAAAGTTAATAGAGGCAAATTGTGTTGCATTTTTAAAAATTGATATGTGGCTTAATAGATAATTATTGCATTTTCATATCTACCTATGTATTTGATTTCTTGCAATATGTTGTTTTGACGTATTTGAAGAAAATTGGGCTGTACACAGATATGTAGATGAAAAAGGGAGAAATATTTTAATAGCGTTTTCAGACAATTTTGGATGTATTTTCTTGATTTACAATAAAACTTGAGAAGTGAAAGTGTTATAAAGGTTGTGATGTAGAATCTGAAACATTATCAATGAACTTTACATACTCTGTTACATTAAATTTAATTAGTCACTTGACTTCTTTTTTTTAATCCTCACCTGAGGATATTTTTCTATCTTCAGATAGAGTGGAAAGGAGGGAGAGAGAGATGGGGGGGGGGGTAGAGAGAGCACTCGAGAGAGACACATTGACTGGTTGCCTCCTGCACGACCCCGACCATAACCGGGGACTGAACCTCCACCGAGTACGTGCCTTTGACTGGAATCGAACCCGCCACTCTTTGGTCTGAGGGCCGACACTCTAACCGCTGAGCCAAACTGGCCAGGGCAATTAGTCACTGGACTTTTAGTGGCTCTTTTATAGTTGGATGAGTTTGTGATGTTCTGCACTGGTAATGAAAGAAAAGTATGAAATACTCATTAAATTTGTTAACATTACCACCAACCTCACTAGAAAAGTCTTTAAGTATTGGGAAGCTTTCAAGTTCATGGTGGCAACATGAAAGTTTTCCAAGTTTTAATTTAAAAAACATTTTTTTTATTATTTTTGCCTGAAACCCTAAATGTTATTATTGCCAACAAATTCTGAATTGTTTCCTTCAAGTAATGTGTTCATTTTTGCATGTTGGGGAAAATATATTCTAAATTCCCAAGTCAGTAATCTCAGTTTTTCAGTTGTTCTTTAAAGTAAAGACAATGTTTATGAGAAAAGTGGCTAGTTCAACTCACAACTCCAACAGATGCCCAGGTGATTTCCCCAGAAGCATCGTTCCTGCATATATAACAGTATTACTTTATGTGTACTTTTCATTTTATCAGATTATTAAAAATGTGTGTACATGAGTTGAGATTTAATTAAATTAACAATTTCACTGCTTCATCAAGGACATTCTTAAGTAAAATTGGCTTTCTCTTCTTTCTTTTCTGTTTACTATGAGTGCATACATACCACTATACTAGCACAGTTGGATAGTTTTTTTATTCATACAAAGGTACCAAAAGTTTTGCTCATCATTTGCTTTGTACCATTAATGCAAAGGTCAACACACTACAAAAGGCATATCTCTTAGTACTATTAAAGGAGATAAAAATGACCTCATAGACCCCCTAAGAGTCTCTCAGCAACCCCCAAATTGCCTCAGAGCACACTTTCAGAATTTGCTCATAAAAAATATAAACTCACAACCTTTAGTTTTTAATTTACTTGTTTCTTTGGGTATTCTCCTTTCTTTCTTAGAATGCAAACTGCAGAAAAGCAGTTACTGTCTCTGGTTCTCCCTTGTAGCTTAGCATCTTGTAGCAGAGATGGATTAATGGAATCTAATGAAATTATATAGGTATAGATATAGATAAATATTTTAATAATAAAAATTAGATGACTTAATTATTTTCAAAATGCCTGCATTTGTGTGGCATAAACCTATAATGATATTTCTTACAAGTAAACCTATGTCTAGAGTTTCATGTTTTATATATTTTAACAATCAATAATAATAAAAACAAATGAGCATTAAATGTATTAAAAGAAAGATTATATTTTTATTTTCTTTCTATATAACATTATAAAAATAATTGTCATTTCAGAAATAATTAAAGCATTTACAGCCAAAATATGTAGGAAAAGAATGTGTTTTAGAGATGTTAGGCAGTCACTTTGCGAAAAATATTGTTTTTTCCTGAATTTAGTGATAGTTTTCTGATTTGAAAAATGTATATTTTTGTTATCTACTTATCCTAAACAAATATTCATTTTTATACCTAATTTGGAATTTTTGTTCTTAAAGAAGTCTTACTACCACCACCAACTATATAAGCTTTAAGGCCTCAAAATCTGGATCCATTTCTGCCTACAGTGGCGTCTCACACACAGTATTGATTGATTGATTGATTGATTGTATTCAAGTATTGTAGTAAAACTTAAATCCCTAATTGAGCTTTATGTTTTTTTATTTGGAACAAGCAATCAAAGAGATAGACAAATTATATAATAATGATAGATGACAAAAAGAAAGGTACATTTCGTGTATTTAAAGGAGAATAATCTTTACAATGAAAGCAGTAGAATGAATATTAGAAAGGAAACTGATACCACAAAAGGTGATAACATTACACAACAGAGAGTTGATCTACACATATTATATTTGCAGTATCTCTCTCTCTCTCCTCTCTCTCTCTCCCTCTCTCTTGCTCTCTCTCTCCCTCTCTTCGCCTGTCTCTCCTCACAAGATTTTGAATGACCTAACCTAATTTCTCCTAAGCTTACCAACACCTCTTGATGATCATAGTCCAAATTATCTCACTGGGGCCATTTCTCCACTGATTAACCTTGCACTCTTCAGTTATACAAACTAAAGCCTATATTTATTCCACTACAACAAAGTATTTACTTATCAGGTTATATTTTAGGAAACAAAGTAAAAGAATTTAAGTAGAAATGACTGACAAGGGGAGATATGGAATTATTTCATATGAGAAAACAATAGATTACCTTGACTTTAATTTAAGAAAACATATTAAGAAGACAGGGAAAGGGGCATGTAACCAAGGGTTACAAACAATAACATTAAACTGTAGAGATAAATTCAGCAACACTAAAACCCAATTGAAATGTAGCCTACTCCCAGGCCTCAACACACCAAAGGGAATGTTGAACATTCATCTTCATAATCATTATGGAGATCAAGTGAGACAGATCTTATCTAGCTACTGAAAGGAAAGACTGTGAACCAATTAATATATTTAAAGGTCTGCAATGGGATTAGATGTAAGTAAACCAGAATTTGGAGTATAGGCTATGGTGAAGAAGCTATAGAAAAATATAAAAGACAGCATTTTTTCTTATTTCTCATTGTTAAGATTTGATTTTTTTTTACTTCAAAGTTAACATTAAAGACATAAGGAAGAAATTTAAAACATCCTAAATTACAGGAAATCTTAATATTTTAATATTTATCCTACTTGTCCTTTAAAATAAATATTAATTTAAAATTAAAAAATATATTTATAAGCCTATATTTGGTATATATGCTGTATGGAGATAGTGGAAGAGTTTCAGGGTGCAAAGTTGTACCAGTACATGCTGAAGATCCTTACCAACCTAATTCTAAGATTCTTTCTAATATATTATAAACTTTATTTTCTACGTTACTAAATATCACTATGAAAATTTTACAGCAATCAATGAATATAGAGGTATAATTTTTCTCTGGTCCACAGGCCGACGCTGTAGCTGCTAAGCCAAACCGGCCAGAGGTATAATTTTTAACAGCTTTGGTTACTAAACATTTTTATTTTAATTGTGTCTATAAAGCACACACATACACACACACACACACTTTCATATATTCAGTCAATAGTTACAATACTTGGTGAAATTACCAGAGGGTCAATGTTCTAGGAACATAAACTAACGGAAGATTTTAGTTGAGTTTCTATAGAATGTCTTGGAGAAGTCAAATTTCTATAGATTCAGGAAAAACCTCTCTTACGTAAGAAAACCTTTTGACATGACCACTTTCTGTGTTTGACAGGTTTCAAAATCTGTTATAGAAAGCAAATATATTCCTGCCTCTCATGAGAAGATTTTGTCTTAGAAGAAATTCTCGACTGTGCCATGCTAATGTCCACAACACAATTTCTCACACAAACACACCTTTTTTTCTCTCTTAGCCTATACACTTAATTTCTAACTCACCATGAGAGCCATTACATTTATGAGCTATTACTGAGACTGTTTTTAACTTCATAATCTGTATTTTTTCACTTAAAGATCCCTCTTCAAGATGAATAACTTTTAGGTATACTTGAGAGAAGAAAGTTAACCATGAACATGTGCCCCCATTCCCTTCTCCCTGCCCACAAAATGATTCAGAGGGTTAGATTGCAGCAGAAAAACGGACACATTTAGCTCTATAAACAAAACTGTTCTAAAAAAAAACGTATCATCAGTTAAATACTAGTTCCAAGATAGTTGGAGGAGGAATGAATTTGATTTCAGTCTTGTCATTAACTTGTTCCATACTGTAGACTGGTGTTTGGGAGAATTATGTAGAAGTTAACCCAATTGTACAAATCAAAGAGGCTTTCTGTGACTACTGTGGCTTGTTGTTCTTACATTCGCTTTCCATTGACCCTCCTTTCTCTGCACTTGTTAAATTCCTCTCCCTAGAATTAATTTTATTTATTTAGTTTTTGTTGATCCTCACCCGAGGATGTTTTTCCATTGATTTTTAAATAGAATGGAGGGGTAGGAGAGAGAGAGGGGGAGTAGGAGAGAAACATCCATGTGAGAGCGATACATCAATTAGATGCCTTTTGCATGACCCTGACCAGGGCTGGGGATCGAACCTGCAACACGGGTACGTTCTCTTGGCCAGGAATTGAACCTCTGACGCTTTGGTCCAAATGCCGACGCTCTAACAGCTGAGCCAAACCGGCCAGGGCCCTAGAATTAATTTTAAAACCTGGTAGATATTACTCCTCTCAGGCCCTGCAAAAATACTGGGTAACTTGAAGCAGTATAACTATCCAGACCAAAACCAAAAATTTTAAGAAATCTACATTTCACTTGTTACTAGGAGAAAATTTTATAACGGCAGATTTGCATTCATAGTTATCTGCATGGTATGTTGACTGCTTTTATTTAGAAGTAATTTACCTAAATATAGATTAAGATTTTGAAAGAAAACAATAACATTCCACATAATTATAATTAGAACAATGAGTGTGCAAGAATACCTGCCTGGCAAGGAGCTTTTAGATAAGCTGATTTAAATGTTTTTGCAGCTCAGAAGACAGAAAAAATAAAACATTGTTTGAGGCCATCTTCATATCAACTACCGTATTTTCTTAAGTTAGGTATTGCATTCTTATTTTTTATTTACTAGCCACAAGGTTGCTTTTGACTTTAAGATATTTATTGTATAAGATTTAGAATTGCTGTACGGCTAAAAATTAAAATTCTAATCTTTCTTTTCCCAAGGTGCCTTGACCAAATCTTCTAGCCATTTCAAATCTTGTTATTTGTCAAATGGAGTGTATGGGAACTCTATTAGGTGATGTGTAAGGGTCCCTTCCCTCTATTGTTTTATGATTTTAAGAGGAAGCATCTCCTATAAGCTAAATTTGTCAAATGTGAGTTGACAATAATCATTGTCTGAAAGAATAAATTGGGGAGAATGAGAGTAGGTCAAAGAAAATATGAGAACGAAGTAATTGTATAGTTAGAAAGGATTTTATAAAATCATGAACTCTTTCCCTAAATAGAAAGAGGTTTATATATGGCAATTCTAACTTTTCTTCCTATATGCTTCTCACCCCATATTTATCCACATCATAGAATTGATCACGTTCTATATTTTCATTTGGTTTACCTGCTTATCTCCTCTCTGTGTATAAGCTGTGGGGGACCAGGAGTTGGAGTGTGAGAATACTGCATCTTATTTATTACTGATTTCCATAACACTTAGTCTTATCTTTGACACACAGCAAGCGCTCTCTAAATATTTGTTGAATGAAAGAGGTAACTTCCTTCTTTTCTATACTGATACCATTTAAATTCCCTTTTTTGATTTTGCAATAGGCATCACTCAACTGAGTACGTCACTCATTTATTGTGTCTGAGCAAGAGTGAGCAATCTTTAGGCCAAATTTGACCCACCATCTATTTTTGTAAATAAAGTTTTATTGGAATACAGTCAACACGCATTAGTTTACATATTGTTCATGGCTACTTTTGCCTTACAATGGCAAAATGGATTACTTGTAAATAAAATTTTGGGTAAGCTTCAAAACCAAAAATATTTACTATCTGGCCTTTTATAGAAAAAGGTTGCTGACCTCTGGTCTGGAATTATAAGCAAATCATGACAAATTAAAATAAGATGACTTAAATCAACAGCAAAAGCTCAATATAACACTGTTATCTTTTGAACTTAGTTTTATAAAGATGAGTATATTATAAAGGAATATTACTGCAGTTAATAAATAGGTTTCTTTTTCATTATTTACAAGTCAAAACTTTAGACTCCTTTTGTCTCTGTATATAACCTTGGAAACTTCATGTTGAAAAGCATATTTTAAAAAATCGTATTGTACTAATTTGGCCTGTGAAATTCCATATCTCCTATTCATGTGATGCTTTTCATTTATAGTTTAAAGAAGTTTATTCTCCGCTCTGGTTTCAGTGATTGGCTGCTTGGTATCTGACTTGCCCTCCAGGAGGCCCTGCAAGCTCTTCATTGTCAGCAATATCACATTCAGCTTCCTACTATTTCTTTCACAATTATGTTCTATTTCATGATTAAGAAAAAAAAAATCTGAACAAAAAACTAGATAAAATTGGCATTAGAAGTGGACTAAGATATAGAGAAAAAGTAAGGTGATATTTTCTTACTTGGAAATCCCTAAATAGGTGACGGAAACAGCAAACAACAATAGAATTAAGAAAGTTTTCCTATTCTGGGAATATGGTAAAAGCAGGCTAAATTTCGTTCCCAAAATTATCTTTCTTCTTTTTAAAATATTTCTTTTATTGACCTTCAGAGAGAGAGGAAGGGAGAGGGAGAGAGGAACAGAAACATCAATGAGAGAGAACATCGACTGGCCGCCTCCTGCATGTCCCCCACTGGGGATCTGGCCCACAACCTGGGTATGTGCTCTGATTGGGAGTTAAACCGGTGACCTCTTGGTGTATGGGTGGACACTCAACCACTGACCCACACCGGCCGGGCCCAAAATTATCTTTCTTTTTTAAATGACTTAGGTAGAGGCACTCAGGAAAGCCAATAAGACAATGTCTTAAATACAAATAGCAGATGAGACAATGACACTCAGAGTCCTTGGATGCAGGCCAGTCCACCAGGCCCAAGCGCCGTGTCAGGGCTGGCTGCCTCTTTTGCTCTGTGCTCCTTACATAAAATGTAACTCATGCATAATAGATGCTGTGAACTCACTAAGAAAGCAAGGGTAAACAAGTGGGAGCAAATGTTTATAGAACATTACAAAAAAACATAGCCTCGTGCTTAAGTTTCAGGAAAAAATAAACATACAAAAAATTTTATTTTGAAAACTTTCTGCAGCAGAAAGAGAACTGAAATGTCTTTCTGAATAAATGTGCATTTATGAATATATTAGTAAGCTTACTCCTGAAATACTCAACCAATAACATTTTAAGCTATAATTTAAGATCTCTTCATAAGCATGTAAAACAAATTATTGAAAAAAAAGTGGGGGGAGCAATCATAATGTGTATAATAATTAAGTAAAACTATCAAGTTTTTTTTTTTATCTTTTGGGACGTGTCAGGCATTTAAGAAGAATTTGGGGGAGACTCCTGAGTGTTAAAGATCGGTTGCAAACTAGACTGACTAAAAAGTCTATTCTTAAAGGAGAATCTCATATTTCTGATCGTATTTTCTTTCTAATGAGGGATATATATGCTTTTCTTCTAGAATGATTCAATGCATTTTCTTTGTAGATAAAAATTTGTTACATATGAAATAAAAAGTAAGAAATATTTATATACATTCTTGTGTGTTAGCTGTTAAATGTATTTGTGAGAACGTTGTTCATTATACCTCCTAGATCTCTCTCTATAATTTCCAATTAGAGACATTTTCTTTGAGTTTGGGATAAATATATATTTGTGTTCACTGTTATCCTATAAGACTTGGGTAACTTTTTACATTTCTCTCTTCCCTGTATCTGTCAGTTTATGCAACGCTAAATTTTATAGTAAAATGAAATAGCTGTATTTTTTCTCATTTGCCATGTTAGCTTTTCTCTCTTTTCCAGATTTGATTTATTCCTTGTCCTCCTCCCACCTTCAATTTTTTAAACTTAATTGTATTTTCATGTTTTTGTAAGGTGCTTTCAATCCTTTTTCTCTATTAAGGAAGTCAGTGAGTACTGAACCCAGACAAGCATCGATTGAATACCTTATGTATATTATTTGTAAAGAAATGACTGTTTTCCACTCTGTGACACTCCTCTCCTTGTGAGTGAAATGAATTCCTGCTCCTCCTTCAAGGCGGAGCTCAGGTCTCCCTACTGCGCCCCTTCTCTCATCCAGAAGGCGAGCCGAACACTTAGCATCAACGCCCCCGCGTTGCCTCTGGATTCACTTAGCACGCAGCTCCTTCCTGTTGGCGTCAGTCTCTACTCACAGCTTATCGGGCTCTTTAGAGCAATGGTCGCACTTTTTTCATATTTCTGTGCCCAATATCCAGTCTCTATGCCCAACTTATAACCCAGTACTAGGCAAACAATAAATATTAATCATTGTGTGTAGATGAGATAAATGAATTAATGTATCTGAAAATTTTGAAAAAATACAATACTTTAAAAGTGTGTTTGAGGATAATGAATACTTTGACTGGCAGGCTTCCACTGTCTTCTGTAAGTAACCAGCACTGCACTGCGCTGTTAGGAGGTGAGAGGGGGGCCTGCCAGGGAGATGAAATTCCAGTTTGTGATACCTTCAAGGAGTTGACTGTTCTGAGAGGTGTAAAATTAATACAGGTTGGAGTAGCTGGAAAATTTTTAAGACTTGGAGTGGTCTCAACAGTATGCATCCATTTCTTCATTCTGTGTAGAGTGGCAGCACCGATGAAGGAACAGTGTGAAATAGAACACTGAACATGGCTTATTCGGACAATGGTCAGAAGACTTGTCTGGAAGTCTTGACAGGTGTGTGATAATTAAAGATTAGTGGACAATATGGTTAAATCTTATTTTTAATCCGGCTGGTGTGGCTCACTGGTTGAGCGTTGACCATGCACCAAGAGGTTGCCAGTTCGATTCCCGGTCAGGACACATGTCCAGGTTGTGGGCCCGATTCCCAGAGTGGGGCATGTAGGAGGCGGCCAGTAGATGTTCTCTCTCATCAATGTTTCTATCTGTCTCTCCCTCTCCTTTCCTCTCTCTCTAAAATCAATAAAGGAAAAAAATATTATTTTTAGTATTGTGGGAAAATAGAAAGTAGAAGACAGATTACATGCAAGTCTTCAGATTTAGATAGAGTAATTGATATTTGATATGTATGAAAAGCTATAGTTCATTTTTGAACGAGAGGGTGACAATAAAAAGATTAATTTGGCAATAGTATAAATAAATGAATTGGAGCAATGTAAACCAGAGGCAGGGAGCTATAATGGTAACAGTAGAAATCCAGGTACGGGAAGGGGAAGGCCTAGATTAGCATGTTTATAATATTGACAGAAGCAAATTTTCTATCGGGAAAGTGTTTCAAGGCAATAATTATGAACCTTATTAGATGATATGGAGTGGTAAATAGATCCGCAATGTTTTCATTAGAAGTAAAATTATCATCATACATAGATTGAAATTACTAAATTTAATATATGCTATACTAGGGTTAAAGTTTTAAATCATAAATCCATAGAGAGAATGTAATTCCTATGTAATTCGATCTATGATGATGTATAACATCAATTTTTTTTCCTGTGATAGTTCAACACAGAGGATAATTCACACTCATCATTAATGTTCATTATTTGTAAACTTTGCAAATGATTATAACAAAATTATTAATCTATGTATATCATTGCCACCCAGAAAAAGGATTTATATTAGTTTGGAAGGGCTCACATATCGAAATACCAACTGAGTGACTTAAACAACAGAAATTTATTTTCTCACAGATCTGGAGGCTAAAAGTCCAAGCTGGAGGTGTTGGCAGGTTTAGTTTTTCCTGAGGCCTCTCTCCTTGGCTTGCAGATGGCTGCCTTCTTGCTATGTCTTCATGTGGCCTTTTTTCTGTGCACAGACACCACCCTAGTGTCTCCCTCTTTTTATAAGGAAACCTATTGGATCAAGGCCTCACCCTAAAGGCCCCATTTTAACTTAATTGCCTCTTTAAAGACCTTATCTTGAGTATGGTTACATCCTGAGGTACTAGAGGTTGAAACTTCAACATATGAATTTTGGAGCAGCATAACTTAGACCAAAACATTCTATACCCTGGGCCGCCAACATTCACGTCCTGCTTACAGGCAAAATATATTCTCCCCATTCCAACAGCCCTCAAAGCTTACTCCATTCCTGCATCAACTTGAAGTCTATATCTCATCTAAATATCATGAAATCAAGTGTGGGTGAGACTTGATTTTTTGAGGCAAACTTTCTTTCCTGTTGTTAACCTGTGAAACCAGGTGAGTTATCTGCTTCCAAAGCAGTGTTGGGACAGGCATAGGATAGACATTCCCATTCCAAATGAAGAAGTGAGGAAAGAAGAAATGGGTCATAAGTTCAAGCAAGTCCAAAGCCTAGCTGGGCAAACTCCAAATGATTTTAAGTCTTGAGAATAATCTTCTTGGCTCAAAGTTCTGTCCTCTGGACCCACTGGGGCGATGGCCTCATCTGGAGTCGACTGCAGAAGCAGCATGGCCTCCTCGGCCATGAGCAGCTGTCTCAACTTCTTGGCCCGGATGGTGGCACCCTGGCCTGCTATTAACTAGGAGGTGGCTCCAGCCTCTGAAGCCTAGGGAGAGGTAGCCTTGACCCACAGACCTGTGGTGGGAGTGTCAGCCCTGAGAATCTCTGAATCACTTTTGGGGTCAGTCTTACCTTCTCTTGAAGGATAATACATGTTTGCAGCTAGATAGCCTCAATGACCTGTCCTGCCCAATCCCAGAAGTCCAGGGGCTTTCCTTCACTTTGTCATCTCTGCTCTCTTCAGTCCAAGCTGGCAGTGTTTCTACTGGTATGACCTCTTTCTAGTCACAGCTTCTGCTGAGACTACTATTTAATTTATGAATAATACCCATAATCTCTTTAAGGAGTGATTGTCCAGCCATGCCCTTGGTGTTCTCTCCAGAACATGATTTCTCATTTATTGCAATATGGTCAGGCTGAGACTGTTCCAACTCCACAAGCTCTGGTTCCCTGTTGCTAAACAATTCCTTCCTCAATTTCTCTTTCTCCTCCCACATTTTACTCTAAGCAAAAAGGAGAACCAGCCCGGCCGATGTGGCTCAGTGGTTGAGCATTGACCCATGCACCAAGAGGTCGCCCAGGTTCAAATCCTGGTCAGGGCACATGACCAGGTTGTGGGCTGAATCCCCAGTGGGGGGCATGCAGGAGGCAGCCAATGTTTTCTCTCATCAATGTTTCTATCTTTCTCCCTCTCCCTTCCTCTCTCTCTGATATCAATAAAGAAAAAAAAAAAAAAAAAAAAAGAGAACCAGGCTGCACCTTTAACTCCTTGCTCAGAAGTTTCTTCAGTAAATATCCAGTGTCATCAAGCACAAGTTCTACCTTTCACAAATCACTGGAACACAGTTCAGCAAAGTTCTCCGACACTTGATTATAAGGATCATCTTTTCCCAGGTTCTAATAACCCATTTCTGGTTTCCATCTGAGACCTGACCAGAACACCTTTAACATTCATAGTTCTGCCAACAGTCTCTTCAAGGCAATCTCAGCTTTCTCTGACGTGCACCTCGAAGTTCTTCCAGGCTCTACGCACTGCCAGTTCCAAAGCCACTTCTGCAGTGTTAGGTGTTTGTCACAGCAGCTTTCCACCTCTCAATACTGCAGTTTGCTAGGGCCGCCATAACAGGATGCCACAGACTGAGGTGCTTAGACAACAGAACTTAGTTTCTTACAGACATGGGGGCTGCAAGTCCAAGATCAAAGTGTTAACAAGTTTGGTTTCTCCAAAGGCCTCTCTCCTTGGCTTGCAGATGACCTTCCATAGCCTCACATGGGTTTTCCTTTGTGGAAGTGCACCCTTGGTGTCTCTTTTCTTCCTTATAAGGGCACCAGTCCTGTTGGATTAGGGCCCCATATCAATGGCCTCATTTTAACTTAATCACCTCTTTAAATACTTTATCTCCAAATGAGGTTACATTCTGAGATACTGGGGGTTGGGACTTTAACACATGAGTTTTGGGAGAACACAGTTTATCTGATAACAGGATTTATGGCAGATATTTTAAACACAATTGTCTGTTTCATTTTTTTTGATGGTTCCAATACCCATTAAATGCTTCTTCACATGATGTAAAATTATTTTTAGAAACCTAAAGAACCTCAAAAAATATGCTTATATCACTCATAATTCTGTTCTTTTCTCTCCTCTGTGTGAGCTAATTTGAGTCTGTTGAGTTTATAAATTTTTGACCTCTAAAATGTTGCATATTTTATCCTCTCCTTTTATAGTAACTAAAAATATAAGTGGTCCCATATTCATTAATTTTTAAATTATAATCATACTCCTTTAAACTTTTTAACTTTTTAAGATCATTTTTGATATATGGGAAAAAAAAAAACTATTCCAAAAGATAGACCACCCTTGTTGATGTATAAACTTGGGCGTGTTGCTTAGTTTTTGTGCCTCAGTTTTCTACCCTATGAGGTAGATTAAAAATATTTACCTCATAAGATTGCTGTGGAGACTAAGATACGATGTGTGAATGTATATACGCAGTGCTTGGCTTCTTTATCATTTTATGTTCTCATTCCTGCTAAGCCTAAGAATAGGGCCTTTTCTCAGAAAATCGAAATCCAGTAGTTTAAGATCCCTGTTGAGGGCATTGGTTATTGTACTGTGTTATCATAGTGATTCTTCACCCCCTTTGGTGCTTGTAGGGCTGTTTGTTGCCTAGGTCCCAGACTTCTGTGAAGTTTTTTTAGCTTTTTTATATAGCCACTGGTCACTGAACGATAGAAATATGTCGTGAGAACTTTGTCATTAGGTGATTTCATCCTTGTGCCAACATCATAGAGTGCACTCATACCAACCTAAATAGGATAGCCCCTTACTGTGATTGTATATGCTACACTATTATACCGGCAGCGCAGTCGGTTTGATTACATCAGCATCACCTTCTCAAAACCTCAGTTTCCTCACCTTCAAAATGTGTGTAATAATAGTATTTACTTCACAGTGTGATTCTGAAGATTAAGAACATAGAATGGAGACTGGCATGTAGTAATCACTCAATAAACATCAGCTGCTTTATTTTTATTCTTGTTGAACAAGATTTCCTTGAGTAATTGTTTTACCTCCTTATTAAATTTTATCATATATGAACCAGCAGAGAACTAAAGTGCTATGATGTTTGATTAAATATTATAAAATACCTATGACCTTTGAAAAATGCTATTACGATAGAATCATAATTTAATTAACAATGTGCCATAAATTTGGGGCTCCTAGTAATCCATTACAGGAATATCTCACTTCAGGGTAGATGATGTAACTGTACTGAACCTGGAGTTGGAAGATCTGATTTCAGATGCTGACTCTACTTCTTCTTATGTATTTGTCCTTGAACAAATTACTTCCTGCAGTCTCAGTTTTGAGAAGGTAAGTAATTTGTCACCCAGCCAGTAACCAATAAAGCTGGGATTCAAATATAGAGACCAATAGGAGAACCAAAAAAATAGATGGTACCTTTATCGTTCAGCACTAAAGACAGAAGAAAGTTCCAACAGGGTTACTAAATATTTATTAATAGTTCAGGTCATTGAATAGAAAATCCTTGATGGGGTTCAGCCTCAGGAAACCAGTAGTAATGAAATAAGGCTATAGGTAGAACTAGAAGAGTGGGATATGGAATCTACATATTTATTTGAATTTCATTAGAAAGTAACCTAGATGTGCATCTTTCTACTGTTAACCCTTGAATTATTGGGCAGACAAAGTTTTTTCTCCTGGGTTTTTTCATGGAAGGTTTCTGGGGCTCCATCTGTTTTCTGCACTCTGATTGCTTCCTTTAGTAATTCTACATTTTGTTTTAGTTGGGGAATTTCCATCTCCATAGCTACTCCTTATCTTCCCTTTGCCCCTCTGCTTTCAAGATTATCCCATCTTTGACACCTGGTTCATGGTCATTTGCTCTCCCACTTTCTCCTTTTCTCAACTGAAGTCAAACAACCTAGTCCATAAAGTTTCTTGATCTTTTCAATTTTAGCCATCCTTCACTAATCTAAACCTGGACCTTGTTACTTGCATTTCCTTAATTCCAGATCTGTAGCTATAGCTCTCTATCTTTCAACTTTATTATTACCTTATCCCTGCTATATTGGCTCATTTACCTAAAAAAACCCAGCTCCTTAATCTTTCCTTTTCCCCCAAGGCCATTCCCAATCCCCACTCATTTCTTTTCACCTCATATTCCTAGCTCATTCCTACCTCTTTTCCTGCTCCATCGAACTAGGCCACACATCCAACTTTTCCATTCTTTAAATACCTCTGTCTCATCACCTTTTACTACTTACCTTCTGTTCCTATCACTTAAACCTGCTCTACAAAATCCCTACTCTGGATTAATACCAAAGTCCTGCTTCTGTTTCCCTACATCTTCACTGCTAACAGGGAAAAGCTGAGTACAGCAAGACTGACTACAACTGCTAATTTATCATCTGCATTCTCAGCCTTTGCTAAATAACTTGTCCTATTCTTCATAGCAGCTATTTTATGACCTTTACTGCTTCTTTCAAGTCTTTAACTCTACTGTTGCCTTAGTCATTTTTAGTAGTCACACTGCTTCTCTCCCTCCCCCAAATGGAAGTTACCAGGCCCTGGCCAGTTTGCCAAGTGGTTAGAGTGTCAGCCCGTGACCCTTGAAGGGTCACAGGTTCGATTCTCTATCAAGAGCATGTACCTGGGGTGCAGGTTTAATCCCAGGCCCCAGTCAGGGGTGTGTGCAGGAGGCAACCAATAGATGTGTATCTCTCACATTGATGTCTCTCTCTCTCTGCCTCCAATCCACTCTCTCTAAAAATCAATGGAAAAAATATCCTCAGGTGAGGATTAACAAAAAAAAAAAAAAAGAAGAAGAAGAAGAAGAAGTTACCAGGGCTGTATAACTTATCCATTGTAATTTCCTTTCCTAATGTCTCAGAGAAAGGGATCCCCACTCATAACCAGAATCAGTTTTTCTACTTATGTTGGAGAGTCACATCTCATCTCCATAAGAATCTTACTCCATCAATAACCTAAATTGTCAATTACATCTTCAACCTCATTATAGAACTGGAGGCCATGGTCTACACAACAAATATGATCTCCTACCAAGTTTCAAATGCTCCATCAGCATATTCTGACAAATGAATTCTGTTTGCCGTTGTTGCTGTCCTGAACCAAGTCTTCCAAAGTGGCCAGAACTTCATGATGCCAAAACATCTATGTGTGTTTGTACATTCACACACATGAGTGTGTGTGTGTGTGTGAGAGAGAGAGAGAGAGAGAGAGAGAGAGAGAGAGAGAGAGAGAGGCGGGGAGGGAGAGAGAGTGGAGAGCAAGGGTAGAAATCAGAGGTACATCTAAATTCTCTGCTTATATATTTTTCTTTTACTCTCAAGGCCCATTTTTGTTGTTGTTGTTGTTGTTAATTGTCACTCAAGGATATTTTTCCATTGATCTTTTTAGAGAGAATGGAAGAGAGGGAGGGAGGGGAGAGAGAGGGAGATAAACATTGATGTGAGAGAGACACAGCGATTGGTTGTGTGCCCCAACTGGGCCAGAGATCAAACCTGCAACCCAGATACATGCCCTTGACTGGGAATCGGACTCGTAACCTTTGTTGCTCAGGCTGACATTCTAACCACTGGGCCATACTGGCTAGGGCCCAAGGCCCCTTTTGAGCTAATAAACAAACTCTTGAATTCAGAGATCCCATTTACATCAGAAGTATATAAAATAGTAAAATTGCCATTAGTAATTGAGTCCTAAATGTGTAGAACATCAAACAGATCAATTGACCCAATACTTTTTCCACCAATTACACATGCAAAAACTTTAATGATTCTTTCAAATGATATGCTTTTCTAAATTAAAGACTAAAAGTCTTCAAAATAGCTTTTCATTTTTTTAGATCATAAAATGCATCTGCAAAGTATATATAAAAAATTCTACTCACTGTGCTATAAAATACCAGTGGGATGAAAGGTTAATGGTCAAAGGTAATCTGGTGACACATTACTGTCAATAAACCCACTCATGAGCACATATCTTTTTTTTTTTTTTTTTTTACTAAAATAAATGTACCAGCAACCATAGGGAATATATGTAGTATGATTAGAAATTTCTTGTAAAATATTTAAGAGTTTAAGATTTACCATATTGAACTCACTATAACCTTGTCCACCAGAAAAAGAAGTGGTATTTTCTTTCACAGCTATGGGAATGGTGATTCTCAGCAGAAATTCCAAACTGGAGAACCTTGAGTAATTAATCATTAATAATATAATAAAAGGCAATTCTCTAGGGTAGAAAACATGTGAGAAAAATAAATGTTAGTTTTAGGCGACCCCAAAGAACACCAATTACTTTCTTATTTGCACTGGCTTACGAACAAAACAGAGCCAAGAGGGATTTTCCGTGGCTTCTTTTCTGTGAAATCAAGCCTCAAATATAGTCACTACAGACATCACCAAAAAGAAGAGAGACCAATATTAAGTGGCAAAAAATGCTCTTATTTTTAGATCAATAAAGCTAGGGGGTTTGTACTGATAACATCAAATAAGAAAAGTATGTTGGTGTGTATATGGGTGTGGGGGGGTGCTTCCTGTGATAAGAATACCCTAGAATCGTATGGGAGACAGCTTTCCAGCCTTGAGACCCAAAAGGGCAATAGCAAAAGAAGCACCTAGTAGGACATTCTCCCGCAGATGCAGAATAAGGAAACATGTGGCTCATGAGTGCGTTTTGGTTCAATTCAACAAAACAGTTCTATCTGCCTGCTTTCTACCTCAAATCGCAAACACAGTCTCCATATCACTAGGCAATATGAAAGCACTTCTGTTGAGGAAGGCATGGAAAGGACAGGAAGAACTAGCTGTTAGCCTTAGAGAGTGTATAAAACATGGACAAGGGGATCTGCTCATGGGAGAGGGAGGAAGGTCCTCTAGAAATTCAGGCCCACTGAGAATCATGCCCACCCCACCCCCTTGCCAGATGCTCTGTGGTACCAGAAGGCAACGGGGCACCCACAATTGGGTCAAGGAGTGAAAGCAGGGGGACAATTTACCAGTGTAGTAAAATATGCCCCTGGCCATTTCATCAAATGATATTTGTAAATGTCATAATCTCTCCTCTCTTGAATCTGTTAAAAAAGAAACTCTATACTCTCTTTCCACCAAATGAAATTGGGAGAATGATTGATAATGTGATTTTCAGGCTTACAACTCAATTCTGAGGAAGTTTCCATATAAATAGAATTTGTGACTATTACAATTCTGGTTGCCCAGGTTTCTTAATAAAGTTCAGACGTTTTGCTAGGAGCACTGGGGTAAGGCATTTATAAAAAGCATCATGAATACTTCAGACTGCCTACTGAGCAGGCTTTGGAAAGTCTTTTTATTTCCCTATGTACTTCATTCATTTTTCTGACATTAAGATGAACTTAGAAGCGACAGCATTTGTCATCCTCCCATCAAAAGACTGGGCCTCAGACTATCTGTGAGAGGTTTTGCTAAAATAAGATTTTGTTTGAAAACTTCTGCCTAAATGTAAGAGAGAAAAGAAAAGAAATCCCCTCCCTGAAAAGGTTAAAACCATAGTGAGGGAAGGCTATCCTGGTGCCTAAAATCAGGCTTGTTCCTGTGAGCCAAGGCAAGGGTCCCCAGTGAGAAAATGTGGAGGTCCTGTTCTGAAAACATTGTAACCTTTCATCATTGCAGGATTCCTACACAGCGACAGGCACAATAAATAGATCCTGCTTTCAATTATGTTTCTCACCTCTGTACTCTCTTAATTTAGTGGTTGGTAAGGCCATTAAAAAAAAAACAACAACAACACTATCTAACTGAGGCTCTCCTTCTAAGTCTATCCTTGTAATGAGATTTTGAAATGAAAAATAGAATTCTTGGTGATATTTCACGTCGGTGTTGATTTTCCCTGCCACAGCTAGAAATAAAAGTGCCGCGGCTTCTCTGAGCCATTCCCTCTTGAGTAACTGAAAACATGAGAAAACTAACTTCAGTGCTTCTCATTCCCAAGGGTTAGGAAGCTGCAAAATTAGGAAAACTGAGATTTTAAAATTAAACCACTTGTGCATAAAAAAAGAATCACTTTTATTTGGTGAGAGCCTCCTGTCAGGACTGAGAAAATCCAAGTTTCTGACTTTGCCTCAATTTCTTCATATCTTCAAAATAGAGGGACATGAATAAAAATCACAGAAATAGCATTGTATAAAGACAAAGTCGGTAAAATTAGCACAATAGCCTTCAGAGGAACACTTTCAAGCTTTGTCCTTAAAGATGTGGCAGTCTTTTTTATTTTTTCCAGCTTTATTGAGGTCTGATTGACAAATAAAAATTGTATATACTTAAGGTGTACAATGTAATGTTTTGATATATGTACACATTGTGAAATGACTGTCACAATCAAGTTAATGAACCTATCCGTCACCTCTCATACCTACCTTTCTGTGTGTGTGTATGTGTTCATTTCAAGTAACTATGGTTACCATGCTATACATTATTCAACTTATTCAACTCCAGACCTTATTCAACTTATAACCGAAAGTTTGCACCCTTTTACCAATATCTCCTCATTTCCTCCAGGTGCGGTGTGTTTGATGGGAAATAATTTTAATCATATTATAGTGAGAAGAAAAAAAATAAGCACATCAGTAGCCTATCTCTGAAAGCAAAAAAAACATCTCCAAGGAAGCAGTCAGCCTGCAGCCCTGCTACGGGAAGAAAGCCAACGGTCTTTATTTCACCAAGGTGTCTTCATAAAGATGGAAACATTCAGTTTATGAAGCCTCTCCTAAATAATCGAAATATTCCGTGAGGCTGTGAGTCATCCAGAGAGGGATTGCTAATCAAACATTCATTCCATTTTCAAGTTCTAAATTGGGAATTTTAATAAGGTTCAACCACCTGGATTGCCTTTTTAGCAGTGTTCTCTTTGTTGGAGCCTAGTAATTATGACAGATACTAAAGTCTCTTTATAGTAATAACATTAGCATTGGATTGATGATCCCTGTAGTAATAATATTAACTGATTTAATTTTAGTTTTATGCCAATTGTTTCATAGATTATGGCTTGAAAAAGGTTTAACAATATAAATTAGGTATTTTTTTTTAATGGTGGTCCCATATTCTTGTCTTCTTCTAAGATAACAAGGAGAATGAGAAAGAGAAGTACAAACTTCAGTAAAATTGGAGACATTGATAACCAGAGCTACATTATATAGAGAAAGACTGTCAAAGGTAGCGAAGGTCATACAGAGACGAGGGGATGCGGAGAAAGCGTGCTTAAAGCTACAATTTCACGCATTGGGACAGAACATAGATATTCTAAGCAGTTTTTATGAATTTAACCAAGTGATCAGAGTTAATGTCAACAGTAATGACAAAAGTTCAAAAAAGGCACAACATCGCTTATTCCTGTTCTCACCCTGTGAAAAGCACAGCCTGAGATGAATCATGAGGAAACAAATGTATAGTCTAACCTGAGGGTGTTATGGACATCCAGCAGAAGTGAAATGGACCCGCATCCAAAATTTGCATCCAATAATGAAGCTGATGACGTGGAAAGGTTTATTACTCACATGATGAAGCTTTCAGGGTAAAGTGAACTAGATCCCCAAAACATCAAAAAAAAGAAAAAGTTTGCAAGAGAGGAATGGGAGACTAGCTTGGGATTTTTATTGTGAATAGGATGTGGGGTCTGGGCAGGTGGTTCCTACCTGCACATGGGTAGAAACTTGCATGCTTTAAAAATAATACTCTAAAATATATTATTGAGACAATTGCTGAATTTTTAATATGAATGATATAGTTTAGTTATTTTATATCAAAGCTAAATTTCCTGAATTTAAAAATTATACTGTTGTTATCTCAAGGAATGTTTTTGTTCTTGGGATCTACATAAAGTATTTATGGGTAAAAAATTATGAGGTCTGTAACTTGTTCAGTAAATAATAATATATATGTATATTTTAAGTGTATATAATATATACTTATAATATACTGTGAGTAAATGTGTCAAAATATTATCAGATAGTAAATCTAGGTAGAGTGTATATACGAGTTTACCTTCTTGCTGATTTTCTGTAGCTTCCAGTTGTTTTACAAAACAAATAGGTGAAATAAAGGAGGTAATATGAAATGTCTTTACTGGACATAAAGAAACAGAATTCACAGACTGACAGATGGATGTTTCTTAGGCCCTTTTTACTACTAAAGAGGATATAGGGGAGGACCAGATAAATAAAGACACACTCAGTAGGAATATACCCTGAGAAGCCTGAAACACCAATCAGAAAGAATATATGTACCCCTATGTTCATAGCAACACTATTTACCATAGCTAAGATCTGGAAACAACCCAAGAGTCCATCAGTAGATGAATGGATAAAAAAGCTGTGGTACATGTACACAATGGACTACTATGCAGCTGTAAGAAAGAAAGATCTCTTATCCTTTGAGATGGCATGGAGGGACCTGGAGAGTATTATGCTAAGCGAAATAAGCCAAGCAGAGAAAGACAAATATCACATGATCTCACTTATTTGTGGAATATAATGAACTAAACAAACTGATGAACAAAATTGACCCAGAGACATAGAGGTGGGGTACAGACTGACAAGCCTCAGAGGAGAGGGGTTGGGGGAGGAAGAGATAAACCACAGGACTTATATGCATGTAGGCATGACCAATGGACATGGACAACAGGGCTGGGGATGGGGTGGGGGGGATGGGGAGGAGGGTGTCAATGGGGGAAAAAGGAGAAACATCTGTAACAAAAACAAATTAATAAAAAAAAAATGTATTCACAACTTCCATAGTTTTAACTCTTTAATTCTGTAATTTATTTTCCAAATATAGTATATACTATGAAACATTTTTATAATTATGGCTCTTTAAATATTAAAAGTAAATAAACATTTAGATGGTTTGCCAAACAAACAAACAAACAAAAAAGACACATTCAGGAGGCTACCTTTGCAGGGAGAGAGACTAAGTTCAGTTCTATTACTTTTTGTTGACTGTGGAGAAGACAAACACAACTCCAACTCTCACACATACTCTGGGTCATACCAAAGAACTTCCTGCTATACTAGGAAGAAACTCTACTAACCCCAGACTACTCCCTTGCCCAATCTGAACATAAACTTCTGCCAACAGGATTTTTACTTCATGTTATCAACACAAAGAAACAAGTATATTATTCATGCAAAGATCAAAATGTGACCAGATTTCAGTTTTCTTCACTCTATGCCTTCAGTCTTGTTATATCAAATTGATTTTCCAGTTCCTTAAGGACACCCCAGGGAGACTGCATACATTCCAGTCATCTTTGGTTATTACTTTTGTCTAATATCAATGTTTCAATCAGACATTAAAATTAAAGCTCTTGTTTTCTCCCATCCAAAGTAGACCAGACATGGGATGGAGAGAGCTGAAATGTGTTGGGTAGGAACAAAGGACACTCCTCCACCCCTCTCTCCCTCTTTCTTCTGGATCCAACTACTCTAACACTGGCAGTAGACAGAAGGGACGAGGGGGAAGGTATTTTCCTCTACTGGAAGAGAGATAGAATCCTCATTTCTTTGTTGTGAGTCTTTCCTGGCTAATACTCTGTGGTTATAAATATCTTTTCTGTCTTGGAAGTCTAAATGCTATATCACTCATAATGATTTATACATGAGGCTCACATTTGACTTTGGCTCAACTTCCACAACCTCTTCTTTATAACATGGTATATTTAGCAGCGTCTTGCTGCTGGGTCCCTTTCAACCTAAAGACAGCTGTCTTGGAGGGATGCTACCACCCAAACAGCTCAAACACAGCTACTACCCAGAATAGTCTGGACACACTGGATATTTTTCTTATCACATCTAGTGGAGAGAGAGGGCAGTCTGCTGTCCCACAAATCCCACCTATTATTCCACCATCTTCTACTCCTGCCTAACCAAATGGGCAACTAGAAAAAGGAAAGCCAGACTTTCCTATTGTGTGATTCTCTTCCAGCTTTTCTCTAAAACTTAGCTTTGAGTGGGGCTGGGACATAGCTTCCTACCACCCATGTAAGATGGAAACCTCTATGGTAATTTTTCTTTCAACTCCATCTTTTCCTCCTCCCTCTGGTCACAGAGAGAATGTCATAAATTATGAATAACTAAAATTAAGAAAGAAAGGGAAAATATAATGTGGAAGATAGTATAAGTATTGTGCCTTTCTCATTGTGAAAACCAGGGAGGGAAAGAAAGGATTTCAAGTTGTTGATCAAGAATAGAGCTGTAGCAAAAGCTAAGATATCTCCCTTTTTATGGCTGCATTGTGTAAAGATACCACAGCTTTTTTATCCACTCATCTACTGATGGGTACTTGGGCTGTTTCCAGATCTTGGCTATTGTAAATACCACTGTAATGAAGACAGGGGTGCAAATATTCTTTCCAACAGGTGTTTTGGGATTCTTAAGCTATATTCTCTAAAGTGGAATCCCTGGGTCAAAAGTCAGTTCCATTTTTAATTTTTTGAGGAAACTCCATATTGTTTTTCATAGTGGCTACACCAGTCTGCATTCCCACCAGCAGTGTGCTAGGGTTCCCTTTTCTCCACATCCTCGCCAGCACTTGTTGTTTGTTGATTTATTGATGCTAACCATTGATACATTATATATATAAAAGGAATAGAACTGTGGCTATATATACAGGTAAATATTGTTAATTATCAAATAAATCACAAAGAAAGTAATATTAAAAATACTAGCTAGTGGAATGAGGGAGGAGAAGGCAATGAAAATATACCCATTTTGTCATTGTTTATACGGGCTACAGAAATAGAAGTTTAAATATATGAAGTTATAGATGTAAAGTAATATCTAAAGAATAATAAAAATAGAAACATTTCAAATTATAAGGAGGAACATAACAGATAAAGGAAACCATACTATGTAATAAAACATGAAAAACAAAAGAAGCTTTAAAAATAGAAAATGTAATTATAATGTAGAAAGACTAACTGAAATGAAACAGGGATATCACTTCCATTAGAGTGAATGGGCTAAAACTTCCCCCTTTTGAAATAGTAAAGCCCAAACAAAATATTTCTGTTTATAGTGGATCTCCAGCCTCCAAATCCAAAGAAATTTAGAAAAGTTGAGAATAAAAAGGTGAGTAAACAGTAGGCAGCTCTGGCTGGTTTGGCTCAGCAGTCACAGCATCGGCTTGCGGATCAGAGAGTCCTGGGTTCAGTTCCCGCTAAGGGCATGTACCTCGGTTGCAGTTTGTCCCTGGCCCCAGTTGGGGTCGTGTGGGTGGCAACCACTCGATATGTCTCTCTCACATTGATGTTTCTCTCTCCCTCTTTCTCCCTCCCACTCTATCTAAAGATAAATGCAAAAATGTCCTCCAGTGAGTATTAAAAAAAAAAAAAAAAAAACAGTAGGCAAATTAACAAAACAGTAAACATGAGCACAAATAAAACAAAAATTAAGATCTTGACATCAGACAAGGTTGACATAGAAAGTCATTCTATAATGATAAAGTGTACAGTCTATTATGAAAATCAAATAATTTTAAAACTTTTTTCAAATTAAATTAATATAAAATAGATTTAGCCTTAATTATAGAAATATAATATAAAATATTAGTGATAGTAAAATTTAATTCACCTCTCTCAATCTATAAAAGTTTAAGTGAATACAAGTTCCTAAAGAATGAGAGACCTAAATAGAAACAAATATATTCTGATAATCATGTATTTAACTCTATATCCTGAAAAACAGAAAAATACCTTCTCAAGGGTCCATGGAACATTTACAAAAACTGACCACATATTAAGCAACAAAGCAAACATCTTTAAATTCCAAAGTTCTTTGATCACAAAGCAAAAAAACAAACTTTAAAACTGAATGCAAGAATAAGGAATAGCTAGAAAATAACAATAATAAAACCATTTTATATCAACAGGTTTGAGAACTACTCAAAGAAAAATAGAAAACCTCAAGTCTTAAATAAGCACATCAATTTACCAAAGAGAATAAAATCAACCAATTAATTATTTAATTGAACAATTAGAAAAAGATATAGGAAGTACAAAAAAGAGTCTAAGAATAGTAGATGGAAAATTAATAAAGACAATAAGCAGAAATTTATCAATAATCAAGCAGAAAGTTGATAAAACTACTGAATACATCAAAGACATGAATATTAGGAGAAAATACAATAAATTCAATAAGAATTCACCAAAATATTTCAGGAAAAAAGGTGAGAGAATATACATAATAAATAAAAAATGGGAATTGTGAAGTAACGACCGGGATAGAACACTGAATATTCCTGTGAGATCATTTTGTTCAGTTCTGAACAAAGAAACTTGAAAGTATACACTAAATAGATAATTTTAAGAGAAATTATAACATTCCAAATTTGCCAGATGATATAGAAAATCTAAAAGAATAAGAGTATATGAGATTAGAGGACTACCAAAGAGTCTCCTTCTCAAAATGATAGGTATACTAAACTGTTCGATTTAAATAACTGTTCTGGACATATAACAAGACGTAAACCTTTGAAATTACTATTTAATTATATGAGCATGAAGGTAATATTAAAATCAGAGAAAGGTAGTCTTTAAAAGGAAATTGTAGACAAATCTAAATTATAAACAAACAAAATTTAGTAACAAATATCAACTAATTGAAAGACATCTATTTATTGAAAGAAGTTACACCATGTCCAGTTATGGTTTATAAAATAAATGCAAAGTTATTTTAATACTAGTAAATTTATTGATATAATGCACTCTATTCTTATAATGTGAAGGAGAAAAAAATTCCTTATATGTTGCTAAGACATTAAGTAAAATTCAACATTCAATCTTTTTTTTTAAGCCTCACCCATTTTTAAAAATTTTTTATTTATTTATTTTTAGAGAAAGAGAGAGAGAGAGATCAGTGGCCTCCTATACTCACCCCGACTGGGAATCAAACCACAACCTCGGTATGTGCCCTGACTGGGAATTGAACCTGCAACCTCCTGGTGTACAGGAAGATGATCCAACCAACTGAGCCACCTGGCCAGGGCTCAGTGTTCAATCTTAAAAGCAAACTAACAAACAAACTTCAATAATAAAGGACTAGTGTGGTACATACTAAATACATACTAAATATCTATTTCCCTCCTTCCTTTCCTCCTCCTCTTCCTCTTTGTCTCTCTCCTTCTTTCTCTCTTTCTCCCTCTGTCCCTCCTGTCCTTCCCTCCCTCCCTCATTCTTCCAATAGGGAGACACTGGAAGCCTCTAAAGGGGCTTAGACATGAGCCCCAAAAGGAAGAAAGAAGGGCAGAAAGAAATGAATGAAAGGGTGGAAAAGTGATTTGTCTTATATAACGTCGATGCAAATAATACAGGATAAATCAGGGTCATCCCACCATATCCCTAGTTGACTATGAATTCCATTTTGGAAAGTAGGTAAAAATCTGTCCATACTTTAGTATGGATGAAGTAGGGCTTATATATGATAACACATAA
Organism: Tadarida brasiliensis; assembly: GCA_030848825.1. NCBI lineage: Eukaryota > Metazoa > Chordata > Mammalia > Chiroptera > Molossidae > Tadarida > Tadarida brasiliensis. The sequence continues at coordinate 61,994,438 of CM061266.1, read as the reverse complement.
TTAGATGAGGTGCTTGATGGGAGCACCTACATCATTGGGAAGAAAATTATGAGAGAAATACAAAAGGTTACTAATTACTGGCAGAGCTCACTCTCTTAAAATGCAGATTGAAGGAAATGATATAGCATGAAATTGTTTTACACATCTGTCAAAAGCAAACTAAAATGATTATATCCTATTTCATGCTGTTTTGAACATTGAGATTTAAAAATATTCTAGAATCACAATTTTATTGCTGTGACAGCATGATTCCAAGTTCCACTTTAATGTAACGGAAAAAATAAAGAATAATTTAAATGAATTATCAAAAAAGGAATTTGTTCAAGTAATAAAACAAATTGGACAAGATTGAAAACAACAAGACACTAAATAATAAAAATAGTATGGATGATGCCCGTGTACTGGTGTCACATGTACGCATTCTGTCAGTATGTGAGAATTCTTAGCATCATATGTTTCATCAGAAAGATGTTTTCTCTAAATAGTATATAAACCATGTCAACATATGGTCACAGCCTAACAGTTTAATATAACTTAATGCACTGTTAGAAATCATTTATATAACTGCATACACTGTTAGGAATATTAAATATGTATAAAATATTATTCTTCTTTAAAATTTCTGTAGCGCTAACTAATCCTCTCCTAGGAAAAGCCCTGCTCCTTATTTTCATCTAGTGTTAGTAGACATACACCTTTGGGAAATCACTATGGAGTGGAAATAAATAAGTGCTGAGTTGTTAGAGGTACAGATTGGTGCCATATATAGAGTGCAGAGGTGGGAAGGGAAGCCTCCCAGAGTACATGATGATAGATCTTTACCTTTACAGGAGAGTCCATCCTCATTCAGTAAGAGTTTTCCGTGCATCAGTCAGAGGGAATCGGGAGGGCATTCCAGGCAAAGTGAGCAGAAGCACAGAGGTGTGAAATGGGCTGGCTTGTCAGGCATGCTGCAAGCAATTCTGTGTGACTAAAATAAAGGACCCAAGCAATAATGCAGTAACAGTTAAGACGGAGGAGTAGATAAGGGTGAGGGGGCCTCTGAAACCATGCCAGGAAATATATTATTATGGAAAAATATATTATTCATGGTAAAATGTGTACTAAAAGGTTTTAAACAGGTGCAGATGCAATTTGGGGCTTTAGAAGGTCATTCCAGCAAGAGTATGGATAGATAGGAGGAGTGTGAAAGTACAGGAAAAGCAGCTTGTAGGGAAATCATTTGAAGAAACACTGAACACCACAACTAAGGCAACAGAAGTAAAAATGCAGAGGAAGACACGCATCTAAGTGATGCTGTGGATATAGAATAAATTTATAGAACTTGGCAATTGATGGACTATTAGGAGAGTATGCTAAGATATAGATGAATAATCTAGATTTCTGTCTTGGGTGATTGGGTGATGTTGATCTTTTCATTGAGATCAGGAATGCAAGAAAGCATGTTCTGGGGAAACAGGCTGAGTTTATTTTAGACAAGTATCAATGGATGTGGGACATCCCGTGAAGCAGTTGGAGCTCAGCTCAGTAAGAGATGAGGCGGAGGAAGAGACTTGTGGTTGTTTATGTTTATTTGCTTTTGTTTTCTAAAACATAGGTGAGAGTCACAAAGAAGTTATTAATAAGTTTTTTGATATACGATGAATGTATTTGGGAAGAAAGACCACAAAGTAAAATTCAAAACTTTGGAAGAAAACCATTTGTAATTTCAGTGTCATCACCTCATTAAGATGTGATTACTTGCTAGAACAGACGAATGGCTTGGATTCTCCAAACCGTCCATGATTTCATTCTCTACTGTAAAGTCTGGAAACCTCAACTACTGTCTTATCCAGACTCTTCCCCAGCTAGGCATGGCCATGTATACCGTTGTAGTCAGTGAGACAGAAGCAGCCGTCACTGGGTCAAGACTTTGGGAAACTTTTTAAATGGAGAAGAAAACTTGAGCAACATATTCTTGGACTTTGTCTTGCTGGTGGGCAGACACAGTGTCCAGAGGGACAACTGGCATTGCAAGCACCAGGATGAAAACCACCCACTGAGGCTCGTGGAACAGGAAGGAACATGGAGAGCCTATGTTCTGAAAGAACTTCTTGAGCAGTTTCACCACCTAAGTGGCCATGTCTTCTTCTGAGGGGTTAGAAGCCCTCATCTCTTTAAGCTAGTGGTAGATCTACATTCTGTCACTTGAAGTAAAAATCCTTCCTGGTTGATATATTTGCTGATTTTCATACTTTTAACAAGAACTGTCCATCAAAAAGTTAGGCTGTTGGCCGATAGCCAGAGGACATTGGTATGCATCCTAGATTTAAAAATTTTTTGTTGTTTTTTCTTTATTAATGTTAGAAGGAGAGAGGAAGGGAGAGGGAGATAGAAGCATCGATAAGAGAGAACATCGAATGGCCACCTCCTGCATGCCCCCCACTGGGGATCAGGCCCACAACCTGGGCATGTGCCCTGACCGGGAATCGAACCGGTGACTTCTTGGTGCATGGGGCGACGCACAACCACTGAGCCACACCAGCCGGGCCAACCTAGATTTTTTTAATTGTGAGGTTCTGTTGATTATTCATTTTTTTCCCCACCCATTATTCAATACTATAGTCAGTATAAGGGAATATGGTTTATTTATTCTGGATGTATGCACTGAAATAAAGCCTGGGCTTGGAGCCAGATGCCTCTGACGTTTACAACTTGAAATACTAACTACAGGGTGGAGCAAAAGTAGGCTTATGCAAAACACACTTGTGAGTATGCAAAACACACTTTATTCTTCTGTTATAATTTATTATTGTATTATTTTCCACACAACAACTGTAAACCTACTTTTGCTCCACCTCATATAATGATTAAAATAGGTATCTGCGTTTTCCCCCAAAGGTTAGAGAGCTACTTCTCCAAAGAGAATGCATTGGTATAATTCTGTATCATTTAGGGAAGTAAAATTTTGTATATGAAATAAAAAATAATTCACCTTTTAAGATGAATTTTCAGACTTTTTTTCCTGCCACCCTCTTTAGGCCCTCATGAAGTCTCTCAGTAACTTTAGAAGTGCACCGCAGTAATCTCAGATACCCCATGGGCCAGGAGAGCAGTTCCAGATCTCTCTAATTTAGTACCTCCTGCCAAGAGTCATCTGCCATCTGATTAAAGATGATTCTTAAATGAGTAGAATGCTTTTACGCTTAATATTCTTTTTAAATGAAAAATAATGTTTTGGCGTAGCTCAATTCTTAAGACTGAAATTTGGTATCCTTTTCTCACTTTTATTTACATGACGGTTTTCATCCATTTCCACATAACTATAACTCCTTTTTACCGACCACTGTTTTCTTCAAATTAAATGACATGGAGGAAAATCAGTAAATGGGGTCAAAACACTTGATTTTTAGACCCAGCTAAATGATCTCCTTGGCCGCAGGATGGCTGGCCTCGACAGGAATGCTGCCTAGGAGAAGCCTGGAGGCAGCAGTCTGGCTGGGAGGGGGATGGAAGAGTCACTGGCAGGTGTTCTGATGTTGGAGACTGGAGGAAATGCCAGAGCCCTCCTCACTCCCTTTCCCCACCGCTGACCCTCTGCCTCTCCATTTCCTTATCTGCAAATTACAGAAGCTGGTTTAAATATGCATTCAAAATTCTAATTCTACCTTGAGTTTTATGTCCTGTCATTACATTCCCACCATTTATGTATAATGACTCCAACCTTTACTTTTCTCTGGCTAAGCCATTGTCGATGAAAAAGCTTCTAAGAAAAAGTCTTCTAAGAATTTATTTGAGGCACACTAACAGACTTCCAGGAAGCAAAATCTCAAAAAATTGAGAAAATGCTGCAGAGAATGGCAGGTTGGCAGCTTATTTTATACGTTAGAATCAAAGGAGGAGATGTAAGGAGGGTTATATGAAATCCGTTGGTGTAAATTAAGGGGACAGGAAAAAGCAAAGTGGGGAGACATCTCTGGGATTGGATAAATAAAGAGACACATACTTCTTTTACTTTGGTGGGTACAGAATAGCAATTAACGTTTACAGTACATAAAGATGGTATTGGGGGAACAAGATAACAATGAGGGGTTCTGTGGCCTCATGTTCGGTGAGGTGGGTTGCCTTGAGGGGTCTGGAACAGGAGGTTACTCTGACATTGCTAAAATATGTCATCTTAGATGCAACACATCAATAGACAGGCTCACTTGAGGTAAAGATTGACCTTCGTCAAGGGAGCTACAGGCCTAGGATGTTGCTATCTACTATGACTCACTTTTAGTTAGGAAGTTTTATATTCAGACCATCCTCTGTGGTTATTTCTGGTCTTTGAGTTTCTAAGGCCTACCAGGCAGGCCTCCCCTGAGCTTGTCAGATTTAGTATGTGTACCCCTTTTCCCCACATCACTACCCAGTTTTCCTTTATACATGTAATCTCTATCATATCACTGCTATCCCAAAGTCATGCATTCCTCAAAACTTATTTTCTCTCAGGAGATTATACATATTTTTTTTCATAGTGTTTGATGAGTTCCAGAGAAATCTGTCATATAACTATATCATGCAATGACTCTGATCCGTGGTTACCTGATTTTCTAGAATAAAAAGTACTTGAAAACTTGCACATTATCAAGTAACAACAAAAAAAAAATATTTTCTGTAGTTTTTTTATGTACCAAGGACTGCTCCAGGTGGTTTTATTCATATTTAATGTAATGTTTTCATTATAAGTATTCCTAGTTGGTAGGTTATCATTCCTTTTTTCACAGGTGAGAAATCTGGGGTTTATGGAAAACAATATGGTGTTTCCTCAAACAGTTAAAAACGGAACTGCCATTTGACCCAGTGATCCCACTTCTAGGAATATATCCTATGAAGCCTGAAACACCAATCAGGACGAATATATGCACCTCTATGTTCATAGCAGCACTATTTACAATAGCTAAGATCTGGAAACAGCCCAAGCATCCATCAGTACATGAGTGGATAAAAAAGCTGTGGTTCATTTACACAATGGAGTACTATGCAGCTGTAAGAAAGATCTCTTACCCTTTGAGACGACCTGGAAGGACCTGGAGAATATTATACTAAGCAAAATAAGCCAGTCAGAGAAGAACAAGTACCACATGATCTCACTTATTTGTGGAATCTAATGAACAAAATAAGCTGACAAACAAAATAGATCCAGAGACATGGAAGTAGGGAACAGACTGACAAATCTCAGAGGGAAGTGGGGTGGGAGTGGGTAGAGATAAACCAAAGAACTTATATGCATGTTTGCACAACCAGTGGACACAGAAAACAGTGAAGTGAAGTCAGGGGTGGGGGAGTGGGGGTGGGAGCAGGGAGGAGGGTGTCAATGGGAGAAAAAAGATGTCCCTATAATATTCTCAATAATAAAGATAAATTTTTAAAAAATAGGTTGACTGTCTCACCTCAGGTCATACGCACAGTGAATGGAATCATTCTTATTCAAGTCCAGATCTTTTTCACTCCAACATCTATCTCTTAGAACCAAAAACGTCTGCCACTGACGGGGCTCTACCATGTTCAATGGTACCAGCTCTTTGCCAGATCAAAACTCCAAGCAGACACAGCCTTCACCATCCTCATGTTCTTTATCACCAGACTACCAGCAAGTATACATTTTTCAAGCTCAATTCCTCATTCCAGAGTCAAATAAATTATTTCAAAACACCAAGGAGACAGGACCAATGTCCATCCATGTTTCCACTCCAGCTTTGGGCTGTGGTATGGAGCTCCCGGCCCAGAAGCAGCACTGATTTTAGCAGTGATCACAGAGGTCTTGAAAGGGAAGATAATTTGATTATCAGCCAACTGATATAGAAAGGTAGACTACAATCTGCATGCTCCCTACACGTGATTTAAGGTGATTTCAAATAAAAAAAGGAGAACAGACATAACACATTTCAAAAGAGATATGATAAACTACAAAGCTAATGTTTATCCTCACCCGAGGACATTTTTTCATTTTTTGTTCAGATAGAGTGGGAGGGAGAGGAAGAGAGAGAGAGAGAAACATCGATGTGAAAGTGACAAATCAAGTGGCTGCTACCCACACGACCAACCAGGGCTGGGGACAAACTGCAACCGAAGTACATGCCCTTAGCAGGAACCGAACCCGGGTCTCTCTGGACCGCAGGCCAACGCTCTAACCGCTGAGCCAAACCGGCCAGGGCACAAAGCTAATGTTTAAAATAAAGAGAATCTGGTTTCACATGCCAGAAGGGAAATAGGAATGAGAAGAGAAAAGCTGCGACAGAAAGATTAAGAAAGAGAAATTGCTGCAGGTGAGAGGAAAGCTCAGTTCAGACGTCCCCAGAAGCCCGGCTGAATGAAGCATCAGGAAGGGCTACGGCACAGCCGCACTGGAGACCTTGCTCAAGGGCAGAATCTGATTCAGGACTAAGGTGGGGCCCGAAACTACGTGTTGAACAAGTTCCTGGAGGATGCAGACTACACTTTGGGTAGAAAAGGACTACATTCATAGTGCAATAACTGAAAACGTAACATGAAAAAAAAACGAGATTCTATTTTTAATCTCTGAATGGTATGGATTGATTTGTGTCCCACTCCCAAAGTTCCTATGTTGAAATCCTCACCCCACATACCTCAGAATGTGACCTTATTTGAAAACAAGCTCATTGCGGATGTCATTAGTTAAGGTTAGGTCATTAGGGTGCGGCTAACATAACTTATGTTCTCATGAAAAGGGGAAATTAGGGCCCTGAGATATGTGCAGAGGGAGAACACCCTGTGATGATGAAGGCAAAGATCCCAGCGATGTCTCTACAAGCCAAGGGATACCAAGACTTGCTGGCAAAACACCGGAAGCCAGGGGAGAGCATAAAGCATTTTCTCCTGTAGCCCTCAGAAAGACCCAACCCTTCTGACACCTGCATCAGGACTTCTAGCATCCAGAACTGTGAGACAGTACATCCTGTTACTTAGCCACTTCGTCTGTGGTATTTGGTACAGCGGCCCTAGCACACTGATTAGAAAGAATGTATGCTTCTATAGAAGGAGCATCCTTGATTACGGTTTAATGAGAGGTTCCTAAGTGCCCCCTCCTCTCCACTCTTAGCTTTCCTTTACTACCAGTCACATGCTTTTGTCTCCATGAGCTAGTGTCTGGGAAATCCAGTCATCTGAGCACCAAGAAAGATCAGCGAATGGTATTCTTTCCAACTTGAAGAGACCTACTGGTGTGACTTTCTGGAACTCAAGAGGAAAATGAGGCTGAAAAAAATAACTTGCTTCCCCACAGTTACTTCCCCCAAGTATGTCAAACTGATAAGGAACTCACCAATGTTGTGGTCCTCTAGGTAGGTACATGGATGTCTAGTTAACAAGCCTCAGGGCTTTGTTATTGCCTAACTTTTCTCCTCATCTGGTCAGAGAAGCGGAGTGGAGAACCTACACTTCTGCATCCGTCACTGTCATTTCAATATCTTCTTAGTTTCTCTGCCCTCCTGTCTAGTTACTTGTTATGATGTCCATCCAGAGCTTCAACCCACAGGCCCACTGTAACATATAACTAGTGTCCGATGCTGTGTTATGTAGGTAGTGTACATTTCTGTAATTATAGTTGGCATACTTATTTCTCTTTTAGATGTTAAGACACATATTATGACGTATTGCCCTCTCAGAGAGAGACACCAGGACTAACAGGACATCTATCTTAACCTGATTCCTTAGTGGATAAAAGATCAAATATAATAGAACACAGCATGAGTGACTATTCCTGTAAAGTGCCCAGTACCTTGTGTCAAAGCAAAAGTTGCTCTAGACAACATGAAATGGGCAAGGATGATTTTATTTAAGGCTTTTGCCATGGGGGAGAGAGACCAGCACTCCACTGGAGCTCAACGGCACTGACACAAAGGGCTGGAGGGTTTCAAGAGCTACAGTGGGAAAGAAACCATAGATGCCTGTGTTTAGTGATTGGCCCAGAATAAAACCAAACTCTTTTGTATCTTTATGACAGGAGTTAGTTTTATAACTTGAAGCAAGGTGACCTCAGGAGTTAGGTTCCCACCTCCCCCCCTCCTCCCCCTCCCCCCCCCCCACACACAGACTGGAAAATGGGGGCACTGTGTTTCTTGATTATTACATTTCAAAGGGATGGCTCCCATGTCCTTGAGAAGTCCATGGGAATTCAGGTTTGTAAAACTGGGAAGAAGATATTAAAAAGATTTATTATATCCCATAGAGACAGAGAAATAATTTAAAATATGTTTTTTTAATTGATTTTTTTTTAGAGTGAGAGGAAGGGAGAGAGAGATAGAAACAGCCATGTGAGAGAGAAACATCAATTGGCTGCCTCCCGCTCGCCCCCTACTGAGGATCGAGCCTGAAACCCAAGCATGTGCCCTGAACAAGAATTGAACCAGGACCTCTCAGTCCATGGGAGGATGCTCAATCCACTGAACCACACCAGCTGGACAAGACAGAGAAATAGTTTAAAGTTAGAAGTTTTCTAACACCTATACTCTAAGGAAAAGGTGGTCAGGGGCCTAGACACAAGAAGATGCCTTTCTGAAGTTCAGTCAAGCCGAGCTGAAAGTTAGTGGTGTTTTGGTCACCTGACTCCCACGTGGATAGATGTTTCCCAGCACAGGCTTATAATAATCAAGTTGGCAGTCACTAGGAGGCATTGGAGACCACAAATGTAGCGTACGCTGTGTTCCAGAAATCAAGTCCAGATGTGCTTATTTCAAATGTTCCATCATCATTCTGGGCCTCAGATTCCCGATATAGAAAATAAATGCTTGAGCTAATTTTTGGACAACTTGGAGTTCTAACTTTGCCTCTCACCAGTGCAGTGAATTCTTCAGACCGAATGTGAATGCGTTCACGGGACAAAATTCTAGGCACCCTAGAATCAGCGACTAGTGTTTTGCTATGAAGCACCTAGTAACAGTTCTCCCTGATAAAACTAGGCAGGTAAATTGACAAGTCTCCTATGCGTATCAGTAAATCCCAAATTGTGCTGATCATCAAAATCATTTGAGGATTTTTAAAAGTACAAATTCCCAGTCCCTGCCCTTGTATATTCTGATTTCATAAATTTGACGTGGCTCCAGAGAACTCGAATTTCTATAAAATAGCTCAATTTACAAAAAATCAGATATGTTTGCGAACCAGTGGTTGAATTTAATAACATGGTGGCAACATGTCTCATGAGATAATTGTGAGATATGATGTAGGATCTATTCCCTTCCATTCCAGCATCTATAGTGATTTTTTAAAATCTTTAGTTGAATAGATTAATTCAACCACTTGATACACTATATAAAAATTTTAAAATTTCATGAAAAATTTCTTGTCCAGTATTTATAATTACTCTTACTAGCTTTTGGTTTCAAACGCGATATTCCCAAAATGGAATTTACTAAATACACGGGGAAAATGATCTATTCAATTTGTTATAAACTCACGAACATCTTTTGAAGCAGGAAGCATGAATGACTTTGACTTATCTTTCCAAGCCCACCCAGCCTGAGCCCTTTGGTTCGGTGACCAAACCAGAGTGGCAGCTTCAGAGAAGGGCAAGATTTCCAGCGCCTCCCCCACGCCTGAATTCCATTAGTGTGAGACCTTGAAACCACATCTGTTTTTCCTTATGAAATTCAAACAATTGCCTAACCTCTTGGCTCTCAAGTAAAACGTTCAAGGGCTCACATGACAACACTTAGTTGTGTATAATGAATCTGTTAAATTTAAACTGTTTTGCTAAAGGAGGAAAAGGGGGAAATAAATGAATGGTTATGAAACAGCTGGTTAGGATCTGCAGAAGGTTGCATTTTTCCACATCTCCAAAAGGTTTGTTCTATCTGTCATCCATTGCTTTGTTTAAGTTCCTACAGGCAACAAAATCATGGTGAAGTTCTGTGGATAAAAATACAATGTCTGGAGCCTGCTATGGCTTCCTGTTTGGCTAGAGGTAAGCCTGTCCGTAGACAGGCAGAAAGCAGCTGTGTAAGAATGTGTGTTTAGAATAAGTGTTGCTTGACAGACACAAAGGCAACTCACACGGCCCTGCAACACATCTCTGTTGAAATATTGCACGATGTGCAAATGTGTTTGTACAAGATTCAGTTCTAGGAGTTTAGTGGGGTTGTATAAACAACAGAGGGAGAGAGGAAATATAAGATGAGAAGATTCAGGAAAAAAGTATAAATGTTTTATAGTTTGCTCAGATGTAACTAATTATGTGCCAGAATGATTTAATGTATATTGCTTTAATTTGGAGTGTGTGTGTCTGTGTGTGTGTGCATGTGTGTAGACACAGTGTAAGTCTATGCAACCAAGGTGAAGGGAAGAATTTAAAAGATAGGAAAATCCTCAACCATTTAAAACCGAGAAACCTACATCTTTGAAGAATGCTGTGTTTTAAATTAATTACTTAAAAATAAATATTGATTTCTTTCATTGTACAGATAGATACTTCCTTTGATGAAAGTGAATGAAAATGTATATTCAAGATAGTTTAAAATAATCGATATTAAGCAAGATCTCAGAGAACACACTTGAGGGACAGTAATAGTAATGAGTATATTTCAAAGGTCATAAAAATTCAGAAATTTAAGTTTTATAAGCTAATATGTTCTGAACATTTGCTATATGTCAGGGAATATTCTAAGAGCCTTATGTGGATTAACTATTTTAACTCTCATTACATTACATTATAATGAGATTATTGTGCCCATTTCATGGGTGAGGAAATCAAGGCTCAGAGTGATTAACAAGTTGAACAAAGTCAGAAGCTTATATGTGACAGAGCTGGGATTCACTCTGCAGGCTTTTAACTTCTCCCTTTCTCTAACCTGATTCCAGACTCTGAATTATACAAACTCAGCATTTCATGTTAAGTATTTAAACCCAACCAGGCCACCCCAAAGGCAAAAATGTGCTTGTTGTACTTCATGCTCACAGGAAACCAATACTGCTGTGACCTGTGTTCTGTTTACCCTGGGTCTTTTAATAGTAGTAGAAAATGGGTGGTGATTTTTAAGATGCTCATATTCTTGTATGAAAAAAGTTAGCTGCAGAAAAATTGTCAGGGAATGAATTTAATTATTTAGCAAATGAATGATTCAGATGGGGGCTATTTCAATCACTGCATTCTATATTAAAATGTGAAGTGACATAGATGCTTAGCATGCCTAAAACTCAAGAAGTGGAAGGGAAATTTTTTTTGATTAGATAGACATTTTGGTCAGTTAATTGAGTTGGCTGGATTTTTTTATGGAATTGCCTTTGTTGATTTACTATTTGTGCTTGTGTGATATAAACACGGGCTGAGTGTTAGTATAAAGTAATAGATAAAATTGCATATAGCTTTAAGTGTGTTAAACCACAGTAATATAAACATGGAAGGGTCCTTGTTAATCAATGAACCCCTCTCAGCACAGAACCTCTCTATCATGACTTACAGTCTAATCCTCCCTTTAAATTATAAAGGATCTGGGGTAAGTTCATTTAAGTGATTTAAGGTTAGAAAGGGATTATTCCTCAGATTTCACAATTCTCAGCCCACTGTGCTTATTATACTTTTGTTCCCTCACAGTGGCTTCCGCTTTACTGAATTAGTGGCGTATAGTCAGCTACCCAATAGCATCAAAACGTGAAAGGCAAAATTATCCGTGTATCAGGAGTAGCAAGGTGGAATCTAAAAGACATCCCATGTAATGTTAGAGAGTACTTAGTTTGAATCCCGAATTCTCTGTGATTTCACAATAGTCCCCTCCTTCTGCCAAGTGGTGAGCATACCCCTGCATGTGTGCAAACACACAAATCACAACACTAATCTCCCACCCTGGATTCCACCTACTTGTGGCTCCCCATCCCCTTATGTAATCCCCATTGCTTCTTCCACAGGCACAATGGTGGAATTTCCAGGGTGCTTTGAATATTTTCTTTTCAAGGAAAGACAGAAATCTTGCTCATAGACATATGTGCTAGCAGGGTAAGGACAGTAAGCAAGCCATTTCACAAGATCGATGGTAGAAAGTGTGGTGGTTGACCAGATGTATAGTCAACATGACACATGTCCTTGGAGCTGTACAAAGGGTGAGGGCAGGGTAGTTTCCAGGACACAACAGCTCAGAACCTCTCAAAAATTCTAATCCTTCATTCCTTTCCTTCAAACTCCAACCTGCTGAAGCTGTTAAGAGTTTGCTGAAACTCCCTTTTAGTCAAGACTTAAGTAATAAAAATGATTTAATAAAGAAATACGGGTCCTTATCTCCAACTCTATTATTATTAGATCCTCCAAGTTGATGGCTTTGATCATCTGTGGTGCACAACTACCCATGTGGGAGTGCAGGCTTACACTAAGCTTAGTGTCCTGTAGTTACTCTTTGTAGTCAAAGGTGTTGCTGATGCTGGCATTGTTTCTTGTACTTTGCTTGTTACTATTAGTTGTATGTCCATACAACCTGTTTTTTGTTTGTTTGTTTTTTAACAGAACTTGGAAATAGTTTACAGCACTGTTTGCATTAACTTGTTACACTGGGAACTAATGATAATTTGAGTAAATGATAGTCTCTAGAGAAAGGCATTTTAAGGCAATGATATCTTCTAAAGTTGCATTTCCCCTAGGGTCTATGTCACAGTAAGGGTGTCATTAAAGGCATCATTTATATGCACAGGAAAGCCCATTAACAATGTTAGGGCTTTAAGATGTTGGGTACTTTCCTATTCCCTGAGTACTTAGCCTCTTCTTTGGGAACCAAGTCTACCATAAAGTCTGTAAGGCTATTAATTTCACTCTGTCCTCAGCTACTTCTCAAAGCATTTTTGAGGGCCTTCCTAAGGCTTTCACTTAGGACCTTAATTATAATGGAACACACACAGATGCCTGAATGTTCAGACTATATATTTAGAATCTTGTTCAGGGAGACATCAATCAATTTGTGTTTTAGTCTGTATTTGTCTCCCACGTCTTGCCATCTGCTGACCTCCAGAAATGTATCTATGTAGCCCTCTCCTATGCAGTGCTCTGCACTACAAACTCTATCTGCCTTTGCCTCTTTGGACTCCAGCTTTATCTCTTATCCTCAGGATGTCCCCTGGACTCTGCCTAGATTTCCCCTCCCTGCACCATGGCCTGGAAACTCTCTCCAGGCAGTAAGCTGGTGCAACTGTAGGGCTCACTGACTGTGTTTCCCGTCTCCAAGCAATTCTTATCATTCCTGTCAGTGATATCCAGGGTCATCAAAACCACTGTGTCATTTGCTTTATCTATATCTTGGTTATTTCAGGTGGGTGGGTAAATCTGGTCCCTGTCACCCTAGATTTACAGCAGAAGCTTCTAGGCTGTTGTTAGAAGACTTTTGAATCAAACTGTGGGATAATAAAGGAATATTTTGCTGGTGATCTAGATCAATGAAGGCAATTTTTTTTAAACTTTTCTAAAAATATGTTTTTATTGACTTTTTTTTAGAGAGAGAGGAAGGGAGAGAGAAACATCAATGTGAGAGAGGAACATTGATCGGCTGCCTCCTGCACGTCCCTTACTGGGGATTGAGCCCAAAACGTGGGCATGTGCCCTGACTGGTAATCAAACCGGGACCTCTCAGTCCATGGGACGATACTGAATCCACTGAGCCACACCAGCCACGCAATGAAGACAATTTTATTTTAAACTATGGGAACAAGATGAGAAATAGCAAGGATGAGATTGTTGGGTAGAATGTTAGAATTTCTCCTTCCTATTTTAATAAGGTTGTGGTAGTTTCCCCGCTGTACTATATGCTTCAGATTAATGGTAGAATTTAAACACAGAGTGATGGACTTGATAGAGGTGATAAAACTAAATGTAGCTACTGTTTGGAGATGGACAACACCAATGAGAACCTGGGTGAGACAAAGACTTAGGAAGGTGACTAACCTCAAGTCACAACACAGATTTTGGGGACTCCAACAGGAGGACTCCGTGCCTCATCACCAAATGAGGGATGATGTGACATTTAAAATCATAACTGTGTTCTCAACAGCCCCAACATTTGCTGATGCTCCTCTTCACTGGGGGGAAAATACGTAAATGTTACAAATTAATAGTTATAAAGATCTTGAAAAACAGCAATGATTTTGTTCTATGGCAGTACAAAATAGACACATTTTCATCAAGAGAGAAAATAAAATCACAACAAACAGAAATGATGTGATAACATAACTATCAGTGAAATTTTAATCGCACCATCCATCCACATAAACCTGTTTATTCATTCCAATGTTATCCAGTTTAAGAACACTTTGCGTTTGCTTTCCTCTTTCCTTTAATATTTGGACATTTTGTCTAGCTTGTTTGTAACTGTGATGTATTTTCTAGGCAGTTATTATTTGGAAGTAAAACCAGAAGCATCTAATAAAAAAAAATCCTAGAAAATTAGAACACATGGAAAAGTAATACACATTCAAAGCTATTGTATTTGGAGTCAAATAGATTTTGTGATGACACTGTTTCAGATAAATGAACTTATTGCAAAAAAAAAAGGCTATTGAAGAAAATGAAAGAAACCCGAAATTCAGAGTTGAAAATAAGTATTTGTTGGGAAGTATTATTTACTATTAAAGGAGAATGATGATTCAATTTCATTTGCAAATAAAGGCTTTTATTTTTCAGTTGTTGGAAATCAGAAAGGTAAGACAGAGATGTTTTTATTTAGGCTTACAGACAGATTTGAACAAATCTCTAGGAAGAAAAATGACAGCCAAATGATGTGTGAATGCATTGTTTCCATTAACTCAACAGACCGCCGTGCACCAAACAAGAGGGCCATAGCGGCACAGCTACCCTTCTCGTAAGACGCTCCCACAGAGCATCAAAGGTTATCTTCATAAAAGAGAGCATTTTGATTTTCATTACATTGAAAAGATGACTGAGACCAATTTAAACAGAGTTATACAAATTTATTTGCAGCAAATCAGAGTTCATTTTAACATAATTGAGCCAGCAGAAATATAACAGTGCTGGTACTATGGGTGGAATGTTTAATAATTTCCCCAAAGTTTACAGAGAGAGAGGGAAGACTTTTATGTAAATACTGTCAAGATCACCATTTAGTGTTCATTTGGATGATGTTCTGTTGGCTAATGAAACTCCACAATTCTCTGACTACTGGTAATTCTTTGAATGACAGTATTCAGGCTTCTGCAAAAGATTGGCAATATTTCAATAGATTATAAACCAGACAAATAGATTATATTGAGGAAACTAGGTGGCTCATAAAGATAGGTTGGACTGCATGTTAACAGACACTGGAGCTCTGTCTAAAACATTTTAGATGATATTAAAATATTGGAGGTGGCATCATATGAATATTTAAGTTACACAGGTAGCCAGTGAATGGAACAGTTTCTGAATTTGGTTTCCAAATTAGAAATTATTATTATTTTTTTCTCTAAAAAATGTTCAGCACATGTTAAGTACCAGTACTAGTAAAATTCTTTCTGAGGAACTTCAAAATAAAACTATGTATTTTTCTTTAAAACAGAAAAATTCTGTACTGTTTCTCATCTTATAAAATTAATGAATATTCAAAACAATTTATGACAGGGCACAGAAGGAAGTATACTTTCTGAATTTTCTTTCTAAATCTAAATTATTGGCGATTTGAAAAAAACATCAAAAGGAAGATTTCTAAAATATTTCACTTTTTTTTTTTTAATTTTTTTTTCTTTATTGACTTTTAGAGAGAGAGGGAGGTAGAGGGAGAAAGAGATAGAAACACTGATGAGAGAGAACATCAATTGGCCACCTCCTGCATGTCTCCCACTGGGGATTGGGCCTACAACCTGGGCATGTGTCCTGATCGGTAATCGAACCGGCGACCTCTTGGTGCATGGGTCGATGCTCAACCACTGAGCCACACTGGCAGGGGAAAACATTTTTTCTTACTTCATCAGAATATTATACAACTCATATTCAGATTTCTGGGTGCTTTAAGCAGAATGAAAATGTAGTTTAAGTAATCATCAGAGGTGTATAAAATTTTTATAGCCTTCATGCAAATAAGATTTTATATCTTGACTCTTGCAGGAATAATGCAAAGTTTGGCTTCATCACAGAATGTGATCAATAATGCTCTTTGCTTTTGAGAGCTATTACATGTTGTGTTGTCTTGGCCAATCTCTACATCAGCACAGAATTTCATTTTCTACTTTGTATTACAGATAAAAAATGCCAATTCTTACTGCAAAGGCAAAAGAGAGAGCCAGTGGTCTGGAATTGAAGATATCAAGTAGAAATTGGTAACCAATTTATATTTATCTAGCCTGAAAGGCTCTCTGTTCCTGGAGGAAAAAATTACAACATCAGTTTGGATAAGGATAAGTATTTTCCAAACTTAATCATAAAAATTTTATATCGCATTTACTTCATATACTAACCTATTTAAATTTCCAACTTTTAATTATAAGTTTAAAATGTTCTGCTCTGTTTTTGGTTTTATGTGATGATGGCTCTTTTCAGGACTATGTACTGGAAATCACATATTATTTTATGAAAACAGTATTTTATTATTCAAGATACTAAACTTGAAAAATGTTAAAATGAAATTGTTCACAAAGCTGCTTGCTTATTAGTGGTTATTCATGGAGAAATATTTCTCTAGCTGACTATATAATCTGCAACCCCAATTACCATTTCAATAATGCTAGGCTTCTGCTCCAGCCATTAAAATCCTGGCAGCACAAGCACTTTCAACTTCTAGGTGCCATTTGCCCTATTATGAATGGATTTGTATCCCCTGAAAGTTCCTATGTTGAAGTCCTAATCCCCAGTGGGACTATATTTGAGATAGGGTCCTTAACAGGTAATTAATATTAAATGAGGGGGTCCTATAAGGGGGTCCTTATAAGAGAAAGAGACACCAGGGGTGTCAGCATAAAGAGAAAAGGTAATTTGAGAAAACATCCAGACGTCAGCCATCTGCAAGCAAACAGAGAGGCCTCAGGGGAAACCAAACCCACCAACACCTTGATCTTGGACTTCCAGCCTCTGGAACAAGGAGAAAATCAATTTCTGCTGATTAAGCTTCCCTGTCTATGCTGTTCTATTATGGTAACCGAGCAGACTAATACATGCTCCAAGAAGTGCTACGTTATTTTCTGTTAATTGGACTTCTAGCTATTATTCATATGATTTATGTACGTGAAGAATGTGTGGAGAGAAATATTTCTTATTCATTGTAACAGATATTTCCAAGTGTAAAATGGGAATGCATACACCAAGCAAAGCAGGCTATTTCCAAACTAATAATTAGAACTTTTGCCTCAGTCTGAGTAAGTTATAATGGTTTTAAAATTAATCTTCTTCAATCACCAATCTAATTTTCTTAATAAGGTGATACAGAATCAAAATCTGTTTACCGGGCTTACATGTTCCCAACATATGGGTTGACATCTTGGATTTCTCATGCATAAATATCACCAAAAATGTTCTGAAATCTTATTACCTCTTATGTCCCTATCATGGGATATACTTCAAGCAATTCCCCTTGGTATTCTTATTTAGGATTTGTTACTTAATAGCTAGCTAGAGGAACCTTTATATTTCTCTCTAATATGCCCATGTAGTTTCAATTCACAATACAAAGGTATAAATAAGGGAAAGAACTTAATAAAAATATAAGGAAAGACCGCTGCAGAAATAACTTCTTCCCACTCCCATCTATGCCTCTCGATTGCATTCACCCATATTTGATCCCAAACCAGGCTATTTCTGTGAATGGGAGTTTTATTAAATGTTCCTTTTGTGCAATGACTTAGCTAGGTCTCACCCTCCAATATGATGTTGTTCTAGAGCACCAGTTAATAAACTTTCCTGCAGACCATATCTGACCTGATGCCTGTTTCTGTAAAGGGATTTTTACTGGAACAAGGCCAGGGCCATCATTTTGCATTTTGTGTGTGGCTGCTTCTTCAGTATGGCAGCAGAGTTGAGAAATTGGGTATTACAACAGAGACTTGAGCCCACAAAGCCTAAATTATGTGGTCCTTACAATAAAAGCTTGCAGACCCCTGTTCTATGGTAAGGATGGGGACTAGGAGAGAGTTAGAAGAATAAGATTTGTTCTTAGGGCATCATTCAAAGAACAGGGATAGTCGTTTACACAGGGCATGCATAAAGGACTTCTCCAGAACAACACTAGACTTCATCTGTGCACGCAGGCCTGTTCCCCATTGGCCTTTCTATTCCAAGTTTCCCACATTACTGGAAAAGGCTTATTTCCTCTGAACACCCAATCTGCAGAGAAGGGGTTTACATTTTAATGGCTTAAGAACTTTGTCTCATTAGATGGTAAGATATCACTAACAATTTGACATTAAAACAATTTGAGATCTTGTTGAAAGTACTTTGTAACTCCATTCTGAGTCTAAGCACAATCAGTATGAGTATCTGATCCTATGTATGACTCTTACTTCCTCTTTTACAAAATGAGAGCATTAAAACAATACAGTTTACAAAATTCACTTTGCCTAGGCTAATACTTACTTCCACTTTCTTATTACCCGTGGGCTCCAACCTCAAACAAAATTTTAAAAAGCTTCTTAGAAACTGACTGAATAAACTGACTGTGCAAGAATGGTCAGAATGCAGGGAAGGAAGCCAAGACTTTGGGGTGTTAGAGAAATTAAGCCACATTTAAATGAACTTGAATTGTATGCATTTTTCTCTACCACCTGAAATTCCATTCCTTTCATGCCTGAAGCATCAATTTCACATGACATAAAGTTTAGAAAGAAAATCCAAATGAAGCTAAGGGTGTTGAGCATTAATTCATGAAATTGTCTGCTAGTCTTCTGTCCTTATCAAGTCACAAGCCAAGCAGTTCATAAATATATTAGTCCTGCAGGGCTCATCAATAAGATCCAGATTGGCAATCCAAATTGTGAAATTAGTCTACCAGAAGTCTGGAGTTTATTTTGTGATCTTCATTTTTGTTGTATTGCTTAAACTTAAACACTTACTAAATATCACCAAATCTGTAGCAATCTGGAAAGATGATGGCACTGGTAGAATAGTTTTTAAATCTATATAACAGACAGCAATTAGAACAGCAAAACTAAAAACCTAGAGTCAACAGCTACAACAAAGTTAGGCAAAATGTGTCACCACAAAACCCGAAAGTTGAGTAACCTGAAAGTTGAGTAAATGGAGACAAACCACTGAGAGCAACCAACTCACAAGCAATCAGAAACTCACCAGGAAGAAACAACGAGAAGGCAATGTGTTTGAACCACGTTGAAATCTAAAGAACCCCTGTCATAAACAACCATTCACTGAAAACCTCAGTGGGCCAATCAGAGAAGAGTAACTGAGACAAAGAGGGAAGTGGGCAATCATCAATTCACAACTGGGTTTAAGGGCCCACAAGGTCAGATGGCACTGATGTTATCTGAACTCCTGAAACACTGAGAAAAACCTGAATCTCCCTTTCAGGATAGAGTCTCACTGAAAGAAACTGCTGAGTGGAATCCACACTCTAGAGAAATTTCAAAATGTAGAGCAGAGAAATAGCAGAGAAAGAAAAAAGGTTTTACCTAAAATTGGAGAGAAGAGGCCAGGCATAACTCAGAAATTACAGGATCATAATTTTATTACCTTATGGACACAATAGAAGAGAAATCTGAAGAGCTGTGAAGCTAGGAAAATTATTCCAGTTCACCTTTCTTCCTAAAATTATACAAAAAAAATTATCTCACCTAAAAATAAACAAAGTCAAATATTGCTGTTGACTCCCAGGCAAAGTCACTTTAGGGAGGAACGAAACCTAAGGAGCAGCATAGGCATTCTACAGACAATGAAGGAAATCCAGAAAGAACACTCATTAATTGGTAAAAACAGCAATCTAATATATTACAAAACAATAACAGAAAGTAAAAAATAATGATATAAGCAATAAAAGACTAACAAATTGAAAACAAAACTCAAAAATAAGTGACTGGCACTGAACAGTGTGGCTCAGATGGTTGGAGGATCATCTTGTGCACCTAAGGGTCTCGAGTTCCATTCTAGGTCAGAGCACATACCTAGGTTGTGGGTTTACTCCAGTCAGGGTTGTACGGAAGGCAACATCTCTCTCTCTCTCTCTCTCCCCACCCCACCCCCCACTTCCTCTCTCTCTAAAATCAATTTTAAACATATCCTTGGGTAAGGATTAACAAAAAAATAAAAATTAAAAATAAGTAAATAAATAATAAAAAATAAGGTGACTGTAGAAAGGAAGTTTTAAAAAGTCTTTTTAAAAACAGAAGCTAAGACAGAGATTTGGGTATATGCTATTTTATTGAGAACATGTTCTTCAGAATAAAGAAATGCAATGAGGGAGTGAGGGAAACTGAGTTGGAAGAGATAGAACTATCTAAATTTTCCAAAGATATGATTAAAATAAACCCAAAACAATCAATGGGAAAAATTTATTTTTTCATTTTAACCATTTTTATTATGTTTAACTCTTTGAGGACCTGCCAAACTATTTTCCACAGTGGCTATATCATTTTGCATTCCCACCAGCAGTGCACAAATGTTCCAATGTGACCATATTTTGGCCAACACCTATTTTCCATTCTTATTTTATTTATTTATTTATTTATTTATTTATTTATTTATTTTATTAATTTATTTTTGTTACAGATGTTTGTCTTTTTTCCCCAATTGACACCCTCTTCCCATCCCCCCTCCACCCCGCAAGCATTGTTGTCTATGTCCATTGGTTATGCTTATATGCATAAGCTCTTTGGTTTATCTCTTCCTTTCCCCCCCATCCCCCTCCTCTGAATTTTGTTAGTCTGAACCCTACTTCTATGTCTCTGGGTCTATTTTGTTCATCACCTTATTTTGTTCATTATATTCTACAAATAGGTGAGATCATGTGATATTTGTCTTTCTCTGATTGGCTTGTTTCACTTAACATAATACTCTCCGAACCCTCCATGTCCTTTCAAAGGATAAGAGATCTTTCTTTCTTATAGTTGCGCAGTATTCCATTGTGTATATGTACCACAACTTTTTAATTTAATTTAATTTTTCTTTATTGATTTGAGAGAGAGAGAGAAAGGGAGAGGGAGAGAGAGAAACATCAATGAGCGAGAACATTAATTGGCTGCCTCCTGCATGCCCTCCACTGGGGATTTGGCCCACAACTTGGGTATGTGCCCTGACCAGGAATCCAACCAGTGACCTCTTGGTGTATGAGTTGATGCTCAACCAGTGAGCCACACAGGCCAGGCCCACTGCTTTTTTATCCACTCATCTATTGATGGACACTTGGGCTGTTTCCAGATCTTAGCAATTGTAAATAGTGCTGCTATGAACATAGGGGTATATATATTCTTTCTGATTGGTATTTCAAGCTTCTTAGGATATATTCCTAGAAGTGAAATCACTGGGTCAAATAGCAGTTCAATTTTTAATTTTCTGAGGAAACACCATATTGTTTTCCACAGTGGCTACACCAGTCTGCATTCCCACCAGCAATGTGCTAGAGTCCTCTTTTCTCCACACCCTCGCCAGCACATGTTATTTGATGATTTGTTGATGGCAGCCATTCTGACAGGTGTGAGGTGATACCTCATAGTCATTTTAATTTGCATCTCTCTGATAAGTGACATTGAGCATTTTTTCATGTGTCTCTTGGCCATTTGTATGTCTTATTTGAAGAGGTGTCTATTTAAGTCCTCTGCCCATTTTTTCATTGAATTCTTTGTCTTCCTTTTGTTGAGTTGTACTCTGTATATTTTGGAAATTAACTTCTTATCTGATGTAAGGGGTTAATTTGCTCTCCCATATAGTGGGATCCCTTTTCATTTTGAAACTAAAAAAATAAAAAATAAAAAAATCCCATTACAATTTTAAAATAAAACACCATATTTTAAAATCACCAAACAAAAATGAATAACCTTTTATGTATAAACAAAAACCAATGAGAAGATACAATGAATAATAAGACATCATTTATGAGAACTAATAACAAATAGAAAATAATTGACAGACAAAAAGAATGTGTGGGAGAGGAAACTCACTGGACAATGCTAGGAAAATAGCTCAATATTTTGAAAAAAAATTAAGTGCTGGTGGTGGAGAGAGTTGTTCAAGCATTTATCCTGTCTTTCCTATAAGAATTATCCCACAAAATAATCAAATAATTGATACGGAGTATGTTATTTTGCTTTTGTAGAGTATTTCCACTTAAAAAATGAATGATATTTGCTATCCTATACATTTTGAGTCATTTTTATTTTTCCTATTTTCAATATTTTCCTTTTGTTTTGGCTGTAAGAAGATTGACTGTGATGATCGAAGGTGTAAATCTCTGTGTTTATCTTACTTGGAGTTTGTTATGATGTTGGATGTGTGTTTTACTATTTTCCATCAAATTAGGGAAGCTTTTGCACATGTGTCTATCTGGGACTTCTACTATCCTTATGTTAGTATGTTTGCTGATGTCCCACAGGGTTGTGAGACTGATCATTTTCTCTTTAACTTGGAATTGGATAACTCCTGTGGCCCTTTCTCCATGTAACTGACTTTTACCCTGGCATCTCAAAACTGCTACTGAGGCCACTTCTTGAAATGGTCATTTTAGTTTTTGTACTTTTCAACTCTAAATTTTTTATTTGGTTCTATTCATAGTTTATCATCCTCTATTGAGAGTCTCTATTTGTTAAGCCATTGCCAATGTTTTTTTAAAAAATTCTTTGAACATGTTTAAAATGGCTTCTTTGGAGTTTTTGTCTGTTAATTCAGCTTCTAGACTCATGCAGTGGGTTTGTATTGACTGCATTCTTTCCCATCCTTTCACACGTTTCACAACTTTGATTAAAAACTAGGAGCTTTAGAGACTACATTGTACTAATCTTGGACCGATTTTTCCCCCTGATGTTTAATATCCCTCCCTCCACCCTGCCTTTCTCTCTCTGTCTCTCTGTCTCTCTCTCTCCCTCCCTACCCCTCTCCCTCCCCTCTTCCTCTTCCTCTCTCTTTCTTTCTGTTTTGTTCAACATGCCTGGATTTAATCTTTGGACTCTGTCTCCCTTCCAGTGTTTGGCCACTGATGTCTCTATACAATTTTTTAAGAAAAAATTCCTACTTATATTTTAATCTGATTTCTTATGGTCCAGACTTCTGTCTGTACAACAGGATGGTCAGCCAATGATTTGGGTGGAGTTTGTGTTTAAACACCTTGTCCCTGTAAGCTTTTCCACTCCCTATAGATCAATCTGTGTGGAGTCTGGTGTGTCCATTAAACTTTTCACCCAGATGTCAAGTCTGTCTTCGCTTTTATGTTTCCCTGGGCTCTCTGGGATCTCCCTCATGCATGTGTAAAACGATCCATTCTGCCAGAGATGTATGAAGAGCTTTATTTCAGCACTTTTATGACTCTCATTTTCAGGATCTCTTGGGATCACCTCAACAAGCAAAGTTGTAGGTTTTCCCTATTTATCTCCTAACTAATTTAGATATTTAGTTGATAAAGCCTGGGTTCCAAACATAGCTCCCTCTTCCTAGCAGCAAATTTGTTGCTTTATATAGTCAGACCCATGCTTAAAAACTAAGTTCTCAAACAGCAAGTACGAGGAAGAGGATGGGAGCAGTCTTAGGTGAAAACACACAGTCCTGCTGTTCCTATCTAAAGCCCTAGCAGTTTTCAAAGAATGGATGCTTCTCACTTTGTTGTCTGCATTTGGTTGATTTCCACAGCTTGAAATTATTGTTTTTGACAATTTTGTTGTTTTATACTTGTTTTTATTTTCTTTTTAATCTTTTATTTTTATTTTTTTTGCAAAGAGAATTTGTCAACTCCTTTATGCTGCCATAACCAGAATTCCCTAGCATTTTTTTTGTTTTACTGATTGTTAGGTGTGATAATAATGTTGTGGTTATGACTGTAAAGCATCTTTTAAAATATATATTTTATTGATTTTTTTAGAGAGAGAGGAAGGGAGAGAGAGATAGAAACATTGATGTGAGAGAGAAACATCGATCAGCTATCTCCTGCACTCCCCCTACTGGGGATCGAGCCCACAACCCATGCATGTGCCCTGACCGGGAATCCAACTGGGACCTCTCAGTCCATGGGACGACCCTCAATCCACTGAGCCACACTGGCTGGGCAATTTTAAATCATATTTATCAGCATGAGGTATATATTAAAATGTTT
Source organism: Tadarida brasiliensis (assembly GCA_030848825.1). Classification (NCBI taxonomy): domain Eukaryota; kingdom Metazoa; phylum Chordata; class Mammalia; order Chiroptera; family Molossidae; genus Tadarida; species Tadarida brasiliensis. The sequence continues at coordinate 61,970,265 of CM061266.1, read as the reverse complement.
ATGATGAAATTATGTGATGCTAATAGTTGCTTTTAAATAATTTGTGTCTCAAAGAGTAGATGGAAATATAGACTGGATGTGAGTTAATGATTGTGGAGGCATGGTAATAATTACCTGGAAATTCATGGCAATTTTCTCTAGTTTTGTATGTGATTGAAATTATTCATCATAAAATATTAAATCAGAGAAAAATATTTAAATGTTTGGAATCCTGTTAGGTTAAGTGCAGGATCAAAAATAGAGTGAGAGGAATATAACTTGTTCTAATACAGCATATTATAGTAAAATACTAGATAGGTAACTCAACTTCCCTTAGCGTGTTAATTCAAACTCCTTCAAAAGGCAAGCTATTAGCCTACTGAGATTGCAGTAGAGATTACTATCATCTCTATATTTGCTTTTTTTTTTCTCTAAAATATGATAGTCTTATTAAATGCTTACTTGTGCCAAGTATTAAATTTAGCATTTGGCATACATTGCCAAGAATTAATCCTTGTGGTCAAAAGTTTCTGATGGAACTGTGGCTATTTCTTGTTCTTCTTCTCTCTCAAAATTAGATTTAAAAAAGCAACATAAAATTAAAAAGATGAAAATTTTGACTAATAATTGTGGGGGGAGGGTGCAAATGCAGCCACACACCTACCCTGGTTTCCAAGAATCTTGTGCTCTGTACGGACACACTGACACACTCGCAATCACACTGCATGCAGAGGCTCAGAGCACAGCCAGGGTGTCCCTGTTTCCTTTGCATGACACACACGTAAACTTTGCTTGGAACTCCTTAGTTACGCAGGCCTCATTAGCCCTCAAGCACGCCCCCAGCTTTCTGTATTTTTTATCTCATAGGGCAAGGGTCAGGGTCCTGCTATTATAGCACACTGTGGGGTTCATGGAGCCATACTGCCCACCTTGGCTATGGAATGGATCCATAAGACATGAGGGACCAATGTATTGCAAGGGGCTGGATCTTGTGTGCTCTCTCTTCTCTTGCTGTAAATAAATGTTGTACCTCTTCATTGCCCGTTGTCCTTTCTCAGCGACCTTGAGTTGTGCACTGGTGTCTTCCCTGAATGGTCTTCAACTGCCTTTTGACCGTGACCTCACTCATGTTATATTCTGTCCTGTGGCACAGTCTGACTACCTAGTTAAACAACAATCTCACGTTGTATCTTTTGTATCAGTTACGAATGCTTTGGGGAACTTCGAATTGCTATAGATCGGGACAGGAGAATAGGGTAAAGAAAATATTCTAATACCACCAAAGTAGAGGTCCAGAGACTGTTGCAACTCCATAGTAGTCTTCTGAATTTGGAGGGCTCTTTCAACACTAAATCAAGACCCTAAAGAAAAAAATCTGCAGGAAGATACATGTCCTCAAGACCTACCGCTGGCTCGTGCTACATGTCCAGGTTAATCCTGGAAACTCTCCACCAGTAATATAAACCATGGTCCTGGTATGATATAGACATTGCATGCCAAAGTAACAATGAGCTGTTAGCTGATCTTAGGGCAACATGGTGCTTTCAGCACCCACGGTGGGATGGCAGAGGGACAGCCCTCACGACCACTGATTCATGAGACAGTTCAGTTTTCACCTCTCTCAAAGAGGATTCTGCTCATCTGTCAAAGTTCTAAATAAATCTCTTATAGCTGACTTTGGAAATAGCCATCATTGAAAATCTCTTTCTCTGCTGACACAGAACACGATTCATCAGTCTATTTAAGGACATGTTGTTGTTGTCTTCATGTGAATATTTTGACTTACAATTTGACAGTCCATATATTGTGGAGCTATTTCAACATTATTAACTCTGCTCACACCGATATGGGAACTTTCCATGAAGTACTCAGTTGGATGAGGATATATTATTTGCGCACCTGACAGGATCCTTATAAAGAATCATGCCTGAAGCATAATGTGAATGGAAAAGTAAGGCAGGTGAGGGCTAGTCTCATCTGATTAGAGAAACCAATAACCAAACCTTCTCCCTATAAGATGACTGCCTTTTTCATGCTTCACAGAAGGAACAAATGCTTTCCAATAGTCTCGAACATAGATCATGTGAATTCTGGACATCAGAAACAAGAACAGAAGGGAAAGTAAATAGTAGTCAGACCAGCTAGAATTCCTCAATAAATGTACAATTTTCTGCGTTTATTTAACCTAGTGACCTGGCACACTGAAATCCTTTTCTTTTCTTTCTTTGTTTCTTTGTGTCTTTGTGTATTTCTTTCTTTCTTTCTTCCTTTCTTCCTTTCTTTCTTCCTTTCTTCCTTTCTTTCTTTTCTTTCTTTCTTTCTTTCTTTCTTTCTTTCTTTCTTTCTTTCTTTCTTTCTATTTCTTTTTAGTGGTGGAAAAGGGGATTCATCCTTAACTTCACAATAATGGGAAGTTGTACCTTTTTTTACTTAGGCTTCTAAATTTAAGATTTAATTGTTTTTATTCTTTGAAGGAGAAATTATTTTGTCTTTGCTTGAATTTATCCAACTCCTACATTCTTGACTAAGACCCACCTGAAAAGTTTAGTGCTTGCTCATGTTTTTTTGATGGTATACTTTGAGTTATCAGATTCTGTCCAAGAAAAATTAGAGGACACTCTTCACAGGTGAAACCATTTCTTTGCATACTGCCAAACAGTCATAATGGCATTAAAAATTCAAATATTTCCTTTGGTTTTCAAGCTATGCTCTTTCCACAACAGTAGGATAAGAATTGCAGTTTGGAATATGAGGGTCTACTGGGCCAAGTGTACTATATATTATTTTGGGAGTTTGTTTTTAGCTACTCAAATTTAATGCATCAAACTCTGTTTCTTCAATTTTTTGCTCAAATGACATCTCAGTGAGGCTGTAAGATATATATATCTTACCCTTCAAGAAAGAGACAAAAGGCCCCATGTATATCTTTTAGGTCACGATTTTGTAGCAGTTGCAAAAGCAGCCATTTACCTTGAGCTTAGCTGGAACACCTGAAACTCTGGGACAGGCACTTGTGCCTTCCCTGGTATGAACAAGTTTAGTTTGAATTCAGAGGACAATTTACAGAAGATGGAGGAATGTCTAGTTAGCTCAAAATGCTATACCAGAATGTCATAACTGGGTGGCTTAAACAGCAAATGTTTATTTCTCACAGTTCTGGAGTCTAGGAAGTCCAAGAGCTAGTTGGCTGTAGATTCGGTGTCTGGCGAAAGAACTCTCCCTGGCTTGCAGATGGCATTTTCTCATCGTAACCTCACATGGTGAAGAGCAGACAGAGGTGATGCAAACTCCCTCATGTTTCTTCTTATAAGGGCACTAATCCCAGTCATGAGGCTCCACCCTCATGACCTAATTACCTCCCAAAGTCCCCACCTCCATATACAATCACATCAGGGATTAGGGATTCAACATTTGAATTTGTGGGGAATACAAGCATTCAGTCCATAGCAGGTGGTGTAACCTACCAGTCATAAGAGAGAGGCAACGCCAGAATATTATTTTTAAACAAATTCTTAATCTATCAATCTTCCTTCAATTCTTAATCTATCATTAAAAATTAAAGTTATGAATATGCCAAGAAGTGATACCTTTTAGCACAAATTACTGAGTTAATTATGGGTATGCAACCACAGAAATGCAGGGCAATACTAATAGGAACATGAAGCACAAAACCCAGGACTAAATCATGTCACTCCTTTATTCAGTACATGCTCACTGAGTGCTTGCTATGTGGCCAGGTACCAGACAATTTATGAAACAGTCTGTTCTTGTCCTCATAGATCTCTTCATAGGGAAAACTATGTGTCAAGTATTTACTATTAGCTGGCGACTATACTAGTGGCTCACCCAGACAATACACATAATAACAGTCCCGAACACCAAGAAATACTTACTTGACCACCTGTCACTTGACAGACACTGTACTAGACCTGTGGAGGTACACAAAGTGAATTAGCCATGGTCATTGTCCACGAAGATGTTATAACCTAAAATTGGAGGACAAGTAGTCAGCCTGAATGGGTATCAGATTTTTTTGACTGAACCCAAGAATAGTGAATAGGCCCTTTAAAACAAAATACAAATAAATGGAAAGCAAAGAAGTATGATCCCATAGACTTCAAGCCATTCTCATTCTTTTCCTGTGAGTGCTTTTGAAGCAAAATCAGAAACTACCAAGTAAGACAGGAAATGTTAAGTTGATATGTGACAGTCTGAAAAAGCCCTCAATGCTTCTTTCACAATCAGTCATTGCAAACATGAAAAAGCATAAGGCCATCTTTTAAAGAGGCAGTGATTTAACTGGAATTGATCACTTAAGGAAGACAAAGTATTACTGAACCCAAATGTGGCTAGCCACACAAGTTGAACTGTCTCCAAACAAAATCCACAAAGGCAACAGATGAAACTGAATTGATATATATAACCCCTGGTCACATAAATCTTTAGTCGATTCAGAGATAAAGAACAGACAACTTCACAGTTCTCTAAATTATTTGAGTATCAACCTTCAAAGTAGTAGAGGACTAACAATGCTTCATAACTATAAGAATGGTTATTATTTAAAGAAAAAAAGTATAAGGAGTTGTGTAATTAATATTAGCCATTAAATACATTCAGTTAAAATGTCACAAGTTAATTAATGAAAACGATATGAAAAGGTCATGAAATTAATATGAAGAACTACATTTGTGAAGGTGGCATTAGTCTCATTATGATTACTATTGTTTATTTTGATGGAAACACAGCTAATTTGAAAATGCCTTGAAGGAGACAAAGGCAATTAGCTAAGGCAATTTTTAAGACTTAAAGAAAAAGTACAGAATTATGCAATATAATTTAAAAAATAAAAACTATTGTAAAAATTATCTCTTATATCACTGAGAACAGCCAGTATTGGTAGGTTATTGAAGACATTCTTAATGCTGTTAATAAAAACTGACAACTCGTCACTTCAGATGGACTCTTCCCAGGGCACAAGCATGACTGAATTCTCAGTTACGTCACAAGAAGCTCTGACGGGTGGAGTGAGCTCTAAGTCAAAACCTGAGATAAATATACTCAAGACTATTACCAACATTCCCGTCAAATACTATTTCTTTCTTTTTTTTTTTTTTTTTTTCCTTTATTGATTTTACAGAGAGAGGAAGTGAGAGGGAGAGAGAGATAGAAACATCAATGAGAGAGAACATCGATTGGCTGCCTCCTGCATGCCCCCCACCAGGGATCGGGCCTACAACCTGGGCATGTGTCCTGACCAGGAATCGAACTGGCGACCTCTTGGTGCATGGGTTGATGCTCAACCACTGAGCCATACTGACCGGACTCAAATACTATTTCAACGAAAAATGTGTAGATTGTTCAACTGATGAAAACTCAAACATAAAAAGACAGTGCAAGATACATAAGTCCTCATCACCCAATCAAGATGGGGATGCATGATTCATGTCACTTAAGCCTATTTTTCATAGTTGGTATTTGTAATTCTAAAGCCGTGTCAGGTTTTAGATAGCTTTGCAAAAATTCCAGGCCCTGGCTGGGTAGCTCAGTTGGTTAGAGCGTTGTCCCAATACACCAAGGTTGCAGGTTCGATCCCTGGTCAAGGCACATCTAAGCATCAACCAATGAATGCATAATAAGTGGAACAACAAAATTGATGTCTCTTTCTCTCTCTCTCTCTCTCAAAAAAAAAAAAAAAAAGAAAAAAGAAAAAAAAAAGAGCACTTCCACAGTGCACTGGGGCTAGTTACGTAGAGCTCGACACAAGGGTATCAGAGTTCCATCTGGTCTATAAAAGGCCGTCTTGGCCTAGGGTCCTACCCTCACCATATGAAGCAATGGATTGGTGGAGGATTGGTCAAGGCTGGTAGAAACTTTCCTGTGGGTTCCATCTGAGAGAAGCAGCAACAATACTTCCCAACCTTAAAAAAAAGATGTGACAGAGTAGATGGACAGAGTGGTGTACAGCCACTCTACTGTTAAACCATAAGAGAGAGAAATCTTTCATGCAAAGGTCAAACAAGTATTAATTACTCCAATGAATAAACTATGTGCTAATCACTTATATACAGTATCTCATTTAATTGAAATAGTAAACTTTGTCTAACTCTACTTTAAATAATCCCTATTCTTTTAAGTTTCACCATGGTAAATATCTGATTCATGGTTCAATATTACAGTGTAATGTTCTCCGAAAGGACTGAAAGGATCTTATGACCTGTTTAGAAGGATGGATTAGACAATTCCCGACTATTTCTTTGGACAGCTAATGTGGTTTCAATATCATACAAAAACAAATTATGCCCTTTTAACAAATGGGGGCCTTAAAAACTGAAAATCAGTCAGAATCCTAGACCAGCCTCAGTGACATGGAAAACCCTCAGAATCTAGATATCGCCCTCATCAGGGGCCAGAACAATGTTAAAACATGGCCTCAGCACAAAGGGTTTGATGAAACCATTTTTTCTAAAATTTTATATCCTGAGTCAGAATTTCATTCATCTCACTAAGAGAAAAAAAGAAAAAAATATCAGTACTCTAACTCTATTTTAGGCTTTCCTTGCTTTGCTGATGTCTGGGGAGAAAGAGAGTGAGGGGGGGAGGGCAGCAGAGGAAAAGAGGAGAAGGAACAAAACTGTCTGGGTTTATCTCCTGTCTGAAAATCACAGGAACCAACGGTCCAAGGAAATACAAAGTATAACCAGAAGGTTCCTAACATATCTCCCAACAAATTTCCCCGTGACATATGGACCAAAAGAAACAAGATATGACCGAAAAGTGCTGCACAGTCAAGATTTGTGTATACAACATTTGTATATACAATCTTTCTTAATAGAAAAGAATATCTATTTAGAGGTTCACAATGAAGGAAGGTTTTGAAACCTGCTTCTTGTTAATAGGAATGTATAAATAATCTATTAACTGCTCCGGATGTTTGGCGTTACTGAGGGGAAGGGTGTCAGGTTCAGTGCATAACACGCACCAGTGCGGTCAGCAGCCGGCCCGGGGTCAGTAATGACTGGCCACAACAGTGGGGGAAGCGTTCTAGAGAAAAGTCAGAAATAAATCCTGGTTTGAAACTGTGTTTGAAACATTTGGGAAGTGAAGCTGGAGGTCCTAGTTTAAATGAAGATGTGTTTGCAAAGTAGCAAAGTGTGCTTGGGGAGTTCATTAAAACTTCCTTGCTGTGCCACGAAAATTAAGTGGGGCTGATCGAAATGTACCTCCGCTTTTGCATTTTAAAGAACCCGTTGTTCTGTTAATAAAAATGTATTAAGATCTTTTCTTCATCTTCTGATAAACAGCTATGACACATTCCATCAGATATTTTGCATGTCTTGAATGTACATCCATTATCTATGCCAAAAATATGCTTTTTAGAAGTCTGTCACTCCTAAGGAAAAATTATTTTCCCGTCTATTGGAAAAAGATAAATATATAATCCTTTGTATTTCTTTTTATTGCTTGTTCAGGTTACTACTAATTATAATAATAACATAACAATGACTTAGTTTTACTCTATCCATTGTCACCAAATAAAATTTAAAACTTCTGGTTTAATTTTAGTGATCTAATTAAATATGTCTACAGTTATAAGGTATCTCAATTTATTTTTCAGAAACAAAACAATTTAAACAGTTATTATTGTTTTATCAGGAAAAGTCAGGGTATTTAACCTTTCCTTATCCACCTAAATTTACTAAAGAAAAATCTCTGGTGTTCTACATATGTCTTCCAATAAATTTCAAATTCTAAGTTGATTTTTTTCTATGGAATTTAGGTGTTTCTGTGTTTATTCTCAGAGTAAGAAAATGCTAAATAATGTTTTTGAAATAAAAAAGATTTCAAGAGAAATAGAATCTGCATAAAAACTGTCTCTTATAAAAGTATACAATTTGCTTTTTAAGATTCAGGTGGACAATTATTGTTTTCAACCAGAGCATTTAGTCCATTACAATTAATATAAACATTATATATTTTATTTATAACAACCATATTATTTTATGGTTTCTACTTACTTATTCTGTCTGATTTTGTTTGTCTCCTTTTCCTTTTCTTGTCTTCTTTTGAAATCCTTTTCATTATTCTACGGTCTCTCTTCTCTTGCTTTGGAATAATGTGCTTGTGTTTATCACTTTAATGGATACTCTAGAAATTACAATGTGCCTCTTTAACCTGCTAATATCTACACTCATCCATATTTATATCTTCCTCCTTTTTCCTTTGAAATATAAAGCTATTAGAAAATTTAACTCCATGTGACAGTCATAGAAATGCTTCTCACATCTTCTGCCATGGGGAGCATAGTTGACTCAGCCTCAGTGACCACCTCTCTGAATCCTCCGCCAATCGAGTGCCAAGGCCATGCATCCCCGAGGCTGCTCTCACGTTTTCCCGGAATGACCCCATTGATGGTGTTAAAGTCAGCCCCTTGCTGCCCAGTGCAGGGTTCCTCTGATGGACAGCTCTTGCTTGAGAACTCTCCATTAGCCCGACTGAAATATTCTTAGATCTAATCTGATCCTCTTCCTACCCAATGTCTCTTCTTCTTCCTCTCTTTTCACATCTTGGAAACCTGTATTGTGGCCTAACTATTCTTCCCAACTGAGAGAACATTATCTCTCCTTTGCCCCTTAGGGTGTTTCCTCCAATCATTCCTCTGCACATCTAATCTCATTCAATATATACTTTCTGAGATCCTAAACTAGTGCAATTCGTGTATCCACTTCCAGACTTATATGATGTTGTTAGATACTTTATTTCTCTTTTTTTAATCCCATGAGACATAATCTTATTTATAATGCAACCAAGATTCATCTAGGCAAAACCAATATTCACTGCTTTTTTTTTTTTTTTTAATCTTTATTCCTTTTTTGCCATTCAATCTGGAATAATATTTCTTCTGAAAGAATTCCTTGAGATTCAACAGGCTTCTGCAATCTTTGGACTTTTCCCATCCATCTAAAACTGTTAGTATATGTACCTTAAACTCAATATCTTTTAACTTTATTTGTATTTCTATCACTTTGCCTCACTGTTTGGTTTTCTAGGTAGTTTCTTCTGACCTACCTTCCAGCTCATGCATTTTCTTTTTGGGTATTGCAAAATTGCACTTGCCTACTTTGTTTTTAATATTAACTATATTCTTCATTTCCAGAATTTCTATTTTTAGAAAAATATCTTCTATTACCTTTTGTTATAGATACATGTTCCTTGTTTGCTTTTAGTTTTTGAACATAGAATATCTGTCTTATCTTTTTTTGATATTTCCAATATTTGAAGTCTTTGGGGTTTATTTTTGCTGCTTCTCACATACGGTGCTTTGCTTCCTTTGCTTCCTTGTAGATTTGGGCTGTATATCCATAGGAGAACTCTCTAGTGATTACAACTTCCCAGTGATGATGTCCCCAACCCTGCACCCTGGTCAACTCTGTTCAGCGTCAGAAAGTCTTTCCTTTTTGCCCCTAATACCACCAAGTTTACAAGGCTTGGCTGCATGCCCTCAGCACAAAAGAATTGAAAAACCCTGCTTACTTCATTTAGATTTCGGCTCAATAACTTTTTACTCTATTATCAGCTCTTGAACTCTTTAAAAAGTATTTTACAAATATATTTCATAAAACATGTGTACTCATTTTCAGGGAGGTACTTTGAACAAGCTAGATAATAATATGATTGGAAAGGGACTTTCAAATACCAACATTATAAAGGTAATATGATAATGCTTAATTTTAAAATAATATACACTAAACTTTTATAGGTATTCTGCATTAATTTTCTAGGTGCTTTAAAATATTTGGTATAGGCCACATCAAGATTATCAAACAAAAGAGATTGGCTATTTTAGTTATCCACCCAACAAATCACAGTACTCAAGTTTATGAGCACCAAATTAATTATTTATATATTTAAAATATAATTCCTATACCATGACTTGCACCAGATAGACAGAGCTATAATCTAAATTGAGAAGAAAGTATCCTTCCTATTGTAGCAGATATTCCTATTTAAAAAAAAATTAATACAATTGAGTAATGAAAATATCCCAGGCATCTCACAGAAGAAATACTGACAAACTCAAATTCTAAGTTCTGGATGCACCACACAATATGCTTAGCACACATTTAAGCAAAACTTAACATGTTAATGTGGATCCTCTCATAGGAATAATTACTGGATAAGAATATTATATCCAGATCCCAGTGTGAGAGAATTCACCTCAATGAGCGTGGGTTGAGCAAAGAAAAGTTCATCAGATAAATTATGCTTATCAGACAGTAAATGAGGTAGCAACGAGCCTTGCCCCGCGTGAGGAAACTCATAATCACTATTTGGCTTGTGACGGGACTTTATCCAGAAAGTGAGTCTCAGTAGAACAAGCTTCCTATCAATTTAGTAATGAAGAAAATCTGTTGAGAAGAGGGAACATAGCAGAGGTTATCACACAGAAAATATAAAAGATTGTATGTTTAATCCATTTGCAGGCCTATTTATTGCAACTTTACAGTCCATTGTACATTGCCCTGGAGGAATTAAGGAAATAATGGTTCTAGCTCTATTTTCTAAGTTTTTCTTGCCAGTCTTCTTTCTTCCCTTGCTCAAAATTTTATCTTTATAAACATTTTGGTTCTATTGAGATCCTGGTCTCTACCTACACAAAATTCCTTACACTTTTGTTTATCTAATCACTTATCCATTTAATAAATATTTGTTGAGCAAATACTATGTGTCCAGCGATGTCTAAGAGCTAAGGATCCAGTCATTGAGAAGACAGACTCAAACCCTGTTTAACAAGCTTATTTTCTAATTTGAGAAAAGAGAAAGTAAACACGGAAAGTAGTAAAGAACTAGGATAATTTCAGAGAATGAAAAAAATGCTATAAAGAAAATAAAAGAGAGCATTGATGGAGAGCATTAGGGAGTAGGGAGACAGGACGTGGGCTTGTGGATTTAGCTACGGGAATCACAGAAAGCCTAACGAAGTACCATTTGTGCTAAGACTGCAGTGACGTGGAGGAAACAGCCATTCCAGGGTCAACTTAGATATTAATGAAAATCACATGGCCCAGGAACCGACACTTGATGCTTACCTTCTATCACCTCTCCTAGTTCAAAGGGGAAAATAACGTTCAAGGAAAACAATGGAAGGAGGAAACTGAGCGAAAGAGAAGCCATTATTTTACACATGCAGCTGCCAGTGGCCACAGCAAACTGTTACAGGAGAGCACACAGCTGTGGAAAGGGGATAGGGGGAAAGTTTAAAGAAGAGTTACAAGCATTTGTGTGTTTACAAGTCCTATGTAGAGAAATAAAGAAACTGGAACTGTTAACCTTTTAGACAGAGCACTGAATTCTGCTGCCAAGTGGTTATGACACTATTAGACAGAGAAGGGCCAGGCGTTCTCTTTCTCTCCAAAGATATTTATGTTTGCGACGAGGGAAGAATGTCTTAACCAGAGTGTGCCTAGACTTTTTTACAAACAAAATTACTTGTGTTTCTCTTTTAAACGTATACCACATTCCTTTCTGCCTAAAAACTTTCAGCCATGTGTTTGTTAGAATGAGTGCACCCTGGGTCAGTCAAAATTCATGAAGTTCCCTGTGACCTTTCTAAGGCCAAGCACAGTCTTCTGCCAGAGCACAATTGGGAAATAGTGCTTTTGATTGTTTTTAAACGGTTTATGCAACACTTAAGGTGACCGAAACAGAGCCAACTTCAAATGCAGGTGACATCAATTTCTATCTCGGTGACTTCGAGCAAATTACTTAACCTCTCTGGGTTTCATTTTGTCATCTGAAAATGTGACTAGTGATAATACTTATCTCAAAGGGTTTTCTGCAGGAGAGATAAAGGAATACATGTGAAAGCACCTGCTTGTGGCAAGTGCTACCATCAGGCAGGGTGCAAGTTAAACTTTTGGGAGGGACATGAGAGAGGCTATCACATTTTAATCTGCTCAAATAGTTTCATTAAAACAGAGGGAGCAAGTAGGATAGCAAAGGAAAATACCTATGGACAGCATTTTCAACAAAATTAGATTTAAAAATGCCCCAAATCCCTGAGTACCCATTGGTGAGAGCAAATTACCTGGAGTGGGTTTAGCAACTAGCAGAGGAGGAAAAACAGGTTGTTGTTTTTGTTTGTTTTCTGTTTTTCAATCTCAAGAGCTCTGAACCAGATACAGCCAACAAGTATCCTAGAAGAAGAGAAGCCACTGTGGGTGGAATTCTCAGCAAGTGGGGTGAAGAACAAACTGAGAAACACAGGGAAGTATGAACACTTTGCAAGAATATAATATTAATCAGAAACCAAAAAGCTTGGAGATGAGATTATTAAACAAGAGAGTCATAAGGAGAATTGACAAATCTCTGGAAAGGCTTAAGAGGAGGGGGGAAGAAAAGAAATAAAGAAAGAAATCGTTTTCAGCAATGAGTATAGAATTGCAAAAACAAACATCATAGAATTATTTAGTGTGTTTTTTGTGTGTTGTCCCTCCCTCCCCAAAGTGGGTAATCTGGATGTAAGGCTGGTATGGCACCTCCATTATATCCTCAGAAATCTAGGCTTAAAAAAAAATCCTCTGCTCCACTAAACTCAGTGAGGGATTGTCATTCAAAGTCAAGGTCATTCAAAGTCACTGATTACTGATGCATCAGCCTTTGTATCTTTATTTCAGACTGAATAGAGGAGATAAAATGACAACTAGGTCTGTGCTAACTGAATCTCCTTTGTTTTTCCTGAAAACCAAGCCAACATTTACTTGTGTCTTATTGACCAGAGCTTGGTTATTTAACCACCCTATCTACAAGGAGGTCTGGGAATGTCATTTTTTTTTTTTTTTTTTTTTATTGAGTACATTGCTATCCTCTCCCAACAAATCAGAATTTGTTAGTAAAGAAGTGGCAAGGGACACACAACTAGCAGTGTGCTCAATTCTCAGTAAACATCAATGCCCCGTGAGAATGACAGGTTAATGCATGGCAGGGCAGCAGGTGCCAAATCCGGAAAACTATTTATATTTTGGACTTGCGCTGGAAACCACAAGTGTATTACAAATTCTCCAACCCGGCGAAGTAGCACTTGAGCAGAATAGGAAAATAAGTGTTCAGCTGAATTTAGGCTTGGATGCTGAATTGGGTCCATTTCACTGTGCGGTCCCTGCATACACATTCAGTTTGTCTCATCTTCATCTTCCTCAGACAGGATCCTCATTATTCACAGATTCCATATTTGCAAATGTATCTAATTGCTAACATTTACTTGCAACCACAAAATCAATAATCATGGTGTTTTCATAGTTATTCACAGACATGCACAGAGCAGCAGAAAAATGTTGCCTGACTTGCATGTTCTCACCTGATTTTTGTCCAGGCGATGCTCGGCCTTCCCATTTTAGCTGTCACACTGTAAACAATGTCCTTCTCACAGTCTGTCTACTGCCACTTTATTTCTCCTTTTTCTTGGTGATCTTACTGTTTAATGTGGCCCCCAGAGTAGTGCTGAAGTGCTATCTAGTGTTCCTAAGTAGGAAAAGGCTACAATGCTCCTATAGAGAAAATGTATGTTAGATAAGCTTTGTTCAAGCATGTCTTATGGTGCTGTTAGCCCTGAGTTCAATGTTATTGAATCGATGTATATTAAACAAAGTATCTTTAAACAGAAACACATATAAAACAATGATATGGATTTCTCAGTTAATGAAAATGTTACCAGAGGTTTGCAGAAACCTAATTCTGTATGTCCCGATATGGTTCAGTATTCATTAATTCAGTGTTTGTGGCCACTACATGGAATATCAACTACCATGGAAAACAAGACTTGACTATATATCAACACCCAGAGGAACTTTCTTCAGACAGTGGACTATTCAGCAATGTATTACGCAAAACACTGTTCAATATCCTACGTAAATGCAAGGAACTGTGGGGACACAAGATGCTCAATACCCACCGCCTACCCTTCAGAAGCTTATGTTTATGGGAGAGGCAAATATCTACAGCATAATGCAAACCAGACTGTGATCAACACTGTATTTTTAAAAATTTATTTTTATTGCTTTTTAGAGGGAGAGAGAAAGAAAAGCATCAACCAGCTGCCTCCTGCACACCCCCTACCAGGGAGGGATCCAGCCTGCAACCCAGGCATGTGCCCAGAATCGAACCAACAATCTTTTGGTGCACAGGATGACGCCCAACCATCTGAGCCACACCAGCCAGGGCTGAGAAATGCTATATTTTGAATGCAATAAATTTCTGCCTATTCAACAAAATGGCAAAAATGGGGCCTTTCCTCTTATTTATCCTTTGAAAATCAAATTTAAAAGATGTTATTAGATGCCTTTAACAGAAATCCGTCTTTCTATGAGGTTCACATTGTCAACCTTTATCTTACAAGTGACAACGGGGCTCAATGTTTAGAAACTATAACTCAAGTGATATATTTTGGTTCTAATAATACTCCTGCGGTGTATTTCAACACAAATAAGACCCTTCCTTTTATGAAGCTAAATTTTGGCTCTGGTATTATCTCTGATTTGTACAAAATCTTCTCTTTGTTATACTTTCATGGCATTTCTATCGCCTCAATATTTTCCCTTTTACAATAATTTAATTCTTATCGTGACTTGCATTTGTTCCTACTTCCTTCTTATCCTCCCTCAGCACATCTTCTCCAACTCCAGAAGCCCGCATCACCTCATGATAGGAATCTAGTTATTCCAGTCATCCTCCAGTCATTTCAAATATAGTTGCCCTTGGCAACTTAATCTTTTACACAACCGTCAAAATGTCATAAGATGTCCTTGAATACGTGTCAGAGTGAAGCACATTCAATAGGATCCTGCAAATAGTGTTTGGAATGAATCTTAATGTATTTGCTCTTCAGTTTTTAGCTGAACAACTGAATTAAAATGTTTCCCACATTTCTTCAGTGATATTTTGAATTTAAATGAGTCATTCTACTTTTTATAATTCTCACATTATAATTGAAAGAAAATCTCCAAGCAAGAGATGATCTACTATTGCTGTGTTTCAAAGATTAGTTGGACTGGTATTATTAATTGCCTCCCAAGAGTGTTATGCTTTCTGAGATGTGTTCTTGTTCATTTCTGCTAAGCACATGAATGTGTGACTAGAGAGGGCATTTATTTGCCATTAATAGTGTTTTACATTTTCCCTAGAGCATAGTCATCACTAAATAAGAATGACATCAGTGTAGTGAGAATGTAAATTGTGACCAATTCAATGCTTTATTTTGTCTTAACTGTTAGAAAGATGAGCCATATGGCCTCTATTCAGATGTCTAGATTGATAAAATAGAAAATTGCAGTTCCCCCAGACTGTGTCTTAATGACACTTAGACGTATGAAAGAGTTCTCAGAGCTCACAACAGACGCAAAGACAAAGGATTCTAACATCAAGTGTCCCTTGGCTAATAAGTGCTGGTATTGAGGGATGAAAGTGGACTGTACATCCTCCCAAATGAATCATAACAATTGGATCTCTGTTTTTGAAAGAGTCCAATAATGCTGCAGTGTTACACATTATCTGAACTACATATTTCTCCCATTTCTAGCTTATGCATTTGGACTTTTCTTTTTCACAAAAGATAAAAATATACTGTAGTTTTCAGTACACTTTTAAAGCAGAATATGGGGACTATCCTTGGGTCTTTATGAATGTGATGATTGTGTGACACTGAAATGCAGAAACACCACTTGCTTTCAACACACTGACGTGTTCAGTGTGTCTGCCCCTCCTCTGCAGAGCGGAGACCTGGACTATGCAGGGGAATCAGGGGCCCACTACATGGAAACAAAACAATTTTATATTCTTGATATTGAGCACTCTGAATATCTATTAAGTAGCCCAACTATTTGAAAAACACTTTTCTAGGCCCTCGTACATGAAAAGTAGGGGGTAAGGAGGGAAAATTACAAAGAAGAGAAAGACAGGATCCTTATTTTTAGAAAAACTAAATATATAGTAGGAGAATCAACTATGTATAAAAATGTGACAAAAGTTTGGAGAAGAAGAAATGTCAAAATACAGTTTAAATATAGAATTGTGAGAGCAGAGGCAGGTTTTAGATTCTCTCCCTGTGGCACCCTGGGGAGAAGGTGGGGAAGGGCGGAAGAGCCCTCAGCTCACAGCAGGTTAGCTCTCAATCTCTTCCCCTCTGCCTTCTCCAGGGTCCAGGCTCCAGGTCCCACCCACTGCTGCCTCTTCTGCTGCCTCCTTTTCTCATCTCTCATGTTTGTCCCATTTTCTTTTCCTTTCTCTTTTGACTAATTTCTTTCTTTCTTTTTTTTTTTTTTTGTGGATCTGCCTTCACAACAGAACTGCTTTCCTTTCCACCGCACAGGATCAGGCATAATCTGAAGCATGTTGAGTTACTGTTTTATACCCAGAGTTTTTATTTGTTTTTTTCATACCTAACAGAAAATGCCTAGCGTTAGCACTCTTTCTTTGAGTGTTTGACTTTACAGGGGACTGTCTTGCAGCTAAAATGTATTACTATTGACTTTCTATTTTAAAAGAAGGAAAGAAACAGAAAGAAAGGAAGATGTATTTTAAACTAAAAAGTAAGGTTAGTTGTACCTTCCACTTGAGAGAAAAGTTAGTTCACAGTTAAATCTTGGCACTTTTTTACTTATAAAAAACATACTTTTCTGAAGATTAAAGTTATATATGTCTTTTTCAAGTATTTTAACAACAATGTAATAAAGAAAAAAAATCACTAATAATGCCATTATTAAAAGTCAGATATATTTTATTTCAGTCTTTTTAAAAATGATTTTTCATGATTAGTTTATATGTTGCATTTTTATATAACTAGAATACAATTAGCAATGTTTTGTATTTTGCTTTTTAAAATAGCTTTATTTAGGCACATAAAATAAACATACAATAAACTACACATTTAACTCATATAATTGAAATGTTTTGATTGATAGGTACATTGGAAAACCATCACCACAATCAAGAAAATGAACAGATTGGGGGTGTCCCAGGTGGGGGTGTGGGGGTGTGGGGATGTGGGGGTAGGAGAAATAGGTGAAGGGGGACAAAAGGTAAAAAGAAAAATAAATAAGTACAATGTGTTACTGAGTAACACCAGAAAATAGCTTACTGTTGTCTGATAATTTGTGACCAAAACCAAACCAAACCAAAACAAAACACCTCTTTTACAAAAGAAAAATGACCTCCAATTGAATGTAAACTGCTACATAGATAGTGAAACGTAGTGGCAACACAGCCATACTTCAAACTCTAAAGGTTATCTACTAGATAATAAATAATTTATAGCTAGGTGAAGGACTCCACAATTCAACAACTATTACCTATAATCCTAAACATGACAAAGAGTTTAAAACATGAAGAAAAAAGATAATAGCCCTGGCCAGTTTGGCTCAGCGGTTGCAGCCTCGGCCTGCAGTCCGGAGAGACCCGGGTTCGGTTCCCGCTAGGGGCACGTACCTTGGTTGCAATTTGTCCCCGGCCCTGGTTAGTCATGCGGGAGGCGGCCACTCGATGTGTCCCTTTCACGTCGATATTTCTCTCCCTCTCTCTCTTCCTCTCTCTCCCTCCCACTCTATACAAAAAATGGAAAAATGTCCTCGGGTGAGAATTAAAAAAAAAAAAAAAAAAGATAATAAACATATTCATCACCTCCCCAAATTCCGCATGTCCCTTAGTATTCCTCCTGCCTAACTTTCCTACCCTCCCTCCATCACAAGGCAACAACTGATCTACTTTCTGACACTCTAGCTTAGCTTGTATTTTAGAATTTGGTATAAATAGAATTATGCACTGTGTTCTTTTTAGAGGGTAGCAGGTCTGGATTCCTTTGCTCAGACATTCTAATAAGTACCTAGTATTATCTTAATGTTGGTTTCATTTGAATTTCCCTAATGGCTAAAGATATTAAGCCTGTGCTTTTATTGTCATCCATATACCTTTTTAAATGAAGTGTCGGAAAATTGTCCATTTTGTATTGGGTTGTTTGTTTTCTAGTTACCAAGTTTTGAAGGTTCATTTTATATTTTGGATACAAGTCCTTTCACAGACATGTAATTTGAAATATCTTCTCCAAGTATATAGTTTTCCTTTTCATTCTCTGAACAGAGTCTTTAAAAGAGTAGACACTCTTGCCCTGGCTGGTTTGGCTCAGCGGTTAGAGCGTCGGCTTGCGGCCTGGAGAGACCCGGGTTCAGTTCCTGCTAAGGTCATGTGCCTCGGTTGCAGTTTGTCCCCGGCCCTGGTTGGTCGTGCGGGTGGCAGCCACTCGATGTGTCCCTTTCACGTCGATGTTTCTCTCTCTTCCTCTCTCTCCCTCCCACTCTATCTGAACAAAAAATGAAAAAATGTCCTCGGGTGAGGATAAAAAAAAAAAAAAGAGTAGACACTCTTAATTTTGTTAAAGTTTAATTTAGTAGTTTTTTTTTTCATTTATATATTATGTTTTTGGTGTTGTATTTAAGAAGTCTTTACCTAAAGCCAAGGTAAAAATTTCTCTCCTCTCCTATTTTTCCTTCTAAAAGTTTCTTAATTTTAGACTTCTGGTCTATGATCCTTTGGGGTTAATTTTAGTATATGATACAAGATATGTATTGAATTTCTTCTTATTTTTTGTATACAGATATACAATTATTATAGTATCATTTGTTGAAAGACTGTCCTTTCCCCACTGAATTGCCTTTGCACCTTTTCAGTTGTCCATAACTATGACTCTGTCTATTCATTCTCTATTCTATTCCATTGAGCTAGTTCTCTGTTTTGACACCATTTCCACTTAATATATATGCCTAAAATTTTTTTTTATATTATTGGATTTAAATCTACAATAACACTATTTTTACTTTTAAGAAAATCCCATATGTTATTTTTGTATTTCCTCATTTTTTACTTCTATGGGATGAATTGAATATGTTTTATGGTATGATTTTATTTCCTTTGTTGGTTTATTAGCTAGCTATAAATCACTTGGGTGTTATTTTAGTGGTTAAGTACTTTATTATTTATAGCATACATATTTAATTTATCACTGTCTACTTTCCAGTTCACTATACCACTTCATAAATAGTATAAGAACCTTATAAAAATAAGAACCTTATAAAAATAAATCTTGTTTCCAAGACTCTATGATATTATTATCAGATATTTTATTTCTATGTGGTACACGCCCCATAATACATTATTTTTGCTTTAAACAATTAAAAATGTTCAAGATTTAACTAATAAGAAAAGTGTTAATTATGGCCTTAGTAGTTACCATTTTTGCCCCTCTGTACTCCTTTGTATAGATCCACATTTTCATCCAGTGTAATTTTTCTTCTGTGTGAATGACTTCCTTTAGCATTGTAGCCCATTTCTGCTGGTGATAAATTCATTCTGCTTTGTATTTTTGCCTTTGTTTCTGAAAGATGTTTTTGCTGTGTGTGGAATTCCAGATTTACAGAGATATGTTAAAAGATGCTACCTCTCTCTCTCTGTTTCCAAGGAGAAACTTGCTGTCACCATGTGTTTTCCCACTGTATTTAGTGTTTATTTGCTCTCAATGTTTTTGTTTGATTTCTTTATCACTGGTCTTAAGCAATTAGACACTGACGCACCTTAGTGTGGTTTTCTTCATCTTTCTTGTGTTTGGGTTCATATTGATTCTTGGATCTATACATTTACAGCTTCAATTGAATTTGAAAGGTATTTAGTTTTCATTTATTGGAATATGTTTTCTCCCCCTGTACTTTCTAGTCTCCTCGGGACTCCAGTTGGCTTCTTGAATTTATTTTAAATTTTATTGGTTCTCTGTTCAGTTTTTCACTGTTTCATGTTTGTTTCTATTGTTATGTCTTTAAGTTCATTAATATGTTTCTGCAATATATAATTGTCCTTCATCTTAGCCAGTGTATTTTTCATGTCAGATATTAGTTTTTGTCTCTATAAGTTCAATTTGGATTATTAAAAAAATACATAGATAGATACATAAATAGATAGATAGATAGATAGATAGATAGATAGATAGATAGATAGATAGATAGATATCTTCCATGTTTCTATGTATAAAGTTCAATCTTTGTTCTAGCTTCTCAAACTTATGGAATATAGTCATAGTAACTGTTTTAATGTCTTTATTTACTGATTATCTCAATCTCATGTGTGTCATTTCTGGGTCAGTTTTAATTATTAAAGATCAATTTCTCTTCTCATCATGTTTTATTTTCTGCTTATTTCAGTGTTTAGTAATTTCTGATTAGATATTGGACATTGTAATTTACTCCTGTTGAGGGCTGAATTTTTTTTTGGTATTCCTATCAATATTTGTGAGCTTTGTTCTAGGACATCCTCAAGTTACTTGAACACAGTTTACACTTTTAGGTCTTCTTTTAAGCTTTGTTATGCAGGCCAGTGTTAAATTTAGTCTGTTTATTTTTTCCCATTATTAAAACAAAACACTGTTTAGTACTCTCTAGTAATCAATGAATTCTAACTTTTTAAGTCTTGCAAAGAATAGATATTAATCCTAGTCCTATCATGTCCGAGTACTACTTTTTTAAATCCTTTTAGGTGGTTCTCTTCGCCAACTACTAGAAGTTTCCTCAGATACATGCGTTAATTAGGTCTCAACTGAATACTGAGAGGGGCCATCTGTAAATCTCAGAGTTGGCTCTTTGTGTTGCTTTCTCCTCTATGGGACTCCAAGGTACTGGGAATTCTACCTGCCTTGGCTTCCCAAAATTTCCATCTTGGTTTCATCAACTCAGAGAAACCTCCAGCTTCAACCCAGGGTTTTCCCTTTCTAAGCCACAGCTTGAAAACTTTGACCATGCAGTAAGTTGGGAAAATCATCAGACTGACCTCATTTGCTTACTGTCTCTCAAGGATCATTGTTTTTCATTGCCTACTATCCTATATCTTGAGTGTCACTGTTTCATATACTTTGTTGAACATTTAGTTGTTTCAGGCAGGAAATAAATCCAGACCATGTTACTCCATCTGGAGTAAAAGTGGACGTCTCAGTGGTTATTTTTAAACTTAACATTGTAGAATATACTTTTGAATGTCATGAATAGTTGTTTAAAATATATTTAAATAGGTTTATAATATTTTACTGTGTGGATGTAGCATAGCTTTAGAAAATTTGCTAGTGCGAATAATGTTTACACAAACTTCTCTTTACTATACCTTCATTATGATTGGGTTAGTTATCTAGAATATATTCATAGAAATGGAATAACTAAGTCCAAAGAATTGAACATTGTATTACTTTTCCAGAGCTGCCTTAACAAAATACCACAGACTGTGTGGTTTAAACAACATATTTTTTTGTTTCAAAGTTCTGGAGACTAGAAGTCTAAAATCAAGATTTCAGCAAGATTGGTTCTTTTGGAGAGATGTGGGGGAAATCTTTTCCATCCATCTCTCCTAGCTTCTGGTAGTTTTCTGTCAACCTTTGGCATTTCTTGAAGGATCTCTGCCTTCACCATCACATGGCATCCTCCATATGTACACGTCCGTGTCCAAATTTCCCCTTTAATAAGGATACTAGTCATATTGACTTAGGGGCGCACCCTATTCCATATGTCTGCATCTTAATGAATACCTCTGCAATGACCCCGTTTTCAAGTAAATTCACATTCTGAGGTACTAGGGATTAAGGCTTCAATATATGAATTTTGATTGGACACAATTCAACCCATCACAAACATATTTAAATTCCATTACATGCTTCCAAATTGGTTCTAGAAGGGTTGTAACAACAGACAAATTGTATATTAAATATGCATTTTTGCCCAAGAATTTAAAGATCTTGAAGGAAAAAATTAAATGAGTAAAGCAACTTATATTCGATTATAATAAGGTATTGTAAATCAACATCAGTATATGTATTCATTCTTCTGTAAGTATTTTATAAGCTTTAAAATATATTATAGCACCCAGCTAGTGTGGCTCAGTGGTTTGATTCCCCATCAGGGCACATGCCTGGGTTGTGGGCTCAGTCCCCAGTAGGGAGCGTGTAGGAGGCAGCCAATTGATGTTTCTCTATCATCGATGTTTCTATCTCTTCTCTCTATAAAAAAATCAATAAAAAACCTATTTAAAAAAATAAAATATTTTTTTGCATTTTGCAATTCTCCTTCTCTGAACCCTTTAGTTTCACTCTGTTCCTGCTCTGGATTAGATAAATGTTTTTCATTTCAATTGTCCATTGACATTTTTCCATATATGAATTTTTTTAGCTTATTTAATTTGTCTCAATTTTCCAACCTGTTTTTACAGGTAAATGTTTTAAAAGCTTGTGTGCCTTTCCTAAAAGGATGAACTCTATCAGTAAGTGCAGTATGTATACCTTTTAAATTAAAGTGAACTTTATCGTGAAATGTTATTTTAAAGAGGATTTGTCTTAATGTCTCTAAAATATTAGCAGACAAGGGAAATGAGAGTAACTCAAATAACTATATGTTCACTGACTATTCCCACTCACATTTCTGTAGGTTTATCAGGTATGACCTGAACTAGAATTTTAAAATGTCTGAATTTGTACAGATTTCTGGTAAATAGAGCCATCAAGAAATGATTTACAACAACTATGAGGTACCACCTCACACCTGCCAGAATGGCAGCCATCAACAAATCATCAAACAAGTGCTGGTGAGGATGTGGAGAAAAGGGGACTCTAGTGCACTGCTGGTGGGAATGCAGGCTGGTGCAGCCACTATGGAAAACAATATGGTGTTACCTCAAAAAATTAAAAATTGAACTGCCATTTGATCCAGTGCTTGCACTTCTAGGAATATATCCTAAGAAGCCTGAAACACCAATCAGAAAGGATATATGCACCCCTATGTTCATAGCAGCACTATTTACAATTGCTAAGATCTGGAAATAGCCCAAGTGTCCATCAATAGATGAGTGGATAAAAAAGTTGTGGTACATATACACAATGGAATACTAGGCAGCTGTAAGAAAGAAAGATCTCTTATATTTTGAGATGACATGGAGGGACCTGGAGTGTATTATGCTAAGCGAAATAAGCCAACCAGAGAAAGACAAATACCACATGATCTCACTTATTTGTGGAATATAACGAACAGAAAAAGCTGAAGAACAAAACTGACCCAGAGACATAGAAAGGAGTATGGTGCAGACTGACAAACCTCAGAGGAGGGGGGTGGGGGGGGGGAGGGATGATTAAACCAAAGAATTTACATGCATGTATGCATAACCAATGGACATAGACAACAATGTTTGGACGGGGTGGGGGTAGTGGTGCAGGAACGGGAGGAAGGTGTCTGTGGGGGAAAAGGAGAAACATCTGTAACAAAAATAAATTAATTAATAAAAAAAGAATTGATTTACATAAAGATTTGTAACTGGATACAAATAAAAGTGTTAATGTTGGGACTGGAGGTGGGAAGATAAGGGATGGGGTGGCAAAATGCTAATTTTCTCAGATATGACTGTTTCACCTCCTTGTCTACTTCAACCCTCATGATAATTTCAGTATTAATGCTAGGGTCCTTTTAGAGGCTGAAGAAAATTAGGTTGCCAAAAATAATTGAAATGGTTCTTTCAAAAATATTTAGTTAACTATTTTACGCCCAGTACTGTGCTAGGTATTAAACATAGTGGTGAAAAGGGGGCCTGAATTAATGAGCATTTGCCAGGAACAAGTAAAAGGAAGGGTACTTGAGGCAGAGGAAAGGAAAGGATAAAGAATACACTGATGCAAGCAAGAACGTGATGTATTCAAATAATTAAAAGGCAACGTGCCTGGAATATAATGATCAAGAACCATGAGAGTAGGTTGGAGAGGAAGGCGGAGGTATAATAATGGAAGACATTGTTGGGTCTGTTTACAATTTGGAATTTTTATTTTAACACAATGGATATTTATTTTAAAAAGTATATGTAATAAGTTTGGGACATGGTAAACCATTTTAAAAGGAATGGTTGGTAAAGAACAAAAGATGAAGCAGGGAAGTCGAGACGAGAGAGCAGTGGCAGTTGATGTGGGTGAAGTATATGGATTTCAGATATATTTTTGAAGAAGCAATGGAACCAGCAAAAAAATAAAAGATTAGGGAACCATTTTTTGTTCTTGTTTTTGTTTCTAATTTTTTTTTCTTTATTGATTTTAGAGAGAGAGGAAGGGAGAAGGAGAGAGAGATAGAAACACTGATGAGAGAGAACATCGATTGGCCGCCTCCTGCATGCCCCCACTGGGGATCGGGCCCACAACCTGGGCATGTGCCCTGACCAGGAATTGAACTGGCGACTTCTTGGTACATGGGTGGATGCTCAACCAGTGAGCCACACCAGCCAGGTGGGGAACCATTTTTTGATTTGATGTAGCAAATAAAGAGAGGCAAAGGGATATTTCAAAAATATTCTAGCCCTGGTCGGTTTGGCTCAGCGGTTAGAGGGTATGGCTAGAAAGGGATGTGAAATCAAATAAAGTTTTATTTTAGTCTTTTTAAATAGATATGAATTCTCACAGCTTGTTTGCAAGCTGTTGGGGGAAGATCCTGCAGATGAAATAGACTAAATATGCAGGGAGACAAGGGACCCAGAGAATGAAAGTCAAAAGATAAGAGGTGTCGGCATTTGACATGAGCAGGACCTTCCCTGACCATAGTGTAGGGCAGGAGACTAAGATGGTCCAGATAGATGGAGACTTGGTAAGAGGGAGATGAAATGCTATGGGAAAAAAAAGACCAAAGATTGTCTCATTCTTTTTAGTATATGTGATATGATTTCACTAATTATAAAATATAATAAATGCTACTTTATATATTATACATGCATATTATATTTTCTATAGAAATAAAGTGTAAAAAAAAAGAACAACAAATACAGTTAAATGCACAGCAAGTCGGGCAATGGAATTTTCTCCTCTTGCATTTTGTCTTATAAAGCAATGATAGATTTTGTTGTATAATAATATCCAAATGGCAATCCTGCCTTAAATTTTAAGGACTGAAATAAAAGCCCAATTTATGTGCATGTTTGGGAGTACATTTGGTAAAATATGCTGCTAGAAACCATCAAAAGCTGAAGGACTTATGGCTCTAATATAAAACCAGCTTTATTCCATCTGAAGAAATCTGGTAATAAAATATAACAGCCCCAATAAAGGATATTGTTTTCCACTGTTATCCTCCCCTAAAATCTTAGGTTTACAGTGGATTTTGTTTGATCTTTTCTGTTAAGTAAAATACATTGGCAAGGAGCTATTACTTAATATTTGTTTATTATAACAAGCCAGGAAAAAAATATTTTTCCTACTCTATTTACTTTAGTGGTTTATTCTCTTTTCTCCGTCCTTGGATTCTTACTGAAAAACTGTAAAATACAGCTTTAGTTCCATCAAGAACCAAATGACTCACTAGAATGAGGTGTTGTAATTGATTTATCTCCCTCCCTTTCCCCATCATCCATCCTTCCTTCCTTCCTTCCTTCCTTCCTTCCTTCCTTCCTTCCTTCCTTCCTTCCTTCCTTCCTTCCTCCCTCCCTCCCTCCCTCCCTCCCTCCCTCCCTCCCTCCCTCCCTCCCTCCCTCCCTCCTTCCTTCCTTCCTTCCTTCCTTCCTTCCTTCCTTCCTTCCTTCCTTCCTTCCTTCCTTCCTTCCCTACTTCCTCTTTGTGCCCTTCGTTTCTTTTTTGTCCTGCCTGCCAAGCCTGCCTGAAAATTTAAAGATGGAAAGATGTTTAGTCCAAAATATCTTTCATAAAACTCACATGATGGCAATATTGATTACCTAAAAAGTGAGCCATGAATATCTTCCAAGGTCATTTTTAATTCTCTGACTCAATATCATTATAAAATGATCAATATTCTCATACATACGTTTAGAACCAGGAAAAAGAGAAAACTTGTCAGCGATTGTGTGCACAATCCATTCATCCAAGGCAACCCCATCACCTTCCAGTTGAATTCACTGTCTGGCATTTGTTCAGAATGCCCATACACTAGCCTAATTTTGGAGATGTACTTGGAAAGCTGCCCAGAGTCCTAATTATAGATCCAATGGCAGTGGTGATATCAGGAAATGCCAGTATAGTTTTCAGGACAAGAGAAAAATGAAACTTGGTGTGTGTCATTTGTTTGGGGCTTCTGGAGAAATTTAAAAAATAAGTAACCTTTGAATTGTAGAAAGAAAAACTAATATTTTTTTCCCAACTCATTCAATCAAACTTTAATCAATACCAACTAACACCAAAAAGAATTGAAAAAACTTATCTGATCTCTTCCCCTATTTTAAACATATTCATTAATCTAAATGCTTCTATGCACATGACAATTATATTCTTAATTCATGTTATAAATATTCTTAAACATCTTCAGAAGTGGTAACCAGGCAATCTCTTTTCCTTTGCTGCTCCAGAGACTCATTCACAGTTAGAATATTTCTCTCCTGACATTTAGAAAAGTGTCACCTGTTCCAACTTAAAATGACTCCTTCTTGTTCTGACTTTATGAGGGTTATGTTTCTTAAAAAATAATAGCCCTTTTAACAGAATCTCATCAGAACAAATTCAAAGCCAAGCCCATTAAAAATAGTCAACATAGCCTGGCTGGTGTGGCTCAGTGGATTGAATGTGGTCCCATGGACTGAAAGGACCTGGTTCAATTCCAGGTCAGGGCACATGCCTGGGTTGCAGGCTTGATCTCCAGTAGGGGGCATGCAGGAGGCAGCTGATTGAAGTTTCTCACATCAATGTTTCTATCTCTCTCTCCCTCTCTTTCTAAAAACTAAATAATTTAAAAAGTTAACATATTTCTCTAGAGGTGCAGAGGAAATGTTCTTAATACTTTTCTCAGCTTTTTAAAGAAATGTACCTTAATTGAATTTTCAATAACTGTCAACATTGGTAAGAGGAAATTATTACAACCATATATGTATTTTATGACTTCTCTGAAATGAAATAATTTCAGACTTTAATATTATTCTTGTCAGTGAACAACTTGGCATCAGGATTAAATATTGGTTGGAACTATGGCTTCAGGAAAGAAGGGATTCCTGAGCTAGACTTAAAAGAATGAGAAAAGTTCAGAAAGCAGAAATTCTGAATGCCATGCTCAGTTGAGGGACCATGGTGATGTAGGGTCACTGTGAATTATCTCTTAAAAGTCCATTGTTTTGTTTTACTCCTGTATCTGAATTATTATTATTATCTCCTTGTCCTTCTGTTTCTTTTATATTTTCCTCGTGGTCCATGTCAGCCTGCCTGCTTTCTCACATCTATTTATCATGGTGCCTAAAATCAAGGAAGTAATTTGGAAGGCTGTTGCTAGTTTCAGGATTTTGTAATTTGGCAATATCACATTGCTATGTGAGGGTATACCTGATGCAATGCAAGTATTTGTCAACACACGCAACTCATGTCATAATTTTACTAAAGAAAGAAAAAAACAGACCAAATTTAAGCCTATAAGATATAATAAATGATAGGATTGTAAATAGGCTAACTTTTGGAAATTTTGCCATAAAGGCAAAAAAGACTTCCATTAAGCATTTTACCAAATATTTTCACATACTTATCTCAAATGTCATCTTTCTGGGTGGATAGAATTTTCATCAGTAGAGATAAAATAGTACTAAATAAAATGTGGAAGCAGGAAAAATAACTTTTATACAAAAATAATTATATATATTTAAATATATAATCATTGATATCTCTATAATTCTTTATAATATAACTTACTACATACACACAAAGGACTATATATGGTATGTATGCACATATATAGATATTTAAAATGCTAGCCTAAAATTATTATAATTTCCCTTTTCAAATAATTTATAATTATTTAAAATTATAATTTCCCTTTACAAATAAATTAATTCCTTTTCATAAATTAAACACAAAAACAAAATTTTATTTCTCACTCTAAACAAAGTATTTCACATCCCAGGAGAGAGTCTTAGAAATGACAAGCCAGCCCTGGATAGGTAGCTCAGTTGGTTGAAGTGTTCTCCAGATACACCAAGGTTGTGTGTTCGATACCCGGTCAGGGCACTAAAAAAAGAAAAAAGAAAAAATGAATGACAGACCAAATTTAAGCCTATAAGATATAATAAATGATAGGATTGTAAACAGGCTAACTTTTGACCATTTATGTCATATTGATTGTAAATGAAAGGGCTGCTTGACTGACTCTCTAAGATAAAAACCAGCTGTGTAGTGGTGGGTTACTCATTGCATTTTAATTATTACTTGCTATTCATAAAAGAGGATTATGTTATGCATGTTTGCTAATAAAATAAAAATTTTTTAAACACTTTATTCTTGGAAGCATTTTTGACAGAGTACATGTTGACATCAGAGAAGAAAAGTTCCATATGACACTGTCCTAGGCTATTGTCTATTAAAACCTCAATTAACAATGTGAACTTGATCTGTATTGAGATTAAAAAGACACTCTTGAGTTTAAATTACAGGATTCTTTTCTTCATTTCCAGCATGTTATGATGTTTACAACATAGGCTACTGATTCACATCTCAGCAGAAAACACTCAAATTGTTTAAACTGTGTCACTGAAGAAGTAAAATTATCCTTTTGTGCAAAGGGAGCAACTAAATTGAAATTTTAAGAACCTGATATATATATTAAAGGCTGTGGTACATTACCTTATGATGTTTTGCACTGCAGAAACTGAGGAG
The DNA here is from genome assembly GCA_030848825.1 of Tadarida brasiliensis. Taxonomy (NCBI): domain Eukaryota; kingdom Metazoa; phylum Chordata; class Mammalia; order Chiroptera; family Molossidae; genus Tadarida; species Tadarida brasiliensis. The sequence goes on along the minus strand of CM061266.1, from coordinate 61,941,623 downwards.
CAGCCAAGATCTATTTTTATTTCATTTATCAGGACTATCACAAAGCAATTTGATAGTTCCAAAAAATTAGCCATTTACCTTTAAAGGACTTTTTTTTTTCCAAACTGTGAAATGACTTGAAGAATTCTTTTGGTAAGAAAACACCATGACTATATAAGGAACTGAATTAAAGTTCATGAAATCTGAATCTACCTCCTAGCCTCCCCCTGACTTTGCAGTAGATCATTCAGAAAAGCCTTTCCATTTGCATTTAGATGTGATTCCTCAGTGAAAATCCAAATACACCCTGTCCTAGATTGGAGAAATAATTTGGGCCTTCAGGTCTGACTTAATTTATAGAGACTGAATAAGCCATTTCCTGAGCAGAAATATCATTAAAGTAAAATTCTCAATGTTTTGTGTTGTCAGAGAGGAAACATTTTTCCTCTACCCTTCTGGGTTCTTCTGGCTGGTCTAATAATTAAATTAACATAAACTAGATTAACAGGAGAAAACCAAATTTTAATTTTGTAGGTATGGGAACTCACAGAAATAGGAGACTCCCTGAAGTGACTAAATCACGCAGTTTTCTATCATTTAAACAAAGAAACAACAAATTCGTGAAGAACTGACAGGACAAAGAATTTAGGCTTGGGTAGTGATTAGTGAAGAAACCAAGCAGAGTTTGTTTACATAGCCTTTTCAGCTCTGAATTCCCTATCCCTGTCCTTTCACCTCCTGGTGCAGGTAAGGAGCCTTCCACATGGGAGATATTTCCTGCCATCAGGGGGACAGAGAGGAAGGTCAAAGTGTCCTTCCTGCCCTAGGTGTTCTTGAGTAACTTTAATTCAAAATAATCAATATGTCAATTTGGCCTGAACTCTATCAGTATTTGTTTTTATTCTTATTATTCATATAGAAGTGCCTTTATATTTTCATTAGTATACAGCTTCTTTATATACCTTCTTTAATTTGAATGGCCCTAATTTTTCTCTCCTATTTCTTTATGTAATCTATGTGATGTCAAACATGGAAATGTGGATCTGGATGCCCAAAGGCTATATTAGCTGGACCACAACTTAATGTTTTGTTCATATATTGCTTGCTTCATTGAATTATACAAAATTTGGACCCAAAGGATATTGATAATAATATAGTTCACTTTCATATATTACAAATAAGAAAATACACTCAGGAGACTTAACTGGCTACCCAAGGAGATGTATAAAGATGGTGAGCAGATGATATATAACTGAGAGCATATTCTGATGGATTTTTCATTGTCCTACAGCATCATTCTCCTGGAAGAGTTTCCTGTTGTGGTTGATAGGAGTCTCTCTTGGTTCCAACAAGATCAGTCAAATTATTGTACTAAAGCTTTCAAACCCTGTGAAAGTCCTGATACATGACTATTTGGACACATCTGTCTGCAAAGTTTAGTTTCCAGGTAAGACTGTGACCACCTGAAGTCAGGTCAAAGGCAGGTGAAACAATGGCTCTCATAATATTCAGCAAGTCACCTCAGAAAGCCACTGGCTCAGAGGGCACTCTATAAATAACTGGAATACAATGTCATAACTTTGAGAAGTGAGACATTCACTTACATCAAATAAGCTCTTATCACAAAGAATAAAACCTAAACCTGCAGACATGTGAAGGGTGGACTTTGATGTAGGCCAAGTTTTAAATTGCTATTGATTGAATAGATGTTCATTTCTACAAGATTTCGGTAAATTGGCTCAACACTATGTATTGTCATTCAATAGGCAAGGCCAAGTCTTAGTAAAATATAGGGCGTATCCAGAGAAATAACAAAAAATGAAACATGTCATTTAGATGACTTTTTAAAATAGTAACTCTTAATGTCTAATCTCACCAGAGAGTTGAAAATAGCAATAAGCACATTTTCTTTAATATTTGATTGTATATAATGATTTTATCATCCCAGAGCTCACCACTTTCCAATTCGTCAGTTTATGAAAAGCTATATTCATGGAAACAGTGCTCTTATACCATTCATTTCTTGTGAGGAGAGTTGGCCTTTTAATTTTCATTTAATACCTTATACTTTTCTCTACTCTTCATTATGACCAATGATACTTATATCTATTTGTTAAATAAACACATTTCTCTGCTTGAGTTCCAACTTGAGTTGGAAACTATTGTTCTTGCCATTTTTTTCTTGTTTCTTTTTCTGGAATGAGTGATCAAATAATGCATATCGACTACTGTGATTTCCTTCAATAGTCTACATTTACCATTGAAATCACTAGAATTTCAATAGTAATGAAGTATTTATGCTTAATGTAGAAAGTATGGCCATGTAATTGGAGTTCTCTTTTAAAAGGCTCATGTAAATTTAAACCTTAGGCTAATTTTATGTCATTTAATATTTATTAATTATTTCTAGTTTAGACTCTAAAAGTTTCAGAAATGATAGACAATGGCTCACAATAGGGTACATATATAAAAATGCATATATCTAGAATACATATATATATACATATATACTACTAAACTAAAATATAAAAAAAGTAATACAATGCCAGAGGTGAGAAGTTAAATATTAAGTATAAAATCAGGGGGAAAATATGGCCAAAAGCTATTCCAATTGAATACTAAGTTTAATTTTTATTTTTACTATAGGTAAGGTGAACTAGTATGTATAGCAATTCCATATCATGGGTTGTCCCACCAGTAGGCTTAGACATTGATGCAATGGACACTTTTCTCAGCAACTGTAGGCATGGAGCAACTGCCAGGGCACATTAGTTGAAACAGAATCTCAGGCTAGAAATATGCAGGGGCAGGTTCTCCTGCATGAATGGGGCTGTGAAGCCTAAAATTATAGCTTGGGATTGAGCTACAGTAAAAAGGAAGGGGTATCATCCATAACAACATGATGTGGCCTCACCCTAAGTCCATATTATCAATATTTAAAATGAAAAAGGAAGCAAAATCAAAGCCAGAAAAAAACAGTTATTGGCTTTAAGCATATTTTATGTTGCCTTCCAGTTAAATGAGACATAATTCAGAAAGTAGATTGATTTCTTTTTATGTCCACATTTGTGTAAAACGCTGGGTCAGCTTCATTTATATATACATGAATAAGCATATATATGCCACAGAAAATACCTCTTTGAAAATGATGTAACTTTAAAACATCCTGAAAAGTCATTGTTTAGTGTAAAATAATAAAAATCAGGCTACCTTTATCTTACAGCATACACCAAAATAAACTCAGATGATTTAAACATAAGACATGAAATGGTAAAACTCCTAGAAGAAAACATAGGGGATACACTCCTTGACATTGGTCTTGTATTGGCAATGATTTTCTTTTTGAAATTCATACCAAAAGCACAGGGCAAGAAAAACAAAAATAAACAAGTGGACTACATCAAGCTAAACGGTTGAAAAAGCAATCCACGAAATAGGAGAAAATATTTACAAACCATACATCTGATAAGAGTTAATATCCAAAATATGTAAGTGAATCATACAACTCAACAGAAAAAAATGAATAATTCAATTAAAAAATGAGCAAAGGACCTGAATAGACATTTTCCCAACCAAATAACCAACAGGTACATGAAAAGATGCTCAGCATCACTAATCATCAGGAAAATTGAAGCAAGACCACAGTGAGATATCACCTCACACATGTTAAAAAGACTATTACCAAAAGTCGAAAGATAGTACGTGTTGGAGAAGATGTGGAGAAAAGGACACATTGTGCACTGATGGTGGAAATATAAATTGGTACAACTACTCTGGAAAACAGCATGGAGGCTCCTCAAAAAATTAAAAATAAAACTAGTGTATAATACAGCAATCTCACTTTTGGATATCTATATGAAGAAAACGAAATCAGTATCTTACAGAGATATCTGTACTCCCAAGTTCATTAGAGCATTATTCACAATAGCCAAGACAGTATGACAAATATTGTATGATCTCACTTGTATGTGGAATCTAAAAAAAAGTCAAACTCATAGTACTAGAGAGTAGAATGGTGGTTATCAGCAGCTTGATGGAGGGGGAGGGGGAGAGAGATGGAGAGATATTGATCACTTTCAGTTATAAGTTCAATAAGTTCTGAAGATCTAATGTACAGCATAGTGACTATAGTTAATAATAATATATTATATACTTAAAATTTGCTAAGATCTCAAGTGTTCTCACTCTAAAGTAAAGGGGTAATTATGGGAGGCGATGCATATGTTAATTACTTTAATTGTGGTATTCATTTCACAGTATATATATATCAAAACATCATGTTGTACATCTAAAATATATACAATTTTTATTTGTCAAAAAATGTAATAACCCGGCTAGTGTGGCTCAGTGGTTGAGCATCGACCCATGCACCAAAAGGTCACCAGTTTGATTCCCCATCAGGGCACATGCCCAGGTTGTGGGTCTGATCCCCAGTGGGGGCCATGCAGGAGGTGGCCAATCAATATTCTCTCTCATCAATGTGTCTATCTCTCTCTCCCTCTCCCCTTCTCTCTCTAAAAAAAAAAAAAAAAAAATCAATAAAGAAAAATAAATAAATAAATAAAATAAAAAACAAAAAACAGGCTTTCAAGTTCAAATGTCAGTTTCATAAATTATTAGCAGTATTGGGCAAGATATTTAAATTCTCAGTGTCTCTATTTTGTCATCTGTAAAACGAGGATAATATCTACCTTCTAGGAATTTCTTAAGTGTGCTAGGAAGTTTCTGGAAGGACTCTTGGTATTCACAACCTTGTCTAATCCCTTCTCCTTAAGTGTGGGTAGACCTAGCCATACACTTCTAACAGAATATAAAAAATGTAATGGGATGTTATCTCTGCTACTAAACCACAGAAGACTATGAGAGCTGTCTTACAGGTTCTCCTTTTCTCCCTTACTTGCTCTGAGGGAAGCCAGCTAACATGTTGTGGGTTGTCCTATGGAGAGATTTATGTGGCAAGGAGCTGAAGGAAGCTTCTACCCAATACCCAGTAACAAATCAAGGCTTTCAGTCCAATCACCAGTGAGAAACAATGTTCAGTCTAAAGAATATGCTTGGGCCCTGGCCGGTTTGGCTCAGCGGTTAGAGCGTCGGCCTGCGGTACAGAGAGACCCGGGTTCGGTTCCCGCTAAGGGCATGTACCTCGGTTGCAGTTTGTCCCCGGCCCTGGTTGGTCGTGCGGGTGGCAGCCACTCGATGTGTCCCTTTCACGTCGATGTTTCTCTCTTTCTCTCTCTCTCTCTCTCTCTCTCTCTCTCTTCCTCTTTCTCTCTCCCACTCTATCTGAACAAAAAATGAAAAAATGTCCTCAGGTGAGGATTAAAAAAAAAACACAAAAAAAAAAACAAAAAAAAAAAGAATATGCTTGGAGACGAGACCAATCCCATCTGACACCTTGATTGCATCCTTGAGCCACATGGTCCAGCTAAGCCGGGCCCCAGATTCATGACCCACAGAAACTGTGGAATAATTAATGATGTTTTGAGTCATTAAGTTTAGAATAATTTGTTACACAACAGTAGACACTTAATACACTAAAGCTATTCAAATAGCTGTTGAAATACAGATCTAAGGCTTAGGAGAAAGCACTGAAATTAGGAGGCTTCAAAAAAAATTCTAACTTAAATTTGATCTTTTAACATGGTGACTGAGTATAAAACAAGGTAAGATGAATCCTTGGAGATAATCATTATTTAAGGAAAATAAGATCCATCAGAGGAAGATAAATCCATGGTGGAGGACAAAAAGAATAGTCGAGGTTGAGAACTAGGAGAGAGTGTATCATGGATGCCAAATGAGGAGAGAATTCCAAGAAGGATGTGAATACCAAAGTTAATTAACATTGGAACAGAAGGAAGAGAATATTTGTTAAAACTCATTATGAGACAGGCACTTACAGGTGTTTTGCAAGTACTAACTTATTTTGGTCCTTATAATTAGAACATGATTCCCATTTTTCCGATAAGAAAGATGCTCAGAGGAGAGGAGTATCTTGCCCCAAGTTAGATAGCTAGTGTGCAGATGCATTAGGATTCAAATCCAGATCCAAATCTGTATAACTCCAATCCCTTGCTTTTTCCTCTAAGATGTAATGACTCAATAATTTGTATAGAAGAGCTTATAGAGCTCTCTTATATATCAAGCCTATTTAGACTGATAGAAATTTTCTGTGAAGTGCTTAGGATGTTCCCCTCCAAACATTGGGTAAGTACTCTGGCTTTACCATCTGATGTTCCTGAAGGAACCATGGTCTCTCAGAGGAAGCTTGTATATATTGGAAGGGCTACTTTTCCCTCCTTCCTTTGTGACTCCTTCCAGACACCATTTAAATATTACCTCCTCCTACAAGATTAACCTCCCATTTCAGGTGGAGTTGGTGACTAGAAGCTCAGATTCTTACTTCCATGTTAGTGCATATTATGCTCTGTTTTAATTGTTGATTTATATCTCTATGTCCTCCGTCATAGATTGTATCTATACTTTCTGTAATGATTTCTATAGGTCTCACTTAGACTATATATATATCTCAGGTGTAGATTGAATGAATAAATGAGTAGAAGGAGGGAGACTGGCTAAATCCTGAAAACTGAATAGGATGAGAAAGGTAAAGGCATGATAAGCAGAAGCAGAAACATATCTGAAAGTCTGAAAGCATAATAGAAAATGGTGTATATACAGAGAAGGCATTTCCATATGGAAATGTAATGCTCACTTCATCACAATGTACTAAATTCAGAACCATGTGGTTATGGGATTTGCCAAGATGCCTCAGACAAAGAAGTGGGAAAGCTAAGGATTATAACAGTGTTGGTTGCTGTCAAGTAGAGATTCCTCCCTTCCTTCTAATAGAACTCTGAGTTCAGAAGTTCCCCTGCATTTAGTCATGTCTTCAGGGACTGCATACCTTCAGGGACTGCTTAGGAAGGAAGAGGTAGAGGGTCCTATCATCTGTCCTAAGGCAATCTAGATGGATACATTCCCCTATCTCAGGTTGGTGTAGATATGAATACATGAGGCAACATCCCCAGCCATGTTCTTATGACCAGTAGAAACTTCATTCACTTGTATTGATTAGTCACTATGCACTAATTTGAATAATCTCAGGCCATTGTTATTACCACACAGTAGTAATTGTCATTTATTGATCATGCTCTGTGCCAAGCACTGTAACAAGTACTTTATCAATCTCATGTATCAACCCTATAATCAATGTCTTTACTGGGGTAAGGGTTCAGGACTAACTTAATTTCTAAACAATTTATAACAATGTTCATTAGCTAATCCATCTTGTTCAATAGACTTAAGCACTCTTTGACCTCATTCAGAAGAAAAGGAAAAGGCCTATTTATTAAATGTGGTGAACTAATAATGAAAGAGAGGGTGAGTATTAAACAGTCCCCTTTCCCATCTCCACCATGTTCACACGGGAGAAGACTCCTTTATGACCAGATATTCTTCCCCAGTTCAATGTGGTATTGATTTAATAATGGAAAAACTTGACAGCTGCAGGACCTCCACTTCAGTCATATGTTCATCCTTATGGGTAACCCACAGGTGGAGGCAAGTCTCAGCATGATTTAAATGTGTACGATATGGATTATAACAGACCCTTTTCCTGACCAGGGCCCAGAGTGTTCTCTTTCCAGCTCTGGTCCACAGCAAGGCTAGCTTCTCAAAAGTCCCTCTCCCTAAGTTATTTCATTTGAAATAAGAAGTTCATTGTGCACTTGGCTTAACTACAGAAATTCCTTGTACTTTTTAACCCAGCCAAGATGGCTCCCACTTCAGTCCTTTGCAGTTCATCTTCCCTCCGGCCAGACTGGTCTTCCCTAAGATAGTCACATGACTCATTTCTTCAGTTCTTTCAAATTACCTAAATTGTACGCTCTAAAAATAACCTGATGTCTCTATTGTTAATTAGCAGGCCTGTCACTCTATCACCTTGGCTATTATTTTTCATAATAGAACTTGTTGCTATTTGGCATTATATTTTCACTCTGACCATCCCAATGGGAATTAAAATCCCTAAGGGCCAGATTTTGTCCTTTTGTTCCTTCTTTTCTCCATGCCCAGAAGAGTGCCTGGCACAAAGTTGGCACTCAGTAAATGTTAAAGATAAAATCTATTAATCTAAAAATATTAGATTTTTAACTGGTATTTGTTTTAAACCACTGGATCCTGAATATTAGTATGTTCTTCATTTTCTTTCTCAAGTATGTCTACGGTGGGGGAGGGGAGCACGTTCTTAAAAGTATTAGGCCTATAGTAGGAATCAGGAACTTGACATTCACATCTCCCCACCCTCCACACGTGTAGACTGCCTCTGGCACTTCCAAAGTTTAATGGCAGAAAAGAAGACAGTTGCAGCTCAAAAAAGCATCTTGCTTAACTCGAGCATTGGCTAAGCATTGATACTTCTGAGCTTGGGGGATATTTAAGACTCACTGTTTCTTTGGGAATGGTTGTGATTTCTTCAGACACCAGCGCCTCATTGCTGGGGATCTCTCACTGCAGATACTTTAAAGCCTGCAAAGCTTCCCCTGATGGCTACTTACAGATCTCTGCCATCCCAGCCTCTGGTTCCCTTGCTCCACTCCTCATGGAATGTCATCTAAATTGGAATCTTATCATCATGCTCAAGCAGCCCTCTTGAGCCCTCTTTTTAATCACCCTTGCTCAGCTTTCAGAATACCTGGACAGCTACTGTCTCTCACTTTTAAGCTTTGTAAGGTGAAGCACCCATCTTCTTGCCGCACAGACTCCAAGGAATACAAATAAAACTATTTGAACGGTCTCCTTGAAGCCCTGTCCAAATCTACACCCAGGGAAAATGTGAAATGTATTCTAGATTTCTGAAAATGCCTGGAGTCTTACTTCCTATATGTCCTTCTCCAAGCCCCACTGCCTTTGCATCTACCCTTGAACTGCACTCTAATTGACTGAGTGGTGCTGAGAGAATCCACTCACCCCAAAACAGTAGTGCCCTGCAGCCTCTATTCAGGATTTTGTAGGGGTGGCAGAGGCAATGTTGAAATCAGACCACTGACAGTACCCACTCAAACGACGTTGCACACAGTACACACACCTTTCTCTCTCATGCAAACCAGTGCAGGTTCCTCTGCCTCTGCTCCCAAATTTGCCTGCACAAGATCAAAATGTCTCTGCACAGTAAAGTCCACGTCTACAAAGAGGGTGCATCCTTAAAAGTAAGCAGTCATGTTTACTATATTTTTTGGTGTGCCGCAGAATTTTAGTAATTAGTTTATGTGTGCCATGAGATGAAAAAGATCGAAAATTACTGATCTAGGCTATGCTTGCCAAGCTTCCCTATCCCCACCACAATTTTTCAAAGCTTTGATAGCATCTAATTTGTGATTTATGATGAGCACATCTTTTTCAAACTGTTTTTCCTATGTTGTCTTTAACTTTAGAATAATTTTTTAAAGTAAAAATAAATAAATGTCCCACTGAGATTGGCATTATAAAATATGTGGATATTAATCTGATATAAGCATGATATAATATTGTCTTCTCATTCAAGATCATGTCATGCTTTTGCATTCATTCATGTTCAGGTTGTTTATTTGACTGACTTTCTGTCTCCTGATAAAGTTTTATAGTTTTTTTTCTTAAATGTCAGATATGAATAATAATAAATGGGTGCTAACACGTGTCCCATGAATTTTTGCGACTCAACCCATAACCTAATTTCTAGATAAAAAATAAATTAAAAAGCTGTATTTCTGTTCCTAGTTTTCAAATAATTTCAATTATTAACATTTTAAGAACTTCAGAGTGTCACCAATTTTTCATTGCCAATACTACATTCAACAATTCAAATAACTTAAGTTTCAAGGACATATTTTTTTTAAGAATATATTTCTTTCTCCCTGGAAAGCTCAATAAAGCTATTAAAATTTTAAATAAAATATTTCACTTACTATATGTACAGGTTTTATCCTGAATTGATTACATGAAATAAAGTTTACTTGTCAACATTGGAAGTCCTAAATATTTCTTTTAAATTGAGTCTTCTTAATAAAGTAAGTATCCATAAGATGTCAATCAGAAAACTGATAAAAATCTGTCCTTTTTTTTAAAAAAAAAAAAAAGAAACAACTATCTGTGTTTTCTATTGTTGCTTACAGTAAATACTTATTTAGAGAAAGAAAGTTGTCATTCATCTCCTCACTTTATGGTAAGATTCTTTTTCCCCCCATTGGGCCTTTTTCTGGCCTCTGGATTGTTGCTATGGAAAATTTATCTGAAATGAACTTGGCTGGAGCAGAAAGAGATAACTTCAAACCTAGATTAAGTTTTTTCTTCTTGTACCCCTCACCCTGGAAAATCCAGATAATCTAGATAATTATCTAAAATAATCTAATGATCTAGATCATTATTTCAGATCATTTTCATCACAATATTTTGTGTTCATATGAATGTTTATTTCCAATACTCCTGGGATGATACAGTGTTATGGACCAGATAGAACAGTGCCACAGTTCATGCTCCTTGTCAATCATCAATGCTAGAAACAAGTTAAAAAGAAAATTGACTTACAACTGAAACTCTAAATGCATGCACCATACACAGATGCTAAGAATTCTACTGCATAATCTTAGCATTTAAATGGTCTATTAGTCACATTTTGGTGGAAAAACAAAAACCATTCTACTTGTTTGAACAGAAAGGGCTTTAATAGAGGGAAATGGATACTTAACACACTGTTCATAGGCTGGGGTCTAACGGTCAGGGTATGCCACTGCTGGCTTTTAGGATATCAGAAAATGTGGAAATTCAGGAAATTGTCCATGAAGCTCTCAGGTGCTTTCAGCACTTAGGCAGATGACTCGCAGGTGCTCACCCAGAAAATGCTGCACACCTTGTCCACAGTTTGCCAAACATCTCACCTGCTGCTCCTAAAAGCAAAAACAAAAACAAACAAACGAAAAGATTTCAATTCTGTCTTTCAAATTTCTCGTGACTGACCCTCTTGGAATTAAATTTAAATCATGCAGCAAAGAAGTCTGGGGAATGCAGCTTATAGACTTTGACTAAGAGACTAGGGAGGACCTTAGCATGAATCCTAAGATTGTAGCTTCCCATTAGAGACCTATACTACACATACTTATGTCAAGTTTGGTCAAGCTTGATCTAAACACATCTAGATGCCCCAATTTCCCCCTCACAAGATCCTAACTTAATGCTTCCTCATTAGGAAGCCCCTGTTGGCATTACCCTTTAGACTTGGAAAATGGTGTTAAAAACCCTTTGAGAACTTGCCCAGCAGAGCTGATTTATATCCTCTCCACTTTCATTTCTTCTATAATCATAGTCGGAGAACAAGTACCAAAACTTGGCTAGCACTTCCCCTAACAACAAGTCAATTAATACAGCCTCATTCCTCTTGGGTCATATTTCTATACATGAAGATTAACGTGTTTTCAAATCTGGCTATGTGGTTTTGGATAACTGAAACCTTGTCCATTTTATTGACTTGTTCATGGAATTGATTTGAATCTTGTAGAGTACTCTCTCACTTTAAAGGCTAATTTGACTATTTGCAGATGGACTTGATGTGGTTTTTGAAATATATTATCCATCTCCATTTCAATAAGCCTGGAAGTTTGTGTAATCCTGGATGGGGTCCAGCAACATCATTATGAGTGACTATGAGAATCAAGATCAAAAACGTTAGGCAGAAAATTTCCATTTACATCCCCTAATTTTCAGCTCCAGTCTCCTAAAAGTGACTTCAGATGAATTCTAAATATTTGTTAATATTAAAATCTGCACCATAATAAAAAACGTTGTCCCCAACTTATTTTTCTCTTCTTTATATTGAAAGAAAAACGATCAATTTAGGCAAATTACTGGCATAGAAAATCCAGAAATACTGACCTAAACTAAAAGAAAAAAGCTACAATGTTCATTTATTTTATTTTTAATAATTTAAAGAAAACTTCCAATTGAATCATCAATTATCCAGTTTTTAATTTCCTAGAATAATGATTTCCTGAATTTGGTGATACATAAGAATATATTTTGTCCCTATCTAAACTTTGTGGTCACAACTATATTTTCATTAAAAACTATATTAGAGAAGATGTTAATGATATTAAGAATCATTTGTGATATAGTGACATGTAAAATAGATTTCAAAAGAATATATTCAGACCCAATTTTTATTAAAAAGGAATTGTATTTTTAGAAAACCATTAGCTGTTTCTGGCCAGTGATATTATGATTGGTTCTAATATTTTTGTCTGTTTTCTGCCTTTTCCTATATTACTTTTGTTATTAAACATAGTAGTTTTAAATTTTAAAAGCCAGTCTTCATTTGTAAGTTTTCCCCAGAAGATCAAATAATCCTCTCCCCTTAAATTTACATATTACAACTAATTTTTAACAAAAATACAGTGACATTTCTAGGGAAAAGGGTCATCATTCCACAAATTATGCCATAACAATTGTATATACATTGGCCAAAAACAAATGAACTTTGATTAATACTTTACACTCAATACAAAAATCAATTCAAAATAAAATTTAGATATTAAGTCTAAAATTACAATACTCCTAGAAGACAACATTGGAAAAAAATTCTTGTGACTTTGGGTTAGGCAAAGATTTCTTTGATAAGATAGCAAAAGCATAATCCATTAAAAAAACAAATTGATAAGTTGGATTTCATCAAAATTTAAGACTCTTGCTTATTAAAGGAATGAAAAGCCAAGTCACAGATGGGAAGGGAATATTTGTGAATCATATATCTGATTAATAACATATAAAGAACTCTTAAAACTCTAACAAAAAAAACAAACAACAAAACAAAAAACTAGGCAAACTATTGAACAAAAACTTCATAAAAAAGATATATGAATAATAACTAAGGACATGAAAAGATGTTCAACACTATTAGTCATTAGGAAAATGCAAACTAAAAGTATAATAGTAAGGGACTACAAATCTATTAGAATGATTAAAATTAAAAAGTCTTATCATACCAAGTTTTGGCAAGGATGTGAAAAAAACTCTCTAGGGCCCAGCTGGTGTGGCTCAGTGGTTGAGTGTCAACCCATGCACCAAGAGGTCGCTGGTTTGATTCCCGGTCAGGGCACATGCCCCAGTGGGAGGGCATGCAGGAGGCAGCCAGTCAATGTTCTCTCTCATCGATGTTTCTGTCTCTCCCTCTCCCTTCCTCTCTAAGATCAATGAAGGAAAAAAAAAACAAAAAAAAACTCTAAGAATGTACAATGACACAAATATTTTGGAGACTGGTTTTGTAGTTTTCTACAATGTTAAATATATCCTTATCATATAACACAGCTGTGTCTCCTGTCACATATTTATTGAAGAGAAATGAAAGCATATATCTGCTAAATGTTTGTACACGAATATTTATAAAAGCTTTACTTGTAATAGCCAAAAACTGTAAAAAATCCAAATGTTCATCAGCAGGTGAATGGATAAACAAACTATAGTACGTATATCTAATATTATATATAAAATGGATTACTACCTAGCAATAAAATGGAATGGACCATTGGTGCATACATGCAACAACATAAATTAATCTCAAAATAATTATGCTGAGTAAATGAAGCCAAACAAACAAACAAACAAACAAACAAAAAAATTACATACCATGCAATTCTATTTACACCTAATCCTACGAAATGCAAATTAATTAATTAAAAAAAACAAAACAGTAATATATAGCAACAGAAAGTAGACAGTGGTTGCCTTGAGATAAGTGAGCTAGAAGTGCCAAGAAAAAGGGATAGCCAAAGGGCATGAGCAACTTTTGGAGAAATGGTGGATATGCTTATCTTAATTTTAGTGATAGTTTACAGATATAAATATATCATATATACATATCAAAACTTATCAAATTGTACACTTTAAATATGTGCATTTTATGTTAATTATACCTGAATACATTGTTATGTATGTATTACCTACTCCCAAAAGGAATTTATACTGTATTTTTTTTTCTTTTTTTCTTTTCTTTTCTTTTATTTTTTTATAACTTATCTTTATTGTTGAATGTATTACAAATGTTCCTCATTTTTCCCCCATTGCCCCCCTCCTCCCCATTCCTGCCCCACTCCTGCCTTTCCCCACACTGTTGTCTGTGTCCATTGGTTATGCATATATACAAATAAGTTCTTTGGTTTATTTCTTCCCACCCCCCAAACCCCCTTCCCTTTGAGGTTTGTCAGTCTAACAACCAATTTGTACTTCTTAATCCCTTCACCTTTTTCACCCATCCCCCAAGCCCCCACCCATCTGGTTCCCAAAAAAGTTCTCTGTATCTATGAGAATGTCTCTGTTCTGCGTGTTCATTTTGTTTGTAGATTCAATTGTTGATAGATATGTATTTATTGCCATTTTGTTTGTTCATATTTTTTTATCTTTTTCTTCAAGAAGACCCTTCAACATTTCATATACGAATGGTTTGGTGGTGATGAACTCTTTTAGCTTTTCTTTGTCTGGGAAACTCTTTATATGGCCATCGATTCTAAATGACAGCTTTGCAGGATAGAGTAATCTTGGTTGTAAGTTCTTGCTTTTCATCACTCTGAATATTTCTTGCCACTCCCTTCTGGCCTGCAAAGTTTCTTTTGAGAAATCAGCTGACAGTCTTATGGGAACCCCCTTGTAGGTAACTAACTGCTTTTCTCTTGCTGCTTTTAAGATTCTCTCTTTGTCTTGAACCTTTTGCATTTTGATGATGATGTGTCTTGGTGTGGGCCTCTTAGGGTTCATCTTGTTTGGGACTCTCTGTGCTTCCTGGACTTGTATGTCTGTTTCCTTCACCAAGTTAGGGAAGTTTTCTGCCATTATTGTTTCAAATAGGTTTTTGATTTCTTGTTCTCTCTCTTCTCCTTCTGGCACCCCCAAGATGCGAATGTTGGCACGCTTCAAGTTGTCCCAGAGGCTCCTTACACTCTCCTCATTTTTTTGGATTCTTTTTTCTTTTTGCTGTTCTGATTGGGTGTTTTTTGCTTCCTTATATTCCAAATCGATGGTTTGCTTCTTGGCTTTACCTACTCTACTATTGCATCTGTGTAAACTATTTCAGTTAGTGCATCCTTCATTTCAGACTGGTCCTTTTTTATGCTCTTGAGGTCCTCACTAAGTCCACTGAGCATTCTTATAAGCAGTATTTTGAACTCTGCATCTGTTAGGTTGCTTAACCCCATTTCACTTAGTTCTTTTCCTGGAGTTTTGTTCTGTTCTTTCATTTAGGACCCGTTTCTTTGTCTCCTCATTTTGGCTGCCTCCCTGTGTTTCCTTCTATGTATTACTTAGCGAGAGGTATGGGGCTAGCTGAGACCAGATGCTGCTTGTTTGAAAGAATTTAGGAAAAGCTGAAGCAGGAGCCAAGACAGGCCAATCCTATGGTAAAGCAACTGGCAACAGCTTGGGTGGGCCTGAAAGCTGGGTGGGGCGGGGCCTCAGGGAATCACCAGGGCAGGGCAAACAGTGTGAGCCAGGTAGCTGGAGTCCCAGATATGATGGCGTCTGCCTGCCCAGGGAAGGGCTCACCAAAGGAACAAAAGCCTCTGATAGCACGTCTGTCCAGGAGAAAGCTGCCTCTCCAGCCCTCGCTCCAATGCCAAACAGCTCAGTTCTTCCCCATATGACTCTGGTGCCTTTCAAGCTGCCTCCCCCATGATGGAGCCTGGAGGGAGCGAGTCCGAGTGAGTCCGTGCGCGGGCCCTTTAAGAGGAGCTGCCGGGGGCTCCAGCCGCCTCAGCCTCAGTTCCCGCTGGTTTTTTCCAGCCAGAAGTTATGGGGACTTCTCTTCCTGGCACTGGAACCCTGAGCTGGCCGCCTGGTGTGGGACAGGCACCCCTCAGTCCTCAGGGAGGACCTTCCCAGCCGAGGTGTCCCTCCTAATTTTTATCCGCCACCCGTGGGTGTGCGACCAGCCCCTCGCGCCTCCGCCCCTCCTACCAGTCTCGATGTGGCTTCTTCTTTAATTTCGTAGTTGTAGGACTTCCATTCAGCTTGATTTCAGGCGGTTTTGAATGATGGTTGTTTTGTAGTTTAGTTGTAACTTTGATGTGGTTGTGGGAGGACACGATACCGCGTTTACCTACGCCGCCATCTTGACCGGAAGTCCGAATTTATACTGTATTAGTTATCTATTGCTACGTGACAAATTTCCCCAAATCTTAATATCTTAAAACAGCAAATAGTATTTCACCACACACAGTTTCTGGGTATTGAAAATCTGGGAATGGCTTAGCTGGATAGTTTTCTCTCAGGATTTCTCATGGGGTTGCGATCAGAATGGCAGATAAGGCTGTGGTCATCTGAAGGCTTGGCTGTGTCTGAAGGATGGTCTTCCAAGATGGCTCGCTTACATGGCTGTTGAGAGAGGGACTTGGTTCCTCTCCACTTGATTCTCACCAGAAAGCTTCTCTTGTATCACAAAGACTAACCCTGAAACCATGTGGGAGACAACTACAAAAAAAGCGTAAATCCCAGGAAGTAGGAGTCACTGGGAGCCTTCTTGGAGCCTGACTACGACAAATGCTGACTGTAGACTAGGACAGTATTTAGATTGAAATATGAAAACTCTTTGTATTCTCTCAAAGTTAACATGTGCTGCCTATATGTATTTCACAAAAGATATCATGCCTAATGTTTCACATTTTTTTTTTGCCTTTTAGTACTTTATGGACACACTTCTTTGTGAGTGTGAACTGGTTCATATGGATTGATCTCATTTTTGTATTTTTTAATAGCTTTATTGAGATATAATTAACATAAAATAAACTACACATTTAAAGCTAAAAAAACAAACTTCAGGTGTTTGTTTTAAAAATAAATTGATTTATCTTAATAATTAAATTCTTCACCTTTTCTCTTTATATCATCTGCCTAATAAATTGGTATATGACAATAAATGTGTATATGACAAGAAGCATTTGAATCTAAGGAATAAAAAAATTAGGTATACTTTAGACCTACCATTTTTCTTCTAGTCATGTTAGACCTTCTTGGGTTCCTTTGTCTCAATGGGAGGTTTTGGAGATTATGTTTGGGGCATTTGAGATTGATAAGAGATGAAGAAGGGTCATTGCAACTTCAAGGCAGGATGAAAAAACAGGAAGAATCTTGCATCTATCATATCCCTTCCCACAATGCAAGCAGTTGGTAATGAGACATTTTAATAGTAATCATTCCATTAATAGTATTTATTGAGCCTTTAGGATATTTAAGGTAATATTATAGGAATTATAAATTTTTCAAAAGATATCACACATAAGAGTGTAGACAAGAAAAATATTTAGCCTCACTATTATTTCTTGTATGCAATCTTCATAATGAATTAAGCAACAAACAATGAACCTCTTTCTACAAACAGACTGAAAGAGCTATGAATTTGACAAAGTGGCTTCATTGTCCTAGTGCTGGTATCATTTCAGCTACAAAATGGGGTTTACAACAGGTTTTAAGATTTAATGCAATATTTAATATTTCTAAATTTAATATTTATGATTCTACAGAAAACTTTTTGTTTTCTCCTTTGTAATTTAATGTATTATAACAAAATGTTGCTTTTAGAAATACTCTCTTGGAGACTACCTTGTTTAAAACTACACAGCTTCATCAAAACACTCTTCAGACTGATCCTGAGAACTAAAGAGGAATGGACTGTGAGCTCCGTGAGGGGATGCTTACCACCCTCCTACCAGGGTCTGACACACTGCAGGTGCCCAGGAAATAAGGATCCAAAGAAGAAAGGTGAAGAGAGCTGGACATCAAGCTTAGCTCCACAGCACGCTCCAAAGCTGTGTGTCAACTTGGGCAAATCACTTAACATTCATTCCTCATTTTCCTTTCTTGTAAAATGGAGGGTTTCTGATAGATGCTATTAATTGGGATGTTTAATTGTCATAGAAATTCAAATGAAACTGATGAAACAAAAACAAAAAAATAAAGTGGTTGAGCAGAATTTATTGACTCAGGATTCTAGCTTCTCTGTATATTGGAGGCTTCAGACACCCAGATGTTCATCTTCCTTCTCTGGAACTGGCTGAAAAATCCCCCAAATACCACTCTTTCTCTCCCATGTCTGTCACAGTCACTGCAGCAAGAGGAGTGTCGTCTTCCGCAAGCGCAAGGCCAGTATCCTGAGTCTACCCCTTCATGCTGGTCGGTCAAGGGGTCAATCCCATGGAAAGGTTTCCCTTAGGAAAGAAAGATTTTCTTACCTAAAAGGAGAAAGGGATGCTAGACACATAAAAACAACCTATGTCCATTACAGGGATCGCAGAATAAATAGTCTTCCATATTTTTAAGATGATTAAATACTTGATCCTGCCTTCAGTACTTAACACCTACTAAATCATCCTTACTAAGTCATCCTTCTCTGTTAGGACTCCATAGCTTAACTGTAAAGGTCGATCATGTCAAAATACCATGGGCAGCCATCAGTTATTTTATGGCGTGATGTTTTCAAACTGAAAACAAAAACCCTGAAATACCTATGTGCTTTGTTTTTCCTTTCGGCCCACACATGAGCCCCAGCACCCTGTTCTCAACTGCACTGGATTAGGCCCGTGCTTTTCCGGTGTCTTTGTTTGGCTCAGACAAACCGCCCCGGCCCGCTCAGGGCCACTTCCCAGCAGTGTCTCCAGCAACAACACTCCTGACTACACAGCGCTTCTCCAAACCGTGACCATATGAAAGAGGAAATTCAGCCCCGGAGACCAATGTTTATGCTTGCGTAAGACCAAAGTTAGCTGGTAATCACTTGTGAATTATCAGGATATCTGCTTTAGTTAATTTAAAATAAAGTTCTATTTTTTTAGGACCTGTATGTTTTGAGTAAGTGCTAAACATTATGAAGGAGGTTTATAAAGTGTGATTGAAGTACATGCCTGGTTTTTAAAAATGTAGCCAAAAAAATCAGAAGAGATGACAGAATTCTGGAAGCTTAGTCAGATCATGTTTTGCTGAGAGAACTACCACCCATGGAACCAATCTAAAAATCATTTCAGAAGGATCTTTGTCAGGGTTGTTTTCTTTCCTAAAACTTGGAGGGGCTTAATCACTATCTTCAAGTGTATGAAGGGTTCCTATGAAATTGAAACTTATTACTTTTTCCCTTTTCATGTTAAACTGAATGAAAATAAAGTAGCATTAAATTAAGTCAGAGGCCATTTCGGTTGGACATAATGAAGAACTTCTTGGCTATCAGAACTGTCACACTGCAGAATTCCTCCAGCGGAAGGGCGGGGACTCTTTGTTCGTCATGGTCGTCAAAAAAAAATGGCAGGAGAGGATACAGTGCTTCTCCCAGTTCTCTCAGCTGAAATGGTTATATCTGCTCCACAAGTAATTGATGCCACTTCTATTGCATTGATCGTCACTGTCACCCTTTGTCTTATTCATTTGTCTTTGACAAGGGAGACCCTTGCGTTAGCTATGACCACAAGATTTCTAAACCATTGCCAAGAAGAGGCTGAAAGGAAACCGAGTGGAGCCTGGAGCAGTCTCTCCAGGGCTGCTGATCTCACACATGTGGTATAACTTAATAACTCCAAATCCGAGACATGTGGGGAAGCCAGACAATTGCATAACTTAGGGACCACATGGCCATATCATGTACTTCTTTGTGGAGTGAGAGCAATACTAGGACAGAAACTGAGCATCTGAGGGAAGGAAACATGTTCTCCTTTTTCTGGGATGAGGGTCAATATCACCTAGATAACAAGGCATAGACTTGGTAGGGTCCTCCTGAGGTTAGATACGCATCAGGAGGACACAGGGTCATCAAAGGGAAAAGCATTCCAAAAGACTCCCAAGCCTGGTTGTAAACTTTCCTTTCTGATTTAAGGCACTCCACTAGAAGTTCAAGTCTGGGCGTATGCACAAACAGGGCTGTTCTCCCTTGCTGATTGGGAAAAGGAGCTGGGGAGAGGGCTCACTCCATCCGAATCCCATGGAATGGTTTCCCTCAGAAAAAAAAAAAAAAAAAAAGATTTTCTTCTCTGAAAGGAGAAAGGGATACTGGCCACGTGAAAATAGCCTATGTCCATTACAGAGAAATCAGCCAAGAAAAATGAGACAAATAGAATAAAAGTGATAACCACACAAGGACAAAGAGATCAGGAGTTGACCTAAGAGTGATGAGAGCTGGCAGTAAATCTTTGAAGATGAAAAGCAGATTTGGAAATGGGAAGTGACCTAACCGAGTGAAGAAAGCTGAGACCCCCTCTCCTGAGAGGTGCACACTGACAGGGAGCCAGGAAGTGAGAAGGAAAGCAGGGTAAGGCGTGAAAGACTGAAACCAGGACTGGCTGACACTTCGAGTACAGAACAATCCGAGGGTCTGCTCCCCGTTCAACCAAAGCAAATTCCCCTCCTTTACCCCTGAATATCACGAGAGGTTTGTTCTCTACAGAAACTATACCAGAAAGGTCCTGCTCAGGGACCCCAGGCACGGATGAGGGCAGGAGTGAGGTTGGCACACATGCCAGGGTGTCCTCTTCACCCATCCGGGCCTGGCTGATCGTCGGTCCATCGAGGCAGAAGACTGGAGAACCACTCTGGAGAAAAATAAAACTACAGAGTTGGGGATCTCTTAATAGTATAGCTGGCCTGACAGACACACAGCCTTACTGCCTCATTTTTAAGCCAGTCAGAAAGCATCAGAGCCTTGAGGAAACCTCTGACTCTAAAGAGAAGACTAAAACCCACAAAAAGATACCACCCTCCATACAAAGTAAAAAAGGCACTGTCTAAAGGAAAAGAGCCAATGCAGGGAGCAAAAGCAACTTTAAAATACTAAAATTATTGTCCTTAAAAAGAAAAAATATTACATTCATGAAATAAACATGATGCCATTTTTTAAAAAGAATAATGAATGCTTAACAATATGGAAAAACTACCTATAATAGATGAGAGTTTAAAAAAAATTGTTTAAAGCGAGAAGATAAAGTTAAAGAACCTGCACAGTAGGATAAAAAGATATGAACAACAGAAGAGAAACAAGAAAAAAAGTTATCCTGAATGTTGATTCGTTTGCTAACCCAGAGTGGTACTCCTTCTAGTATCCTTGCAGGTTTTTGTTTTGTTTTTAATTTGTCTTACATTTGGGGAGTTCTGTGGGTAATGTAGAAGAAAAGCAAATATACATCAGACTGAAATCACTCAATCACACGTGAAATAAGCTGCTCAAAACTACCTTTTGGCTTAAGGTCTCTGCAGGTCTGAGTTGCCCTTCTGTGAACGCAGCATTACACTGTCCGCTCCATCAGCACAGCCGTCTAAACAAAATGCCGTCGCCACTCATATTCAGGAAAGAGCTTACAGAGATTTGGAATACATCAGTTTGTGTCCGAAATCATTCACCCTTTGCCTTCCATCCTGTCCTTCTGAACTTTTGGAACCTTACGAATCTTATTATACTCTCACTTAAGGAACCGAACTTTAGAAGTCATCCTAACACTTCGGTATTGACTGTGTTAGAAGTGAGTCATGGAGATACTACATACACACCTAGACAAAAACAGAAGTGTTCTTGGGCAAAGGGGAGTAAGAAGTTACTAAATGGCTCTATTTAATGGATAAGGATATTGTGCGTGAAAGTAGTGAGATTTCTTATTTATGGAGTAGTTATACTTTTCTTATTTCTAAATGACAAGCCCAGAAAAATAACAGCTCCTCAGCGAAGAGTTCAGAACACCTCTCAGGAACAGGCGCATTCCTGTACTCCAAATCCAGTGTCTTTCTGAAGAGCTGGACATACCCACTTTCGAAGGTCTATGGTTTGACTCCTTTGTTTATTAATATTTTCCCTCTGTTGATACATTCTTCTTTTAAATGCATTCTTTAGTATTACAGATTAATTACAGTCAAACAAATAATAATTAATATAGCCCAGCCAATGTGGCTCAGTGGTTGAGCATTGACCCATGAACCAAAAAGTTTGTTGATTGGATTCCCGGTCAAGGCACATGCCCAGGTTATGGGCCAGATCCCCATTGGGGGCATGCAGGAGGTGGTCAGTCAATATTCTCTCTCATCGATGTTTCTCTCTCTCTCTCCCTCCCCCTTCCTCTGTCTCTAAAATCAATAATAATAATTATTATTATTATTAATATAATAATAATAATTAATATAATTCAGAGAGGTTGCTTCTGTTTCCCTTATTTCCAAATTGTTGGAGAATCCATCTACATATATAAGTATAAGTTCTCTTTAGCATATATAACATCTAACATATATAACATATATGCTAAATTGTTCTTTGGTTAGAACTACTAATTATGAGTTCTCTAAAGATGTTGATTTAACGTATCTCTTTATCACTCTTAAAATACTCCAAAATAAAAACAACATGCTTTGATAAAATCATTTTTAAATCAGAGGCTTTTAAAAAGTTTTACTCTTAAAATAGTTTTAGTTTTTACTTGTGGGAGAAATGTTTATATGCCAGAGGGGGAGTGGGATTCTTTCATTTTTCTTTTCTTCAATTGTAATATTGAGTCTGTAATGATTTCTAAAGGCATTAGAGTTGCATACACATAAGACTTTATTCTAATGATCTAAACATGGCCCCCAGAGTTAAATGAAATATTTTGAGAGGCTCATATATAAACAAGATTTATGAAGTTTTGCAATCTCGCTTGATACACCTATCTTAAAAATCTGAGCCTGATCTTCAGGCTATCAACCTCCTTGACTTGATAGAAACTTGAGAAAATTTCATAACTTGTTTTTTTCCCCCAGTTCATTTCTGTGCCTTGTTTAACAACTCCTTTGAAAATCAGAAACTTGGCACTGTTCCTTGCATTTCTGAAAGTAATTTTCCCTCCCACAATTGTTCCTTGGTTAGAAACGCTGATTATGCTTTCTCTCTCGAGGTTTAATGAAATGTATCTTTTCATAGCCTTTAAAAGATTTCAAAATAAAAATAACACGATTTGACACAAAAATGTAAAAATAAGGGCTTTTAAAAAGTTTTACTCACTGGACAGAAGAAAGACATTTTTGAGAAAGATTTAAACATTTGCCAGGCATGTTATTATTTTCCACTCGGAGGCCATCGGTCACAGTGAGGCCAGATTTCCCCTGAACCTCTCTGTCTACAAACCATTCATCTGCCTGGTTCCTCATTTCCTTAGTCCATTGCGCAGACAGGAATGATCCCTCTGCTTGAAGAGCAGTACAAGTTTAACCGTCAACTAAAAACCCAGAACTAGCTTCTCTACGACTCTGCCCAGTTCTGTATGCTCTTAACCATTGAGGTGCCAGGGTACAAAATCCATTAGCCCATTTGTAAATCCATTAGCCAATTTGTAGCCTATAGCTGTGTTTCAAAAGGATCATATATATATTTTTTAATCCTGACCTGAGGATATTTTTTAAAATTAATTCTTAAAGAGAGAGGAAGGAGGGTAGGGGGATCAAGAGATAGAGAAACCGATTGGTTTCATCACATATGTACCCTGACCGGTACATATCTGTAGCCTAGATATGTGCCCTGACTGGAAATCAAACCCACAACCTTTTTGTGCATGGGACAATGCTCCAATCAACCGAACTATCTGATCAGGCTCATTTTGATCTTTTGACTGGAAATTTTAACACTTTGAAATATATGTAGTTACATTCATCTATATGGTTGTACTCACACGAAACTTGAAATATCCTAAACGTCCAGCAATAGAGAACTGTTTGTATAAAGTGTGTTACATTTATATGTAATAGCCATTATCATCTATTAGAATAATACCAAGAATAAATATTAAATGACAGGGAAAGATATATAGAATATAAAGTTAAATTTATAGTTCAGTGACTAAACCATTGTGTGAAAGGGTCCCGATTTTGTGAAAAAATGATACGAATATGTATGCATAGTGTATATCACCAAAAAGGGATTAAACACCAAAAAAAGTTCAAGTGATGAAAAAAGATCTTTTGTCTTTCTTGCAGGGCATATTTTCTGATGCTTTGCAATGTGTATGTATTACTTTGTAATACAGTTGAGAAATAATTTATAACTGAGCGGTCCTATATATCTGCCCGGGAGGTTTGCTATTTGTTTTGCGTTAGGATGAAAATGGAGGGTTCCTGTCTGGAGAGGTTGATGAAGCTCTGCCTGAAATCCTAAAATAGTAGGGGTGGGAGGCGGGCTCTTGCAGATCCCGAGGGGACGGTGACAACCCACATACATCCCTCCTTGCTCTGGGTTTCCAAGCTGAGAAGAAAGAGCTCAACCACACCAGTTGGCAAGCGTTCAGTCTGGTGTTCTTTCCATCGTCTGTAATAGTTGCCTCTCATTTTCAGTGGGGAGAACCACTAACTCGGATTGCATCCAAAGAGGGGAAGACAGAGCTCTCCTGCTACAAATTGGCTCAGCTACTCTCCCATGGTCGCACCATCTCGTCCCTGACAGAAAACCCAGTGTCTCCATCCTCATGCCAGCTCTCTTGTCCCCTAAGCCCTACTAAGGCTTTATAATGCCACACAGGACAGGGTAGGGGTTCAACTGTGACCTCCCAAAATCTCACCAGTGTCCAAGTTCAAAACTTTGTTTCCCTCTCTGCTCATGTTAGAATTACCTCAGTGCTAAACCCAGGGCCCTCACTGCATACTCCTGTTTATATTGTGGCACTTGGGTGCCGATGACGTCCTCTGAGGGTGTGTCCAATGCATCTTAGTATTCCTGATGATGCTTGCTGAGCACTTTGCTCACTGTAGGTGCTCCGTGTTTTCGTGTTGGAGAGAGGATAGGCAGGCATTGATAATGGGTACTGCTGCAGTATGAGCTGGTATAAGCCTTCTCCGAAACTCACAAAAGAATAGTGTTTATTTTTATTTGAGGGTTTGAAGTTGTCCAATATTTCTTTCTCCAGCACATGTTGAGACCTACTGAAGGAAGCCAAGAAAACAGAGATAAAGACATGTTAGAGGACCTGGGTGGCCACAGAGGACATGCTAATAATGTACTCCAGAGCTAGGCAGACTTATTGCAGGCTCGGGGGCATCCAAAGGGTTCAATAAACCAGTTCATTTGGGAGAGAACTTTAGGTGGAAGTCCTCTAAGCCAGTGATTGTCAAAATTCACTTTGCCCTAGAACCACCTGGAAATACCTAGTTTAAAACCAGATTGTTTTAAACCACCTAGTTTAAAAATCAGATTGGTAGGTTCCTACTGCCCAGAGATTCTGATTCAGCAGCCTGTACATTTTGCGATAGGGCTCTATATTCCATCAGAGAACAGAATCGTTATAATAAGGTACCAGACAAAGAAGCTGAACACAGTACTCTCTTTTTTTTTCACAAGATGGGGTTGCCACTTCTAAGAGCAAAAGTATACACAAAATTCAATAAGCAATTTGTAAAAATAAAGTAATCATTATAAGTTGGCAGAGATGAATATGCAGGCAGCCAGTCATAGTGTTTCTCAAGGGGCTTTATTATACTGAGGGGCAGACCACACTACTTGGCTGGGAAAGGACAGCATCTGCATCGGGACACCTGGGGACACAGATGTGAGCTTTGGCTTGAGAAACACTGGGCCACAGTAGATGCTTTCCTGTTATGTGGCCATAGCAAGAACGCTGTAAGACATATAAATCCGACTGGGCTGTTTTTCTTCAGAGAATTGATTTTTCAACCTGACATTAGTAGCCATCTTATTTAGGAAACATTAGTTACATAAAAGTAAAGTCCTAAATTCTTCAAGATGTCCAAGCGAAAATGTGGATTTTAAAAAACCACTTCTAGAATTCCCCCTGTCTACATGGAACTACCATAGAAAAGAGATGACTGATGACAAGGACTGAGCTGAAGGTCACTGAAAGATGGCAGTGAAGAATTCTCCCAGACTCAATTTCCAGGGAACACATTTAGTGCTGGTGATGAAACAGTTCTAATGTTATTACCATCCCAAGTCCATGGAGCTCCTTTGCTCTCCCAGCCTGCCAATGAGAAAGAGTTACTGAGATATCAAACTAGTAATCAAAATGAAAACTGTTCTTTGTTAAAATAAAAATATTTTTAAAGAAAAGATAAAGTTTTTATTATTATAAACATATACTTGAATAGGCAAAAAGAAAAAACTAACATTTATTGTGTCTAATTCTTACTTTGTGCAGACAGAGTTATGATCCATTGAAGAAAATGAAGAGTTAAATATCCCAGGTATTCACTGGGACAATCAATTACACTGATGTAACAATGTAGCAATTTGCAGATTCTTTTCCCATAGACATTAGTCATGCCATAGGAGCTAACCTTTAAATTAGCTGTCACATGTTTCTCTTCATAATTGCTCCCATTAAAGATAAAATGCTGGCTAATTTCAATAACAGGGAACAGCAATTAGAAAATTAAAGAATCTTTCTCTTCATACTTTCATTTCAAAGCTCTATGTTAGTTTAAGTAATGTTTACTATTTTGATCACAGCGTTTAGCAGATGGCTCTATTTTATAAAAAATAGTACATCTAAAATGCCAACACATTTATGAAATCCAGCTCTAAGTTTCATTAATTAATATCTGTTAATAAGGTATAAATTTTTAGTTAAATACTTATTTGATCTGTACAAAATGATTATTACTTTAGCATAATCTCACTGACAGAGTCACTATGTTAGGATAGATCATATCTAAAAATCCAGATCAACATTTCAAGCACCCACAATACTTTATCTTAAAAGAATATGTTCCACACCCTTTACAACGAACATTACATCTGCATGCTACAAAATTTCAATAAAGGCAAACTCAATTGTTAGCTTAAAAAATAATCTGACAAAATTGAAGAATAGTCATAATCATAATGAATTATTTTATTATAACAAAATCATTATTTTTCTTTTAAAGTTATTTTTATTTTAGTTACATTTGAATATATTATTATATTAGTTTCAAGTGCACACCATGGTAATGAGATATTATATAACTTACTAAGTGATCATCTTGGTAATTCTCATACCCATCTGACACCATATATAATTATTAGAATATTATTGACTATATTCCCTATGCTGTATTTTATATCCCACGACTATTCTGTAATAACCAATTTGTACTTCTTAATCCCTTCACCTTTTTCACATCCCTCCAACCTCCTTCCCATATGGCAATCATCAAAATGTTCTCTGTATTTATAAGTCTGTTTTTGTCTGCTTGATTGTTTATTTTGTTTTTTAGATTCAATTGTTGATAGATATGTGTTTATTGCCATTTTATTGTTCATATTTTTTTTCTTCATCTTCTTCTTAAAGAAGACCCTTTAACATTTCATAAATACTGATTTGGAGGTGATGAACTCCTTTAGCTTTTTCTTGTCTGGGAAGTTCTTTATCTATCCTTTGATCAAAATGATAGCTTTGCTGGGTAGAGGAATCTTGGTTGTAGGTCCTTACTTTTCATCACTTTGAATATTTCTTGCCAATCCCTTCTGGACTGCAAAGTTTCTGTTGAGAAATCAGCTGACAGTCTTATGGGAGTTCCTTCATAAGTAACTAACTGCTTTTTTCTTGCTGCTTTTAAGATTCTCTCTGTCTTTAACCTTTGACATTTTAATTATGATGTGTCCTTGTATGGGCCTCTTTGGGTTCATCATGTTTGGGACTCTTTGTACTTCCTAGACTTGTATGTTTATTTCTTTCACCAAGTTAAGGAAGTTTTCTGTCATTTTTTCAAATAGGTTTTCAATTTCTTGCTATCTCTCTTCATCTTCTGATACCCCTATGATGTGAATGTGGTATTCTAGAAGTTGTCCCAAAGGCTCCTTACACTATCCTATTTTTCTTAAATTCATTTTTCTTTTTGCTGTTCTGATTGGGGTTTTTTTGCTTCCTTCTATTCCAAATTGCTGATTTGATTCTTGGCTTCATCTACTGTACTGTTGATTCCCTGTAAATTGTTCTTCATTTCAGTTAGTGTATCCTTCATTTCTGACTGGTCCTTTTTTATACTATTGAGGTTCTCACTAAATTCATTAAACATACTTAAAACCAGTGTTTTGACCTCTGCACCTAATAGATTGCTTATCTCCATTTTGCTTACTTCTTTTTGTGGAATTTTGTTCTGTTCTTTCATTTGGGACATATTTCTTTGTCTTCCCATTTTGGTAGCCTTCTGTATTTGTTTCTTTGTATTAGGTAGAGCTGTTACATCTCCAAGGCTTGGTAGAATGCCATAATGTAGTAGGTGTTCTCTAGGGTCCAGTGGTACAGCCTCCCCAGTTACCCAGTCTGGGCAAAGTGTGCCCCACCCCCATGTGGGGTGTGTACAAACTCCTCTTGTAGTTGAGTCTTGATTGTTGTTGGCACATCCACATCAATGGGAGAGATTTACCTCCAGGCCAGTCAGCTGCAAATGAGACAGCCAAGACAGTGGAATAGGGAAACTGAGACAGATGGGTGAAGAGCCAAGCAGTTTACAGCCATCTAGTAAATCGAAAAATCCTATCTTCCTTAACCAAGGACACTTAAGAGTGGATATATTGCAATTTTCCCCAACCAAAGGGTAAGTCATCCTACTTGGGGAGATAGATTGCAGAAATCCAATTAGTGTCATTTGTGCCAACTGCACCCAAGGACCAATGAACTTAAAAAAATAAATCTCATTTTGGCACATCAGCATAAAGCTGATGAATATTGAGATCCTCTCCTAAGACCTCCCCTAAACTCCTAGCTTTTAAAATTCTCAAGACCAAGGACCCAGGGCATCTCTCTCTCTGGGGAGCATGCTCACACCCTTCTTCCCTCTCAGGCATGCACCTCCTAAACTCTAAGGGTCTCTATAAGACTTGCAATGAGGGGAGCAATGGGCAGTAGCAGCTCATCCTGGGCTAACTCCCTGAACCTGTCTCCAAGGCTCCCTTTTCTCTGACTTTTCAGTGAGTCAAAGCAGCCCCACCTAAACTCTCTCTTGTTACCTCTTCTATCTTAAGCTCTTCCTTGTTTCATTGTCCCCAGCTTTCATAAATGTACTCTCAAAGTCACCTGGACTCATGTTGTGAAATCTTTCCTGCATGAAGTCAAGAACCCACACTCTACAGGCCAGCCCAAGGAATACTCATTCCAGGCCTAGTCCCTTTCAGTAACACAAGGACTGGCTGTGACCACCAACCACCGACTTTCAACTACTGTGCAGGATCAGCTGTGCAGAGGCCCACCCCACAGAGAAGGATCTGTTTCAGCAGGGCTCTGGTGCTCACTGAGTCGGCCCCTTGTGTTTATGACTTGTGGAAGTGGTTGGATGGTGATGCTTCAACATGGTCTGAAGCTGTCCATGGGGTGTACTGGCTTTGAGGCCTCCCAGGAGGTGCAGGTGAAAGTCAGCTATTGCCTGTGTTCTGCCCGGGGGCTACCTGGCATGAGCTATGAAGTGACCTGCAGATGGCTGCTTCTTGTGCTGGGCATGGAGCTGCCCAGCATAGGCCAAGCTGAAAACCAAGGCTGGCTGCTGATAGTGCTGGGCCTGGGGACACTTAGCAAGAGGTACAAGGCACACCAATGCCAGATGCTTCTTTTTTGAGAAATTTTAGGAAAATGTGAAGCATGAACCAAGACAGTCCATTCATATGGAAAAGCCACTGGAAACTGCTTGGGTGGGCCTGAAAGTTGGGTGGGATGGATCCTCAAGAAACCACCCGGGCAGGTGAACAATGTGAGCCAGTTTTATGGAGTCTCAGATACGGTGCCCACCTGCTGGCTGTGTGGAGAAAGGGCTCAGAAAAGGAGCAATGGCCTCTGCCAGCACTTCTCTCTGGGAGAAAGCTGTCCCTCCAGCTTTTGCCTTGATGCTGACAATTTAGTTCCTCTCCCTATGTCTTTTGTGCCTTTTAAGCTGCTGCCTCAGTGTTGAAACTAAAAGGGAGTGAGTTTGAGTAAGTCCATGTGCAGACCCTTTAAGAGGAACTGCCTGGGACTCCTGAAACCCTTTGTCCCCCTCTGCCTCAATCCCTTCTGGTTTTTACAGCCAGAAGTTGTGGAACTTCTTTTTCTGGCACTGGCACTGGAACCTTGGGCTGGTGGGGCAGGGCTGTGACCCCTCACTCCTCGGGGGGGACTGCCACAGACAAAATATCCCTCCTGTTTTTATCTGCCACATGTGAGTGTGTGACCAGCTTGTTCCACATTTCCACCCCTCTTACCAGTCTCAATTTGGCCTCTTTAATTTCCTAGTTGTAGGACTTCCATTCAGTCAGATTTTAGGCAGTTCTGAATGATGGTTGTTCTGCAGTTTAGTTGTAATTTTGATGTAGTTGTTGAATTATTTTTCGATTGAAGGCAAAATAATATCACCTAGCATCTATTGCACCCAAAAATAGCCAAGCACTGTATACTGAACATTTAAAATGCATTAATAGCCCGGCCGGTGTGGCTCAGTGGTTGAGTGTTGACCCATGCACCAAGAGGTCACCAGTTCGATTCCCGGTCAGGGCACATGCCCAGGTTGTGGGACTGATCCCCAGTGGGGGGCACGCAGGAGGCAGCCAATCAATATTCTCTCTCATTGATGTTTCTATCTCTCCCTCTCCCTTCCTTTCTCTCTAAAATCAATAAAAAGAAAAAAAATTAAATAAAATGCATTAATGGATCTAATTCATTTATATAAGTTTGGCATCATTACTCTCATTTGAAGATAAAGAAATCTTAAAATTGAGGTAAATAACCCACTCAAAGTCAAATAGCTCTGAAGTAGCACATTTGAGAATCAACTCTTGTTTCTGATATTTTTGCCACAGCATGCTCACCTGCTAAACTTTCATTGGATGTGAATGTGCTTCTGTCTAGTGCTGGTGTGGGTTTCTGGGTAAAAGAGATGCAGATTTAATTCCAAACTCATTCTCATATTCTGCTACAATTATTCAAACCATCTACTACCCACTGATATATGATTCTATGAACCATCCCAGGGCAGACAGAAGGGTCAGGAGGTGAATAGGAAATAGAAAGGTATACTAAGATGCTTTGCTTCGTGAGACAACCAGAGACAAGTCACAACCTTCAAAACAGTCGCCTGATGAATTTTACTTTTTGTCTCCTCATCATCTTATTCTGCGCTCCTTTATAAAATTATGGATTCCATTATAGTATTATGTGCCTACATACTAATGAACCATGTTAATTTTTGACTGATCCCAGGAGAACCTGTCAGTCACTCAAAGGAAAAACAGAACAGATTCTTGATAATTCTCTGAAGAGATAATTAGTCTTTGAATTACTGAAAGTTGGCATGACACTCATTGGGTTTATTTTTGTATTGTCAGTAATGGAGGGAGGGAAAATTTCTCAATTCAATACTTCAAGTATGTATAGAACACTAACTACTGATACATAATGCACATTAAGTGCATAAATCTAATACCATCTTAGATAGTGTCATGGATAAAACATATCCTGTCTAGCTTGACATATAAGACTAAGAATGCAAGAGTCCTTAGGGAAGCAGAGATTTAAGACTGAAATGAAACAGGAAATGACATAAAAAATGCAAGACTACAAGACTGATCACCGTCTTTATGTACTTCATTTTCTTTGCTATCAGTAAAGCCTTTGTCATTGACATTCACTCATTCAATAAGTATGAATTAATATGCACTAGAAAATGTGCTAGTTCTTGGGAATCCAGAGGTAGAAACAAATAGAAATGGATACTTCCCTCATGGAACTCAGGTGCCATATTCTTTATTTCCTACCAAATCTGTGGAGATTGCTGACTGGTTTGCAACATACAGAACATGTAGCTCATCTTTTGTTATGTGTCTCCTTTTCCTTGTTTGGTCTCCGTGGTACCTCCTGAGCCTGATTTTTATTTTATTCAGAAAACATTCAAGCTGCTCATGCCTCATTTTCATGAGAAAGTATAGAAAGAAAGGGGTCAAAAAAATAAAGAAATAAAGAAAAAATAGGTCCATCCATTCTCTGCACCTCTCCCCACTGGATTTAGAAATGTTTATTTTGTGATAGACCTAGGAGTTATGTACTGGTGTGGAGAGAGGGATCTCTCTGTCAGCTTTTCATCACTAATAAACACCCACTTTTGGTGCTTCCCTTATCTGTGAAGAAGTACACATGTTTGTTTTCTTCATATCCAGTACTAGTCTTCAGAGTAAGCCTTCATTTCTGCAGGAGAATTTCAAGTTATTCTTTTGGAACACAGCAACAAGTAATGGATACAAACCACAGGTAGGGAACTGTAGGCACCTATCGTCTGTTTATCACAGCATCTCTAATGCCTAGAAGAGTGCACGGTACACAGAAACTATTCCAAAATCTTTATTAAAGGAAGGAATGAACGGATCCAGAATTCCTGTCTACATAATTACTGAAGCGTCACTTATAAACCACCCACTGTCTGAGAAGTCAACCAAGTCCTCCCATTTCAATTTATTTCCCATCCCATTTCCATCCTTTGTCTGGTTCCCAAGTCCTTTTCATTTTGTGTTTCAACAGCTATAATGTAAAAATGCAGCTACTTAGGTAGATTTTTTCTACTTGTGTTGTGTCTATTTGGTTCCCAGCCTCAACTGACTGTGACCTTTGATTTTATTGTTGCTTTACTTTTTCTCTGTGAAATCTTTGTATTCTGCTGGGCTTGCCTGTGACTTGTTACTCTCTTATATATCTTCATTTAAGCCATCAGCAATTAACCCTTTAAATGTAAACCTATATATATGTGCCAAATACACAGTATATTATCCCATCGATATAATATGGAAAATCAAATGAGGGAGAGAGCAAGATACAGAGAATGTGTGTTCATCATCAGAGTATTTCAGACTGACTTGAGTTTTCTCTCCAATCAAGAGCTATGGGAGATGAGGTCACCACAGGCATTCATCTGGCAGCGTGACCCCACAGCACCCTAACTATGACCTATACCTTGCTCTGTTCCAGACTTACAGTCAAGTAGCATCCCTCCCTGATGCCCTGCAGTTAGAAAGCAGCATTACTGGACACCTAGAGGAGAGAAAATGCCTAATGCATCCTGATGCTGTTGGGAAATGGGCTTAAATGGAAAAATAGGCCACCTTGGGAGTATTCTGACTGCCTTAAATCAAAATGGTGACAAATAAAATGGATTTTCTTCTACAAACTGCATGGGTAGTTCTTTTGTTCACTCTGTTAGGGGTAAGAGTAATTTCCTTCTGAATATAATCATTTGTAAATACCAAGAAACAAACAAACAAAAAATTGTTGCTAATAAGGATTCTTAAAAGTCTCTAAATTGGGTAGCAACTGAGATATCAAGTACCCTGTTGTTTTCCGTTTTCCATTGGCTTTCTTTCCAAGACTAAAAATCTTGAGTCATACACATTAACTTATTTTTTTCTGTAAAGATTTCAGTATATACCTCCAAATGATTGGAATGATCTATTTTAAACATCATCACACCTGAATAAAGTTAACAGTAATTGTTTAATGTGGTCAAATATCCTATCGGTGTTCACATTTTCCAAATTACATTGTAACTGCTGTGCAACTTTGTTCACGATTTGGTTCATTTGAATCAAATTCCAAATAAAGTCTCTATATTAAACTGGCTGATACTTATCTTCAATCTCTTTTAGTATATAAGTTCTCGCCCCAACTCCATTTTAATATTTTTTATAGAGAAAAATGGGTCATTTGTTTTGTAAAAATTTCAACATTCCGGGTTGTACTAATTGCATTCTACTGAGA
This sequence comes from Tadarida brasiliensis, assembly GCA_030848825.1. Classification (NCBI taxonomy): domain Eukaryota; kingdom Metazoa; phylum Chordata; class Mammalia; order Chiroptera; family Molossidae; genus Tadarida; species Tadarida brasiliensis. Next base: position 61,907,955 of record CM061266.1, on the reverse strand, counting down.
ACATGTTAAATTTTACGTTTCGATTGTTTCTAGAAATACTTTTCTGAGTCAAGATGATGTCTATGTAAGCAATTTAAACATTTTTCCTAAATCTATGTCCTCTGGAGTCATCCTCGTGTAATATTTTTTTTTAAGAAATTGTTTAATAAACCATTTCATGGCTGGATTAAATATTTTCAAGTGACTAAAACATTTGACATTTTCACCGGAGCCTTTCCTTCCTCTTTTGAGCACACATAGGAAACAGCACGATCCTGTGACACAGTTCTGTCGCAGACCCATGTTCTTGCTACTCTGCCTTTGCATTTCCACATAGCCTTTGAAAGACAGGCTGTGGGTACGAATTAAAGTGCAAATTGAAATGTGATGAGTTCTTCTACTTACTCACAATATATTGTCTTGTCCCCGAAGATCTCCTTTATCCACTCTGTTCTAAAAATACAAGTCTTCGCTTTGCCTTTTTTTTTTTTTTAGTACATCCTGACCAAATCTTTGTGGCTCCGCATCTGAAAGTACTCACAACTGTAACTAGAGTTGAGTCTGCATATTTAAAGGCAAAATTTCATCTTATATTTATAGAGTATTTTTATCCAGACCTCAAAATTATTGCTCTGGGGCATGAAATGTTCCTAAGGAAAATGCAAATAAAAAGTCTGCCAAAACCTGGCTTTTGTATGTGTATAAGTTAACCGTGGTGGTCACAAAGACACCAAAATTCTTCATTCAGCAAGAGACAAATCGGTGTGGCTGAAACATTCTGGGCATGAAAATCTCATTTCAATTGTTGACTGAATCCACCCACTTTCCCTTCGCAGCATTTTAAATAGTGCTTTTGGACTCTGGGTCTTATACAACTTTTGGCCAGTTAAAGACGAATTACCCCCACATGGTATTTTATTTCAATTTAGAGTGTGAATCTCAGGTTAACCTTAACATCTTCTGAGAAAGTTCGGTCACTCCTGGCAGGACAGTCTTTGCCGTGGTTCTCAGCTTTGTCCAATGCGTCTCCTCCGAGCTCCAAGCCAGGGCAGATGCCACACTGGGTTTGCCACTTCTTCTAATGGAATTGCCCTTTCTTTGTATCAGAGCTCACACACTAACTGTAGAAAAGTCTCAGGTTCATTGAAATTTCTCAGGGCTTCATGATTTTCTGGTTTTATGCTGTTTTAGTAATTGGTGCTGCTCTTTTCCTGTGCACATGTTACCAAATATGCCTTTTGCAGCTGCCTGGCACCGTCCTCGGAGCGGAGAATGGGAGGTGGGGGGAGATGTGTGATCACTTTTCAGTTTTTGCAAGCAGAGAATAACTCTGAGTTAAGGCATATGAAACAAAAACCTAATAATAAGGTAGGAGTGTGGTACAGCTACTTTCCTGGTCTGCACAGAAACCTTGTCCAGACTAAACAGTCCATTAGTTACCTGTGCTCAGTATGGAATCAGCCCCACATGCAAAACCTTTACAGAACCCACTATCAACTTTGTATTGACCACTAAATGGTCAGTTTAAGAGCTAAGAGAGTAGATCTTAAATATTCTCACCACCAAAGGTAGATGGTAGTTACGTGACTCCGATGGAGGAGCTAACTCACTCTAGGGTGATAATCATCTGCAATATATACGTGTATATATGTCAAATATATATCAGTGAAGTTGGAAAAAAGAAAAACAGCAGCCTCTAAAACAACAATAAAATATGACAAGTAACATCTGCCATCTGGGGTGAGTTAGATGCATGTGAGAATGGTAACTTTTAGTGCAACTGGAAAAAAGGGGGGATGGGAGCAGATGAGCAATTTAAACATTCACAGATTTCATCCGAATTAATAGCAATAGGCCCACGTGGAAGAGACTGTCTTGTTTGACCGTGGGATAGGCTACTTGAGAATCCCAACTCTATTCTTCCAGATTCTGGAAGTTCTCAAGTTGACCCAAATGGAGAAGAATAGAGCCAGCAGCTTGTTAGTTGGTTTGGAATTTCAGTGCACAAGGTAGGAGGTAACACTCCCCCAATATCCTCCTCTTTACATGGCTGGATGCACACAGGCAGCTCTTCCTCTGGGCTGTCATGGTGCCTAAGCCTCTTGTATTTCATGACCAGTAAAGCACCACAACAAGAAAGAGACAGCAGGTTTGTTTGGTCGTTCTGGGCTCATGAAGGTAACCACTCAAGGCCCACTTCTCTTCCAGCAAGCCAATGTAGCTTGCTCACTATGTCTAACTTTGAATTTGTTTGTCCACTGCAATCTAGGAGAAATTCCTCTTGCTAGCCTACTGTCTATGTAATATTTTTATGTCTTGGCTTTGAATTCGTTGTCAGATTACATAAAAATTTGAAACCTGAACACCACTACCAGTAAACCAGTGCAATGCACGAAGTCCTTGTAAAACACACTGAGTGGTAACAGGTGGCCAATGGTTTTTGTCATCCAAGCCTCACTGGACAACACAGAGAACATGGATGCTCTTGACTCAGGGGCATTTGACAATTTAACTTTATATATTAACTGACTCACTGATATATTTTTCAGGAAGGAAAACAAACAAATAACAAGCAGGCAGCATATAAAGAAATAAACAGCGCAGCCTGTGTGGTGCAGTAGACTGAGCATCATTCCATGGACTGAGAGGTCCCGGTTCGATTCCTGGTCTGGGCACATGCCTGGGTTGCAGACTCAATCCCCAGTAGGGAGCGTGCAGGAGACATCCTATCGATGTTCCTCTCTCACATCGATGCTTCTATCTCTCTCTCTAAAAAAAAAAAAAAATCAATAAAAACATTTTAAAAAGAAATAAACTGCTCAACAACAAAGAATGATGTCTAAAAGAAGATGATCACAATCCTATGGAACACTAAAACATGAATTCAATGAACTCAAAAAGAAATACAATTATTTCCAGTGGGGTGAAACAACAGCCTGTTTGCCATGCAAGCCCAGGTTCGTGTTTCTCGGAGGCTGCTGACACACCATGCTTAAAACAGAAACCGGCAGACCATTGATGACATCAAAATCTGACATTACTCTCCTATGGCCCTCAAAGAGAAAAGTGGTAGATTATTCGAGCTAGAGGGCCTTTAAAGGTCATTGGGTCCAACTCCCCAAATCACAATCACTTCTCCAGGGAGGATGAGGGAATTGCCTGGCTATTAGGTGAGAGATGGGGGTCTCACACATGGAGATCCAGACTCAGGCTGTGCTCTCATGGGGACACTGTCCAGCATTCTTTTAAAGAATGTTTCACACTTGTGGCCAAAAGAGAAAAAAGAAAGAGAAGTCAGAGCCTTTCTGAAAAGAGCAGAACACTAACGGAAAACAGAAATGTATAGGTAGTGATGACCAAAGTCCAACAAGTACAAGTATGCCTCACACTTGACATCTAGACACGCTGATCCCAGGACGGGACCTGCAGTCACAGGCCTGGCTGAGACAAGCTCGTGGGGACAGGGCGCTGCTGGCAAGCGCCTCACAGCACGCGGCACCCGCCTGGTGTGCGTTTCGTCTCTGCATGGTGGTCAGTCACACGTGTTTGTGTGGTTTTCGGCACAGTATCTTATTTCTTCAGCACATGTGTTTGTGTAAAAGAAAACACATGAATCTCCTTAAAATGTAGACTAGAGAAAGACGAACTCATTTAGTCTCACTCTTCTAAATGTCTTTGTAAGTTATGAACAACTTGGAGAGCTGTGCAAGGGCTGTGAGAGGAAACAGGATTTTCCAACCATTCCTTTCCACCTTCCTTTTCCTCCCCTCCCCCACCCTCACCCCCACCTCACCATACAAAAATCAACCCAGGCCATCTAGAGTCTCCGAAGTATATTCTACAGGGTTACTTCCTCTGTCTTCGTCACTCCTCTCAGTCCAAGCAACAGCATGCCTGTGATCACCTCATTTATAACTGTTCTTCTAGCTTTTTCTCTTATTTTCTTACCATCTGTTCATCACAGAACAGTCCGATCCCTCTTTTGTAAACACAAATTGAACCTGCTCCTTCCTGGTTAAAACCTTCCAAGGGCTTTTCAGCACACTCAGAATAAAAGCCAAACCTCTTCACCTGTTTGGGAGGGGAGATTGCAAAACCCCCACATTGAAAGAAGAACGAATTGATAGCAAGAAGAAAATGTATAATTTACCTTCTTTGTTCTTGGGGTCAAACTTAAATAAAATGAAGTTTGTGAGCCCAGAAAACAAATCCTACTTTGTAAGAAACATTATCTAGAGTCATAAAACTATATCGTTTATTTTCACTGTATTATTCCATAGTCTTTATTCAATTCTTGTTTAAGACTGTAGATTCAACTGTAAGATACAAGTGGAAAGACCACTTGTACACATGATTTTAGAAGACTAATAGAAAAAGTTACCTACCCCGGAGTTCAGCATAATGAGAGGAATGGTAATTTGCAAGAAACTCCCCCTCACAAAATGCTGTATATTCCACACAGAATCGGAATTATGTGCTCCAACCACTACTCATCATTTCTGTGCAGATACTAAAAGCTTATAAAGAGGGAGCTAAAGAGGGGGGCATTCTCTTATGTGAGTAAATGGTGAAATTACTGACAAGGCGAAAGCATGGGAACAACTTTAGTTGGAGAGCCAGAACAAACGAGAACCATCGGAAGTCTTTGTGGGCCGACTAAACAGTGGAAGTAAGTCTAATGAAACTTAGCTTGGGGGAGACTCCACACCGGTTGAAACAGGAGTCCTTGGGGGACCCCGGGAAAACACTTTATGTTGTTTCAGCCTTCTTCCTATCATGTGACGACAGAATGAGACCAAATATCAACAGATAAACTACTGAAAACCCTGTCCCTATGGTTTGTATTTTCAGGGTTCCCTAAGGTCAACCCATGGGAAAGTAGGCACTCATCTTGGGGATCTCTCTCTCTTCTTGCCTGTTCCTACGCATGAGAATAACCAGTAGCTTTTGGAAACTACACGTGCCCCAGCCACTCCCACAGAGATTGTGATTCAAAACTCCCTGGACCATTCTGATGTGCACTCCCAGCTGATGGAGGAAGAGGGCAGGACTGTCCCCAGGTTGGCTGGCAGAGCAAATGCCAGGTCTGGAGATCCTACAGCCTCTGCTGCCCCCTGGTGGTAACTATTAAACTTACCTTACCCCTCTGGAGTCAGTTATCCAATAAAAACCAAGAAATATTTATTGAAAACCAGCTGTGTCGAGAATATTGTGTAGGGAGCTGTGTCACAGTGCCATATGATGTTTCTTGACTCATATTTCAACATTCAAGGAGACTAGTCATCCTCCTTGAAAGACAACTCCAAATACCTAACTAAACGCATATATAAAATGCCACAAAATGTTTTTATTATAAATGCAGAGTAAGCAAAACTAACCTGTTCTAATACACGAAGTTTACAACAAGACCTATACATAAAATCAATACAAATATAGTTAAAATAAAATAATTTATTTTATTTTAATATATACAAATAATAATTAATAATATTTTCCTCTTTGGAAACTACATACTATTTTAGTTGCTTGGATTCTTTAAGTAAAAGTCTGTTCCAGTGCTTCTAACCAACCAAAAGCAAATGTACTAGGGTTTGAACCTGAACTAAAAAGGGTGAAATCTAAGCCATTTCAAGTGTCTTTTCATCAACCATTTCTTGTTGTTCATCAAAATGTTCACCAAAAAATGAATTATAAGTGTACTGCAGATTTTTCTTAAGCATCCCCCTCCCCACACACAAATAACTCTAAATTGTTAGTCTCTTCATCTGAAATTTGAAGACCATGGCATATTTTTCAACTTATCTAATATTTTTTTTCTTTGACTGGGAGTCCATTAAAGATCCATTTTGCCATCATGTGTTTCATTTAAAGAAACGAGTACTAATAAGCTCATGTTCACTGTGTGGGCAGACATCTGGTCTCAATTCAATTTCTGGAAACCAGGCAGAGTTGTGAGCAACTCACAGTTATTTGACAGTTCTCCATCTTTGTTTCCACTGATAGAAACAGGCTTAAATGTGCGATGCTTTCCAGTGAATTACTAATACCTTTAATTTATGTTCATGTTTAATCAAATGTGCCAAACTGGGATAATTTCTAGTCGAAGGCTTCATCACAGCTGTTTTGTAGAACAAGGTGGTCTGTATATTATTCTTTTTTTTATATATGCTTTATTGATTTTTTAGAGAGAGACAGAAACATTGATGTGAGAGAGAAACACCGATTGGCTGCCTCCTGCACTCCCCCCACTGGGGATCGAGCCCACAACCCCAGCATGTGCCCCGACCTAGAATCAAAGCAGGACCTCTCAGTCCGTGGGATGGCGCTCAATCCACTGAGCCACACCAGCCAGGCTGTGTATTATTCTTTATGTGGCTGAATTATGAACATACAATGTTTCTCTCATTATAAACATAGAGACCACATTTCCATGTACCTAAATCTATCTTCCTTTGATGCTGGTAAATTGAATACGCACCCAGGGCCACATGGGTGTTTTTTCACTGTCATAAACTGGTGAAATCTGAGAAGTTATGATGTATAACCCTGGGCTATAACGGGGTACTTTTGACACATGAATGTCTCTTGGATGCTGGAAAATTCCATTTATTTTACTGCCTCCCTTGAAAGTTCCAAAAGTTTGGGGGAATTTTAAAGCTGCCCTACATACTTTTTAGAAATCTTAATATCTGTGACGGCTAAGAATGAAAACATCTAGAGTTTGTACTGCACACAGAGATGCTCAGGATAAATTACTTAGAGTTGGAAGCAAATAAGTAAGACGGGCGTTGATACAAGCCAATAAAAAGCAGCCAAGGTTCTGACTGCGAGAGCTAAGGATCGAGTTCCCCCAGGCGCCAAATGGATTAACTGTTATTTTTATTTTCTGATTCTCAATAAAAGTATATTTTCAGGACTGAGTTTTTCTTTGGGTAATGAATGACCTTATAGCTCCTTCTGCCGGAATGTCCTACCCTCTTAGAGTCTCCCATTCTGCCACCCAGTTGATAAATCCCTAGTCATTTCTAAGACTCAGCTGGAACACACATCAGTTGTGAATTACTCCCTAATCTAAGTCCAATAATTAGTTGTTGAATTTTGCATAAATTGATCATAATAATGGACTAGATGATGATAGCTGTTCACTTTTCTATCATCCCAATTAGACTGAGTAACTCGATGTCTCAGATTTCATTTAATTTTTTTATCTCCAGCACCAGGAATTGTGCCTGACACATAACCAGAGCTGAAAACTTTTTGGTTGAATGACTAGCACTCCATAAAGACAGAGTCACTTTCCTTTATATATAAAATCAGATTATGTCTATGGGGTTTAGGCATTGTTGCAATAAGGAAATACGCCTCTGGTTTACTTTTACAAGTTTAATTCTGGGAACAATTTTGTTTATGCAAATATTTGCCTCTGTTGTCAAATTCTAACAGAAACAATTTTTGTTATCTATGGTTGATACACAAAACATAACTTCGGGTAGCAAAGTGAATTAAATAGAGTTGAGTAGTTGTCTTTGTGTGTGTGTGTGTGTGTGTGTGTGTGTGTGTGTGTGTGTGTGTGTGTTTTAATTTGTAACATGTTCAACCCCAGTTAATAGTTTCTGACCTGTTTTTACTAAACTTAATTCTCAGAATTTATCTCCTTAAAGTGGTGTTTTATTTATAGTAAGTGTGCAAACATTTATTAGCAGTTTAAGATTAAGATAATAGAAAAGAATAGCTTGGATAAATTAGTTTATTGCCACCAAATCTACAGCCAATTCTGCCTTGCTCTAATGATTCTTTATTAGATAAAAGTCCTCGGTACCAAATCTTATAAATTTTGATTGATGGTTAATCTGTACTGTTCTCTACCCTACAAAGTTCCTGTGAGACAGAGCAATGGAATCTAACATTCAAGTCTTGCTTGTCTGCCTACAGGCTCACATTCATCAAAGGGAGTAAGGACAGAAAGGAGATTAAAATAAACTCCACTACAGCACAGGCTTTAAAAGCTGTCTCTTCTACACACATGATCCTGATTCTCATCTTCCTTCCCACTTCTGCAAATTTAAGAGACCTAAACCAAGATCAGGTGAAGAGAATGCAACAAGGAGAGGGCAAGCAGCTCATGGAATATTGGTCAGAGGGCCATTCCGCTTCGATGAGGAGCAAAATGTTTACTTTCTGTACTGGTGGAGATTAGCTGGGACCATTTCATGTGTCGGTACACCTCAGGTTGACTGTTTCAAACTTGTGTGGCTAACCCAAATGGAAATAGCCGTCATCTGTGCTTCAGGAGGTGCATTGATTCTCTCTGCTGGATTTGGGGGACTTGGAAGAGTAAACACAGAGGACTGCGGTTCCCTTGCACTGAGTCAGAGACACACGGTCCATTCTCCTGTAGGTGGGTATTTGGATTGTTTTCATGTTTTGCCTTTGTGACAAGGGTCCGTGTATCAAAGTACCTCCAGTTGGTGGCTTAAACAACGGAAATGTATCTCCTCACAGTTCTGGAGGCTGTAAGTCCAAGATCGCGGTGTCTCGGGGCTTGCGGGTGGTCACCTTCTCATTGCATCCTCTTCTTACAAGGGCACTGGTTGTATGGGATTAGGGGCCACCCTAATAAGCCTCATTTTTACTTAACTACCTTTTGAAGTCCCTATCTTCAAATACAGTAACACAGTAACATTCTGAGGTAGTGGGGTTAAGGCTTCAACAGAAGAAGGGGGGTAGTCTCTCAGAATCAGTCATGTGGCACACAGCTGAGAGCCTGAGCCCTCTGCTCTGAGTCCCCCATCCCAGATAGACCACATTTCTAGAGAGATCTTCATTAAAGGGATTTATTCCCAAAACAACCCAGGGATTTTCACTTACTAACTTTGAAAACACTTTAAAAACTCACTTGTACAATTTTATGCAACAGCCTCAGGTTCTTTCCACTTCCATCAAACACACCACCAGCTTACTGTCCAGCGTAGAGGGGGAAAGAATGAAAGGCTGGAGGGGTCACTGTTGAAGTGCGGTGAAGATTCCGCTTGTTGGGGTATAACCCATAGGGCAGATCTGGGAAGCTCAAGTATAAGTTGCACGCAGAGTCTGTTTTATATTATTAGGCTGCCTCTAGAAGGAGAAAGAATTGTTTTAAAAGTATGAGTGTTTTAAAAATTTGGTAAAATTTTAGGGTCAAAAGCAAATTACCGTGACCATCTGCTTTGAAATCTGTGTGAACAATAGAAGCATGATTGGAGCATGGTATTCTAGTTTCCACATTCTCCCAGTTGAAGAGAAGCTACTCATACAACTTATTTCCTTGCACATATAGAAGCCAGACCTGGCTTTTGGTGAGAAGCCCTGGGCAGTTTTTCAGAATAAAAGCCAGTTAAGATGATTTGTGCAAAAGAAGTCTCCTCATTAGTAACCAGACTCACTGCAATGCTTATTTATGTCTGTCTTCTGAATGATTGGAACAGAATTCTAACCTAATACCATTTCTGCTCTCAAAGGACTCTATCTTCTAGACCTCATTTAGCATGAGGATAGAGAAACACAGATAAATGTCTTATCAGGCAAAAAAGTAATTTCATGTTCTTGCAGTTCTTTTCTGTGTCTATTCAAATGCTAGATGCCCTTTCATCTTCTACAAACGATTTTCTCTTAATCCGCAAGAAAGCTAGTTCATTCTTTCTAACAACATCATTATATTTTGAGTGAATTATCACAGAACAATTAAGAGCTGTTCTCATGTGACACACTTATCTTTGGCTGTTTGTTTCAAAATTTGCTTCAGCTGTGCCCTCCACTATTTCCTCATTTTGTTGAATGCCTTTGTCAGTGCAGAGGAAGGAAAATAACGCAGCAGGGGGCAGGGCAGAAGGCACCGTATTATAAGACTTCATTGCCTTTGGAAACAATGTTCTCCATTATAGTTCAATGAGCTAATAATAATGCATTATTTCGTTAAGAGGCAGTTGTTACTATCACTGCAGCAAAACATCCTCTAATATCAACTAAGCTATTATTCGGACACTTTGGGGTAAACGAAGACACATTTTATCGTAAAATCTTATTTTGTCATGCATTATGTGTTTCTGCTTTCCTTTGGAAATTTTGTGTGATATAAGAGTCGACCTACAAATGAAAGACTGGTGAGTTTAGAGTCAGACAGTCATGAGACTGAATCCTACTCTGTAGTTTGCAAATGGCATGACTTCAAATAATGAAATTGCTCTAATTCCTAACTTCTGCATCTGTAGAATGGAGATTTGTGGAGTTAATTAGTAATTTAAGTAACGTGCCTAGCTCAGCTCTTTAAACAGGAGACACTCAAAAAGGAGTATCTCCACTATGAAAAATCTTAACCTTAAACCATGGCAACAAATAAATAAATAAAACCTACTGTGCTGGATGCTTATTGTTTCATAGGTTCACCTGTTATTATGGTTAGAATTTCTCTTCTCATCTTTTCTTGACAGAAGCCTTGAGCAACATAGCTGTATATAGACCATTTTCTAATATCTTTTTAGAAAACTCTTTGCCCACTCAGACCTTCTCGGATGCTTATGACATGGCGGCATGAAGCATTGCTGATACCTTTTCTGATCTCTTTTAATTCCATGCAATGGAGATAACGCTAAAAGATAAATATGAAGTCAGCTATCCAAGTACAGAGAAGAAAGCAACATTTTTAGATTATTGAGAACTCTAACCTGGCCCTGTTGTTATTGCTAAGTAACAGCACAGAAATTTTCTGCTCACCATAGTGAAACAGAGCAAATTCTGTATGTTAATTTATTAACACTTATTTAATAAGTGCCTGCTATGGATCAGAAACTGAATTAAACACTGAAAACGCGAAGTAAGACATGGTCCCTTTGCACTCAGAGTTTAGTAGAGGAGACATACACCTTAAAACATAATTAGAGATTTCCAGTCTAGATAAGAGGGTGTAGATTCATTTCTCCAAATACAACCATAAACCCTGGAAATAATGCAAGAGGCAATGGAAGGAGAACTCTGAACAGCGGAAAGAGGAAAGCAAACTGGTTAGTGATCCCAAGACTGAAGAGAAAACCCGGTGGCAGTGGTCTTACAACGCTCTACCCAACAAAAATACTACCCAGGCCCCCATGTCAGATCTCCCATCGAGCAATGGAAGGCAGCCCAAACCGGCCCATTTCTTCTCTGGATCAGATAGGAGTCCTTTCAATACATATGCAAGGGGAGAGATCAAGACCCACACTGAAAGTCCACAGGCCAGGGAAAGGGTCTTCTTCATCAGGCTGGAGACTCTCTTCTACCACCTAGGGAAACTGGGAGGCCCCGAGACACCAAAGATGGGCAGCCACAGCAAGCCAACAAGCAGCCTGGCCAAGAGGTCTCTCTACCCCTACAAATCTGAGACTGCCCTCTTTCACCAAGAGACTGGGTGAGCGGGCAGCAATGGCAAAAGGGATCCAGCTACAGTAAGAGTCTCCCCACAGCACTAGTGTCCTCTGGGGAAAGGGGAGACTCTTACCACTTAGAGGCACCAGACAGCCCGGGACCCCTTTCTCCTCCTCAGGCAACACAGGAAGGGTTCAACTCCCATGGCACCATACACAGCAAGCAGACGAAAATAGCTCTAAAAATAAAGGCTCTACAAATTAAATTGTCCAAAAATAAATAAAGAACTAAGTGTGGGCAAGTATGTGGAGAAATCAGAGCCCTTATGCATTGCTCGTGGAGGTATGTAAGATTGTGCAGCTGCTGTGGGATACAGTTTGGTGGTTCCCCAAAAATTTAAACATAGAAATACCACCCAAATATAGAAGTTTCTGGCAATTCCAGCCCTACATAAAAACTCCAAAGAATTAAAGACAGGTGTTCAAACAAAAACATGTACACAATGTTCACAACAGGACTGTTCGCAGTAGTAAAAATGTGGAAACAAACCAAATGTCCGTCTACTGAATGGCCATCAATGGATATACAAGATGTGGTAAATCCATACAATAGAAAATTATTCAGCCATAAAAAGAATAAAGTACTCATGCATGCTACAACATGGCTCAACCTCGAAAACTTGCTAAGTAAAAGAAGCCCATCACAACAGACCACATATTATATAAATCAATTTATGTAAAATATCTATTACAGGTAAATCTATAGACACAAAATGTAGACAGTGGCTGCCTAGGGCTGGGGGCTGGGGAGATTGGAAACTGATTTCTAAAGGGTACAGGGTTTCTCATGATTGTGATGAAAGTATTCTAAAATTGACAGTGGTAATGGTTACACGTATTGGTGATTCTATTAAAAACCACTGAAGTGTACACTTAAATAAATGGAATTGTCATTGGAACCACAGCCCACAAGAGAAAGCCAGGAGTTTTGTGTTAAACCTTAGCCCATGACTGCCTGCTAAAAATATAAGATTTAAATAGGACCTAGAATCTCTTAACATAATTATCAAAATGTTGATGATACAACTAAAAGTTACCCACCATACCAAGAAAAGACAATCAGCTGATGCCAACTACTGAAATTATCTGACAAGGATTTGAAAGCCAGCCTTCGTAAAAATGCTTCAATAAGAAATTAAAAATTATCTTGAAATCAATAAAAAATAGAAAATCTTAGCAAAGAAAGACAATCTGCAACAAAGATGTTTTAAAATATAGCACTGCTCTTAACCCAGGGAAGTAAAGGAAGAAGGAATGAAGAGCAATTCTATCTTCTCATCCTATAACTTTCGGTGTGCTTTGAATTATTTTCAAATAGCATGATTTATTTTTATAATAAAATGAAAATTCAAACTCCATAAAATTAAATTCCATTTTTAAAAGTGAGAGAGGTTCCCCATCCCATAGTATTAAAAGTCCTTCCTTTTCTGAGTAACTAACATGCCCTTTAATGATTTGACATTGAAATCGTGAAAAAAATGAATTAGTGGCTTTCCTTATAAAAAGGTTTATGAGCCATGATTTCAAAAAAAACAGAAAAACATGTGTTGCTTTCTAGAAATAAGTACGCTCTAGTAAATGGGCTGAGTTGAATTCTGGCAGTGTTGGTGTTTTGTGCTGAATTACTGTGTTTAATATTTGGGGAGCTAGAAGGCTAAAAATTTTTATATTTTTATTTTTAAATAGTTGGATTTTCACTCTTGACTATATTTTTGTTTCTCTAACTTAGTAGAAGCACTGAATATTATGATTAGAAATTGACATTTTTGTCCTCTGCATCCTATTTTTATTTAAGTAACAAGCAAAATTTGACAGCTAACAACATTTTTCGAGCTATTGTGCATACAAGGCTGTACGTATACCTGTGTTATTGCTAAATTTAGCTTTAATAAATTATCATGTTTTTTCAAACTACCACAAGTTGGGAACAATTATTATCTAGTTAATAATGTGGAACTCAAAATAGAAAACATGGCTAGAAATGATTAGTATTTACCGTGTCCTTGTCTGGGGAAAAGTTGGACGCAAAGCTCCACTCTCAACTTACGTAAGTGAGTCTAATGAGATCCTGGTATCAGTGCCCCTGGAGAACAGAAGAACAAAGAACAGTGCTCTTCATATTCTCTGGGTGGATTTTTTTTTCTCATCTGTATTTGTTACCCTCAGACCTTCCAAAGTTCTGACCAAATTCAGTATGATATTACAATTTATAATAAGAAATAGATATTTGTTCTTCAACCCTTTTCCTAGCACAGAGCTCCTACAATCCTTAGACATCCCTGAGCCAAGAGAGTGATAAAGGCCTTTGTTACGTTAGTGAGATGACTTTTGGAAAGCCCCAGGTCACTAAGGCCAGTGGTTGCCAGTAGACCAACCATGTGATTAGAGGGTTGGAACATCCAGTCCCACCACTGACCTCTGAGGAGGGGAGAGGGGTTGAGTTCAATCTCCAATTGCCAGTCAGTGATTTAACCAATCATTCCTACATAATAAAGCCTCTATGAAACCCCAAAAGGACAGAGTTTGGAGAGCTTTCAGGTTGGTGAACACATGAATCAAGTTGGTGAGATTTGGGCAGAGGGGATGCTCAGACAGCACGGGAGTGCCAGGCCCTTTCCCCACACCTTGCCCTGTGCAGCTCTCCCATATGGTTGTGTCCAATGCATATTCTTGTATAATAAATGAGTAATCTAGTATGTAAAATATCACCCTGAGTTCTGTGAGCTGCTGTAGCAAATTAATTGACCCCAAAGAGGGGGTTGTAGGACCTTCTGATCTATAGCTGGTCAGTCAGAAGCACAGGTGACAACTTAGATGTGATTGGCCTCTGCAGTGGGGGCGGGGGTGGGGATGGTGTTGTAGGACTGAGCCTTCAATCTGTGAAATGCTATCTCTGGGTAGATAATTGTAGGACACCCAGCTGATGTTGGAGAATTATTTGATGGTGTGGGGCAAAACCTACACTTCAGAACCGGGTGCAGAATGGTACATGGAAATCAAAGTCACTCACCTATTTCGTTGTACCTGTAGTTACACTCTTTGGAGCCAAGCTTCCCTGTTCAGCAATTAGACTGCATGGGAAGTCAACATTATCTCTCTTATATTTTCCCAGGAAGCAACAGAGAAAATAATAATACCATGAAATCTTTTTCTCTGCCAACCCAGAGGGAAGTGAAGAAAGCAAAGGACTGAAAGTGTGGTGCACTCAACGCTAAACTAAACGGGTTGCTCACGGTCAGCAGCCGCCGGCCACCGTCCCTTCTCAGCCACAGCAGCAAGAGCCTGTGCCTGTGCCAGCACTGTGCCAGCTGCGGCTGGTGCTGCAGATTCCAGTGAGCAAACCCTGACTATGGAAATTACCCCAGAGGGACTGGTCACAATCAGCAAGCATGAATATTTCCATTTCTGAACCATCATTTACCAGGCAGGCGCATGGTGTCTTAGAACAAAGAAGTTATTCCCGAAAAAAAACAAAAAAAAAAAAACCTGTTTCCGTGACAGAGGTAAAAAGAGTTCCCATGTTTTGGAAAAAAATAGAAATCTATAAAAATGACACTTGATTAGGTTTATAAAATGATTCAAACACGACAGCGTATGTAAGGTGATACTGTCCCCTTGCCGTTTTCCTTCCCACACAGTTGTTTTCCTCAGATTTAACCATATTAACAGTTCTGTGTTTCCATGTCCAGAAAAAAATATTTATTTACATTATATGTAAATGATCCTTTTATGTACACAAACATTTATGTTTTACAATTTTTTTCCTTTTTATTGGCCCGTATATTGGTCAGCTTTCCATGTAAGTAGCTAAATCTACCTATTTCTAGTCACAGTCACCAAACAGCACAATAGATGGATTTGATTAGTACTTTTCCTATCGATGAACATGTGGGTTGTTTCTGGATTTGGGCCTCAATGAACATCTTTGCACTTAAGTAGAACTCAGACATAGATTCCTGTGAGTGGCGTTTTTGGTCACAAAACATCTTCATATTTTCAAAATGTCTTTTAACATAATTTGATAGTACTTGTTAATTCTCGCTAACACTGGCTATTATAAAACATTTTAGTGTTTCCAGTAAGATAGGAAAACATGGTGTCTCATTGTTGTATAAATTTGCATATAGAGTTATAAGAGAATTTTAGCATCTTACCATATGGCTATTTAATATTTGTAATTTTTTTACTGTGGAATTTTGCTTCAAGTCTTTGCTCATTTTTCTACTCTGAAAACCCTTTGTGACATTTGCTTGGCATATATTTATATTTTGCATATATTTTTCATAGTTGTCATTTTTCTTGTGATGTGAAATTTTTTTGCAATTCAAAAGCTAAACTCTTTTATATAGTCCAATTTATGATTTTTTTCCTCTCAGATTCTGAGTTAGGAAAAAAAGTATTTTCTTCCCCAAAGTTTTTTTAAGAAGTAAAATTATTTCATCTGGTGCTTTAGAATTTTTTATGTTTAAGTTCTTATTTATATGCTATTTATTTTAGAATAAAACTTTTAGCAGGAATTTAGTTTTACTTTTCTCAAAAAACCTAGCCCAATGGCCAATAAAACTTTCTGAATAATGTATCAGATCCTTAAGAATTATAAATACCTTCTTTACTAATTTCTTGATTATATTTATGAGTTTATTTCTGACTTTCTTTCAGTTTCCTTGATCTGCTTATGCAATAGCACCAAATTATTTTAGCATAGCTTCATAATTCTTTTTAAACCAATAAAAAAATGACTTCCTGCCAATTACTTTTCTATATCAGATTATTCCAAGATATTCTCACATACTGATTATTTCTGGCAAGTTAAAAAATCTGTTGTCATTTTAATTGAGATATAAATGTGTAATTTTAAGAAAATTGTCAAAATCTAAAAACAAGGTATGGCTTTCCTTTTACTTAGGGTTTACTTCATGTCCTTTAGTGAAGAAACCATATGTTCTTCACATAGTTTCTGAATATCTTTAATTTGGTTTTATTCTTAGATATTTATCTCTGTTGTTTTGATGGTGATATTTTATTCCCAAAGTGCTGATAAAAGTCAAATGGAGGAGATATGACTTGTGAACTTGAGAAGCTCAGAGTCTAATTACGTATAAACGTGTAAAATATGATATTATTGAGAAAATAAACATATGCAGAAAATAATGTAGGGGTTCAGAGGAGACGATGACCGTCTCTGCACAGTGGGTTTCCTAATAAAATGTGACATTTGATCTGGATGTTTAAGCATGAGTGGAGTCTCCAGGTAGTAAAAGAGGAGAGGGCTTTGCAAGGAGAAGGAAGGGGGGATGCAAAGACGGGCGTGAACAGGGAAGGCGCTGAGAGGCTCCTGCTGAAATTTCAGCGGCTGGAGTAGAGATGCCTGAAAGGAAGTAAGAATTAACCTCTCAGGGAAATAGTCTGGGCTACCTATGCATAGTAAAGGGTCTTCCATGTCAAGTTGAAACATTTGAAATAGATTCAATGTGTTTTTTATTGCGCGCTAACTTAGGGAGTAGAGGTGTATTCAAATGAGGAGAGACGAGTAGCAGGGAATGCCAGCAAGGGGGAGAAAGGTCAGATTTGGATGGAGAATCTGAGGTCCTGGCAACACGTCCCGGTGGTACCAAAGCTTCGAACATAAAGAAGGTTATCAATAAACATTGAATGCATTAATGAAACATGAAATAAAAAAACAAGGGTTTTTCAAAGTCACGTATTTCTAGAAGTGCATAATGTGTAATAGTTTAATCTCAACGTTTAAACCACTCATTCTATAAAGCCTCCAGAATTCCAAGCAGTGTAATATCTTTCGTAATAAGCAACATTGAGGGATCAGAATGTGGAACTGAGCTCAGTTCTGAAATACAGCAATTAAGTAAATTAATTCATGTTTCAAAGCACTTGGGCCTGTGCTTTACACAAAGTACTATGTAACTGGGGGGAAAAAACTGTTAAATAAATAATGAAGGTTTGGATGCAAAGCACTGGGTAAAAATGATAAAATAGTTGATGTTTAAATCAGACTTCAGTTCCCTCTTTCTGAACTACTTACCTCTCTCTAGTTGTTCCCTGCATTTTCCTTATTCCTTCTTTCTAAGGTCCAAACATCTCCATTAATCTGCCTTGTTTTCCAAATCAACTCGTAGAAAAGGATACACTGACCACAGGAGCAGCACCAGATCAGAGGGAGGAGGGAGCTTGTGTCATTGACCCATGAAGGGAAGCTCTGTGCAGCTGGCCCTTTGTGAGTAACAAAGAGAATGGCCAGAGATGGGCAGGAACCAGGTCATGCCATATTGGTTGGCCACTTTTAAAGAGTTTGGATTTTATCGTAAGAGCAATGAGAAACCAATAAAGGGATTTAACAAGAGAATTATGTGCTTAGATTTTCATTTAAAATTTTTTCTTTCCGGGTCACAGTGGAGAACAAATTTGAAAGAATCAAGCACAGATGTGGTGTAGCTATTGCTGTGGTCAAAGGAAGAGAGGATGGTGGTTTGGATGACAGAGGTGGCTGTGGAAATGGAGATCAACAAGAGGTAGAACTGGAGATCAACCCATGGAGAATTGAAAAGCGGGCAGAGTCAAAGATGATGATTAGGTTCATGCCATGAGCAACTGGGTACCATTTTCCAAGGCAGGAAACTTTGGAGGATGCTTAGGTTTGGAGGGCAAAGCGCATGAGTTCAGGTGGTTATATGGGTCTGGAGTTCAGAAAAGTCCGGGCTAGAGAAAAATGCTTGGGATTTGTGTCAGGCATCTCTTGTGCCTCCCTTTATGTCCTTTAGCCTCACCTCTCACTCCAGCCAAAGCTGATACAAACTACCACTGGTATCCCCGTCATCCAGTTTCGACCAGACTTTAGAAGGTCTAATCTGATCATGTGTCTTCTAGGCTTTAGTCATGTAGCTCTTGTTTGCTGCCTGAGGTTCCTCTCTGTGCATCCCTAAGTATGAGGAAGTTAACTCCCAGGAGGCCACCCTTGGTCAATGGAAAATAGAAGCTGATAAGAAAAATACTGCTCTTTCTTATCCCCTGAGTTGACAGATCTGAGCTGTATTTGTTAAAGCTGCTCAGAACTTGGAAGGATCCGGCTCCAGTTCCTGAAGAAGTGGTCAATTTGATTAAGATTCCTTCTGCTGGCTTTCCGTCATTCTATCTTACTTCCTATGTGTGCTGACACTACCTGGGATAGCTTCCTAAATAAATTACCTGTATGCAAGCCTCTGTGTCTGTCTGCTTTTGTAGGAACCTACAGTAAGATGGGATTTGTCGATAAGTGGTAACTCAGGTGTCAAAAATGGGTAAGATCACAGACAGAAGACAGAAAAGAGTAAGCAGCCTTCCACAATCCAACATTTACTAGTTGGATAGAGCTAATAAAGGAAACTAAGAAAGAACATCCAAAGAGGAGAGAGGAGAAGAGAGGAAGAGGTTGAAGAAGCCGTGAGAAAGGAATATTGAGGAGGGAGTGGCCAGTTTAGTCAGTGCTCCTGAGGCCATGAGAAATGAAGACAAAAAGTGTGCAGTCGATGTGGCATTGTGGAGGACAATGATGCTTAGCTGAGATCCACCTTTTTTTTTTTTTTTTTTAACAGAACACATCATTAAAAGGACACATGGCCCTGAATGAAATCACAGGCATTCTCAGACTGAAACTGTAGGTATTGATAAGCTGGATATGCAGATAAGCAAGGAGGTTTGAAACAACCCCGAAATTGTGAGGTCAATTGCCTATGACAGTTTTGGGCACAATAGTGCTTGCTCCCAGCTGTGGAATACTTAAGAAGCTGGACTGATGAGCCTACGGTGATGGAGACTTTTCCTGGGATAACTTCGCCAACATCTGCACGACGTTAACAATAATTTTTAACTCAGCTGTCATGTCTGACCCTCTAAACATATGATTGTGTTCTCCTCTGCAGATGAACCTGAAATTGAATCAGCAGTGCTATCTTAAAGGTAATGCTTGTATACTTTTTTGTCATTATAAAAAAAATAATAATATTCTGTGGGAATTTACCTGATATTTAAACCACTCCCCACTTTATGTGAGTTGTTGATACCAAACACTGTCTGTAAGAGCAAAGAATCATATTCACTACAATTCCGGCACCCACATTCTTTATAGCTAGAGTTAGGCTCACTTAAAATTCTAGCCCAGCACCACCACAAAAATGCCAACTTTTTCTTTCTAAAGAAAGTCCTTCCTGAATACTACATCTAACTGTTTATAGCAATCTTTCCCTGACTCCCACACACAGCTGGCAAAGTACTTGGATGAAAGGCTCATAGAAATGCAGACACGTTTTGAAATATAAGACTTTGCAATGTCCAAACTGAGAGGAACCGTTCAGTCCTATATTATTCCAAGAAGACTATGTTTATAAAATTTGATAAAATATAATGCCAAGAAAGAAAAATACAGTTTGGAAAAAGAGAAATTATTTTTTATTTCACATGAAAACATCAATAATGTTATCCAGTTCTTGAATTCAGTTTTTTCAGTCCTGCACTAAAGGCTCTATTAAGATAGTCGAACATACTTAATAAGAATAGCTAACACTGTGTGCCAGGCAGAGTTTCAATTCTTTACATGTATTGAGTCTAAATCTTTTTAATAACTGCATCAAGTAGGTATCATTATCTTTCATAAGTAGGGAAACTGAGATATAAAAAGTTGAAATAACTTGCCCAGGTAAACAGAGCCAAGAAGTGTCAGAGGTAGGCTTCAAATGCCAATGGCCTAGTCTCAAGTCCATG
This sequence comes from Tadarida brasiliensis, assembly GCA_030848825.1. Lineage (NCBI taxonomy): Eukaryota > Metazoa > Chordata > Mammalia > Chiroptera > Molossidae > Tadarida > Tadarida brasiliensis. Next base: position 61,887,790 of record CM061266.1, on the reverse strand, counting down.
ATTCTAAACCCTTAGAGTAAGAGTCCTCTAAAAATATAGTTAAGCAAACATGCCACTTATTGCCTCTTTTACTTGGGTGAGCTTTGCTGCTCAGCTTTTACTATTCATGCATTATTCAAGTTAACAGTTGAAAGCAAGAGGAATTCAGAAACCAGCTGCAGTAGTAGCCCGTCACTGAAAACACAGAAATGAAGACCTCACGTGATTATTGATTGATGTTTAATTACAGCCGATATCAAATACACATGGCCCCACAAATCAATAGACTAGAAAAATCAAACTTTGTAAACTGAAATGCGCTCTTTCCTCTTGTCATTCTTCATTGGATTCAAAAGTCTCTGATGACAGGGAGAATCTATGCAGACTAGGAATCAAAGAAGAGAAACGACCAGCTCCAAGGAGTCCTGTTTGTTTCTTCCCCTTGGGCTGAGCTGCTGGAACAGCCCTGTCTGGAGGCTGACTGCTCCCAGCCGTCCAGGCTCGGGGCTGAGAGGCACAAGCCTCTTCATTGCATTTTATTTTACCTCCTGCAATAATGTTAATTTGAGAAGGCTATTTAAAGTTGTTCTAAATTTACCCCAGTAGGGGGCATGAAGGAGGCGGCCAATCGATGTTCTCTCTCATCGATGTTTCTCTCTCTTACTCTCCTTTCCTCTCTCTAAAATGAATAAAGAAAAAACAATTTTTTAAAATAAAGTTGTTCTAAATTTAAAAGCAATTTCCAACAATTAAAATTTGTCAATGCTGAAGTTTAATAAAAGGAGTTAAAAAAAAAAACACCTTTCGCACTCAAAAATGAATAAATAACACAAAGAAGATTTAACTCAGCACACAACCAGTTGCATCTTATTTCAAAAATATATATTCATAGTGAGTATCTCCACTTATTTTTCTGTACTTTTACAAGGTGTGAATTTTCAAAATAAATGCCATATCCTTCTATGTCTTCAAAATCCACGTCTTAGACACATTTTCCTTCGGTGACACTGTGGTCCTCAAAGTGGTTTACACAACGAATGCTGGCCTTGAGTGGGAGACATGAATTCAAGTCCCAACCAAACATGCAGGCCAACATCCCATTTTAGATGCTCGGAGCTGCGGTGTCCTCACATGGAAACCACACATCACAGCTCTCACCTCGTGAAGGTTGGTGAGACCACGCGTGTGCAAGTGCGTAGTGACTGGCACAGAGAAACCTAGGAAGAGTGATCACGTCTCAAACTCAGTCCTTCACACGTCAATTCACCGGTTTCAGTAACTTAGCTTGGCATTCCAAAGCTGGTCATGCTGAAGTTTAAAAAAGAAATAACAAAAACGACCTTTTACACTAAAACACAAGCATAATACAAAGAAGATTTAACTAAAGAAATTTACAAATGCTCATTCAGGGACCCCCGTGAGTCACCGAGCACTGTGCAGGATTCTAGGGAACAAGTAAAACGGATGGGTTTGGGGTTCTCTAAGTGCACTTCCACCAGGCAGCAATGAAGAGAACTGTTGTTTAAGATGCTGTTCTTGGCATGAAATGCTCATTTAATGGTCACAGGGGGTTATTAGAACTCCAATGGCCCACAGGCAAGTATATCCTCCCTCTTCTGCAAGTTCCAGGCTTTGGGAACATTGATGCTTGCCTCTACATATCCTGTGTGTTTGCTGGTGTCTTATCAAGCAGATGTGACCTCTTGAGGGAACCTGGTGAAATATATGTAACCTCCTAGGTCATTGCAGCAGCTCTCTAGGGCACTCCACCCACATGGTTCAGGGCGGAGCTGAGAGCTAAGTGTGCCACTTAGCACTGTGCAGATGATTCTGTATTCCTCAGGGTATGTGGAGAAATAGCCGTTGGAATGTGAGCCATTCCAAATCTGTCTCATGACTTCCACAGGGGTGAGCCTTTGCTATAGGGATGATGAGATACATTTAGTTTATAAAAACAAAACCATGTACAAAACAGTTCAGCCCGGCCGGTGTGGCTCACTGGTTGAGCGGCGACTCATGCACCAAGAGGTTGCTGGTTCGATTCCAGGTCAGGGCACATGCCCAGGTTGTGGGCCTGATCCCCAGTGGGGGGCATGCAGGAGGCAGCCAATTAATGCTCTCTCTCATCAATGTTTCTATCTCTCTCTCCCTCTCCCTTCCTCTCTCTCTAAAATAAATAAGAAAAAAAAATTTTAAAAACAGACAGTTCACCATTTTCAACTGGTTTCTGAATACTACAGTCTGGAAATTGCATTTTATATTGCAGGCAAAATATAAATAAATAAAAAGCTTGTGTATAAGTATCTCTGATCAGAGACTTTCTTGTGTGGCTCAGAGATCTCAGTGGTCTGAGAAGAAGGTTGAGCCTTTTAAGTATCATCATAGAAAGGAGATGATTTCCTCAGAAAAGAGACTATTTCCCGGGACTTAGTTGTTTTTCAGTAATGTCTATTTAACATTCAGTGTGTGTGTGTGTACGCACGCACACAACAAAACATAAATATCAACAGCTTACATGTGTCCCCTTGATGGCCTTGAAATAAAGTTAAGAATAGAGCAAGATTAAAGCAAGAAAAAGAGGTACCACAGTTCCAGATCTGAGCTGTGTGAAAACGCTGGGTCTATCCTTCAAAAATCTCAGAGGAGAACTGTATATAGAGAGACTTGCTTGAATAACCATAACCATTTGTCACATTCCAAGGGTCATCAATAACCATAGCCAGTTTTGATTAGCCACTGTGCTAAAGACCTTACCTTTTACCTAATTTAATCTACTTTGCAACCTTTTGAAGTAGTTGCTATCTCCGTGCCATGTTATAAAAAGGTAAACTAAGGCACAGAAAAGAGGGATAGCTATTGTGTCACCGGGAGGTAGATACCACGGTCAGTGGCCTTGAGACCACCAGAGAGCCACCCTGTGGACGAGCGTGCCACATCTGTAGGTGGCAGTAGCACCAGGATGCAAACACAGGCCATCTGACCACAGACCATAATTTTTTAACCCTGACAACCCATTGCTGCTCTCCTCTCTGTGTCAAATCCAAACAGCATCACCTGAATTTAGGTAAAGAAATTCAAATAATTAAATCTCCACTTGATTATTGTATTGTCATCATTTCCTTTTGACCACCAAGGCTTCTTTTTAACGTGAAAGCCAGCATCGGATTTAAGGGCTCTTAGACCTTAGCTAGGGTTCAAATTTATGATTCTAAGGTGCAATATATGCTAAAGGAACTCCTTTTTTTTCCTTTAGGTCCCAACTCAATCATACTTCCTAGGGATGCCTTTTCCAACCCCCCTGATTGCTACCTGCAGAATTTCCAGAAGGACACCATGGCTGCCCTAATCTGGTATGTAAATTCATACCTACTTGTGCAGTTCCTTGATTGGCATTCATCCTCTGTACTAACGTTGCTCTATGAGGGCAGGAACCTTATCTATCTGCTTACCAATTTATTCACCACCCAAAGCACTGTGTTTAATAGACAATAATCCCTCAGTATCTGTTAATGAGTAAATGAACAGCCTCCAAACTTGCCCTCCCCAGCAATCACACCGAATCCCCTCATGGGCTCAGACCTTTCGAGGATGACAGTGATGACAGCCCAGTCCCCACAGAATAATTGAACAAAACGTGTAGCTCCTTCAATGCCTACCTCTTGCCATCCTCACCATTTTCCCCGAAAGCAAACACACTCCAGACAATAATGGGAAGGCATAAACTAGTCTTTGTTGAAGAGCACAGTGTGAGAAATAGAGAGTAAGGCTTTGATCTACCTCGCAGAGAGACTGTCCGGTGTGAGTTCTGCATCTTTCCAGATGTCTCCACCCCTCTCCTCCAACTGTCTTGCCCACACTGTTCCTCTTCACTACCCAGGCTGTGCCACACCACTCACCCCAGGAGTTGCACCCTTGGGCACAGGAGGAGGTACTATGCCATCACTCCCTCCAAAGGGTGGAGAATAGCTCTAGGCTCGTGAGTGGGCCCTGGTGGGGGCCCCAGTTGCAGCCAGTCTCTTGATCAGAGACAGCTGTAGCTGATTACAAATGAGCTCACATTACACGGGGTGAGGTGCTCTGGTCCCATTTGTAAACAGAACCCACCACCTAGTATGTTTTTCACCCTACCCCTTGCAGGGCATAACCCAGGCATCCTCGGGATTGAGGGGCATTCAAAGCTTTCTTTTTCCTGATTTACATGGTAAAAGTATAAAAGGCTCTCTCTTTGCCATTCAGGATGGCTGGGGTCAGTTTCTAGTAAATGCTTTCCAATTCCATTGTCCCCAAGGTATAAAGAGGAAGGGAGATCGGGCTAGGGGTTATTGTCATTTTATTTTACAGCATAATCTATAGTCTTCGTAGCACAGCTTCATTTCATTTCCCTCTCTCTTACACTACAGTAGTCACCAAGTGTAGTTATTTTTTTTAAATCTGTTGAAGTTATATATCCCATTTTGAAAGTTTATAATTTCCCATTAGTTCTTAAGAACTTCTTAAATGCTGACTCACTGAAAACACCACTAAAACAAACTGTTGACAAGACAAGTTGATTTTATTGCTTTCCAAGGTGAGAGAATGCATTATCTTGATAGAATTGCAGTAGCTTCTTGGAGGGTAGAGGGCAAAGTTGGAATTTTTATGAGGTTTGGAAGCGTGGTTTAAGGTGGATCTTTCATTGTGGGAGCTTGATTAGGATTGGACAAGGACCATGCTATAACAGTTTAGGTTTTGTGAACACAGCAAGATGAAGATTCTTTTAGGCAAGAGTTTCAAAGGTTTCAGTGAGAAAGAGTACTTTGAGAGGGAGGGAAGTGGCTATTGAAATGTTGAATGCCTGATATTCATTTAGATGTCTTTTGGGGGAGCGGAGGGATTTTTCTTTTTAAAAAAGCTATTTGTAAACTTTATCTTCTTTTTTATAATTTTTTTACTTTATTTTTATTGTTTTCACTATTATAGATGTCCCCACTCCACCCCCCCACTCCTCCTTTGCCCACCTTCCCCCCTTGCCCCCTATTCCTCTGACCAGAACCACACTGTTGTCTGTACCCATGGGTTATGCATATATGTTCTTTGGTTAATCCCTTCACCTTCTTTAATCCACTCCCCCTCGCCCCTCCCTCCTGACAGCTGTCAGTCTGTTCCATGTAGTCATGCCTCTGTTTCTATTTTGTTCATCAGTTCATTTTTTCCATTAGATTCCACAAATAAGTGAGATCATATGGTATTTGTCTTTTACCGACTGGCTTATTTCACTTAGCAAAATAACCTGTAGGTCCATCCATGCTGTCCAAAAAAGGTAGGAGTCCTTTTTTATAGCCACGTAGTATTCCATTATGTAAATGTACACAACTTTTTTTATCCACTCATCTACTGAGGGGCACTTGGGCTGTTTCCAGGTCTTGGCCATTGTAAATAACACTGCTGTGAACATAGGGGTGCGTATGTTCTTTTGAATTGGTGTTTTGGGATCCTTAGGATGTATTCCCAGAAGTAGGATCTCTGGATCAAAAAAGACAGTTCCATTTCCAATGTTTTGAGGAAACTCCATACTGTTTTCCATAGTGGCTGTATCAGTCTGCATTCCCACCAACAGTGCACTAGGATGCCCTTTTCTCCACATCCTCGCTAGCACTTGTTGTTTGTTGATTTATTGATGGTGGCCATGCTGGCAGGTAACCTTTAGCTTCTTGAGCAAAAGTTTCCCGGAATAGTAAGGTCCTATCAGTGAGGACAGCTGAACAGTACAATTTCCGAAGGTAGATAGTAACTTGTAAGGGTGTGTATGATTTTAAGAATCCTGGTTCAATTTAAATTAAGGATTCCAAAATTAGATTAATGACTTAGACTTAAAGAAATTAAATAACTTGTGTAAGTCCAATAAACTTCAGAACCAGTATATTCATTCACTCAATATGTAATTTATTTTCTACTTATACGTTTCCCTCTCCGTAGAAATTCTTGTTATAGTCATGTCACTGTTGTTTAGGGTGAAATGTCTAGTTGAATTCACTCTGATATTTTTAATGTATTATAGTAGAACCAGTTTTATAAAAAACATCATGCTGGGATAGTAGAATACCCTGGTTAGTGTAATCATGACATACTTACACTAAATATCTCATCTAACTCCAAAAAGCAAGTCAAGGTATTTAAGTTACTTCCCAACATCTGGAAAAGGCCTGTGTTTAATCTTTTATTATTATTATTATTATTATTATTATTATTATTAATAGTAGTAGTAGTAGTATTGAATCTACTATAGCTTTCTGTACATGCTAGTTAACAGTTAAAATACATTAAAGATAACTTCAAAAATTTACTTGCTTAATAAATGAATGATGATTCAGAAGACTATTCTGGATGGTACAATATCAAAGAGAAATTATCACAATGTCAGTCATAACTATTACATATTTATAAATCTCCACTGATCCTTTTGCTACTTACTTTTATTGCAATGGGCTACACTGGTAAGGTAGACTCTGAAATAGTGCACTATCAAATTTGCATATGACTACAATGGCTACAAATTGTATTTGTGAGGGTCATTTTTTACACTGTTATTCATGTCCTTATTGTTGAATGATTTAACCATTACCTTAGAATTCCAGAGGATCTCTTAATTATTGTGCTTTAAGAATTGTCTTCCAGAATGAATCTATACTCTGTTAAATTAATGAATGAAATGCATTGATCATTTTACAAATACTCTCTCAAAAACTGTAAGAAATTAATGTGATTGAAATTCCGGACAGAGTAAAGTTAGGAAGAAAGGAGTAAACTCTGTTTTGGAGAATGTGATATCTCATAATTGTGGCTTACTTTTTATTATTTCTTTCATGTTAATTTTATTCTCATTTTCTATAGCTCCTCTTTGAAAACTCATGTTGTCCTCACAGAGATGAGAGTTCCTTTTTCTCAGGGTTCTGAGAATAGTAGCTTCTAAATCTATTTATATAAATATCCCAAACTTTAATTTCTAACTATTATTACACCTCTTTCCCACGACTTCACTAATGTATCCTCTGATAAATCTGTTCTTCCCTCTATTCTCTTACATTTAGAATTAACTTTTTTTTGAAAGAAAAAAGAATAACGTACATTTTCTTATTGATCATATTTCTTCTTGAATCTAGTTTTTAAAATTGTTGGTAAGTGAAATTTACAGCTTTCTTCAAGAATCATTAGCTCCAGAGATGGTCCGAGAAGTCATGTGGAAGAAGAGTAAACAGAGTTCCCTCAGACTTGCTTCCTTCCACAAATCTACCACCACTACCATCCTGCAAGCCAGGGTAACTTTTACATTTTAAAAATGAATTTCACTTCTGCTTCAAAAGATAGAGTAGACATGTTTTTCCCTATTCCTCTTGCTAAGTGTACCTAAAAACCCTGGACATATATGAAAAGCAAACATAAGGAGGCTCTCAAAGTTGGAGTAAAGAAAGCTTAGAGCCCAAGAAACTGCATGGCATTGGGTACCTAGAGTTTTCCTTTTGCTTCATATATGCCAGACTGGGTTCCAGAGAAACTTGCAACACTTACAGACAAGTAAAAACCAGAAACGCTTACAGGCAGAGACAAAAACAAAATAACCAAGACACCAAGAAGAGCCTGCATTTTCCAGGCAAAGAATAAGGAAACAGCAACCTAGCAAGACAGAACCATCTTAGACAATAACTGCTCTTCTTCAGTCAAATGCCACAGGAAAAGTACAAAACGGTGGCCCAGTGGGGAAATTAGATTTCCACCCTCAGCAGGTTGTAACAAGGTGCGTCGACACCCTGCAAGGTGGTGTCACAAAAAGCCAAGTTGGGAGCTGTGATTTACATTCCCACCAGGTAGTAAGGAGCAAGAGGACTCCACCTTGAGCTGGTGTCAGAGGATGCCTAATGGAGGCAGGACTTTCACCACTGCTCACTAATAATGTGATGATGAATGAGTATTTTCAGTGATGATGAGGCAATGCCTCTGTGGTTTCAGTGAAGGCCACATGGGGAGCAGTGCCCTCCAGTTCCTGGACAGAGTTGTCAGGGAGGACTGGTGGGGTTGGGGAAGCTGAACTCCCAGCCCCACTTATCAATAATGAGGAGCCTCTTTCCTGCCACTGAGTCACAGCAGGAAACCTGGACTTCCGCTCCGTTTTGCAGCAGTGAAGCAGCACTCTACAGCCCCTGCTGCAGCCGTTTCACATAAAACCTGCTAAAACACAAAACTTAAGACACGGAGTCTTATGACATAAATCCCTGAATGTCCAAGTTTTAACGGAAAAGCATTCATCATACCAAGAACCAGGAATTCCTTAACTTGAATGAGAAAAGGTAACAGACACCCACACCAAGATGACATAGGTATTAGAATTATCTGACAAGAATGTTAAAGTGGGCATCATAAAAATGTCTCAATGAGGAATTATGAACATACTTGAAATAGATAAAAATAGAAAACCTTAGGAAAGAAGTAAAAAATATAAAGAACCAAATGGGAATTTGAGAACTAAAAAAATACAATAACCTAAATAGAAAACTGAAGAGATGAATAGATGAACTTAATAGTAAAATAGGGGGAAAAGATGAGAGGGGCGGGAATCAGTGGACTTTAAGATAGAATATAAATTATCCAATCTGCAAATCAGAGAGAAAATAGACTGATAAAAATACTGAACATAGCCTCAAAGAACTATGAGACTACAACAAAAGATCTAACATTTATGCCAGAAAAGGGAGAGAAAGAAAGCATAGGTTTAAAAAAAAAATACTCAATGAAATAATGACTGAAAACTTTCCGAATTTGCCAAAAGACATAAACCTACAGATTCTAGACAATGAGTACACTCCAAAGAGTAAAAATATAGAAATCCACACCAAGATAAATAATAGTCACCTTTCTGAAAACCTAAAATCAAAACAAAAAAAATTATCAAAAGTAGCAGTAGAGAAATGGTACTTTATCTATAGAGAAAAAAAAACAATGAGAATAAAAGTATATTTCTCTTTAGAACCATGGAGGCCAGTAGTTCAATGTTTTTAAGTATTGAAAGAAAGGTACAGTTGACACAGAATTCTATACGGAGCAAAAATATCCTTCAGAAATAAAGGCTAAGCCAAGCATTTTCATTTGAAAATACTAACAAATTTGTCATCAGCTGGCCTAGAAAAGAATGACAAAAGGAAAATCTCTAAGCAGAGAAGAAATGCTAGAAGAAGTAATCATGGAACAACAGGAAGGATGGGAGGACAAGGAAGTAAAAATATAGGTAAAGACAATAGATATTGCTTTTCCTCTCAAGTTTTCTTAATCATATTTGATAGTTGAAACAAAAATTATAATACAATCTTATGTAGATCTAAATGACTACTGAGGAAGCCTTTAAGACAATTCTATTTCACAAATTATGTAAATCTATAAATGTGAAAAACTTGTATAGAAATAAATATGCACACACACAAGTGCATGTGAAACCTGGGAAATCTGAAAAAAATTAAAATTTTATTTACACCAATTTCCTGTTTGTGATGTTGTTCTATAAGTTAAGCAAGATATTATCACTGAGGAAAACAGGGAGAGGATTCGTGGCATATCCATGTATTATTTACTGCAAAGGCGTGTGAATCAACTTCTATCACAAAACCAAAACCTAAATTTAAAAATACGTTTCTGAAATGGAAACTGATAAGAACAGCCCTCATGGCTCAAGGTAAAAAAGGCAGATACTTACAAAAGATAAAGAAATATTAGACTGTAAATACTGCTTAGCTTTATGTAGTAACCAGTGTGCTGGGATAGACAAAAACAAAAATAAAAGTGCTACCTAGGAAAGGCATTTAGTAATTCAGGGGGTATCGTATAATTTGACTGACTTATCAGAATCCATAGACGATCCTCATGTTTGCAAGTCCAGAATCTTCATAACCAGAGCACCCAGAATTTTTCCATCTCTGCATACTGATTTATATTAATCTGACAAGAGACTAATATTTATATGAGCAGGAACATGTGGGTGCTCTGTCTTTGCTGACCCTCTCTCTTCAATCCCCCTCCTTTTTCCAGATGTTTCTCTTCCAAGACCCCCAAGCAAATACCCCATCTTCATTTGGGAAACGTACCTCCCTGGTTTGTGCTTGAATTCTGCAAGATGAATGCTCTCAACTAAATATTAATGGAGCTTAATGGACCTCGCTCATCCCTAAAGGGGAAAATTAAACTGCAGTTCTATGAGGAAACAAGAATCGGTACCCTGGTTTCAGTTTAGTTTCAAGTGAACTGCGATTTCGATAATGACTGAAGTGTTAACTCAAAGTTTGGTAATTATGTCTTCATTAGGAAATAAGTACAGCCCACCCAAGTGAGCACTAACTTTTCATGAAGACCATATACTCAAATCTCATACAAGGAAAAGAAAATTTCTCCCATTAATGTGACTTTGACCTGCCCTTTATAAAACAGCCACCTCTGCATTATTCTTATTAAGAACATCTGTTTCCTTCCTGGGATTGACCTGTATTATGAAGACCACAACACTGTATAAATAACTCCCTCTTTGGCACCCAGTGCAAGTTCAATAGGCATTTATTTTTCATTTTATAGAAAGTGGAAGAGGGGATACAGAAGAGCAATGTGTCCTATTATATAAACCGCAGACATTCTTTATTCCTTCTTTGCTGAGCTTTACCTTGGCTTTATCTCTTACCCTATTTAATTTATTCTTTTATGTACTTATTATAATTGCAATTAATTAATTAAGTATAGAATAATTATTTTAATTATACCTGGGGGTCAGGGCCATGTCTATCTTGCATATCCATCTGTTTCTAATGCCCATCACAGGCAAATAGTGTGAACTCAATATATATTTATCTGGTGGATGGATGGATGGATGGATGGATGGATGGATGGATGGATGGATGGACGGAAGGATGGGTGAATGGATGGTTGGGTGGAGAGGAAGATGGCAAAGAACTTAAGATCTCTGTGCCTCAGTGTTCCTTTCTATAATGAAGTGAAGATTAAATGTGCTATCGTAATGCACATAGAAAAGTTCAGAGCTCTTTCTCCCTCCCTCCCTCCCTCTTCCTTCCTTCCTTCCTTCCTTCCTTCCTTCCTTCCCTCCCTCCCTCCCTCTTTCCTTCCTTCTTTCTTTCCTTCCTTCCTTCCTTTCTATCCATTTATCCAACTCTATATTTAATCTACATCATAGAACACAAGGGTGATTAAGGTTGAGTGATGGTTAAAAGTAACTAGACTTTGCTTATCAATAAGTCTTACCATAGCCTGTATAAAACTGTAATAACATGCTCATCATAGTAAACTTGTATAATATTAAAGGAATGAAAAGAAACTAAAGAATTGCTCTTGGCACCAAAACTATTGTTATTAAAATTCTAATAATTTCTTTCAAACCTTTTTCTATGAATAAAATTGATTAAAATATCAAATATCAAGACCATTAAAAAGCAAGCTCTAAAATAAGCCCTCAAGGAGATGATTAAGTTCTAAAGAAGGTGATTAAATTGGTATTAATTAAAACATTTAGTACGTATAATATATTTTAAATAATATTTTTTCCAATTATAAAAGTTAGTTCTGTTATTACAGGGTATTTGGAAAATACAGAAAGTAAAAAGAAGAAAATAAAAATCCTCCATAATTTCAATACAACTTTTTCTGTACCTCCATTTCAGATGTTTATTATAACTACTGCATTTTCTTTTTTAAAGAAGCATTTTTTTTCCTTTATTGATTTTAGAGAGAGAGGAAGTAAGAGGGAGAGAGAGACAGAAACATCGATGAGAGAGAACATCGATTGGCCACCTCCTGCATGCCCCACACTGGGGATTGGGCCACAACCTGGGCAAGTGTCCTGGTCAGGAATTGAACCAGCTACTTCTTGGTGCATGGGTCGCCGCTCAACCACGGAGCTACACTGGCCAGTCTAACTACTGCATTTTCAAAAGTATATAAAAAGTTTAATATGTATTAATTTCTGTAGCATAATATAAATATAATATGTAATTATATACATTTCCTCAGCTATTAAACATTCTCTGTAACCATTTCATTTGGAGACTAATCTACTGGGGTTTTTTTGTTTTGTTTTTTAATCCTCACTGGAGGATATGTTTTCATTGATTTTAGAAAAAGAAACATCAGTCGGTTGCCTCCTGTATGTGTACTGACAAGGGATGAACCCACAATCTAGGTATGTGCCCTGATCAAGAATCAAACCCCCAACCTTTTGGAGTATGAAACGATACTCCAACCAAATGAGCCACCTGGCCAAAGCAATAATGTACTGTTGTAATGAGCCATAGTTAAGATCACTATACTGTTGAATATTTGGGTTATATAGTTTTTCACTGTTACAAAGTTATAAGGGTACTCTTTGACTTAGGCTTTTTATCATCTCTGATTTTTTTTTATTAAAAGCGATTCTTTGAATTATAGATCAAAGAGTAAAAATTATTTTCTAACTTAGGCTAATAAAGTAATGGTTTTATAAGTTTAAATATTATAGATATGTATAATGTAGAAAGTCTTCCTACAATTTCAAATTTCACCCCACAGTTCTCACAGCAAACCATTGTTAATAATTTGGTATGCATCCATCCAGCTTTTATATGAAACTTGTTCTTCATGTTGTTTTGTACCTGATTCCTACTTAGCATCAAAATACAAGGAGGAAGACAATGGAAATTATTGAAACATATTGGGAAAAATAAATATATATGTTAATGTTAAAAATATGGACTCTCTAGCTATGAAAATAATTTTATTTTACTCTTACAGAGAACTCCCTAAACGTAAACACTACTGTTGAGTTGTTTTTTTTTTATCCTGGGAGATTGTATTTTGAGTATGTGAGGCAGGAAAGAGATTATGCTATTAAGATTTTCTTCTTCATTCAAAATATATGTATATATTATTCTAAGATACTCTCCTAACTCATAAAAATTATTAAATTTTTATTAAGCAAAGATGATCTTAAGCAAAATACCTCTTATGTCAGTATCCACAATTCTAATTTATATTTAGCTGTATATTATAAAAATAATATTAAAAATATTGTCTTTTTTGTGATTATATGTTTTATAATTTATGTCTCTCTAATGATGAGGAATATGATGTTGTGTGTTTGTATTTTTTCCTTTATTTTTTCCACATACTAATACATAAATAAAAGATTTATCTATTACATCATTCACTTTAAGGAGCTAGCCCTGTATGGATTTGTTGTGGTGGTGGTTGTTTTTATTTAATTCATTAGTTTTTGCTTTTTTCTTTATCTTTTTATCTTTAGTTTCTTTTTTCAACTCTTTTGTCATCTTTTCTTATTTATTGATCTCATTATTAGTTCAATGTTTTTAAATATTTCCCTTCATTAATATAAATTTTAAAACCATAAAGTTTCTCCTGTGTTACAAATTTGGAAATGTTTATAGGTTTTGACTTATAGCATTTTCATTGATATTAATTTCAAAATGTCTTATTTCATTTTTATTTCCACTTAAATTCAAATGTTAGAGAATGAGCGTTTTTTGCAATTATTATTATTTTATTTCTAAGTGATTATACTCAGAGAACTCTCTTTTCACTACAACCTATAGGATTTTTTTCTATGAATTTATCAAATTTTCTAGTTCTCTAATATATAATCATATATTTTTATATATTTTCCATGAATATTTGAAAATAATATATATTTGGAGGATTTGGAGTTCGATACAGCTATATTAAAACTCCTCTTACCTTTTATATTTATCAACTTCAGCCATGAAATCCTCAAAGAGATATATTAAATCTCCCACTCTGGCTATTGTTTGGTCAAATCTAAGAAAATGCATATCTATGTTTGTTGAGAACTAGTATCTTCGTATGACTTAATCTATCACCTTCCACTTTTCTGAACCATCACTATGTTTTTCAGTGTCATATTTAGCAGAGGACCTGGGTTCGAGTTCTGTCTTCTCTGTTGTCACGAAGACTTCTGACTATTTGTTTAAACTCTTTGACTTTTAGTTTCCCCATTTGTAGAATCAAGATAATAATAGTCCTTCTTACTTGAATAGATTGTTATTAAGAGCAAATGAAAGTCAATAATGTAAAAGTGTTTTTAAAGTATTTTTAAATATAAAATATAATTTGTTATTAGTACTTTGTAAGTTCCAGAGCCATGGTTGATATTTCTCTTAGATTGCAACTGGTTGGCTTAAAAGGTTAAAATATTGAGTCTGAGAAAAATTTTTTAAATTTGTTCTGAGATATGAAGTGTTTGCTCTGAACCTGGACAAATATTGTTAAAGCTGTTTTTATGAAACGTTTCCCTAAAAGCACACCTATAATGGATGCTAACTCTTTAGCTTTCTTAAAAATCTATTTTATTAAACTGTTTTGTTCATCACAGTATTATTAAAGAAAAGATGAAATGCCACTCCTGATTTTAGGAATAAATTCTGCTATTTTTCATAGCTAGAGCATTGAACATGAATCCTCTTCAAAGTTCATTTTATCCCCTAAATTAACTTTAGTGTGTTTGTTTTGGAACATCATGCTCTTATATGTGAGTCAAGGGGCATATGATCTCTTTATTGGAAAATAAAGAACAGATGCGCAGTTTAGATAAGTACACGTAAACATGTGAAGGTCAATGGCAGATGACTCATCGTTTTCACCAAATATTGAAAGGGATATAAATAATTTCCTTAGAGGAAATTTAATCCTTGATACAATGACATCAAAGAAACCATTATTTTACTTTACTTGATAAGCATAAAAGGATCTAACAAAAATACAGATTTCTTCTTTGAGTTATTGATAGTTCTCTGGAAGACCACATGATGAATTTAAGAAAATGTGCCAAAAGCCAGTCCAAGTACTAAACACGCATTTCAACATAGATTCTTATTAATTAAGAACAGGAACTTCTTAAATATATCCTCCCTTTAATTTCTTTGAATATTCAGTTTACTGTGGAGAAGGCTGTGGATAACTTGGCTTAGTAGGGTGTTTTACTTCTTTAATCATTGAATATCAAAACCATTAGTTGGAATCCCTTAGTATCAAAGCAAAGCAGCTAGCTTTTTTTTTTCCCATTATTGATTTTAGAGAGAGAAAAAATGAGAGGGAGAGAGAAATAGAAACATCGATGAGAGAGAATATTGACTGACCACCTTCTGCATGCCCCCCACTGGTGATCGGGCCCACCACCTGGGCATGTGCCCTGACCAGGAATCGAACCGGCGACCTCCTGGTGCATGGATTGATGCTCAACCACTGAGCCACACCAGCCGGACAAAGCAGCTAGCTTTAATAATAATAATGCAAAAATAATGAAAACATGAGTTCTTAAAAACTTTTAAAATCTCTCATTTATTATTTTGCCATTATTTGCTATACATTTCCACATTGATCAATTCAAGAGTTTTCTGGATGACAGAGCAAGTCTTAAAGATGGAAGGGTACACTCAGCTTGCCTTCAGAAAGATGACATTTACACATTCCTAACAGAGGATAAATCTTATCTGGATCCACTACATTGATTGCCACAGCTGTTAGAAAACCAGTCCAAACTCTAAATTCTTGGATCTGGACTCCAGAAACACCTTCCTTATTAGTTGCCCTCGTACTAATTTCTAACTACATCAAAACATAATATAAGAGCAAAAACATTATTCTTAGATTCATCTATTCATTTACCTCTCATTAGCATATTCACTTATTAATTAATTTAATAATCCACCACTTAAATATTATATATATGTTAGGAGTTCTGCTAAGTGCCTGGAGAAATGGACATAATATTGTTAAAAGGACCTGTTGAGGACCCTGAAGGATCTCAGACCACAGTGCAAGGGAGATATATAAACAAGATATTACACAATGATGTAATAAGGAATGAAATGGATGTACTCTCAGACATTAAAGAGTACCAGAGAGGAAATGCAGATTTGTATATGCTTTCATCACCATTGTATTCCAGCCCCTGGAACATAGTCTGAGACCAGAATGAATGTACGGATGGATACATGAATGTGTGAATGGATGGTTCAAGGATAGATTCCTGAGAGAAAAAGAAATCCAGTTATAGACAACTATAACAGTATACATGAGAGAGACATTTTCATGTGGATAGAATGGTATAGAGAAATGGAATAGCAGTTTCATTAGCATAGTTCAGTGCACTGACAAGTAGTGATGGTGCAGTGTGATGGAGAAGAGTGTTTGGTAAAATGACAGGGAGGAGATTGGGGAGGTTAAAAGAAACTAGACCATAAAAGACTTTTTGTACATCACTAAGAAATGTGATCTTGGTGGGTATAAAAAAAATACTAAAAGTTTTAAGTAGGAAATTGACCTGATCTTGTTTGCTGGGTGAGAGGAGAGAGCTACAGGGAAACAAAGCACTGGGGAGCGGTGGCAACAGAGTGGCTGGAATTACAGACTCTGGAATCCACGTTGATAAAATGTACACTGTCTCCTTACAGAATTCCTTAGAGATTCCAATGATCTTGACAGGAAGTATAGGATAGCGACCAAGACTATCTGGAGCCAGACTATCTAGGCTTCAGTCCTGGCTCTGCCACTTAGCTGTATGACCTTGGACAAGCTTCTTAGCCACTCTGGGCCTCAGTTTCCTTTTCTGAAAATGGGGATGAAATAGTAGTGCTTGCATCATAAGGTTGTTTGTTATAATGACTAAATGCATTGGTTTGTAAAGTTCTCAGAAAAGTGGCGATAGTGTTTGTTAAATTAAAGCCTTATATATTAATTCACAACTATGTTGTCTAAAATTACGCAGATGGTTTAATTTTCTGTTTTCATTTCTATAAAACCAAACATATATTTTCATTTTCTGTGACATTAGAGCTGCATAATTTTTACCCTATGGTGATAAGTATCTGATTCTAAAATGGGTTATGAGATCAATCAACCAATAGAAGTCGCAAAAATTTAGATGCTCAAGATCATATTACGTATTTCTTCCCCACTGAGCATGTAAAAGATCCAGAAAGAATTTGTGAAAAAGATCTTACAGAAATTGCTATTGGTGTGCAGTGAGCCACCCACCACCACTCACAAGGAGGAATTGGGTGAGCTGCTTCCTTCACCTCAACTTCCATGGGGCCACTGGGAGAGCTCCACATGTGTCCCCTGCCATGGAGAGACTTCACTCACTTGAGTCTGAATCCTGCTAAGAATTGCACAAGGCAGAGGTCAGGCTTGCCTGCTCTACCAACAGCAGAAGTGAGAACAGGGGCTGCTATGTTGAGCTCATAGGAAAGGAAAGACGATGAATTCCCATAGTCAGGACAGGGACCACTGCTAAGAGCCCCAGTCGTGACATATTGATGAACAGCCCTCTACAGAGGGAAGTTCAAAGTTCCTAGGGACTGTGGAAGCAAGAAAATGAGGAGCATTCCTTATCTACATCTAAGGAATTGCCAGAAAAAGCTCTCCAGCAATGGGGAGGGGTCCTATCTCTAAGTCAAAAAGTGGGTTTGAACCCTAGCATGAAGATGGCTTATAAGAGCAAGAACTTTCTAAGCCCCTGCACCCCTCACTCCCCATAGTCCAGCCTCAGAGCACTGGACTGGGACTGTAGGATTAGTGAATCAGGGAAGTGAATCAAAGCAGGAGGCAGCCCAGGTCCCCCTCCCCACCCCAGCAGAAATTGGACACATTTACCTCTATATATGAGACTGGGCATTTTAAGGACCAAAATGAGACCATTTTGTGCCTTAAAGTGGCTTGAGTTCTGCAAAGTCTTGTAACTGACCGCTTTTCATTGGCAGGGGAAATTTTAGCTCACTGAGCACTAAAAGACCAGTGAGAGAAGGAAATAAATTTGCTCTGTGAATTGCATCCCACAAATTGTACTTGTTCAGGGGACTGGTTTCAATTTTTTTTTATTCTGTCTTGTTTTATCCATTTGCACATTTCACTTCAAACAAACCGACTTGCTCTCTACGCCACTCGGTGATTTTATTTCCAGACCTTTCTCGTGCCTTCTCTCCAACTGACAGGAAAACACTCGTCACATTCAGGGCTTCCAACAAACACCTATTATTCTAGTGATGACAGTACACCCTTTGATCACCGGTCCTCCACCTGCCAACTTGGACAGATTTCAGAGTCTTTGAACCCCTGAAATTGTCCCCCAGTGTCTGGATAAATGTGTATATGTACATTTTTTTCTGATGAAAAATTTATAGCTTTTGCCAGATTCTCCAAAGAGAACTAGAAGGAAAACAAAAGATATAGAAAATCTGTCTTCATTCTCAAAAGCCTTCCTTTCTTAGAGCTGAGATAAATTAGAAATATGCCTGTCCAGGTCTGTACCAAATTGTGAAGAAGGTGAAGTTTCCTTCTCTGAACTTACTATCTCTCTTCTTTTTTTTCCTTCTACCTTTTGACCCTCTAGTAAGAGAAAATATTAATACAGTACCAGGCATATATTTCTTAAGTTAATGATGCACCTCTTCCTGGAAGTCCTCATTTAAGCATTTCCCCCTCACGAATCCATTTCAAGATTAGTAAACGGGGGAGAACTTTCTTGGTTGTTCTTGGAGATCTCTATATCCCTGAAATTGCATTTTGAAGACTGTGTCTAAAGAAAACTATAGAATATATTTGTTTTCAGTTATTAAAAATATATGTATACATTTAAGTACATACACATATATACATATACAAATTTAAGTTTTAAAATTTGTATATGTTGTCAATCATTTTCTCAAGAGTCACACATGGTATTCAGGACAGAGCAGCTGAGTAAATGCTTAATTGTGGGGACATTGATTGGTTTCTGGAAATTGAACCTAACGAATGCCAGTGATTGTCTGATTTGCACTAGTGACAGATCCGTCCACGTTCTCCCTCTCTCGTGACATTTTTGAGTTGTCACTCTGAAACTCCCATTCCTTTGCTTCTCCCTTTAGCACTTCTCTAGAATTCTGACTGTTTCTCAGAGTTGGAGCAGTTATCTTTGGCAGCCTTTGATTGTGAGTCAAAATTATAACACTTCTTGAGGTGCTTTAAGTTCCAATTACTGACCTTTTTCCCTGCAGAAAAATAAAAGAGGTGACTTCATTTAATAGACAGCAGCTAAACCTATTAGCTTCCATTTGTAATTTTATATAAATGCCAATAAACATGTATTAATAAGGGGGAGAGTTTCTGGAAGGAACAGAGTAGAAAATTTGAGCAGTTATTTATAGATTTCCAGATGTTTTCTGCCTCCCTGTGCCCTACTCATGGCGTGTGAAATCGTAGTGCTGAGATGGTCCACCTTCCAGCAGAGCAGAGCTCCCCCGTCGTGGAGAAAAACGTCTCTTCTGCTCCGGCGATGATTCCTTTCAAGTCCACAAATAGACATCTCGCACTATCAAGATGTGGAGAAAGTGCAGAGAAAAGAGAAACAGAGGGTGAGGCAGGGAAATATTTTTACATAGAAGGATAATCATTGTGAGTACTCGAATTAATTGGCAGAAAGTTTTCTTATCTGATAAAAATCAATATTTAAAAAAAGATCATTTGAGTAAGTGCAGCCTTTAGCCCACATCCTGGCTCCTCCCTACCGGGCCTCCAGGCTGACACTCTTATTTTATAATGTGTTTTCATTTATTTTTTTTAGAGAGAGAGGAAGGGAGAGAGAGAGAGAGAAATGTCAATGAGAGCGAAACATCAATCAGTTGCCTCCTACATGCCCCCTACTAGGCATGTGCCCTGACCGTGAATGGAACTGGTCACCTCTTGGTACACGGGGTGATGCTCAACCAACTGAGCCACACTGGCCCAGGGAAGCTGATACTCTATTTAATACTTTCTAGTCATCTGAACTTTTGGCTATATTTCTTAGTGTCCAAATGGTATGATTGTGTATAGTGTGGGTTAAGATTCTGGTTTCATCTTCTTCCATAAGGATATCTAGTTGTTCAATGACATTTATTGAAAAGAAAAGCTCCTCTTTTTTCCCCAAAATATACATCTTTTGCTTTTAGTTTTAATAATACATAATCTTTGCACAAAATTCAACACAATAAAGCTAATGTTCCTCTAAAAATCTCTCTCTTGCAAGAGACAACTATTAATATTTATTATATATTCTATAAGTTTGTATTATTTCTGTATTTATACAAGTGTATTTATTCAAACACACACAAATTCAAGACAATATAGCTAAGAGGTTAAAAAAAAGCATGTCCATTTTTCTCAAGACAAATTGCCTAGGTTTAAATCTCATCTGTAAATTATAGGGAACTTAACCTCTCAGAGCTTCTCTTTTCCTATCTGTAATTGAGAAAATAATATCTAGTTCATAAAGTTGCTTTTAGAATCAATTTAGAAAAACATCTAGGAAAATGCCTAATACATGGTAAAAAAAAAAAAAGTGCTAATATTGGTCATTATTACACTATAAAATATGAACTGCTAGTAATTCATAGATCCTTTCCCATAATATTAGAGACTTGCCTTATCCTTAAAAATATCTATTCTATTCTATTCTATTTATTCTATTCCATATTCTACTGAATGCCCATACCTAAAATTTAGTTATATCAGTAACACCAACACCAATTTTTTAAAAAATTCCCATGCCTTTTTGCTATGTTTTTTTTTTTTTTTTAATCCTCACCCAAGGACAAGCTTAGAGAGAGGAAGGAAGAAAGAGAGAGAGAGAGGAACATTGATGTGAGAGAGAAACATTTATGAGTTGTCTTCCACACATGCCCCTGGCCAGGGATTGAACCCACAACCCAAGTATGTACCCTGACCTGAAACTGAATGTGCAACATTTTGGTGCACAGGACAATGCTCAACCAACTGAGCCACTCTGGCCGGGCTTGCTGTGTTTCTAATACCAGACAGGGCAAGTCATATTTATTCATGCATCCACATAACTAGTAATTATTGTACACTTGCTTCTGTTGAGACTGTTATTTGCACTGAAGATGCACTGATGAGCAAAGAAAAAATATATTTTTTAGAAAAGTTCATGATTGTTTTTATTGATTTATTTCTTTTCTTTAGAATTTAAAAATAATTTATAACTGGACACAGTAGTAATTGTATTAAAATTACAGATTACTTTGTAGGAGTATTGACATCTTTTCACTGTTGCACAGGAACATTCTATATCTCTCCATTCCATCTAAACTTTCAAACTTGTTGCCAAGAAGTGACCCATTGTGTATCTTTAATTCTTTTCACTCTTCACCATATTTCTATATAAAAATTTTCTAGTTTTATAAACTTTATCATAATATTTTATATTGTGTTTAATTTTATTTTGGTCACATTTTTCAGTGGTTTCTCTATTTTCAAAGAGCTTGTGATTTTTTTTTGTAAAATACATATTTTAGCATTTAGGTATTGTGATATACCTAAATTGGTGTTGGTGTTACTGATATAACTAAATTTTAGGTATGGGCATTCAGTAGAATATGGAATAGAATAAATAGAATAGAATAGAATAGAATAGATATTTTTAAGGATAAGGCAAGTCTCTAATATTATGGGAAAGGATCTTCTCCTTTGTAATTATTTTCATCATTTTTATCTCTAGTGGTTACTTCTCCAGCCAAGGAATGGGTAGGTATTCATTAATATCTTCTTCAGTTATGAAAATAAATTTTAAAATTCATTATTAAAAATGTATACTAGGATTAATTTTCTAACTATTTAAACTATATGCTAAAGAAGCACCTAAAACAAAATGCCTTAGAAATTTAAAAATAAAAAGAATAAAGCACATATGTATAAAAGATTAGCAGTAATAAAGTACATTTTGATGCAAAATGCATTCAATAGGACAAAGAGAATAATTTTATGTTAATTTAAGCTTATAATACAGAATAATAGTAAAATAAATGTAAACTTGGATGCAACAAATAGTATTGTGCTAAGATATGTGGAACAAAGTCTTTAAGAATAATAAAATAAATGGTCGGCCTTTATTACAAGTCTTCAATTATATTTAACGGAAGTTTGGAAGAAAGCTTACCAAGCTAATCTACTGTAATGCAAATCATTTATTTAGTAATTTATTACTTTTTTTGTATTCATTTTCTTGTTTATTTACAAAACACAATATAGGCAAGTTATTTCAATATCATATACTCAATATATGAGAGATTATGAAGAAATACAGTATAAATTATTTATCCAAAAATACTTTTTTTAAATCATAAAAGAAACCTAAGAAATTCTAAAACATACAATATTTGTTCAGATTATTACTTAAGTACAGTTCAAAAATATCTAGAAATTAATTGCAAATGTTTAATTTTCAAACATAGCAACTGAAGATTTAAAAACCTTCTCCTAAAAACTAGTGGGTCAAAGAGGAAATTAACATGATAATTGCATAATATATAGGAAATCTGAATACTTTATATGAAAACATAAAGGATATAGAAAAACTCACGTAAAGGTAAAGTCTTATGCTTAAACATTTCATAATTTAAAGGAAGAAAAAAGGAAATAAATGAACTAAACCTTTGTCTGCTGTATCCAAACTTGCTTATGAGTTGATCTACCTGTTCACAAGTCCTATTGCTACTCCATGATGCCCTGTCCCATATATATCCTTCCTCCAGATGTGGCCAATTGGTCGAGAGGTCAGCTTGTGATCCAAAAGTTTCTCATCCTTAGCCTGGACAGTGACCAGAATAAATCTACTGTGAAAGGGTGAACAGAGGCAATGAACCTTTTCTTTAGGTACCTAACCATCCCAAGATGCACTATACCTCTATATACTACCTACTGGTAGATGTAGTCTTTGAATGGTTAAGAGAAAAATGATGATCTTATGTGTCGGGAGGAGAATGGAGAGAGACTGGCCACTCAGGTTCTCCTGGTGCTGACTGGCTTAGAAAATTATGGAGTGGATGTTTGTTTTTCATATCAGTGTTTCTCCTAATCACCATTTCCACTAATAGCAGCAGACAATGAGGGGCCAAAGCCCTTTCCTATCACAATAGTGATCATTCATATATTTCTTACTGAGAGAGCAAAACACATGGCATATTATCTAAGAATCTCAATATATGCCTCGCAGGATATACTATTAATGCAAATTCTTCTGCCCTGTTGAAGAAAAGAGATCTCACATATGATCTTTCTTCATCTTGAACTTAAGGTGCTATTGCTAGGCTCTGCCTTTATGAGCCTTTGATTATATTTAATAGACATTTAGAAGAAAGCATACCAAGCCAGTCTACTGTAATACAAATCATTTGTTTGGTTATTTATTGTTTTTGTTTTATTTATTAATTTTGCTTGTTCATTTACAAAAAGAAAATGCATGTAATGTAAAAAGGAATGAAATCAATATGTTTTGGCAGTCAAAAGAAATAAATACATAAAAATTAATAAAACTAGAGGTGAGATGATAAGCAGGAAATAGATTCTGTACAGTTCTGTGCATGTACTAAACATAAGCTGAAAATTCATGTCTTTATTCCATCAAACAAAGAGGAAAGTAAAATCAGTTATAGCATTGTAATGTAATCGAGATACAAATACACTTCTTATTTTGGATAATCCATGGCTTCTCCTTATGTTGCCATGTGTTTCCTTATCTCCACATGTGATAAAATCACCTTCGCAGTGATCGCTCCCTAGCTACAGGTGGAAGCAATGTACAATGTTAGCAAACAACTGGCTGAAAGAGCCTCGAGTCAAAATAATGAGAATGTCATTCTTATAACCTCCTTCAGTTTACCCTAATGCAGCGGTTCTCAACTTGTGGGTCACGACCCCTTTGGGGGTCAAACGACCCTTTCACAGGGTTGTCTAAGACCATCGGAAAACACATATTTCTGATGGTCTTAGAAACACTCCTCTATCCGTCACCAGGAGGGTCTGCCCATATGCAGATATGCCCACATACGAGTACCTGGCGTGATGACATTATCGCGCCAACCCCATCACATACACCCTGTACAAATACAGGTGTATGTGACAGGGTTGGCGCCATAATGTACTTATTCTGACCAGTCACACATGTGTAGAGAGCAGCTACTGTGTAGAAAGCAGCTACTCTGTTAAAAGCAGCTACTGTGTTGAAAGCAGCAATAATGGAGGTAAAATGACACTTCATGAATTATAATTACTGGGTAAATGTAAAATCATGTACTGTAAAATCAACTACTGCAAAAAAAAAAATATCTGTACCATGGGAACTTAATCTGGATGCTGATCGGTCTTTTTATATTCAGCTGTGGTTGATGTGAATACTGTCCCCTTGTGATAGTAACAGGTATGTAAAAAAAAACAAAACACAGAGAATGATAAATCATAGGAAATTTTAATGAACTGTATTGACTAAACTATGCCATCATCTTTAGTCAATCTTTTGTATTATTAAAGATTGTTAAAGTATCATCTTTTGTATTATTAAAGATTGTTAAAGTATCATCTTTTGTATTATTAAAGATTATTAAAGTATCATCTTTTGTATTATTAAAGCTATTGTTATATATTATTTTCATTAGCAAACCATCCCATGACAATGGATCGTGTAGAGAAGAACATTAAGAAAAGAAAATATAGTGAGGATTTTTTACAGTATGGTTTTACCTCAATAATTACAGCAGGAATTGAGAAACTGCAACGTGTTATTTGTTGTGAAGTTCTATCAGCCGAATCTATGAAGCCGAACAAACTAAAACGCCATTTTGATAGCAAGCATCCGAGCTTTGCCGGCAAGGATACCAACTATTTTAGAAGCAAAGCTGATGGACTCAAGAAAGCCAGACTTGACCCTGGTGGCAAGTACCACAAACAAAATGTAGCAACCATTGAGGCTTCATATTTGGTGGCACTCAGAATCGCCAGAGCTATGAAACCTCACACCATTGCTGAGGATTTACTGTTGCCAGTGGCCAAAGACATTGCTTGAGTTATGATTGGAAACAAATTTGTTACGGAATTGAGTGTAATTTCCTTATCTAATGACACTGTCCGCAGAAGAATAGATGACATGTCTGCTGATATTCTTGATCAGGTAATCCAGGAAATTAAATCTGCTCCACTTCCAATATTTAGTATCCAGCTTGATGAATCTACAGACCTTGCAAACTGTTCACAGTTACTGGCTTACATGAGGTATATTAATGATGGCGACTTTAAAGATGAGTTTCTTTTTTGCAAACCTCTTGAAACAATAACTACTGCACATGATGTATTTGACACAGTTGGTTCATTTCTGAAAGAGCATAAGATCTCTTGGGAAAAGGTTTGTGGTGTTTGCACGGACGGTGCTCCAGCTATGCTAGGATGTTGATCTGGATTTCAACGTTTGGTACTGAATGAGTCACCAAAAGTCGTCGGAACTCACTGTATGATTTATCGGCAAATATTAGCAACGAAGACGCTGCCACAAGAGTTATAAGAAGTAATTAAAAGTGTCATAAGTTCTGTCAATTTTGTAAAGGCGAGCACTTTAAACAGTTGACTGTTTTCGCAACTGTGCGATGAGTTGGATGCGCCAAACAATGCTCTGCTATTTCACACTGAAGTGAGATGGTTGTCGACAGGAAAAGTTTTAAAATGTGTTTTTGAGCTTCGTGATGAATTCAAAACATTTTTTAATCAGAAAGCAAGACCGCAGTTGAAGCACTTTTCAGCGATAAAAGTGAACTGCAGAAAATAGCTTACTTGGTTGACATCTTTGCCATCTTGGATGAGTTAAATTTATCACTGCAAGGACAAAATGCAACATACCTTGATTTGTCTGAAAAGATCTGATCATTCCAAATGAAACTTCAACTTTGGCAAAAAAAAATTGGATGAAAATAAAATTTACATGTTGCCTATCTTATCTGCTTTCTTTGAGGAACATGACATTGAACCAGGCAAAAGGATTACAATGATAATTTCTGTGAAAGAACACTTGCACATGCTTGCAGACGAAATTTCATTGTACTTTCCAAATCTACCTGACACCCCATTTGCACTTACCAGAAGCCCATTCACAGTCAAAGTTGAAGATGTTCCTGAGACAGCACAAGAGGAGTTCATTGAACTTATTAACAGCGATGCAGCGAGAACTGATTTCTCTACAATGCCAGTTACAAAATTCTTGCAGTCATATCCTGTTCTGTCTGAGATTGTGTTGCACCTTCTTCTTCCATTTCCAACAACATATCTTTGTGAAACAGGGTTTTCCAGCTTGTTGGTTATCAAGTCTAAATACAGAAGTAGACTTGTTGTGGAAGATGTTCTTTGTTGTGCTCTTGCGAAGACTGCCCCGAGAATTTCTGATCTGGTGAGAAAGAAGCAATCTCAACCTTTGCACTGATGTTGGCTTTTTACACATACTGTTGCAAAATGTAGCAATGTAGTTTACTGTTGTTATATTAAGACTGTTACCCATGCTACACCATGCTTCAAGACAAAATTTCATTTACTTGTAATTAGAAATAAATATTTCACAATATATAATTACATATTGTTTTTGTGATTAATCACTATGCTTTAATTCTGTTCAATTTGTAACAATGAAAATACATCCTGCATATCAGATATTTACATTATGATTCATAACAGTAGCAAAATTACAGTTATGAAGTAGCAACGAAAATAATTTTATGGTTGGGAGTCACCACAACATGAGGAACTGTATTAAAGGGTCACGGCATTAGGAAGGTTGAGAACCACTGCCCGAATGGCATAACATGAAAGAGCAGTTCAACAGAAACAATTTTAAAAGGGGCAAAAAGAGGGAAAAAAACAACAACAACATATTTTAACATCTCAGAAAAGTCACTTAATGTTTATAAGCTTTCAATTTCTGAAGCTTAAATTGGAAATAAATATTGTATCAATTCCCTTTGGTTTTCCTGATGGCTTCAACATAGAAAGGGTAATTCATTGGCTCATGTAACCAATCTGCAGGTTGGGTCTTCCTCTCTTTCTTCCAAGTTTATCTCAGCTTCTCCCTGTACACCGATTTCTTTCTCTCTTTTTTTAAAATATGTTTTTATTAATTTTTTGGAGAGAGAGCTACCTCCTGCATGTCCCCTACTGGGGATCGAGCCCACAACTGGGTCATGTGCCCTGACCGGGAATCAAACTGGGACCTCTCAGTTCGTGGGATGACACTCAATCCACTGAGCCACACCAGCCGGTCTGCACACCAATTTCTCTGAAAGCACCTTAGGCCACACTATTGAGCTATGACCATCAGCAGCTCTAGACTTACTTCATAGCCACTAGTTGACCTGCTCACCATAAACATACCTGATGTTAAAACTCCAAGAAAGGACTTGATTGGCTTGGTTCACACAACCAACAATTAACAACTATTAAACCAAAAAGCAGAATCGTGGAAAAAATGGATTACTTGGAACACTTGTCTAGGGATTGGAAGAGAAAGCAATTCTTCAAAGAGAGGACTGGAGTTAGTAAGGACATGGTCACTGGAAGAATCAGTGTGAGTTCTATAGCCAACATAGTGAACACCTGATAACGACATCTCCTTCACGTGTGGTGTGAATTAAATGTGGGAATGTGCTGGGCAAGCAGTAAAGTAATACATACAATCCCAACCACTATTTCTTCCAATATGATATTCTTGGAAATTAAAAAAAAAAAAAATTCAGAGAAAGGTTTCAGAGGAGAGAAGACTGCTTTGCCTGGGGAAAAAAAAGAAGCTACTTTTCTACAGTTTCTTGTGACTTGAGAGCAAATCACCAGCTGTTAAAAGTCTGCAAATGAAGAAGCCCCAGGAGTGTGCTCTGACCTGTCAGGAAGATGATGGCTCAACGACTCTGCTCCTGGGCCAGTAGACACCGTCTGCTTCGCAGTTGTCCCCGAAGTCTAGGAATGTTATGCACATAATACCAATGACAACACATGGTTAGACTCGAAGGGAGGAAACATTTGTTTGTGTACGAGTGGATATCCTTTGTAATTAAACGTCTTCGAAAATCATTTTCTGAGAATTCTAAGAAGACATTGGGTCATTACCTTCTCATTTCCATGCGGCGATATTCCCGAGGGTACTGTGAGAGAGGAAATATGCCAGTAAAAGTAATTTTCTAAACAATTCTCCAAAGGACATCAAGGCAAGGACATACTTAACAAAACTGTGTCACGTCTTATAATGTAAAGCTGAAATTCTGGCCTATATTTTCAAGATGGTTTAATAGAAAAAGAGCTATATCCTAACAGAGTGCAAAAGAACACATTGAAATGTCCTTCTCTCCCCTTCTCCAACAAGAAAGAAAAACCCCAGCCTCATGAAACAATTCATTTTGAAAACAGACTGTTTTAAAATTGACCTTTCATCTTTTCATTTACCTGCTAACGAAAAGTGGTATGCATAGGTAAACACAATTTGTATGTAGAAGGTAGTTAAAATCTTCAAGTGAATGGTGGACTGGTTATATCTAGCAAATATCTTTTAAAATATTCTGCTATTTATTTTCTTTTTCTTTTTTTTTCTTTTTTTTTTTTGCTGTTTTTTGCAACAAATCAGTTTCCAAGGACCAGACCCACATTTAACCAAATACAATTAGTTAATTGATATATAATCTGCATGACAGTAGGAGAGCCCCCAACCCAGAGAGATTTGAAGGTGAAGGCTATTGCCAGGTTTAGGAGAAAAGTCTTCATTTTAGCTGTCCTTTTAATGTTAGTTTTTCTTTTTGAATGGTTAATGAGATTTTTTTATTGAAAAATTAAAAAAAGAAAAACTGGTAATCGTAGGTAAGGAAATTCCATATAAAGGCACAGAAATATGAAAGGACAGGTTGAAATCAGTGAGCTGAATGAGAATGGTAATACCAGCATCCCCTCCTAATGAAAAGGTGACCAGAAATCATCTCATGCCCAGCACCCCACAGCCATGGGTGGTCTGGGAGCAACGATGGTTAAAAATCTGTCCCAGAACAGAGTAGTTACACTTAGTGCAAACAGTGCAAAAATACCTGCTAAAGAACAAACATCATTTGAGCCAAACTGCTGTGCTCTCCTATGAGGACTAGTGAAATCTGAGACTGTCCTTATGTTCAAACCAGACAACTTCCTCTTACCTATTAATAAATATGCAATAGTCCGGCTGGTGTGGCTCATTGGTTGAGCTTTGACCCATGCACCAAGAGGTCGCTAGTTCAATTCCCTGTCAGAGCACATGCCCAGATTGTGGGCCAAATCCCCAGTGGGGGGCATGCAGGAGGCGGCCAATTGATGTTCTCTCTCATAGATGTTTCTATCTCTCTCTCCCTCTCACTTCCTCTCTATCTAAAATCAATAAAGAACAAAAAATTTAAAAAAAATTAAAAATAAAAATATATGCAATAAACTAAATGCTCACAAAACCACATACCAACATCAACATGAGGAAACTTTTGAATGTCTAGCGTAATGTGTCTACTGTCGTATCTTTAAAGATTAGACTTCAAATTTGCTTGAATTCTCCCTGCCCCTTTTCAGTTATCTCCATGAAACAGAAATGTTTGCTGAGTTAAAGGTACTATATGTGACTTTATCCCATTAGTCATTTCAGCAGCTCTCTCTTCTTCCTCATTCTTTTTCATCTGCTCCAGAATTTTAGCCAACAATCAAGAATACACCATGATTCTTGGCAACCCTAAAACCTAGATGCTGAATCATTTTTAAGTTAATTCATTACTAACATTATGCTCATAGCAACACTTCTGAAGCAGCCTGTGACCGTAAAACCTGCTCATGAGACAGTGACTGTCTTACTAAATGCAGACAGCTGCAGCAGGTGTAGCTATGGGCAGGAGATGGGATCACCCTGACTGTTGTGCATACAGAGTGACACTCAGACTCAGTGCTTTTACTGCACGGGTGACTGGTTCTCAAGTGTGTGTGCCATGAGCTCTCATATTACATAACCATCGTGTTGCTTCTTGGGAGAAATAATTTTCTCCAAAACTAAAACTTCCTTAGAACAGCAAGTAGAATACAATCATGTTTTTGAGGTCTATTTCCTCATTTGTTTATTCTTCTAACTGGGTTTACAATGCTATCTTAAATGAGTGAATTTAAATGTTTTATACTTCCATTATACCTTCATTTATAAGACTTTAAATTAGGAACATACTGTGTCCTGACAACCTACAGAGGCAGAGCAGTATAAGTAAATGATTTCTGAAAGGCAAAATGAAGTAAAAGGAGAATTTGATTAGAGCTATACATTCAGTTGGAGGACTCTTCGTAATTATAGGAATTGAGACATTCTACCCTCAGAACAGGTTTGCAGATATCCTGGTTACTGTTGATAACTCACTGCAGCCTCTTTTCCTTTGGTGTCTGGAAGAAGTCCCCGAACTCTCCAGGACAGCGCTACCTGGGTTCCCAGGCAGCCCTAGCTAGCACAGGAGCTGTCCTAGCAACGGACGCCGCTGTTAACCACGTCCTGTAGTGTTCACATCCAGAAAGAAGGAGTGCCAGGAAATCTCCATGTTAAATGGAGATAATAATAGTACACATCTTTTTGGGTTGTTCTGAGAAACTGCATTAATATGTGTAAAGAGCTTTAAAGTCATTGACTGTACTTCAAAAATTAAAATTAAAAGAAAAAAAAAGGAACTTCACAGTGCCTGGCACACAGTAAGCACTACAGAAGTGCTAGCTTTTATTAGTTTGTACCTATGCGCCTCCCACTTAATTCCAGCCTTTTCACCAGGGAAATATTAATCAAAAGAAACAGTTGATCACAGTCAGAATGTGAAAATTGATAAGAATAAATCTATCCCCATTTCCAAAACAATAAAATAACCTACTTAGTGATGGTGGATCAAAGAATACCATTATATGCAAAAAATCGTACGTGTCTATGTTCATATTTGGTTAAGATAGAATTTGACAAGTAGGAATTAAAAAAACAAATACATTTTTGAAATATGTATCTTCATAAGAAATGTTTTATAAACAATTCTAGTGTTGTTTTCTTTATTGATTTTTAGAGAGAGAGGGAGGGAGAGGGAGAGAGATAGAAACATTGATGAGAGAGAACACCAATTGGCCATCTCCTGCATGCCCCACACTGGGGATCGGGCCCACAACCTGGGCATGTGCCCTGACCAGGAATCGAACCGGCGACCTCTTGGTGCATGGGTCAACAACACTCAACCATTGAGCCACACCAGCTGGGCAACAATTCTAGTTTTTAAATCTGGTAGTAGAAAAGTTGTTATTTTCTTCTTTTTAGGGTATATTACATTTTTGCACATATGCAAATCATTATATATTTTCATCACCTTTGTATATGTCATAATAATGATCATTCTTTCAATATAATAGGTATTCATCAAACTTTTTGGAGCTAAACTATCAGTTTAACTTTTTTATTGAGCTGAATAGTTTGTAATGAAATTATAGTCTGAATTTCTGGTTTATGTAGCCCAGGCTCTTGAGAATGTAAATTACTCTATAGTTAAAAGGATAATCATAAAAGAAAGCAACATCACATTAGGAAGTGAAGTAATGAGATCTTTTTGAAATGTACATTCATCTATAGCTGAAAAAACCATTAATGTTACAATACCTGAATTAAAGCAGGATATGCCATCATTCAGGTAAACTGGTTCACTGCACAACTGGTTTTAATTCTATGAGGGAATTAGTGACCCTATTTGATTTTCAAAATAGCCCTTGACCTAAATCCATTTGTTTAAACTACACAGTTTGAAAATAGGACATTGTGAACAAAAAGAGTTAGCATTAGAACTATTTTCTAAAGGATAAATAAACCACCAAAACAGTGATCTATTTTCCCCCATGTACAGTTTTTCAAAATTTAAAGTGATTATTTAACACTTTTACCAGCTACAATGAGCTTCATTGGTTTGGGGACATGTAATGTCAAACAAATTATACAAAATGACTTATTTGGGCCATCTAAGATATATATGTGTATATATATACATATATATGTGATTATATATATATAAATATATGTATATGAAACCTATAATATGGGGATTAAATTTAGTATTCATTATTTTAATTCTTTTAGTCATACAGTTTTATACATAATTAGAAATATTTACTTTGCCCTAATTAACATATTATTTAGCTTCATGCATCTGAAAGACTATTGAACTATTGGAGCAAAATAAGGAGTCATGGAAAATTAATGTCCACCTTTACTATTTTGTTATCATCAATATGATTGTTTCATAATTTTCTTTAATTAAGAGCCTTTAAAAGAATATGAACTTTGTCAGAAATAGACATATTTCTATGAGTCATAGTCATATAATAATGTATGCATTTCCATTGAACAAAGTATATGTTATAAAAGCACAATAAAATTTTAATTCTAGTTGTGACATTTTAATTTAGGGAATTGCACTTAATGGGTCAATCTAATTTATGTTTTTTCCACTAACACATCAAACAATCTGCATTCATTCATTTTCAGCTACTATTAGGGTCATTGTTTCTCAAACTTGAGGTAGAAAAACAGCAGGACAACTGATTATTTTTCAAATAAAAGTATCTCATTAAATTAATATATTGTCAAAAGGAACCTAAGTACAAAATGGGTTTTCACAAATGTCATAACAGTTAAAAGCAAAACAACAAGTCATTCAGAGACTTCAGACAAACCAGAAAAATTAAATCTTTAATAAACTTCTCACAGGATTTTCATACTTAAAATTAGGTTTCAAAGGCTTTTATTTATCCCCCTTTAGGCAGAATACGGTGATTATTTTTACTATGGTCTTAAAGTGAAGTAACTGGCAATTCCTTGGTTATAGACAATGGTCATTGTCCTTTACCTCCTTGATCTTCAATAGCCAGGGTAAATTGGGTGCCCATCACTCTTCAACCTTATTCTAAATCAGAAAACATTTGTAGGAAACCCAGCTTCCTCCAATATGACTTCATCTTCTTTATGACCTGTCCAATCATGCTATTGCGAATATGCAACTATTTCTGTAATATCATTCTTGACAAGCTGGTCTTTCTTCCCACCTTTAAATTCTAATGTCACACCATTAAAAATTTTAAATATAAAGAAATCTGTTCATGCTAGCTCAGCACTCTTGAGAACTCTATCCTCATTCCTGGCTTCAATTTCTTGGGCTCTTGGTACCCGCTGCTGCATTCCAGGAACTCAAAAAAATTCTCCAAGGTCCTCATCTCTCTCTATTCAGAAGCCCACAGGGCTGATCTGATGATACCTGTTTCTATGCTACTGCCTCATGCTTGATTTTCTGTTTCTCTACCCATATAACCTTCAGCCCTCACTCTTCTTTATTCCTGTTTCCATAATGTGATATTGTGATTTATAAGATTATATATATATATATATATATAGTTATATATATATATATAGTTATATATATATATATAACTATATATATATATATATAGTTATATATATATATAGTTATATATATATATAACTATATATATATATAGTTATTCATGACCAAAATATAATTTTCATCTATATTTGGCCTTTATCTATGATTCCTGCTCACAGCTCTCCAAACCCTTGAAATTTCCTGAACAATAAGAACAATGGGAACATCTTTTTTCATAATACTTGGTCTCTATTCTCAGTTCCTAAAAATGCTTCTGAGTCATAAAGGTGAAATAGGTGTATTGTTACTCATAACAAGCCCTTTCTACCACAACTGGGTTGATGTTAATGAGGTGACTTTCTCAAAGAACCTAAGGATGAGGGCTGATTGCCAGGGAACCAACCCTAAATATGGGGTTGGAACTTTCAATCCCACCCTCTGATTTCCTGGGATGAGAGAAGGACTGGAGTTTGCATTAATTGCCCATGGCCAATGACTTAATCAATCATGCCCAGTTAATGAATCCTTCATAAAAAACAACAACAACAAAGAACCAGAAGGAGGAGTTCAGAGAGCTTGGAGGTTGGGGAACCAGAGTGCTCCTACATGCCACCATGCCAGGCCACAAGCTCCGAGAGTACAGAAGCTCCTTTCTTCAGGACCTTGGCCTATGTAGTTCTTCATCTGGCTGTTGATACATATTTTTTAATATCCTTTGTAATATATTGGCAATATAGTGAGTCAATGGTTTTCCTGAGTTCTGTGAGCAACTCTAGCAGATTACTCAAACCCAAGGAGGGGTCATAGCAACCTCTGATTTATATCCAGTAAGTCAGAAGTACAGGTAACAATCAGGACTTGTGATTGGCATCCTAATTTGGAGGGAGTCATTGGAACTCCCAGTTTATAGCAGGTTGTTCAGAAGCACAGGTAACATGGGCTTGTGAGACTGAACCCTTTACCTATGGAATCTGGTTCTATCACCAGGTAGTATCAGAATTCAGTTGAATTGAATTGAATTCTCAGGCACCCAAGTACCTAATTGCTTGTTGATATGGGGAAGCCTACACACACAGACACACACACACACACACACATTGAAATTTGGTCCAGGAACTTAATTTACATAGGTACCTTGGATTGATTTTGGCAGGGATCAGGCAAGGTACATCAGGTTGTTTCTTACCCTTTTCCATAGTAAGCATGGTGGTCAGTTTTCTTGGTTCTGCTGAATTAAGTAAAGCTTTTGTGAGACTTTCTGTTTTTCCAGTTCTTTTTCTCCTCTCTCATTACCTTGTTGTGTTAATTTCCTAGGGTTGTTTTAACAAAGTCCTACACTCTGGTTGGCTTCAAACAAACACCAGACATTTATTCTCTCATGGTACTGGAAGCTGGAAGGTGTTAACAGGGCATTCTCCTTCCAAAGCCCCTAGGGGAGGATTTTTCCTTGCCTCTTTCAGCTTCTGCTAGTCCTAGGCATTCCTCAGTTTGAGATGTATCACTCCAATCTTGGTCTCCAGCTTCATGTGGCATTTTCCCCAAGTGTATCTTCACATGGCTGTCTTCCCTCCATGTATATAAGGATATCAGTCATGTTGGATTGAGGGTCCACCTTCCTCCAGTATGTAATGCTAACTAAATACATTTGCAATGATCCTGTTTCCAAATACATTTGCATTTTAAGCTACTGGGGGTTAGGACTTCAATATATCATTCTGGAAGACACAATTCAACCATAACATTCAACCTAAATCTGTTTATGCTTTCAAAAAAAGTTCTTAATTTTAGGTTTAGTAAAGCTTCAGGAGAAAGCAAAAGTCTTATTTGACCCCAAAATCTTATACAACTTTTTGATGCTTTGATTGAATAACAGCAGTGCTTCTTGAACTATGAGCTCATGAACTAAAAATGTATAACTTTTTATTGAATTCCAGTCTCCTAAATGTATGATACTCCCTATTTCTACCTATAACATCAGCCCTCAAGATATTGCTAGTTATACTTCATTGTTATGGGCAATTGAGTTTCATTTCATTGATATTGATACACATTCATACAGAAGTGGAATAACAACTAACAACAGGGTGATCAAGTCTTTTTCAAGTTTATTTTATTACTACTCTTTTAAAAAACAAATGTTTGAGATAGCCATACTATAGCATAGAGTCCAAATTGTCAGAGGAAAGACCCTTTCTGAAATAATGTAGTAAGATTTTAATCTAGTCAATTACTGACTTAAATGGCATTCTTGTTGCATGCTCCTCT
The DNA here is from genome assembly GCA_030848825.1 of Tadarida brasiliensis. Taxonomy (NCBI): domain Eukaryota; kingdom Metazoa; phylum Chordata; class Mammalia; order Chiroptera; family Molossidae; genus Tadarida; species Tadarida brasiliensis. Next base: position 61,852,253 of record CM061266.1, on the reverse strand, counting down.
CTTGGTCCAGTTATGAGGACTGTTCTTTAAGTAGTGCTATATAATAGAATCATGGGGAAAGTAATAGCACTAAAGTGCTCACATTATGAAGAGGATTTAATACCAAAGATAGGTGAGGTAAGAGGTATTGAAGCACATCTTTCATATAAAAGCTGCTAATGATGAGCCACCTCTTCGGGGGCTTTGTTCCAAAGCGTATCACCACACTGACCTAATACATTCTATGGTCTACACACTGACTATTACTCAGAGATTAGTATTTCAAAGTAAGATCTTCTATGGTCATTAATTCCTTTCCTAGCTAGAATGGCACGTAAGTAAATTAACTCAGGAGGTAAGGCTATAATTGAAGAATTGACTTACAGCTGACTTATCACCTGCTAATAATGTGACATTTGAAAAGATATTTTGCATTTGTTCTAAAGATTAGATATTTACACAAAATACTGTATACAACACTGGTTATCATGTTGCCTGTGCTACCATTGTCATTAGCTAGCTAATATTAATAACAGGAAAGGAGCAAAGGGAAGGCCAGACATTATAAACATGGCCATCTGGTTAGCTTCCCCAGGAAGCTGTAAATGTACACTCCCCAGGGAACCACTGGTCCATTCCCTGCTGATCACTGGGGGAAGGGGACCAACAAAGGGGAAGATGGGCACATATGCAGTAAAGTCAAGGTACAGAAGGGAAGATATTTGCCTGTTATTCTAAACTGGGAGCACAGATGATTGGCTAGAGGGGATGGAACCACTGCAAGGGTGCAAAATCTTAGAAGGTTAAAATCTGCAGACAAAAGAATTCTCTCTCTTGTTCCTCTGGCTTTGCTCCTGCTTCCTTGCACTTGCCTGGGTACTAGCCTACCCTAGAATCCACATGGCCCATGTCCATTCAGACCCCACATGCAGTGGACTACAGCTGGGAACACAAGCTAAGCTAGCCTGATGCTGGACTAGACTGTGCAAATATGGAGCAGAAACTCTGGACACTGGCTTTAATCCTAGCTCTGCTGAAGACAAACTGGAACATTTTCCTTGGTGGGACGGAGAGAGATGGGGCCTTGGAAACTAACAGGTTTAATTCCACACAAATAAATGTTACTCATTCTCCTGTACGAGTCTCAGAAAATTCCTTTTCTTATGAAATCACAAGAAGCCCACTTCTACCAGCAACAGGTGAGAACATGGACAGCACCCCATTCATAACACCTGCAAGAAATAGATGTTCATTAAAAGCTATCACTTTTTACAGCATTATGCTAAGTACTAAACACAGTTCTAAGCACTGTTCTAAATACTTTTATATATTTAATTTTTCATCCTTTCATTAAAAAACAAAATTCAACCAAGTAAATGTGAAGATCTAATTGGCTTTGTTAAGCCATTTAGGAATCATGCAGGGTTCCATCTAGCAACTAGAAGGTCACTTTGAAGGATTTTACAAAATGCAGTGTTTTTATAGGAAGAGGGGTAGGGCAAGACTGCTATTAACAAAAGAAAACAAGGGATTATTTTAAATTCTGATGTCACAGAGAGCTGGGAAGTCTCTTTTGGGGGGTGGAAGAGAAAGGGAAGGGACTTTATCATGCAGATTGCCTTTTCTTTCTCAGAGTGATGGAGAGGGCCCACAGGATATATTACCTTACTGGTGCTTGACCAGAAAATTCCAGACTCATACATTTCAGGAAGAGGTTGAAACTACAATTAGATCAAGTTTTAAAGCTAGGTTTAGTATCGTGGGCTTTTAGTACAAGTGAAGCCATTTGGGGCCTGTGATTTTCTCTGTAATACTTTGTGTATCACATATACTTACTTGCACTCAAAAGTGACCAAATGGAAACTACCACTATGTGAACCACTTTGAGAAATTTATATTAAACATTTTAGACACATGTAAGTGAAATAATAATAAATAGATTATTGTTCCAACTACTTCTTGGAAAGATTTGTAACAAAAACCTTCTATACATGCAGTTATCTTTCCCATTTGTAAGGGATTTCATGAAAAGTAATTTTTTTCAGTAATATTCTAAAGATTAGTGGTTCTCAATCTTTAGCGTGCATTAGAATCACTGGGGGCTGGAGCAGCCTTGTTAAACTACCAGCCCCACCCCCAGAGTTTCTGATTTAGTAGTTCTAGAATGGAGCTCAAGAATTTCCATTTTTAATAAGTTATAACATGTTCCCAGGTGAAGCTGCTGGCCTAATGACAGCAATTTAAGAATCATTGCTGTAGGTCAATGACTGCCAAGGGGCAAGAAATTCTTCCTTAATTCTAAACCTAAGTCGATCTGATTCATGCTCTGTACTTATATCTAAGAATAAATAATACATTTGAATTACTCTTGCCTATCTGCTCTCTAATTTCTTTCGAAATAATGAAACTAAAATTGGTATGGGTATTGAGGAAGGCGTGAAAGCTCAGATGGCAACTCCCACTCCCAGAGTATAGGCTATCTCAATATAGACCCACTTATAAATAGCCCTGTGACATGGGTTTTGAGCCTGGGGGAAGCAGGAAGATCTTTACCATCAGGAGGAAACAGTCCTGCTTTGTTCTGAACAGATGAAGAGACAATACATTCTTTCAAGAACATGACCCCTCAACATGTTTGCATTTTCTTTTTAACTGATGTTGGCAGGTACAATTGGATCATCTCAGGCTGATTATCTAAATTAAAGCCATATAAATCCCATGCGTACTTCTAAAATTTGCTTTCGGTAACATATGGATTACTTTCTTATAAAGAAAATGTACACTATAATTGATTCATCATGGTACATGAAATATATTTTTCACTGAAGTAGAGGCCAATTTCAAAACTTTTTCAGAGTTTCTAACTCCGAATTTGGTCAGACAGAAGGACGAGGCGGAGCACAGTATCTGTCTCTGCCTAGAAGTCAAGCATTGAGTTTAGTACCATCGCTGAAAGGGCAGGACCCACATACCATACGCATGAGGCAGATTTTCTGTTCTGAAATGTTGATATTTTTATCTGTAAGGGTGGGATAGGATGAGAATTTACACATAATACTTCCAAAGTGCATAACATAAAAAATATGTTGTTAAAACATACTTCATTTTCTTCCTGAGTGCTTTTCCCTCTGATGACAGGCTTAAACGAATAGTTTAAACTTTCTAACCAAAGGAACTTATTTTCTTTTGGATAAATATGAGGCCAGCTCAAAGTTTAATCTCCCTCCCAGACTCTTTCTCAAGGGGCCTCCTAGCTCTGCCTCCTCCCAAGACAGTACCTAGGTACAGAGAAAAGCTGATATTCTCACGGCATTGGATAATCACGAGTTCAAATGCTATCTTCCTGAACGAATGTCTTGTCCCATTTGTCTTTGGACAACTGCTTACAGCCTCTAATGCTGACATGTCCATGACTGATATACATTGTGAATCGCTTCCTCAGCCTGAGCAAGGCATGCTAATTACCCCCAGCAATGTCAGCCACTTTTCACTATTGTCCAATGTTCCCCTCACTGGCTCTGCAGATGTCCCTATGTGTAGCCGCAGCTGTTTTATGGCTCAACTCTGCAGCTATCAGCTTTATTTTCTCCTCACTGATCCTGTATAACTCCTCAGCTACCACTGAATTTGTGGAATCCACACACTCCACTTGAGTGCTGAGAGTTACTCAGGGACATCATCTCAGGTCGTCTTTCTGCCTGAACACATAACACTCTTTCTTTCATCTGCAGCTGCTCTGTGTTGGAGGTTGAAATGGGACTCTCTGAGCAGTAATCTCCTCCCAGAGATCCCTAAGTCTCCACCTGGAGTTTCTTTCTTCTCAGGACTCACACCCAGGGCAAGGCCTAAAGAATAAAGACTGGAGAAGGGGAGGCAGGGTGTGAGGGCTGCTGCTTTCCTGAGGGGCCAGGAAGAAAATTCTTCCTATTCTCATTTGTCTCTGGGTCTCTGCCTTTTCTATACTTCATAGTTACAAAGACTGTTGAACAGATGTAATCTGGGCATATCTTGAGTTCTTACTACCTATGGCTTAAAATCTCAGTTCAGATCACCAAGTGTTATGCTCAATATGTAAAGAAAAGCTTTCAAAATTTAGGACAGTTTTTTCCCTCTAATATAGCAAGGCTTTCAGAACTATTTCCTGTCTGTGGGCTCTAAAATCCTATTTTGTCAATCAAAAGTTGAAATTGACTATTTTTCACTCCCTATTTATTAATCTATATCTTCCTGAGATAATAAATACTCCTTGCTGAAAGGGGGAAAGAAAAAAAAAAGAGGTCAAATTCAAGCAAGTATGAAAAGAAAGAGTGTATTCATATGGTTTTTAATAATTCCCTATTGGACTGCCAATGTTTTAGGAATCATTTATTAAAAACCACTGAGGATTAAGTATACACTGGTAGGGTCACATCATAAGGATGCTTTTAAGCCTGTAGAGTAAGAAATTTTTAATTGCATTATTTTACCCCAAAACAACCAGACCTAATGAATTACTTCTCACAATTTAAACCTGTAAAAAGTCCATTTTAAAAACATAAGGCTAATGTTACAACAAAGTTGAGACATGACTGTCCCTTGGGGAATGCAAACTAAAACCACAGAAAGGCACACCTACTAGAAAGGCTAAATTTAAGAAATGGCAACAGTAAGTGCTAGCAAGGATGTGAAGCACTTGGAACTCTCATACATTACTGGTAGGAATGCAAAAATGGCCTAGCTGATACTTTGGAAAACAGGCAGTTTTCATAACTTCAAACATATACACACTATACAACCCAGCAATGCCATTCCCAAGTATTTACACCAAAGAAATAAAAATATATGTGCACACAAAGTCCTATACATGGAAGTTTATATCAGCTTTACTCATAATTTCCAAAAATTGGAAATAGCCCAAATGGGCCAAAAATTGGGGAATATATAAAGAAATCACGGTATATGACACCAGTGAGTACGATTCAACAATGGAAACAAACTGCTTGTACCTGCAGCCACATAAATCAATCTCAAAGGATTAAGTGCAACACGTCAGTCACAACAGGCTATATATTGTATGATCCAAGGATTTATATGACATTCTGGAAAAGGCAAAACTGTAAGTACAGAAATCAGATAGCTGGCTGACAGAAGGTGGAGGAGGAAGAGGAGGTGATACACAAAGAAGGGGCACTAGAAATATTCTGAGATGACAGAAAGGTCATGTCTCTATCATGCTGTCATGGTAGTTATGGTTGTTCAAAATTAACTCAAAAAGCATAAATTTTACTGTAAGTAAATTATACCTCAATGTATATGACTAAAACCAAATAAGTAAATAAACTTTTTATACTAGATATTGTCTCTTAATCAATGCAAGATAAAGAGTTATCTACATATGAATCCAGAAATACGTAACCTTAGACTCGGGATTTTACTCTTTCTCGCTAATCTACTTTTCCCTGGTCTTATCCCAAATCCCACTAGTTATCGATGAACAAATTAATGGCATGTACTTTACTCCTTTTTAGCTCCATTGCAGGGGTTAGCAGTACCAGTCACTTGGAATCCTGTTTTCTCTCTAGAGGGAAAAAAAAGGAGCAATCTGACAGCAGCCAAAGGTCAGCAGGATTCTGAGATGATGATCTGGATAACAATGAGGGAGGACAAGAAGAAAGTGAGCAATGGTCAGTAATAAAATAAACAGTGAGAATAAGTGAGTAGGGCAAGTCATGTGGCACCTTACGCTAAATACAAGGCTGCTTCTCTTTCTAGTTTACTGCTGTGTCTTCTGCCATAATATTCAGATAGGACTTGCAGCTCATTATTTTCAGGTGGGGGAAATGGTGTCATAGTGATAGAGAACACTTAGTAAGAAAGCATTATGAAGTCTATAGAGATGAAAGCCACACCCATTTTATGGTCACCTTACACTCAATAGGCATGTGTTTGCTTACTCACTGAACACTCTCAAACTTTCTACAAGTTCATAGTGCAACAAAACAGAACAGCATATGGATCTGAGCATTTGATTAGCACAAATAAAATGCAGAGAATATGACTGATGAGATTAAATGTGGTTCTTATGATTATTAAATCAAAAAGCACACCTTTATTTAGAAAGGATCTTTTCTCCTTTCTTCCCTTAAATTACTTAAAAAGTAATTGTATAAAACAATATGTATGTAATTGTGTTGTTAAGCCTATAACATATGGAAATGTAATATATTTGGCACAACTCAAAGGACGAGGGTGGGAGCAAAGCTGTATTGAAATAAGAAAAGGACACCACATGAACAAGTGAAAAGAACCAGAAAAGGTAAAAAGGATGGTTAACATTATTTGACAAGATGAGCATGTTTGCTAAGCCATTTAGGCTAAAAAATATATGTAATTTCAGTAAAGTTCTGGGCATGGTATTTGAAATTGTGGATAGAATATTGATTAAGACTAAATCCCATCTCACATGTACATGAATGAACAGTTACTTCATAATATGGGACTTCTATAAGAGTATTTGCAGAACACTCTATAGCTACAGAAAATGTTTTTATACACGTTCCTTTTCTAGGATAGCCATAACATAAAAATTAATTTTATTTTTCTGTTGCTCAAATGAGAGAGGAATTAAAAGGATACATTTTCTAGGTCATGAATTTGTTTAACAACAAAACATATTTTCTCTCCTGTTGTATGTTTATTCTAAGAACTCTCCTCCATACAACAGTCCTTTCTGTTTCTTCTTTATAAAAATAGATGAGATTTCCACGTTGTTTGAGTTCATAGCATTGTTTGGAGCATTCATCTAACTGGGTCAATCAATTCTACCCTTTTAACCAGTCACCTACCGTAGACTCCTTTTCTAATCACCATCTCAAAGTGAAATTTTGTATAAGCCCAGAACCACTGCTAAAATGTCAAGGCAAAAACATTGATAGAGACTTAGTATAGTCAACTTGAATCAAAAGAATCAGGGACATATAATGGAGAATAGGAGGCTTTCTTGCTGATTTTCATTTGTTTTTGGAGCTATGATTAGATCAGTGGTTAGTTTCACACATTCAACACAATTAATTGAATCTCACTGAGCTGGCTCAAGGCTGTGTGAAATGACCTCCAATGTTTTAATATTGCATCTCATTGTCAACCTTTTATTATGTTTATTCATTCAATATTTATTAAATATGTACTGTATGTGAGTAATATGTCCAGCAATGAGAATACAATAAATATTTATTTAATACCTATTATGTCTATTCATTTATTTGACACAAATTTCTGTATGTCTACTTTGTACTAGACACTCTACTGATTGCTAGATACACATTGGTAAAGATAATAGCAGTTCTTTCTTTCCTAAAACTTACCATCTGGGAAGCTGGGAAGGGTAATTAGAAGTTGTAGCAGAAAACAATCAGCATGAACGGATAGTTTCTGTGATAACGATTCATGGACTTGTCGCATCTGCTCCTCTTTTCCTATGCCATTGTCTTTGAAAGCAGCAAGTTCTGTGTTCATCATTAATGGGAGGTTTGAGGTAATGTAAAAAATAAAAATACATTACAAGTCTTCTTGGCTTTTACTCCCAAAGCCTATGCCCACTGACGATAATCAAAGCTGAGTAAAAATGACACTGCCCTCAAATTAAAAAGAGAGCATTCTAAGGCTAGGGCAGAAGAGCAAGGTTTAAGGACTCCGGGGAAGAAAATACGAGTTGCTATTCTGTGGCATCTCCCCCAGAAGTTGGTCAGACTGCAGGAAGTGGTAGCCTCCTAGAGACATGAGGATTGTTAGACTGACGAAGTGCCCTGTGCATGACATAACACCTAGAGCCACCACATTTCAAGGGACCACTATGGGCTAAAGTGAAATGTGTTGTTTTGCCAGAATAGGCTAGTGCTTACTGGCCTTCTCCCCTCTTCTTCAAATGTCACATAAGTCTCAGAGCTGCTGCTGTGAGAGAGAGAGAGGAAAAAAAAACAAAAAACAAAAACTTAGTTATGACAGAGATGGAATTTCCTGCCAAGCAAGTCAGATAGGATGGGGGCTGTATGTCAGAATTAGGTTGATTTGAAGGAAATACAGAAGTGAGTTTGATGAGAGAAATATATACCCACCACTTGAGAAAAGAAGATATAAATACATAATACAAATAAATCTGACTAGTACTACAAAAGAAAATGATGAGGTCAGATCATGCAACAAGGGCTCCTACAGATTGGAAGAAATGTCTGGCAGCGGGAAGAGCCTGAGTCAAACAGAAAAACACTTGGCAATGACAAGACTTCGAGAGACACATAGCATGGGGTGTTGGAGAGTCACTTAAGGTGAGATATGAGGGCGACAGAGGAGCCAAGTTCTTCAGGACTTCATGAGTCATAGTAAGATGTTTGCAAGTTTAATGGAAAATCGAAGAGGGTTTTAACAGTAGAGTAACTTAACCAATTTAGATTTTTTTAAAGTTACTCTGCTGAGTGATTTGGATGGGGCACAGTTGAAAGAAGAGAAACAGTTAGGTTTTCAAAAGTCCAGGTGAGAGATGATGGTGACTTTAGGTAAGGTAGTGGTAGTGGAACTGGACAGAAGTCAACCAACACTATATATATATATATATATTTACACACACACACACATACACACACATGCACACATATATTGGGAGGTGTGTAAAACCTTACTGTACTCTGAAAATAAAAATGAATTAGAATCAATTGAACAAAAGTAAACTTTACACAAACCTATAAAAATTATTATAGGAAATAATAAGTTCAGTCTTAGACATACATACAATATAGTGCTATTAATCACAGAGAAAGGAATGGAGGTCAAAACCCTGTATGATGGGTTGCAATTTAAACAACCCATTTTGAATATACTGCTACTCACATTGGAACAATCCATCCCCAAAAAGAAATTGACAAATTAAGTAAGCACTATTTTTATTAATTGAGACACATTCTTTATTTAATCTCCTGTGGTGTGTGTGTGTGTGTGTGTGTGTGTGTGTGTGTGCACCAATATATATCACCTTATAACCTTGGGATCTCAATCCCTTTAAACTAAATCCCCTTTTTAAAAAATAGAAATTATAAAACCTCATTCCAAGATTAAATTTGAAATAGCACTGAATCTTTATGCTGACATCCTCAATCAGGTGCATTCTGTATCAAACTAGGGTTCAAGAAAAATAGTTCATACAATCGATTTTCTATCAGATATGTGATAAGCACCTACTATGTGAGAGAAGATGTTCTAAAAATTATTTTCTGAAGCAGATAACTATGGCAGCGTTTCAGTGGACATACATAAGAAAAGTTGGCTTATCAACATCATACTCAATGGGCAAAAACTAAAAGCATTTCCCTTAAAAATAGGAACAAGACAAGGATGCCCACTTTTGCCACTCTTATTTAAAATAGTACTGGAAGTCTTAGCCACAGCAATCAAACATGAAGAAAAAATAAAAGAGATCCAAATTGGAAAGGAGGAAGTGAAACTGTCATGATTCGCAGATGACATGATATTATACATAGAAAACCCTAAAGACTCCATCAAAAATCTGCTAGATTTAATAAACAAATTTGGCAAGGTAGCAGGATACAAAATTAACATCAAGTAATCGACGGCATTGTCATACACCAATAATGAACTCACAGAAAGAGAAACTAAAAAAACAATCCCATTTACCATTGTGGCAAAAAAATTAAGATACCTAGGAATAAACTTAATCAAAGAAGTAAAGGACCTATTTGCAGAAAACTACAGGACATTGAAAAAAGAAATAGAGGAAGATATAAAAAAGTGGAAGCACATACCTTGTTCATGGATTGGAAGAATTAACATCATTAAAATGTCCATATTACCCAAAGCAATCTATAGATTCAATGCAATCCCCATCAAAATACCAACAACATATTTCACAGAACTAGAACAAATACTTCAAAAGTTCATATGGAACCAAAAAAGACCCCGAATAGCCACAGCAATCTTGAAAAAGAAGGACAAAGTAGGTGGGATCACAATACCAGATATCAGCTTATACTACAAAGCCACTGTAATCAAAACAGCCTGGTACTGGCACAAGAACAGGCATATAGATCAATGGAACAGAACAGAGAACCTAGAAATTGACCCAAGACATTATGCTCAATTAATATTTGTCAAAGGTGGCAAGAGCATACAATGGAATAAAGACAGCCTCTTTAATAAATGGTGTTGGGAAAATTGGACAGCTACATGCAAAAAAAATGAAACTAGACCATCAACTTACACCATACACAAGAATAAACTCAAAATGGATAAAAGACTTAAATGTGACTTGTGAATCCATAAAAATTCTAGAAGAAAATGTAGGCAACAGAATTTCAGACATCATACACAGCAGCATTTTCACTGGTACCTCACCTAGGCAACAGAAACAAAGGAAAAAATGAACACATGGGACTATATCAAACTAAAAAGCTTCTACACAGCAAAAGGAACAACCATCAAAATGGAAAGGGAACCCACTGTATGGGAGAGCATAATTGCCAATGATACATCAGATAAGGGGTTAATTTCCAAAATATATAGAGTGCTCATACAAATCAACAAAAGGAAGACAAAGAACCCAATTAAAAAATAAGCAGAGGACCTAAATAGACACCTCTCCAAAAGGACATACAAATGGCCAAGAACCTATGAAAAAGTGCTCAATGTCACTAATTATCAGAGAGATGCAAATTAAAACAACTATGAGGTATCACCTCACACCTGCCAGAATGGCTGCCATCAACAAGTCATCAAACAACAAGTGCTCGTGAGGGTGTGGAGAAAAGTGAACTCTAGTACACTGCTGGTGGGAATGCAGACTGGTGCAGCCACTATGGAAAACGGTATGGTGTTTCCTCAAAAAATTGAAAATTGATCTGCCATTTGACCCAGTGATGCCATTTCTAGAAATGTATCCTAAGAAACTGAAACACCAATCAGAAAGAATATATGTACCCCTATGTTCATAGCAGCACTATTTACGATTGCTAAGATCTGGAAACAGCCCAAGTGTCCATCAGTAGATGAGTGGATAAAAAAGCTGTGGTACATATACACAAGGGAATACTATGCAGCTGTAAGAAAGAAAGATCTCTTATCCTTTGAGACAACATGGAAGGACCTCTAGGGTATTATGCTAAGTGAATGCTAAGTGAAACAAGCCAAGCAGAGAAAGACAAATATCACATGATCTCGCTTATTTGTGGAATATAATGAACAAGGTGGGCTGATGAACGAAATAGATCCAGAGACATAGAAAGGAGTATGGTTCAGACTGACAAACCTCAGAGTAGGGGTGCTGGGGGGATGGACGAGATGAACCAAAGAACTTATATGCATGTATGCATAACCAATGGACATAGACAACAATGCTGGGGATGGGGGGCAGGATGGGGAGGAGGGTGTCTGCGGGGGGGAAGGACAAACATCTGTAACAAAAATAAATTAATAAAAATTGGAAGAAAAAAAAAGAAAAGTTGGTTTATGAAGTAGCTCTAGACCTCCTCCTTATGAGTCCACATCACCTCTTCTGTAGATGTGAGAAGAGGGCTGCCTAGACTAGGAGATTCCCTGAGGCTGCTTCCTGTTCTAGGATCTGAGATAATAGCTATTGTTATTACATATCATATTTGCTGGGCACTCTTCCAAGCACTTCACATGTGTGAACTCATTGAATCTTTGAAACTGCAGAGAAAGTATTACAATTTTTCCAGTGAAGAAGCTAAAGTACATAGGCACGTGCCTCAGTACACTCAGGCCTTAAGTTTGATGTTAAGTCATCATCCCTCTAGTCCCCAGTCTCACCTCAATCTAGGAATACTGATTTTCCCCTGCAATTTTGGAAAATATTTTGATGTGGTTTTAACTTATAAAATGTCATGGAAGAAAATCCATCTCTTATTAGCTCTAAATATATAATAGTGAATGTTGGTTTCTTCACCTATGAATATAAAGAACAAGTAGTTGCACAGGTAGTATGTGTCCATTGGCCCACAGCAGTGCATGAGCGCCCGTATCTTCATTCATCCCTTAATGGGTGTGCTGTGTAATGAATGCAAAAATCTTCTTGCAGGAAAAAATAGTCATGCTGTGTTTTTCTGCTGACAACTCTATTACAGAATATCAGCAGGGAGTTAAATATTTTAATTAATGATTGTATCATTCTAATTCCCAGGTCTTCATTTTTTTGTTCCTTTTTATACAGAGTGAATTTTTAAAGTTATCAAAAATAAATATGTTGTTCCCAAAGTAACCACATACAAATATGCAAAAAATTATCCTGAGATAATTTATTTGCGCCTATAATTAAATGATATCTCAGTTCATACACATGAGGCCATAAAACTTTTTCATTTTTAATGATGTTGTTCATAAATATCAGTGTGCCCATATTTTCACATCATTTTGTCCATGATGAATAGGGTGTTAAGAATGTAATCTAAAACATCTGATTGGCAATTGCACATTATTTTAAAACTTTGACATGTCCTCTCTTCCTGAGAATTGATATTGCAATATATACGAGGAGAAAATTTCCATCTCTGTTCCATTTAATGTTTTCAAAAGCAACCACATACACAATTTTATATATAATAAATATATTATATGTATAACATGCATTATATAAGTATATATAATTTTAAAATACTTAAGTATGAATATATATATAATATTAATCAAATTTGGATCTGATAAAATGTCCCTGGTAATTTAAAATCTAAATTCATAATTTCCTGGATCAGGCAAACATGTAGATAACTAGATTTGGTCAAATCTAGGTTGGGTCATTTTATTTAGTTAATGTGAAAAGGTAAAGATACATTCATCTGTTTCAGGTAAGATTATAAGAAGGGTTTTCCCTTTTTATCAAATTTTGTCCACTCCATCAGAATCTGCAGAGCTCAGGGATGGAAAGGAACCTAAAATGACTAGATATTTTTAACAAGCTTATCTGGTGACTCTTAAGACCCAACAAGCTTGGAAAATATTGGTCAAGCTATTTGGCAATCCAGGCTGAGGAATTTGTTAATGATGTCTTCTACTCTGTCACAGCTATCTCAGCCTCCTACTTACTCTGCAAGATAATGCTGGATGGAGGCATGTAGTAGTGGGCTGTGGTTTCTTAAAACCGTACAGTATCTGGTTGGAAGGTAACATAAGGGTCATCTTGCCCAATTCTGAGTGATTTCCTGATCTTTTTTTAAATTTAGCCTGACCCTCAAGCTATCAACTCCTGCTCATCAATCCCTCAGGTTGGTGGTATAAGCATCAATTACATGAAACTAACCTAATTCAGTTAGAGAAAGTAATATATTTTAAAGAAATATATTTCAATAGATTCTACAATCCCCAGCCAGTCACTTTTGGCCTACCTTTCTTACAGATATATTTGGATTGACAAGGGACTATGATGATTCATGTCTAATTTAAATGCTTATGGATTCCCTAAGGTATAAAATAAGTCAATCTAAGTCTGCAGAATTACAGTTATCATCATCAGGTGTTATCCAAGATACCATGTCTCCCAAAAAGAAAAATGAAAACGACTATGAGAAAATTTAATTGGTTGGTATTATGGCTATTTAAGTAGACAGCTTCTATCAGTCTTCAAAATTGCATTTGCCACTAAAAATTATTGCTATATAGATAAATCTTACAGCAAAAACTGCTTTGAATGATTTAATCTATGATTGAATTGCACAGTATAACTTCACTGTGTTTCAACAAAATTTTTTTCTATAATTTAGAGTCTGGGAGATATTAAGCAGTTATATATTGATTCTTTTATTCCACTCAAGTAATCAATTCAGATATTGTGGCCTTTATTTTCTAAAAGACTGTGACAACCATTAAAAAAAGTTATTTCTATGAGTATAAGATTCTGATTACCACAATTTGCCATCAGACATTTTTGAGGCCTCTCAGTACTATTTTTAGCAATAGAGCTTGTGAAGAGAATTGACTCTAGCAGAAACACCAGAAACTATATCTATCTATATCTGTATCGATATTGATATTGATATAAATTTGCTTTGCTGAAAATATGATGTCTCCAAAGCAGTGGAATCCACAATTCAAGAACAAATATTTTTCTTGTAATTTACATATTATTTATTGGCTGGACATTTGTCCTTGACCATAGATGATTGTAAAATGTTATCACTGAAGGACTCACATATTGTCTAGTCTTAAATCAATGAGGAAATAATAGGCTATTTAATATCGATAGTTCATTCAACAATAAATACTTATTAAGGTGTTACTGTGTGCCAACCAATGCCCAGGGCATTGGAAGCAAATCAATGAACAAAACAAACAAATCTTTTTTATCCTCATGGGCTGACATTCTAATGGGAAGAGATAGATAACAAACAAACATATGATAAGTCCTATGAATCAAAATAAGTCCACGTAAGGAGATAAAACATTTGAGCGAGTCCTACATAAAATGAAGGTGCGAGCCACGTGGATGTGTACATGTTTCTGCCCCTCAATTAGGATTTATGCCTTTTGGGGGGAGAAACAGACTATTACATGTCTTTGATCTTCCTTCCCCTCCTCTGGGCCTTGCATGATAGGGGTCCAAAATATTTTAATTGCTTTGAAAGTGATTTCACTGGCAGTATCTCTTTTTAGCCCATAAAGCACAGATGCAACTAGTAACGTCATGCAACAGCAGTACAAATCCTGTCAGGCAAGAGTGGTTTCCCAACTATTCTACTTAGCTCAACCTATATAAAAAATTTCATAGAACGAAATGGCAACCGACACTGACAGATTGGAAAGAAATTCATTTTATGTTGTCTTCCACATCAGATATCAGTTATCAAATATCAGTTTACTGATCTATCAGCTACAGTGGAAGAGCAGAGCTCTAGCTGTTTTAGTAGTCATGATCCTACTGAAACATTCATCAAAATAATGCAGATGAGAGGTATAACACCTGCTTGTAAAAAGTTTCAATCTGACAAAACTGTGCTATATTTTATTCACCCAGGAAATGTTTGCTGTGCACTTGCTGTGTGCCAGACTCTGGGGATGTAATCCAGAAGAGAATCCTTGCCTTCAAAGGGTTTATTTGCCGATGCATTTCAGGTGTAACATAGTCTCTTCCTCTGTAGGGGCTGATTCTTAGGGACCAGCCACCATTGCCACCCCACATTGCTGAGAAATAAGAAATGCTCAGGGGAGAGCCTAGTGGAAGAGAGTACCAGGCTTCAGAATTCCAAAGAACAATAGTTTCCTTGAATTGACAATTCCAACCCAATTGTCTCTTTAAAGACAAGGACAAAGGTATTCATAACTGAGCCCCTTACGGAGATGAAGCTCTTGGGCAAAGGCAAAACGCAAACAGGCATAAGCACACCACTGTACCCACCATTATCATGCCCATCTGAAAATTTCTTCTCATCTTCTATTTCTGGGCTTTCTCTACCAGATGTTTTTCCATGACATACCGTCCTTGGACCACTGACCTCTGGAAGGGCTATTAAGAGACCTCTGCTCCTGGAAACATCAAGAAGTGTATGGGTGCAGAGGAAAAATAGTCATGCCATTGTTTTGACATTCAAATTACCACGTTGTAGGCACAGTTCTAGACGAGTGTTTAAGTCCTTATTTTATATTGAAAACGGGAAAATCTAGCATTATCTGTGTTTACTCTGTTTTATACCAGCTCTCACATTTCTCAGACCACCCCTAAATTAGGACAGTTATTGCTATGGCTGGTCTCCTGTTGTTTTTAGAACCTCTCTGGTCTGAGGGGAAGCCTTTGAATGCACATGTTCTCCATCTCATTTGTCCTTTTGCCCTTTGCTTTGATTGTTTCATTGAGGGAACCAACAATTTTTTAGTAGTTTCCCAACTTGACGCTTCATGGATACAGATGTGTCAGGTTTGCTATCTGGTCTTTCCAGAGTCATGTGGCTTTCCTGTCCAGTTCTGACGGGAAATCTCACACACTCTGTGATCATGCTGTAATTCTGACTGGGGGGTCGAGCTAGAAACACCACTGTCTTCACACAAATAACCTAGAATATCTCTGTCTCTTTCATCCATAAAACAAGTGGTTATGCCGATTTGGGGTGTAAAGCCATGAAGAGAATGACACATTAATCAGCTACAGCAATGAGAAACTTGTACATTATCTGTTCTGGATAGTGACATTCAGGCACACAAACATGTACTTCTTATTATAGTATATGCATTTGCATTTTCTTAAAAGAATATCATACTTTTTGTTGTTTTCTAACTAAATAATAGAAAGTGTATAATTTGTTATATAACCAGCAAACTGAAAGTCTAGGATTAGAAGAAAGAAATTGGTGCTGAGGATTAGGATTTAGGATCTCAGAAAACAGAGAGAACGATAATAAAATTACAGATTGGACAATACACTATTTCCTTTTCTCCATAGCAGTAAAAAATCCATAATTTCAAAATCTGGGTACATAATCCCTTTTACTTGCAATAGCCATTTTAACAAAGGTATGGGGGGAATTGGGGATTATTTACTGTGGTTTTGGGAAAAAACAGTATTTTAACTTTTACTTCTCCATAATATTTAACAAACAAAAAAAGATACTAAAAGCAAAATAGATCAGAATGACAAAAACAACAACAAAAAACACTGAAATATCTGCCTTTTATACTTGATACAACATAGCCTTGAAAAACTTGTTAGATTATACTTAATGAGTCTTTATGAAGAAGGATGGAGTTCAAATGTCATTTCTTTCATTTTTATCACTAGAAAAAAATCACACTTTGTTCAGCCTATTCACCTCACAGTTATATAGTTTTCTGTTTACACATTATCACGCACTTTATTAAGATCTTCACAGTCCCTTTTTCATAAAACAAATATGCCTATTATAACATTTTGAGATTGTAAGGCAGCAATTGAGAATTTGGAACTGGTATTTCTTATTACATATATTTGCATCTCCCTAAAAAAATATACAATTATTTATTGCTTCTTAATTAAGCAACAGAAAGTGTATAATATTTTTATTGAATTTATGGGGGTTACAATAAATTATATAGGTCTCAATAAAATTATATAGGTCTCAAGTGTGCAATTCTATAATACATCATCTGCACATTGTATTTTGGGTTTATCATCCAAAGTCTAGTCTCCTTACATCACCGTTTATCACCATATTGTTGTCTGTGTCCATTAGTTTTTTGGTTTTTGTTGTTTTTTTGTTTTGTTTTGATTTTTGCTTAATCCCTTCACTTATTTCAGCTCCCAGCCCCCCACCCCTCTGATATTGTCAGTCTGCTCTGTTCTCTGTATCTATGAGTCTATTTCTATTTTGTTTGTTTATTTTGTTCATTAGATTCCACAGATCAGTGAAATCATATGGTATTTGTCTTTCTCTGACTGGCTTATTTCACTTAGTATAATACCCTCTAGGTACATCTATGCTATGGCAAAAAGTAAGATTTCCTTCTTTTTTATGGTATTCCATTGTGTAAATGTGCCACAGTTTTTTTTATCCACTCATCTATTGATGGACACTTGGGCTGCTTCCATTTTTTGGTTATTGTAAATAGCACTGCCATGAACATAGGAGAGCATATGTTCTTTTGCTTTAGTGTTTCAGGTTTCTTTGGATATATTCCCAGAAGTGGAATTGTTGGGTCATAAGGCAGTTCCATTTTTAATTTTTTGAGGAAACTCCACACTGTTTTACATAGGGGCTACACCAGTCTGCATTCCCACCAACAATGTAAGAGGGTTCCCTTTTCTTCAAATCCCCATCAACACTTGTTTTCTTTATTTATTGATGATAGCCATTCTGAAAGATGTGAGGTGATATCTCATTGTGGGTTTAATTTACATTTCTCTGATGATTAGTGATGTTGAGCATCTTTTCATATGTCTATTAGCCATCTGTAAGTCCTCTTTGGAGAAGTGTCTATTCAGGTACTTTGCCCATTTTTTAATTGGATTGTTTGTTTTTTTGGTGTTGAGTTTTATAAGTTCTATATAAATTTTGGATATTAACCCCTCATCAGATATATCATTGGCTAATATGTTCTCCCATTCTGTAGATTGTCTTTTCATTTTGTTAATGGTTTTCTTCACTGTGCAAAACTTTTTAGTGTGATGTAATCCCATTTGCTTATTTTTTCTTTTGTTTCCCTTGTCTGAGGAGATAATCTCTATGTCATTTATTTCTGCTCTAAACTTTATTATTTCCTTCCTTCTACTTACTTTTGGCACTGTTTGTTGTTCTTTTTCTAGTTCTTTTAGGTGTAAGATTAGATTGTTTATTTGAGATTTTCTTGCTGCTTTAGCTAGGCTTGTGTTGCTATAAATTTCCCTCTTAGAACTGCTTTTGCCATGCCCTATAGATTTTGTGTTGTTGTGTGTTCATTTTCATTTGTCTCAAGGTAACTTTTTATTTCTTCCTTGATCTCATTGTTAGCCCATTCATTGTTTAGTAGAATGTTGTTTAGCCTATATGTGTTTGTGTGTCTTTCAGCTTTTTTCTTGTAATTGATTTCTAGTTTCATACCATTGTAGTTAAAGAAGATACTTAATATGATTTCAATCTTCTTGAATTTATTAACTTGTTTTGTGTCCTAACATGTGGTCTCTCTCAGACAAAGTTCCATATGCATTTGAAAAGAATGTATATTCTGCTACTTTGTGGTGAAATACTCTGTAAGTATCAATTAAATTCATCTAGTCTTGTATGTGGTTTAAGGCTGCTGTTTCCTTGATGATTTTTTTTGTCTGGAGGATCTATCCATTGATGTCAACGGGTGTTAAAACCCCCTATTATGACTGTGTTACTGTAGATCTCTCCCTTTATGTCCATCAAGATTTTCTTTATATATTTAGGTGTTCCAATGTTGGGTACATATATGTTTACAAGGGTTATATCCTCTTATTAGATTGATCCCTTTAGTATGTTCTGATGTGGGCCTCTTTCAGTCCATCTTGTTTGGGATTCTCTGTGCTTCCTGAATTTGTGTGTCCTTTTCCTTCACCAGGTTAGAGGTGTTTTTAGCCATTATTTCTTCAAACAGGTTCTCGATATTTTGCTCTCTTTCTTCTCCTTCTGGTACTCCTATAATGCAGATGCTGCTATGCTTGATGTTGTCCCAGAGGTCTCTTAGACTTTTCTCCATTTTTTTAATACCTTTTTTTCTTTTTGCTGCTCTGCATGGGTGTTTTCTGTTATCTTGTCCTCTAAATCCCTGATTCAGTCCTTTGCTTCATCTAACCTGCTGTTGATTCCTTCTAATGCATTCTTCATTTCAGATATTGTGTTCTTCACTGCTGACTGGCTCTTTTTTACAGTTTATATGTCCTTTTTTATGCTTACTATCCCTTTGTTTAAGTTCTGATTGAGATCATCCATTCTTCCCCTAAGGTCCTTGAGCATCCTTATGACCATTGTTTTGAACTCTGCATCTGGTATCTTGGTTGCTTCCATTTCATTTAATTCTTTTTCTGGGGATTTCTCTTGTTCTTTTATTTGGGGCATGCTACTTTGTATTCCCATTTTCTCTGCCTTTCTGTGTTTGTTTTTGTATATTAGGTAGGTCTGTCATGACTCTCAAACTTGTCATGGTGGTTTTATGTTGAAGGTTTCTGTGAAGCTCAGTGGAACGATCTTTCAGATCACCTGAGCTAGGTGCTCCAGGAAGGTCTCTTATCTGGGTTATGTGTGGCCTTCTTTTGTAGGTGAATCTTGAATTCTACTGGCCTGTAAGTGGGGTTAATCCTCATTTTGGCTAACTATAAGGATAGAACTTGATCACAGTTTATGAGCTGCTGTGCAGGAGCTGCTTCCCAAAGCAAAGTTGTTACCAGCCAGCACAGGTGCCTGCAGGGATCTCCCTTTGGGTGTGCCATTTGTGTGGTTAGTTGTGTCGAGCTCTGGTGTGGTCTGAAGCTCACCACTGTTTGTGTTGGTTCTGGGTCTACTTGGGCATGGTTCTAGTGCAGGTCAATGTCAGATGCTGCCTGTAACCAGCCTTGGACTACCTGTCTGAAGCTACCACGCAATTTGCTCTTTGTGGCTGCCTCTACTGGTCTTGGGTGTGTATCAGAGGGGCAAAATTGTGTATAATGGTCAGCTTCCTCCAGCTCTGGGCCAGGGAGCAGATCAGTAAAAGGTCCAAGGCACCCTGAGGTCTGCCTCCTCCTGTGGGCTGCTCCACTACACCCTGAGTTTGCCTGGTCTTCCTTGAGAGCTTTCTGTGGAGAGGCTGAAGAGTGGGCCCAGGTTGGCTACTGTCCACAGACAGTTCCACAAAGTGTGAGCTCAATAGAGCAGTGTTGGGAGGATGGGGCTCATGAGTCTCCTGCTTAGGGGCAACAAGGTCAGGTACTCAATGGGGAGGAAGTAACTTCTATTCCAGAGCCATACCACTCATTGCTGCCTGAGTCTCCCACCCTAGCTCCCCCAGAAGGAGCACACATCAGGTTCAGGTTAAGTGCAGCCTGTTGGCCTCTCTGCAGGAGCAAGCTCAGCAGGGCAGGGCCTCTGAGCATAGGAGGAAAAGGTCTGCGTCTGCTGTTATGGGAATGGTGCAGGCTGAGCTCTTGTGGGGGATAGGAATGACCCTCCCACAGCTATAGCCACACAACCCAGTGCCCATCTGAGTCCCAGACAAGAGCCTCCCAGGGAGAATCTCTCCAAAGGTCCCAACTCTGTGCAACACTCCAATCCCCCTGCAAGATTGAGCTCAGCAGTACAGGGCCACCAGGAGTTGAAGAACAGGCCAAGTAAATCAATGTGCCAGCTGCATGCATGAAGTGGGGAAGAATGAATCTCATTCCAAAGCTATACAGCTCAATTACTGTCTGAGGTTCACCAAAGGCTTCTTTAGAAAAAGAGTGCACCAAAGGTCCTGTTGGGTGCAGTCAGCAGACCATTCTGCAGGACTCAAGCTCAGCAGGGTGGTGTCACCAGCAGCTGGAACACCAGCCTAATGCACTCCCAAGCTGGTGCTATAAGAATAGGAGTGCTTCACCCTGGGAAGATGGCATCTAGGTTTCTAGCAGACTCCATTTTCTCACACTAATTTTCACTGCCAGATGCTATGTGTGTCCCTCTTCCCGGCTCTACTGCTCTGGGTGGGGGATCCTGATGTGGAATTGAGACCTCACACTCCTCAGGGGGGACTTTTGCACCTGAGATACCCCTCTGGATTCTCAGCTGCCACATGTGGGTGTGGGGGCTGGACCTTTCTGTGTCTCTGCCCTTCTTACCAGTCTCTGTGTGGCTTCTTCTGTAAATCTTTGGTTATAGTATAAAGCTAGCCTTCAGCTGGTTTTTCAGGTTGATTGCTCTATAATTTAGCTGTAAATACAGTTTGGCATGGGAAGATGTGAAGGTAGCTTTCACCTACTCTGTAGCCATCTTGGAAGTGAGTGAAAGTGTATAATAAAGACTTTCATTAAACAAAAAGTAAGTAGAAAATGTGTAAAGTAAGAATATGGTTGAAACAAATATTGCAACGAGAAAGAAAAGTTCAGATTAATGGTCTATAAAAAGCGTGTTACTAAGAAAGACTTTAGTTGTAACCTGGAAACTATTCTCTAGTAGTTTATATAGAAAAGAATGGCATGGAGACAGAGTATAAGATTTAAAGAAAGAAAACCTTAGCTATAGCTCTTTTCAATAGAAGAAGCATGACACCAGTTAGTTATCTGTGTTACTTCCACCTGATTTTTCATCTTTAAAAATCTGTATCTACCTCACAAGGATAGAGAGAATAGGTATTAAAGTGGTTGTAAGTTATAAAGCATCATTAACAGGCAAGTTATTTAAATTCTTTTTGTGATATTACAAAACTAAATATCTTACAACCAGAAATACAATAGTAGCTTCCTTTTCTGATATCAAAATATTATCTCTCATAAAATTTGTATATAATTTATATCACTCTATATAGGAAGAGAGTCTTAGTACATAACATGGTAGAAGGGAAGTTGTTTATTTAGTTTAAGCTACCAGAATCTTCACAGTTGGGATCCAACTTGTTCAAACATAGATCCACAATACATAAAGTCATTTAATGCATGACTATAAAAAGACAAGAACTGAACTGAGAATGAATAAAGTTACATTCTGAAATCTAGAACTATAGACACCTTAGTATACAATTGACAGAAGTACAGTGAACCCAATGAATTGTAAGTGTTCTAAAGTGGTGTTCTATCACTAACTACCTCTCCTACCCCTAGTCATTAAATAATTAATTGGGCTGGAGAATATTTTTAATGTTCTATGTTCCTTTATGTTTCTGTCTTTCTGACTTGATTTTTCTGTGTCCTCTTTGTTCCTGTCCCAGTCTATTTTGCACTGAATCATGCATACCCATGCTCCTTTTCCCTTATAACCAAACAGAGAAATTCCAAGTCCCAGTTCAGAACTTCATTAACTCTATTGCTAAGGAGATTGCTTCCTCCAACAGATTCAGAAAAATGCCACTGCACTGACTTCTCTTCCAACTTGCCCTGCAACAAAACATTCTCTTTTTCTGAATACTGTGGTTGCTGTCATGTAGGCTGCTATACTGTGATGTCTGAAGTTTAGGGTTTATTTTTAATGTTTACTTTTTGGGGGGAAAAAATGTCCATATTAGTCTTGTCTGCAAAGAACCTCCCTTTGGCTAGAAAAAGGATGCCATGACATTTCTTACTACAGCAACCTGAGGCTATATTATTTACCTCTTCATGCGTTCTGTCATATAGGCTACATATATCTGATATTTAAGAGATCTGAATTCTAATGATTGCCAAAAGATTAGTCATCAAACCATAGTGAATATAATTTATAATAATAATAAATCAGCTAGGTGCTTAGAAAGCTTGGGCTTCGTAAATAGAAAATAAGAAAAAGAAAATAAATAAATGATAATATTTGGATACTCATACTATTTCAAAAAACATTTTTTAAAATATGTTTTTATTGATTTTTTTTTAGAGAGAGAAACATTGATCAGCTGCCTCCTGCACACCTCCTACTGGGGATCAAACCCGAAATCTGGGCATGTGCCCTGACCAGGAATCAAACTGGGACCTCTCAGTCTCTGGGACATCACTCAATCCACTGAGCCACACTGGCCGGGCTCAAAAATATTTTTTAAAAATTAAAAAAATTTAAGAAAAAGGAGAATGCCATTTTAACTTTCAAGTACCTTGTGTTTAGCATCAGCCAAATAAAAGGCCACTAACTATTTTATAAAAATCAATTATTAATAGCTGTTTGATTTAAATTAGCTCAGTCCAAAAAAGCAGGATTCTACTTTGCAGCTTGTTTCTACCTGAGGTTTTGGTTTGTTTTATTTCTTGTTAAATTCCATCTATTTATCTTCCTTCTGTACATGGTAGGTTGACATTTAGGCTAATTTGTCATTCTTGCTCAAGACTACAGAAAGTCGGATACTTTTTAAAGGCTTTAAGAACCCTTCAAGACTAAAGCCTGGCAGAAACTCCACTTTCCACATTTGCATTTTACAATCCATTATTTATCACTGTTGCTTGCCCCCCTCAGAACATTGTTCTTTATTACTACTGTGAGCAATCTATATAGTCCAAACTCATTATCTTTTTCTGTTTGTCTATCCAAACCGATAACTCAAGAGCAGACTCTCATTTTCCATACTTGAGAAAATGCCCAGGTGACTAGCCGAACAGCAGACCTGTTTTAATTACTCAGCTTCTGGGCTTAAAATGTCTAAGTGCATGTCATTTGTGGCAATTCATACATAAACCATTCCTGTTTCTGATCTCTCCAGGACCCTAGTTTTTGAATGAGTTGTCCCAGAGAGAAAATAATACGTGAAACATTAGACAAACTGCTTTCCAGCTCTCTTAGCTCATATTAATCTTTATTGTTCCAGATACCCCAATATATAATGACAGAATCAGAATCAAGACCCAGAGTTCTCCTTCATAATTTTAACAACAAAAAACACTTTCTCCCTTTTACTATATCTAAAAGCAACATTTCCCCTCTAAGTTTTTTAAAATTTATTATTGGAGGATCACAGACAAGTAATTGTCTTTTCCAAACCATGAAACGTATACTAACAGCCTGAAAAATAAGAAATCAGAAATAAAGGTCACAGGATAGAAGTGGCACACAAGGAAATCTATTCTAGTAACAGAGTGTGTGTCCTTTTCATCACTCTGCTCTACTCAGCTGCTGACCAAAATCACTAGACGCCCATCTTACTTACCAAGTTAAACAAGTTTCCAAATAGCATTGTTAATGGAAGATTGTTGCTATATATTTTAACCTAAATAAGCTGTGGTTTAATTTAAGAAATTAATTAAATTAAAGAGCGGATATAGCTGCCAAGGTGGGATATTGCATATAAAATGGACTTTTAGGAAAAAATTGAAGGTCCTTTAAAGACAGATTTATCAGCTCAGACTCAATGAGTTTAGGGGATCAGTATTACTAATAAAACTATTACTCATAAAAGTAAAATATTTCGTCCCCCCTCAGTAAAAGTTAGACAACTGCCCTGGCCGGTTTGGCTCAGCGTTTTAGAGCGTCGGCCTGCGGTCCAGAGAGACCCGGGTTCGGTTCCCGCTAAGGGCATGTACCTCGGTTGCAGTTTGTCCCCGGCCCTGGTTGGGGTTGTGTGGGTGGCAGCCACTCGATGTGTCCCTTTCACATCGATGTTTCTCTCTCTCTCTCTCTTCCTCTCTCTCCCTCCCACTCTATCTGAACAAAAAATGGAAAAATGTCCTCGGGTAAGGATAAAAAAAAAAAAAAGTTAGACAACTTTCTGAATAGCAAGTTCTGCCTAGAACAGAACCCAGTAAAATACAGCCTTTTACAAATGATCTTGAATACTAATGTCTGTCATCACTCTGTTTTTTGAAAATGTAAAAATAAAATGATAATCATATAAAACCAGGTAAAAATAAAAATAATTATAATTTATTTCTATAGAGTAAATTCATCACAAACTGAGATAGATTACTGGATAATTAAATACCAGAGACAAAGCCAGATTAAACCAGTCAAAATTGACATGAACTTGATAGTAATTTCTGTTGTTCCTTTATCTGTAGTCCAGTTATTTTTAAAAATTCATTCTATTGAGTAATACATTATAATAGTCCATATCTATTTTTGCTATGAGTCTCAGAAACGTAAAATAGAAGTATTAGATTATACATGCATTCAAAACCTCTCTCATTTTCTGTGATATCTAGCAAAATTTTAGCTCTTACTAGTGTTTAATAAATATATTGTATTTGTCTTCTAAATTAATTATCAAGTGCTGAGCATTTGCATAGGGAGGAAAAATTAATACAACCTTTTTTTTTTTTTTTACACTAAAACTAATTGTCATGGTCAATTTTTCCTTAGTATCTACCATTTATTGAGCATTTACTATGGATTAGGAAACATGTGGCTCACTTATATGCTCAATTCCCTTTTCACAATAACCCCATGCCATAGGCAGTACTATTGAGGACATTGAAACCTAGAGCTTATTACTGAGGGTAATAAGAACTATGATTTAAATCCATATTTTTTCTGACTCCAGATGAAGTTTTAGCAACCAAGATTAGGCAAACTAAAGCAGTACCTTGAAAGAGAAACAAAAACTTTAGAGTGCTAGGGGAGATGGGTGTTACCAGAACCCCAATGTTTTTCCTTGAATCTACCTGCCTGCCTGTATAGGCCCAAAGAAATACACGAGCAGAAGTTTGCAGTATAGAAAAAAAAAAAAAAGTCTAATACCAAATTGGCCAATACAGAGACAGGGAGCTTATGCACTAAAAAGCTGTAATTCCCCAGTGGCAGGTAGATTATAGACTGTATAGGGTAAAATCACAAGACACTATGAGTTAGGGGGGTAGAGGTTGTGCTGGTAGCTGATTGGTTGGAAGTAAGGGTAATAAATCATTTCTTCAGGTCTTGAGGAGAGTTCTGAGGTAGGGCTCAGGAGCTGAAACATAATTTAGGCAAGATGTTATCTTCAGCCTCCCAGAGGTCCAGCCCTTGTGACCATTGATTAGGTAGGTCTGGTCTCCTGCTGTCTCGGGGGTTTCTGGTTATCCGGGGAAAAGTCTAGGTATCTGAGGGGTATATATATAGAGAGGTATATGATTTCTAGAGCTAGAATTTAAAACTATATTTCATCAAAGTCATAGAGACCCTCGGCTTCATGCGGAGAGATGGGTGGAGAATTGGAGGAGGATTATCCTCGGTAACCTTACGGCTGCCTTTATGCAGCTCTTTCCTCCATTAAAGAGATGATCATTCATTATCTATAGGCCCAATAATTCTGTGCAACAAACTACCCCCAAAATTAATCAACATAAAACAGTAAGCATTTATTTAGCTTATAAATTTACAAGTTAACAATCTGGATGGAGTCGGGCAGGACAGTTCTTCTGGTGGTGGTCTGCTGACTGTGGGCTGGGCAGCTTGGCGATGGAGCCATGTGCCTCCAGGGGACTCAACTAGTGAACACAGAGGAACAAGCAAGGGCAAACCTGAATGCACAGGCACTCTTCTAGCCTCTGTTCTGTCACATCTTCTAACATCCATTGAACAATGCAAGTCACATGGCTGATAGGAGGTCAAAGTGAAAGGGCACAACAAAGCTCCATGACAAAGGGTTAAAATGCATGAGATTGCAGAATTGGGTCCATTAGTGAAATCAGTACACCAGAATCCACAACTTTTAGTCTGTTTCTGAAGACACCCCCTCCCCCCCGGGCATTCTAAGGTCATGATTCCATGAGAACGGTGATCTACAATAAATATAAGACATACTTTGAGTACATGCCCAAGGAAATGAAAGTGTATATCCACAAAACAACGTGTACAAGAATGTTCATAGCAGTTTTATTCATAATAGCTAAAACTGGAAATAACTTAAGTAACCATTACCAAGAGTGTGGATAACCAAAATGTGGTATATTCATGCAATGAAATACTCCTCAGCAATAAAAAGAAATGATATACAAACATACATGTATCTCACTAACGTTATGTTAGAGAAAGAAGCCAACTATGAAAGCACCTATTGTATGATCCCATTTATCTGGACTTCAAGGACAGGGAAAATGAACCTATGCTTATAGAAATCATAATAGTGGTTTTCTATGTGGCGGTAGGGGGTATGGTACAGATTAATCATAAATGAGCAAAAGAGATCTTTCTACAGTGATGGTAAGCTTTTGTATCTTGCTTTGGGTATTGGTTTCACAGGTGTATATATTTGTCAAAAACGTTGAACTTTGTGCATTTTATTGTTTATAAACTAAACATCAATAAAAAAAAGTGTTTATCCCTTCACAGTTTTCAAATCACGTGCTCCCCTATATCATCACACTTGCAACAACTTTGCAACCGACAGGGCGCATTATTATGGACTTTACAGATGAGGACACTAAAGAGATGGGACTTGCTGAAACGCCTGTCGGTCTGTGTTCACTCTTTTATTTTATTTATACTGTATTTTCATTTCCCCTGGCACCAGTACTACACAGAAAAGAGTTCCTGGATTTAAAAGTGCTGAGAAAAACTTTTTTGCTCGGATAGCACTATTTGAATACTAAGCATAGTCTTTGCATATCAAATATACACTTCTGTCTCATGCCCACTGTTCTGGAGAATGGGGGAACTTTCCAAAAAGGGAACTGGAGAAGACCTTAGATAAATGAGACTATTGTTGCTAGGGGAGCAGGCTTCCTTGTTTGGCTTGGAGCTATTCTTTCCTCTGGTTCCTCGGAACTGGGGGAAAGATAAACATTTTTGACCAGGCTAAGGAACTAAAGGGAAACTACAAAGTCCTGCCTCAGAGCAAACCTGAAGAGAGATAGACTGATGTAAAGCTACAGCGGGAAATGTGTCAGGCGAGCCAGTGTGATTGGTGATTTCTATAGCCAAGGTGTCAGCAAGAAAACACAGGAGATAGACTCGGGATTGTGGCCTGATTGCCAGAGGTCAGGTCCTGGCTCCAAAAAGGACAGTTTCTCCAGGCTTGCAGGCTGCTCCAAACACCAGCACCCATTCCTACTCTCCTGGCTGAGCCTCTACACCCATATCCTTGAAGCTAAGGGAATGATTTATTTGCTGGTGCTAACACATATATGAGATTAATTATATGCGTACAACACGCTGAACTGTCCTTTGCAGGAGAGAGATGGCTGATTAAACAGGAAGGCATCCTCACGATACTTATCACAACCAGGTTTACCTGTGCATATGTAGTAAACCTGTATATTGTTCACACATAATGTTGTTTGGATTCTTCTCAAAGAACTCCAAGCCGGAGCTCGATAGAGAAATGATATGTACATACAGGGAAGGAGAAGGCATGAAGAGAAGTGGTTCCTTTGTTCTCCACATTGGATGCACACCAGTGTCATATCTGGAGCTTTGGATAAAATGCCACCAGCCCAGGTCCCATTGTCCAAGGTTCTACTTTAATTGGCCTGAGGAGATAGAAAGGGGGAGAAGTACAAAGTGCTGCGAAAGCTCTGTCATCTAACGTGTGGTCCAGGTTGAGAACTACGGAGTTTACGCAGAGGAGAGCGGACACTTATTCAAAATGAAGTCCAAGAACACACACTGGCTCTCCAACATGGGTCAGTGTCAACAACTCCTACAGAAAGAAGAAAAGCACTTGAAAAGGTGGTCTCACTTTTATAGTGGATGGAAAGTCAAAGGTGGAGACACCAGAGAACCCAAGGCCAACAAAGTCTCCCACAGGAAAATGAAACCTGGTCCCAGAGGGCTTTCACCGCTTCCGTCTTCGCTCCCAGCACATCTCATTCTGTTGCCACTTCTTCTGGGAAATAGACACGAACTCAAGATGCTGGCATGGGATC
Source organism: Tadarida brasiliensis (assembly GCA_030848825.1). Lineage (NCBI taxonomy): Eukaryota > Metazoa > Chordata > Mammalia > Chiroptera > Molossidae > Tadarida > Tadarida brasiliensis. The sequence continues at coordinate 61,823,422 of CM061266.1, read as the reverse complement.
TCCGGCTCAGTTACTGCCACACACCCCTTCATTTCATGGCGACTTTCCCCCTGGGAGTCACCTTGATGCAGATGACCCAGATAAGCCCTGAACATCATACTAAAAAACATTCCCTTTGCTGTTTCCTCTAGACTGTTGAAGTTGCATACTGGTACCCTACTAGCAATCAAAGAAATATAAATGACAATAATAGAATATTCTTAGATTCAGATTAAAAATAGAATGCCCAGTATTAGCAACAATAAGAGAAAAAAAGCTTTTTCATACTCTGCTGTTAGAAATCTAAAATTATAAAACTCCCCTGGAGGACAATTTTTTTTTTTTCATCTCAAGAGAAACTTGAAAAGTTCAGAAAATATTTGATCCAACATGCCTCCTCTGGAAATTTATCCTAAGGAACTAATTATGGTTACATACAAATACTTATCTATGAGGGTGATCATAACATTAGAACAACCTAATATTAATACGGATTGAGTAATTAAATCACTGAGTTCATTCCATAAAAAATGTGAAATGAATATGTAAAACTATATTTTATAAAATGAATATATGATTAGACAAACAGAATTTCATAAAGCAGAAAGTACAATAGAATCTCATTTTAGTAAATATGTGTGCATAAAAAAAGAGCTTGATGATAAAATTCTTGGCAGTGATTATCTGAGTGAAAAAACACTTTCTTCTTTTTTTCACTGTATCTTTCTTTTATATTTTATAACTAGAAATTAATTTGGATTCCTTATGTAATTAAGCCAGACGCATAAAAGCAAATAAAGAAAAAAGGCTAAAAAGCTATATGGCAAAATATTAATAGTTGACATGCAATCCTTGCTTATCTGTATTTTCAAGATTTCTAACAATGAATATGCATTACTTCTATCATTTAAAAATGTCCCCAAGTAATTTTAATTGCATGCTTACATAATCTAAGACCTTTCAGAATCTTGAAATAATTCAATGGTTATAGCTATTGCATTTCATTTATTGAGCTCAAAATTGTTTTTAAAAACAACTGAAAACAAAAACACTCAGCATTAGCACAAGCCTAATTCAGCTAAGAGAGGAACAGTCTGACCCATGCAGCCGACAGTCTGTTTGGATTCTGAGAACGATCCTTGCCATCACGTGTGGCTTTGCGACTTCAGCGCAAACACCACTTGGACTTTTGTTCTGCTTAGATATCTCCATGTTTTTCTGTGATGTTTACTTCTGCATTGAGAAGCAAAAGGAAGTTTGCTGACAACTCTGTTCACTATGCCTTTTCACCCACATTTTGTATTGATTTCCCCCCTACATTGAATTGCCCTAGTTCTTGACAATCCATACCCTATAAGCATCAGGCAATACTCTAATTACATTGTGTCTTCAAATGTTCAGGTACCATTTAGTGCAGGAAATCACATCAAAATATTTCCTTTCAAATTTCACATTCAGGAAAAAGAGAAGCTATTTCAGGATTTTCAAACCTATTATTTCAAGGCGCCGAAGGCACGTCCACTGAGAAAAGTAACTGTCTATCAACTGTAGCCTTAGAATATTGTTTATATAGAAAGTTAACACTCCTACCCCTACTTCCTTCTGTGGAAAAACAAGGTGTAATTTTCTGTAAGGGTTACCTGAAGTGTCTGCCTCAACTAGATAAACCTCTGCAGCCCTCAGACTCAAACACTCTTCCAAGAAGTAGCATATGTTCATCATATGTTACAGTGGGAACTTGGTATAGTCCAGATGGATTAAAGGGTATCTCAGGAAGAGCTCCTGGGTCCACCCCAAACCCCCAAGGGCCAGAGTGGCAATGATATCACTCTCTGCAAACTTGCTGAGAACAGAGAGTAAAATGTATTCCTCACTGTGTCCCCAGCACTAAGCATACCACAATGTTTGATAAACTTGTAGGATATGTGAATAAAAACCTAAATAGATGAACAAATGAATAAATGAATAAATTTTCATGGACTTCTTCACAGAGGATGTCTTTATACAAAAGAATTTGCACAGGCCCGGCTGGTGTGGCTCAGTGGATGGAGCATTGTCCCATGCACCAAGAGGTTGCCAGTTCGATTCCTGGTCAGGGCACATGCCCAGGTTGTGGGCCCAATTCCCAGTGGGGGGCATGCAGGAGGTGGCCAATTGATGTTCTCTCTCATCTATGTTTCTATCTCTATCTCTCTCTCCCTCTCCCTTCCTTTATCTCCAAAATCAATAAAGAAAAAAAATTTTTTTAAAAACAAAAGAATTTGCACAGGATAAAAGGTGGGAATAAAGAAAAATAAGGCCACCATAACAGATGAATGACTGATACCAGATTCTTTCGTAAGAATAAGTTTTAATAGATAAAAGATGGAGATCACACAAGACTCTGGGCAGATTAAATGTTGATTAAATGCTGATTCTCCAGGATCACTGGAGAAAAATCTGGCCTACTTCAAATTTTTGTCTGGAGACCATGCCTCCCCACTGGTTCTTGCCATAGACCTACTGAATTCAGAGAAGTCCCAAGGATTCACATTCTCTGTTACCAAGGTCCTACTTTCCAAAATTGGTGCTTAGAATGAGGAGCAAGTTGCTCTTATGTAGAAGCAGAACAGAAGCTTCCCTAGGAAGAAGCAGATACCATAGGTACACAGAGAATCTTGGCAGCATTTGAATCCTAGTTCGACTGTCCCTGAGTCCAACTGGACCCACTGGTTATATGAGCCAAAAAATTTCCACATTTTTGTTCAATTTACTTCAAACTGGGATTTTAATAACAAATATGTAAATGTTTGTAAAATACAGACCGAAATTGCAGAAGATGGGTAAAGAGAAGAAATCATAATGTCAAAATTACTGGTGCCAGAGCACTTTCAGGACAGAGTAGTTTCAGAAAAATGCCAGAAAACCCAACAAAAGGACTTGCTCAGCACTTGCACATAACCTATTCTCCCAACTTCCACTTCACGTGAGATAAAGCATTAGAGAGATGGGCAGGGAGCAGAAGTAGGAACTGAGAAGACATTGGGAGGTTGCCAAAGAGACCATTCGCTCATTCATTACTGAAGACCTGCCATGGTTGAAGGAGCACATGGGTTGGCTAAGGATACAGCAATGAGCTAAACAGACGGTACCTCTCCTCATGGAGCTTCAGTCAAGCTTTGTGTTATTTTTTAGAAAAAGCACCATTGCTGTAGTACACCTTGAGGCCAAGAAAGGTGTCAGCTTAGCAAAACAAAAATCATAAGCTCCCTATGGCCGGCCATATGCTAGGAAAGAAGTTACTGGGACAACGTCTCAAAAAGAGAGCAATTTCCAGAAAGATCGGTGATCAAACAGCCATATACACGTTGCATCTCCTGACATGTCTTGATAAGAGGGAAAAGATATGTCTCAATGAATGGGAGGATGTTGCAGTGCTAGGAAGCATGTTCTCCAGAAATTCAACAATCAAAGAAGCTATCTTCACTCTCCTCTCTACCAAGATTGGAGAAGAGGGGTGGATGGTCTATAGGTGGGCACACAGTGTCCTTAGTGTCAGCCAAAAAAAAAACTGATGCATTGAAAGTACTTCATTAGAACTTAGGAATCTGAAAGTAGAATTCGGTAATAATTTGAAGGGTCTTTCCTTTTCCCCAGGACAACTGGAAATAGTGCCTTTCACATCCAAACAGAACAGTTCTGTGGCCTCATTTAATAAGTGAAATCTCACACCTACCCCATGGTGTCAGCTGTCACCCAGGCCATCGCATACTGCCTGGCAGACAGGGAAATGAGGTGCAGCTCTTGCCAATGAGCACTGGCTGTTGGGCTCATCAGTCAGTCTTGGTATACCACAGAGTGCTCTCAGAGGGGCTTTCAGCACCAAATGTGTTTTCTGAAAGCAAGATTTTATACAAATGGTGAAGAAAGTATCTTGATTTTATTTGCATGTCAGATGCTTTAAGAACATCTGAGTTGTCTGTGTTGCTAAACAAGCTGTCTCCTGTCAAGACCATTGCCTTCTACCCAGGCATATCTTCAGCAGTTGTCAGAGTCTACAAACTCTAAAGTAAATAAACCCTGACCAAAACACACTTACATATATAAGAAAAAGAACTTAAAGTCATTAAATGAAGCTGTAGAGTCATCACTATGAGCTTTCATGCCATCCTCAGAGAAGAAACTGAAGGCATATGCTCCAGATGTGAGAACATGTACGAGTAGCTGGGACACAGAGCTGCACCTGCCACACTACTGAGCAGGTTCTACCACCTCAGTCGTCAGGGGTTGATGGGGAGGTGAAACATTTTTCTTGAATTGAGAGCACTCTCAAGGACATTATCTAGTAGATGAACAATACATATTTGTTCATTGAATTATGTTTACAAGAATAATTGAACATAGGAATCTTGTGTCTCAGCAATTGGCTTAATGAGACTGAACCGTAGAGAATGGCTGCTAAGAAGTAAAGCTTGGTGCAGGGATCAGAGGAGGCTTCCCTGACAATGTGACCTGGAGGATGAAGAGAATGTACCCAAGCTAAAGAGAGGGTAGTTACATTTCAAGGCTAAGGGAATGATTTATGTGAAGGTCTGGTGTATGTGGCCAGACCATCGCAAGGGAGGAGTCATGAAATGAGGCTGGAGAATAAGCCAACTGGCCAAGGCCAAAGACAAGGGCTTGCAGGAACTGCAAAGTTCTATGGCATAGAATTTGGACACAGAGCCCTGGAAAGTTTTTCTCAGTGGTTAGAGGATCTGCCCTCAGACCAAAGAGTTGAGGGTTCAATACTTGGCCCTGGTTGGGATCATGCGGGAGGCAACCAATCGATGTGTCTCTCTCACATTGATGTTTCTCTCTCTCCACCTCTATCTAAAAAAAATCAATAGAAAAATATCCTCAGGTGATGATTAACAACAACAACAAAAGAGTTTGGACGCAGAAAGAGAGAGAGAATTGGGGCCAATAATTCATTTTACCAGCCAAATTCACCACTACCATATTCTTTCAAAGATTTTGAAAAATAAGAGATAGAAGGAACATTTAAAAAATTTTTTAAAGTAACTACAGATTTAATAAAATAAAAATAATGATAACTGCAGCACTTCTTATGGGACACAAAGTACCAAAATAAATGAAACATGATGTGGTAGATTGAATAATACCCTCCCCCCACCAGGTGTCCACATTCTAATTCTGAGTACCTCTGAATATGTCATCTTACAAGGTAAATAGGGACTGGGCAGTTGTGATAAATGAAGGATTTTGAGATGAGGAGCTGATCCTAGATTATCCAGGTAGGCCCCATGTAATCACAGGGTTCTTGTAAAAGAGAGCAGGAAGATTCAAATCAGAGAGAGAGGAAATGATGGAAGTCAGATTGGAGAGAAGATGCTCTGGTGCTGGCTTTGAACACAGAAAAAGAGACCACGAGTCAAAATGGAAGTGTCCTCTAGGAGCTGGAAAAGGCAAGAAAAAAGATTCTCCCCTAGAGCTTCCAAGAAATACCACTCCTGTTGACGGTGTTTAGTCCAATGAAATTGATTTCAGACTTCTAACCCCCAAAACTGTTTAAGTAACATATTTGGGTTGTTTTAAGTGGCTAAGGCTGTGGTAATTTGTTGGAGTAGCAATAGGACACTAACATACATGATATAAAGAAATTTTAAGGGGAAAAAAATGTGGCTTAAACCTATTTACTCAGCTCATTGTTTTTAATAAATGAAAGATATGGAAATGTACCATCAGGAAGTCAAGAGCTCCATAAATATACTTCCTAATATCAATTTTATTGACTAAATCTGTTTAGGTAGTTTCAGTGAATAACATTACTTTGTTTTTATTTTTTAATTTTTATTTTTATTATTTTTTTATTTTATTAATTTATTTTTGTTACAAATGTTTCTCCTTTTTCCCCCATTGTCATCCTCCTCCCCTTCCCTCCCTGCCCCATCCCCAGTTGGGTTGTCCATGTCCATTGGTTATGAGTACATGCATACAAGTTCTGTGGTTCATCGCTCCCCTCACCCACCCCTTCTTCTGGCAATTGTCAGTCTGTACCCTACTACCACATCTCTGGGACTACCCTGTTCCTCAGACTGTTATGTTTATTATATTTCAGCAATAAGTGAGATCATATGATATTTGCCTTTCTCTGCTTGGCTTGTTTCACTTAGGATAATAGTTTCCAGGTCCTCCCATGTCGTCACAAAGGATGAGATCTTTCTTTCTTACAGCTGCATAGTACTCCATTGTGTATATGTACCACTGCTTTTTTATCCATTCATCCACTGATGGACAGTTGGGCTGTTTCCAGATCTTAGCTATTGTAAATAGTGCTGCTATGAACATGGGGGTACATATATTCTTTCCGATTGGTGTTTCAGGCTTCTTAGGGTATATTCCTAGGAGTGGGATCACTGGGTCAAATGGTAATTCAATTTTTAATTTTTTGAGGTAACACCATAGTGTTTTCCACAGTGGCTGCACCAGTCTGCATTCCCACCAGCAGTGACCCTTTTCTCCACACCCTCGCCAACACTTGTTGTTTGATGATTTGTTGATGGCGGCCATTCTGACAGGTGTGAGGTGATACCTCATTGTTGTTTTAATTTGCATCTCTCTGATGATTAGTGATGTTGAGCATTTCTTCATATATCTCTTAGCCATTTGTATGTCCTGTTTAGAGAGGTGTCTATTTAGTTCCTCTGCCCATTTTTTAATTGGGTTCTTTGTCTTCCTTTTGTTGAGTTGTATGAGCACTCTATATATTTTGGAGATGAACCCCTTATCTGATATATCATTGGCAATTATGCTCTCCCATACAGTGGGTTCTTTTTCCACTTTGATGGTTGTTTCTTTGGCTATGCAGAAGCTTTTGAGTTTGATGTAGTCCCATGTGTTCATTTTTTCCTTTGTTTCTGTTGCCTTATGTGATATATCAGTGAAAATTTTGCTGTGTATGATGTCTGAAATTTTGTTGCCTACATTTTCTTCTGGGATTTTTATGGATTCATGAGTCACATTTAAGTCTTTTATCCATTTTGAGTTTATTCTAGTGTATGGTGTAAGATGATGGTCTAGTTTCATTTTTTTGCATGTAGCTGTCCAATTTTCCCAACACCATTTATTAAAGAGGCTGTCTTTACTCCATTGTATGCTCTTGCCACCTTTGTCGAATATTAATTGAGCATAATGTTTTGGGTCAATTTCTGGGTTCTCTGTTCTATTCCATTGATCTATGTGCCTGTTTTTGTGCCAGTACCAGGCTGTTTTGATTACAGGAGCTTTGCAGTATAACCAGATGTCCGGTATTGTGATCCCACCTACTTTGTCCTTCTTTTTCAAGATTGCTGTAGCTAGTAGGGGTCTTTTTTGGTTCCATATGAACTTCTAAAGCATTTGTTCTAGTTCTATGAAATATGTCGTTGGTATTTTGATGGGGATTGCATTAAATCTATGGATTGCTTTGGGTAGTATGGACATTTTAATGATGTTAATTCTTCCAATCCATGATCAAGGTATGTGCTTCCACTTTTTTATATCTTCCTCTATTTCTTTTTTCAATGTCCTGTAGTTTTCTGCAAATAGGTCCTTTACTTCTTTGGTTAAGTTTATTCCTAGGTATCTTAATTTTTTTGCCGCGATGGTAAATGGGATTGTTTTTTTTTTAGTTTCTCTTTCTGTGAGTTCATCATTGATGTATAAGAATGCCATTGATTTCTTGACGTTAATTTTGTATCCTGCTACTTTGCCAAATTCATTTATTAAGTCTAGTAGATTTTTGATGGAGTCTTTAGGGTTTTCTATGTATAATATCATGTCATCTGCGAATAATGACAGTTTCACTTTCTCCTTTCCAATTTGGATCCCTTTTATTTTTTTTTCATGTCTGATTGCTATGGCTAAGACTTCCAATACTATGTTAAATAAGAGTGGTGAAAGTGGGCTTCCTTGTCTTGTTCCTGTTCTTAAGGGAAATGCTTTTAGTTTTTGTCCATTGAGTATGATGTTGGCTGTAGGTCTTTCATATATGGCCTTTATAATGTTGAGATATGATCTCTCTATTCCCAAATTGCTGAGCGTTTTTATCAGAAATGGGTGCTGGATTTTGTCAAATGCTTTTTCAGCATCTATTGATATGATCACGTGGTTTTTATATTTCATTTTGTTTATGTGATGTATCACATTTATTGATTTGCGAATATTGTACCAGCCTTGCATCCCTGGGATGAATCCCACTTGGTCATGGTGAATAACTTTTTTGATGTATTGCTGGATCCGATTTGCTAGTATTTTGTTAAGGATATTGGCATCTATGTTCATCAGGGATATTGGCCTGTAGTTTTCTTTCTTTGTAGTGTCTTTTTCTGGTTTTGGAATTAGAATTATGCTGGCCTCATAAAACGAGTTTGGAAGTCTTCCTTCTTCTAGAAATTTTTAGAATAGTTTGAGGAGAGTGGGTGTTAGTTCTTCTTTGAATGTTCGGTAAAACTCCTCCATGAAGCCGTCAGGGCCTGGGCTTTTGTTTGTTGGGAGGGTCTTGATTACATCTTCAATTTCCTTCATTATTATTGGCCTGTTCAAGTTTTCTATCTCTTCCCGGTTAAGTTTTGGGAGACTATGTGTTTCTAGAAATGTGTCCATTTCACTTAGATTGTCGTATTTGTTGCCATATAAATGTTCATAGTATTTGTTAATGATCCTTTGTATTTCTGTGGTGTCAGTTGTTACTTCTCCTCTTTCATTTCTGATTTTGTGTATTTGGGTTCTCTCTCTTTGTTTCTTGGTGAGTCTAGCTAAGTGTCCATCGATCTTGTTCATCATTTCAAAAAAACAGCTCTTTGTTTCATTGATCCTTTGAATTGTATTTTTGGTCTCCATGTCGTTTATTTCTGCTCTGATCTTTACTATTTCCTTCCTTCTACTTGCTCTAGGTTTTTTGTTTGTTTGTTTGTTTGCTTTCTAGTTCTTTAAGTTGTGGGGTTAGCTAGTCAATTAGAAATTTTTCTTCTTTCTTGAGGAGAAGAAATTTTTCTTCTTTCTTTCTTGAGTCAATTAGAAATTTTTCTTCTTTCTTCTTTCTTGTAGTGCTATGAACTTCCTTCTCAGAACTGCTTTTGCTGCATCCCAGAGATTTTGTGTTGTTGTGTGTTCATTTTCATTAGTTTCCAGGAAGTTTTTAATTTCTTCCTTGATCTCCATGGTAACCCATTCATTGTTCAATAACATGCTATTTGGCCTCCATGTCTTCAAATGTCTTTGCATGTTCTTGTTGCAATTGATTTCTAGTTTCATGCCATTGTGATCTGAGAAGATGCTTGATATGATTTCAATCTTCATGAACTTGTAGAGACTTAGTTTGTGTCCTATCATGTGGCCTATCTTTGAGAATGTCCCATGTGCACTTGAGAAGAATGTGAATTCTGCAGTTTTGGGGTGTAATTCTCTGTATATATATCTATTAAATCCATTTGATCTAGTGCTTCATTTAGAATTTCTGTTTCCTTGTTAATTTTTTGTCTAGATGGTCTATCCAGTGATGTCAGTGGGGTGTTGAAGTCTCTTGCTATGATTGTATTGCTGTTGATTTCTCCTTTGAAGTCCTCCAGAAGATTTTTAATATATTTTGGTGCTCCTATATTGGGTGCATATATGTTTACCAAGGTTATATCTTCCTGTTGGATAGACCCTTTCAATATTTATTATGTGTCTTGGTGTGGGCCTGTTTGGGTTCTTCTTTCTTGGGGCTCTCTGTGCTTCTTGAACTTGAATGCCTTCTTCCTTCACCAGGTTAGGAAAGTTTTCTGTCACTATTTCTTCAAATATATTCTCTAACCCTTGCTCATTTTCTTCTTCTTCGGGGACTCCTATGATGCGAATGTTATTATGTTTCCAGTTGTCCCACAGTTCTCTTAAGCTATCTTCCTGTTTTTTCATTGTTTTTTCCTTTTGGTTTTCTGATTGATTGATTTTTTCTACTCTGTCCTCTAATTCACTGATTTGGTCCTCCGCTTCCTCTACTCTGCTGGTCAGTCCTTCCAATGTGTTCTTTATTTCTGCTATGTCATTCTTTATTTCCACTTGGTTGGTTTTCATGGTGTCGATGTCCTTACTCATGCTGTTTAGTTTCCTCAAGATCATGGCTGTGAACTCTACCTCTGATAATTTGCTTAACTGCATTTCATTTATCTCATCTTCAGTAGAGTTCTCTTGTTCTAACATTTGGGATCTGTTTCTTTGTTTCACCATTTTTGCTATCTCAGTGGGTTTTGGAGCCTGCCAAATTTTCCCTGGGGTGTTGGTGTTCTGCTATTTGTGGCTCCCTCTACTGGGTTTGGATGAGTGTGGAGGGCCCTCCTTCAACACCACTGTCAAGTCTCACTTTCCTGGGTAGATTTGCAAGCTCAGGAAAGGTTCAGTTATGCTCTAGCTTTTTGCCTGGAGGAGATAAGCCTCAGTTACTTGAAAAGCCTTAGGATCTCAGTTGAATGGGAAACTCCCTCAGGTGTTTATAGTGTAAGAGGATTTCCCTAGGGTGGGGCCAGTGCTGGTTGTTAATGAGCCTCAATTTGCATTTCTTTGTCTCACCTGGGAATCTCCAAGGGAGGGGCTGCCACAGCCCCGGGAAGGAGCAAACTTGGCTGCTGTTCTGTGTAACCGGGAAGTAGCAGGCTGGCCACCACAGTCCTTTGTGGCTGTGGCTCAGCACAAACTCTGAGCGCCCTCCAAATCCCAGGTGTCCCCACAGAGTTCCAGTCCAGTCCGCCCTCCCTCTGCCGGAGCCCCAGGTGAGTGGCTGTAGCTATTTAGTGCTCTGTCGCAGCCCTCTGCACTGTGGAGCAGCTTGGGGTCTTAACCCCGAGGGCGGGCGCCTGCCGCTTCTCACAGCTAAGGCCGCTGCCGTCCGTGGGCTCCCAGCCCGCCACCCTCACGTGCCTCCGCAGATCCTCCCAGGCTCATTCAGTGTCCCTGGTTGTATGATCCTCTCTCGCTGCTTTTCTGTTGCTTTTCCCCATGATTTGTCTTTATTTTAGTTGTAATTCCCGTTTGGTCCTGGGAGATCGTCTGTGTAGCTTCCATTTCTGAAAAACCTCATTTACTTTGTTTTTATAATGCTGCTTCCTTGCTATTGAAGTTTTAATTGTGAACAATTTTTTTTGGTTGACTGTAATATTTCTTCAAGTAATTTTTCAAGGAAAAGCCAAGGGATGTTATTTCTGATCTTTTGTGTATCTAAAAAATATTCCTATGGTTGTAGCACATCAACATTAGCTTGGCTTGTTTTCGATTATCTAGGCCAAAATTTTCGCCCTTAAACATAGCTTTAAATGTTTTCATGTTGAACAATAAGGTATAAAGTTTAATGAAATATAATTTAGTTTGGTCCAATCAAAACGAAGCCCATGTTTATTAATTCAAGGAGAATCTCCCTCTTTCCATGAGATGAAGACGCACACAGCATCTTACAATCACAAGTGGAACCAGCCCTGTATTATAACACATGCTGTAAAAAGAAGAGCAGAGAAACCAGGTCACTGGGTATGGTAGGAGTCTAAGGGATAAGAACACTCTGGTGTAGAATATGCCTCTGGACTTTCAAGTTATCGGTGTATGTTCTTATAGTGTAAGCCACTTTGAATTAGATTTCTGCTATTTTCAAAAAAAAGGCTCTAACTGCTCCAGTAATCTCTGTTTGGCTAGACCATATTTATATAGCCAACCTCCTTTAGATGGATAGTTGGGTTGCTTACAACATTTGCTATTATAAACAAAATGGCTGTAAACATTTCTGTACACACAACTTTTAGAGCAAGCTCGAATATATCTGGAGAAATAATGCCTAGAAATTAATTAAATTACTATCAAAAGATAGATTATTTTAAATTTTAGCAGAAATTTCCAAATTTTCCTCTATCGAATTTGTAGCAAATTTTGTACATATTAATAAACTATGAGGATGTTCATTTCTCAAACACTTATTGACACAGTGTTATCAAAGATTTTATCATCAAAAACTATTTCCAGGAGTAATATTTAATGCTGCTAACTAACGGTATAATAGGATAGGTAGCCTTGTATGCTTTTGTTTAATTACCTACAACATTTCTGGAAAGCAATCAGGCAAAATGACTCAAGAAATTTAACAAGTTCACTTTTATTTTTTTACTGAGATATAATTAACATGTAACATGTATAAGTTTAAAGTGTACAACGTGTTAATTTGATAACACATATATTGCAATATAATTACCACCATAGCATTAGCCAATGCCTCCATCATGTCACTTAATTATCATTTCTTTTTTGTGGTGAGAACATTTAAGATTTAATCTCTTCACTTTGGGGGACTCTATCATAAGGAAAATTTCAGAGATGTGGTAGTGACTTATACATAAGAAAACACTGAATTATTATTTAAAGAAAAATACTGAAAATAAAAAGAAAAATGTTAAAATATGGCTTATCCATAGGGTGAATATTCTCCAGACATCAAATGCTATGTTTTTGAAAATCACTTAATAGTGAAAAATGTTTCTTATACACGGTTGAGTTAAACAAGCACTCATTTAAAGTAACATGCTAATTTTGAAAGTATACACATTCGTAAACACATACATATGTATATGCATTTCTTTGTATTTAGCACATATGTATGTGTAAATATTATTTATATATCTATACATGCATACAAGTATTAAATAATTTATTTACCAAAATGTTAATTCTGGTTTTCCTTTTCTTGGTAGATTTAGCAGTAATTGATTCTTAATTTCCTCTTAATAATCTTCTACATTTCTAAACTTCCATTTAATGAACATGTGTTATTTCATAATCATAAAAATGTTACCTTCTTTTCCCTTGGCTTTAGCTTAACAAGGAGTTTGAATTCATAATTAATTGGAGGAAGGAAAATGATACTTGCTGGTTTATGAAACTTTCAGAATGAATGAAAAATGAATACTTCCCATAATGTTTCTGAAATGCTGATCTACTTTATTTTTTAATCATTATATTTTAAATTTTATATGTTTTCATTGATTTTTAGAGAGAGAGGTTGGTAGAGGGGGAGAAAGAGAGTGAAACAGTGATGTGAGAGAGAAACATCTGTGGGCTGCCTCCTGCTCACACCCCCACCGGGACTCGAGCCAGGAGCCTGGACATGTGCCCTGACTGGGAATCAAACCAGTGACAATTCAGTGCATGGGACGACACTCAACCAAATGAGCCACAGTGGCCAGGACTGATCTCTCTACTTTAGAACCCCAATTTATTAAGTTGAAGGCCATGAAAATATTCATTACTTAAATTTCAAATACTTTTCTGCTAATGCTCATTCAGAATTTTTTTGAAATAATTTAACCTAGCAATATGAAACTCCAAAGCACAACACACATATGAGAGGAAGTTAACATTTAAAATGCAGTTTGATATCAATAGTTGATGTTTCATTCATTCAGTTGCTTTCATTCTTTCAGTACGAGTTGTATTGTGTTCCACAGTAATAAGTGAAACAGATGGTTATCCTTATGGTGGGGAAGTACACATTCACAATCACACAGATAAATGGAAAACGTCACTAAAGGAGAGAAGCAGCATAAGTTAGTTTCTTAAAAGTGTGGACTCCAGAGTCCGATGCCCAGGATTGATTCTTTCTGCTACAGAGTAGCTGTGTGACTCTGAGCGAGTTATTTAACCTCCCTGTCCTCAGTTTTCTGACATGTAACATGGAAAATTTTGAAGTATCTATTTCATAGGATTGTTATAAATATTAATTGGGTTAATATTTAAAGTGCTTATAATCGCATTTGACATATAGTAACTTCTAGTTAAATTTTTCATAAATAAATGAACAGAATGAAGTGGGCATGTATTCAGAACATTTACTGGGGAGATATGCCTGAGGGGGCCAGAGAAGTCTTTCCTGCATAACTGGTGATTAAATGGCAAGCATTACCCATGTGAGGGGCATGGGGTGAGGGAGCCGTAGAAAATTGAAGTGCAACATGGAAAAAGTGGGGACAGGCAATGCAGGACATGCTTGGTCACAGTAAACAGTTGGGGTTTTTATTTTATTAAAGTGTTATATGGAAGGTGCCACTTGATCAGGTCTCATTTGGAGAAAATAAAAGTTATAAAGTCTGATTATGAAGACTGGAAGAGTACAACTGAAAAGAGAGGGTCTGTTAGGAAACTATTATAATAATCTAGGTGGGAGATAAGATAGCTTGAACAAAAGCAGAAGCAGTAGAGAAGAAAAAGGGACAAATTGGAAAAGCACTTGGAGGAGAAAAGAACCCTCTTGTGGTACAATGATGTTGAGAAGAAGAGAGGGGAAATGTGACATTAATTCAGGTGTCTGCAGTGACTGAGGCAGGGACATTGGAGATAAAGGCTAGACTTGGCAGATAGAGCATGACTTTGGATCTTAATAAGTTGAGGTTAAGGTAACTTTAAATCATCCAAATAAAAATATTAAGTAAGCAGTTAGTTATCTGAATCCAGAGCTCAAGGAGATTGCAAAGTTAGCATATAATGTCAAATGCAATTGAGAAGCCAACTAAGATCGACTAAAAAAAGTCTAGATTCAGCAACATGAAGGCCATTATTGACCTTAGGAAGAGTTTTTTGTTATTGTTGTTTGTTTGTTTTTTAATTACATGATGGGGATTACAACTAAACTGGGAAAAAAGTGATTATGGGATGGGACAGAGTAAAGGGATAGAAATGCATGTAGGTAAAAATTTGGGTAAAGGAAGGCTTGCCAGGGTTAGTTTGAATGGGAAGCTTTCAAAATTAATAAGAAAGATTTATTTGAGAGGAAGATGTTAAATATATAAGACAAAGAAAATATAATTAATAGCACAAGATTTCTGAATAAACAAATGAATGAATTTGCCTTAAAGGAAGGAGGAGAAGACCTCTATTGAACCCAAAAGTTAAGGTGGCTCAGATGATCAGATGTAGGATCCAGAGCCTTCAGCATATTACCCACCACTTTGTTTATCTTGCCCAATAAGCATCCTGTCATTAATTAATATAATGATTGAATGTGATATTCAGATCTCTATTATGAGAGAAGGATGAGTTAACATAGCTTTAGGTAGGGAAAACATAATAATAAATATTTTTATTCATTTTGTGAAAATATGAACTGTTTCTGATCATCTTTCCATATCAGAATAAAAATGCATTCATCAAATTAATTGCCCAGTATCATGTGGCTGAGGTTCTATATATCTCCTCTAGCAACAATGAAACATCTGTCACAACAGCTGCAAACAAGGCTACTATGTATTTGAGCTTGCAATGATCTGGAGTTATTCTCTAGGATTTATCAGTAACTGAAGAGGCCAGACTGGCAAATTAAAAGGAAATGATAAGGGGCCACCACCCCACTATCTTTGCCATACTTTTATTACACCCTTTCCCTATAATGTGTTAGCCAACATGAGTGGGGGCAGTTTTATAGGTTTCTATTTGGCCTTCCTCACTATATTATCTGTTACCTAATAGGCCAATTACCCAAATGAAAGGATTATTCCAACTATCAAGTACTTCCATCACAGTTATACATTCAAGAAATGACCGCCTAGTAGATCCGTGGAGCCAGTGGACCCACTGGAAACTGGATTTTAGACAGAACTCCATTTATTATCTGACCTTCACAAACCACCACTCTACCAGGGGAGCCATGATGATGCTTTGGTTACCCAAGCATCAAATTCAACTCCTACCTGTGCCCAACAGTCCTTGAAGTGTCTGAGCATTTCCCTCTCCCCAGTGTATGGTCATCTGAGTAAACGACATCACTCCTTTTGGGGTGGGACTGGGAAATCATTACAATATGTAATTGCCAGAAAGTTGCTGGGACCTTCATCCTAAGAATGAAGCCACCTTTTAGTCAATGGGTTCCAGATCTGAAAAATTGTTTAGGTCCGGGAATCGGGTAAAGGAGTATGAGTTGTTATTAGACTGATTGCTCTCAGCTGTCTGCTTCCCCTTTGTGCCTTCTTCTGATTATAGACATTCAATAGCACTTCTGTTTTGCTTTTAGAAACCTCATATTCTATTAAGCCTTCCCCACCACTTCTTAAAATGTTCTTAAAATTGGTTAAAATGCTAAATATGAACCTGTCATATGATTAGCTGTTCCACACCTAGGTATTTACCCCAGAGAAGTAAACGCACATGTCCATACCAAATCCTGTATGTGAAGGTTCACAACAGCTTTCTTGGCAACACTCCAAAACTGGAAACAACCAAAATGCCCATCAGTTTGTGAATCGATAAACAAAATGTGGCGTATTCATACTCAGCAGTAAAATAGAATATTCATTCATAAAATTCATTAAGACTTGACATATTATGTAAAGTGAAAACACAAAAGACTATATACTGTACGATTCTATTCATATAAATTCTGGAAAAGGCAAAACTATAGTTCCTGAAAGATACATAATTATTTAAGGCTAGGGATTAAAGGAAGATCATAGATTTCCAAGATACATGAGGAAACTTTTTACAGTACTAGAAATATTCTGTATCTTGATTATGGAATGATAGCTGTATATAACTACCAAAATGTTAAAATGGATTTTATTGTATCTAAATTATACCTCAATAAAGCTAGAGGAAAAAAGATGCTATGCTAAGCACTAAGGAAATAAAAAGATATCAAGACAACATCTCTGTACTCACGCGATATATAATTTCGCAAACAAGAGGAAACTACACACAAATATGTTTTACAAATACATACTGTGAGTCATGCCACGAAAAGAATGCAGAGTGTTATGAGTATGTAAAGGTGGAAGAGGGCACTTCCCTTTGGGGAGCTCTGACAGACCTTACTGAAAGGGGTAACATTTAAATTAAGTTCTAACAGGTGAGTTAGATAGTGAAGGGAAGAAAAATTTTCAAGAACTGGGTTAGGAATAGATATTTATTTATTTATTTTGATAAGAACCATGGAGTGTATCTGTAAAATGTTTAATAGGGGCATAAAGATCATGTAGGAAATTATTAAGGAGTAAGGCAATAAAGACCAGTTAGAGCCAAATCACAGAACTCCTAGGATGCTGGTATGTAAGCAACAGAAGCTGCTGCAAGCTGTGTGGCGGGCCTTTGTTTCAGATGATTGCACTGGTAGCTCAGTGCAGCACGGACTGGACAAGAGGTATGGGCGGAGGCTATGAAATGATACTGAAATTCTCCAGTTGAGAATTCTGAAATGAGAATGGATAAGAATAGAAATATGTTTGAGAATTTGAAGGACAAGAAATTGGGGACTGATGGATATACTGGTGGAAATGAAAGATGATGAAGATGACCTCCACAGAGTGTGCTGCCTCAGTAACTTTAATATTGAACCAAACTATTACCAGAAGCCTGTGAAAATGACAGGGATGAGAAGGAGTTCTTGGAATAGGTGATTACCTAGTCACTCAATGAATAGTCATGGAGTGCCAACTCTGCTCCAGACAGGATACAAGGAGCTATAGTAGGCAACCAGACAGATAATCTCTATCTTCAAGGGGTTTATATTCTTGTTTGAGGCTATAGATAATAAGCATGTAAACGTATATGATTCATTTTGAATATAAGACAATTTATTACAATTAGGATATTTTGCCTTCAAGAGAGTATTTCTCCCAATGAAATGCTAGATATCAAATTATACATGTGTATAGACTTAACAAGTTGTTTAAAAATGGAGCCAGTGGGCATAGACTGCTACTGAAAAGGAAACACATAGAAAGTAACAGTTTAAAGGGAAGATACAAGTGTGTCCATTGGAAGAAAGAAAAAAATGGAAACAGAGTGCTTGAAGATGTTAAACAAAGGGAATAATTAATGGTGCAAATCCTGCAAAATAGATGGGAGTGTGAACATAGCATACACTGTTGGCTTTGAAAAGGGAAACGGATCTTCTTTCTCCATTACAAGAATTAAGAATTCGTAAGAATTAAGTGGGGGGGGGGGGATAAGGAGGAGGGTGTCTTCAGGGGAAAAGGAGAAACATCTGTAACAAAAAAAAAAGTAATTAAAAAAATCTATCAATGTAATGAACCATATTAATGCAATAAAAGATTGTCTCAATGGATGCAAAAAAACAAACCAAAATAAAAGAATTTGTAAGAATTAAGAATAAAAAGACAGATAAAAATACAAAGCAAGTGTAAGGTGGTAATTAACTGAGGGAATATGAGTTTGGGAATGAGTTGGACTTTTTTCAGATTATGTTAATTTTCAGATGATGTTATTCAGATGATTAGTTGGACTTCATTTGGATGAAGACTAAAGGGGCTGTGGCTGGGTTTTCAGGTTTGAAGAGAGAAAAGAAAATCTTTGGAATGGCAGCCAAAGGACTATGTAGCAATTGGTTAGCAGGGTTGGCTGAGGGTTCATCCATGGTTATAATATGCAATGAATTTTTGGATCACCTAATCAACATAATCTTCTTTAGCAATCCAAGAGCAGAGAATGTAGAAAATATGGGTTTTCGAATAAAATTAAATAAATAAGTGGAAAATATGATGGAAAGTCAAGGGAATTGGGTATAGAAAAGTGTTGTTGAAATAAATGACAACATGGTCAAATATAGGCAGATAATTCAGAATCTTGGGGGGAAGTCACAGTCAGTCCATGATAAAACGAAAGGCTGATGACGAATAAGCAACTGGAAAGGTGGGAAGTAAGATGATTGGACACAAAAAGGAACAGCAGAAACAAGGATATAGGGTTACAGAAGTTCCTAGAAATGATACGATTCAGATGAGATATTAGGCCTTAATTAAAAGTATTGTGTGCAATCAGGGTTTCCAAAAAAATACTTTTCAAATTTCAATCCACCATTTACATACAGATCTGTATGTGAAATCCTAAGGTGCTAATTGAAGCCTAAACATTTGCACATAGTAATTTCACAATTCTTTGAAGAAATATGAGGAAGCACTTCATCTTTTAAACAGTCTATTTTTGCAAGTGGTTGTTATCGATGTGAAGTTATAAAAAGAAAACTTCAGATGCCTTCTCTGTGGTGTTGGCAACAGTCTCGTTTTGGCCAGAAAGGAGGATGTGATGGGATTATAAACTAGAAAATTCCTAAATGTGCCTCATGCTATATTTATGATCATTGAATTAAATTTCATTATCCCCAGGGTTTGGTGATCAACTTGAGGAACAGACAAAATCTGAAGAAATAGAAAAGAACATTTTCTCCTAATGTTCTGCTTCTCAGTAGAGAAAATGAATTTTTAAGAGCTACATTATTTTGACGGAAAGAAACAAAACTCTGGCAAGACAGCAGGTGGTTATCGTTTTGAAACAGAAAAATAAACACATATTTCCATACCTTAAAGTTCAGAGTGTTCTGTTGAATTTAGTCCAACTGTATATCAATGTCTCTTGAGTAATAATGTTCATGGGGTGAGCTCTGACATGCTAATGTAATGAGTGGCTTCATGACTTTGGATCACATATTCCAAGTCCTAAATACAGAATAAGAAACAAAATCTCTTACCCCCATTTACCCTGTAAATGACACTTCTGAAAACAACATCGACTGGGGAACACCCACTGGAAACATTGCAGTGATAATAGAACCAAAAACATTCGGTTCTACCAATTCCCTAAGAGCAATTTTACATGCCTGAGCAGCACACACAGTCCTCTGAGGTCTCCCAGAATAATCTGCCTGTTTTAGCTAAAGTACAGAATATCAAACTGAGTACATCGCTTAGTCCAATTTGGTCATATCTCTATGGATATGATGTTTAACTTGTTTTCTTCCACAGTGGAAGACTTTTTCTTTCCTTTTCTAGAATGCAAAAGAAATTCATCTTCTTATTATGGTTTAGAAGACCTGCAAAAATACTTGATGGTCTGCTTCGATAGGTATTAAATGGAAGCAGAAGACATCATTCTTACAGAACAATACTGTGTCCCAGGGGGTGTCAGTCACATTAAATTCTATGTTGTGCAACGTGATGGCCCTGTGGAGAGCAGGTGACAAATGGGTTTACCAGGTAAGTGTGCCTTACCAAACGTTTACTGTGCGGAACAGGTTGTCTATTCATCATGCAACTTTTGCCCAGCACCATTGTAACTCTCTGGGAAAGATAACATTATTACCTCATTTTACACATGAGAAAACTGAGTTAAAGAGACATTATGTATCATGTCCTTGGTCGTAAAGCTAATAAGTGACAGAGCCAAGACCTGAAACGAGGTAGTCTGTCGCCAGAATCTGGGCTCGTCTGCTTTTTAAATAGAGATCCAAATCAAAGTAAAACAGCAACAACAAAAGCTTATAGTTTGTGAGATCTACAATGAAAAAAATATTTGGTTTAGAACTTAGTTTATTATCTAAGCTGGGTCTTTCAAAGGCAAGATATGTTAAGCATACTAGATATGTTTTCTCGTAACTTTTCAAAATATAAATCAAAATAAATTGATAGTGGCATCTGAGAGAGCAAATCTAATTATGTAGCAATTGTTCTTTCCCTGTTAACATAACAACATGAAATCTGTGCAAAAAAATAAAGAAACCAGGAAGGTTTATCAGATGCTACTTTTTGTTTTTCTTTCTTTTAAATGAAACGCTATAAAAGAAAAGTATGGGCTTTATCTTGCCATACATTTCTTTACCTTTAACATGATAAAGTTAATAAATGACAAAAGAGAAATATATCAAGATCTAAATTTATAAAGAATAAACTAAATATCCTAGATGAAAGATCATTATTGGTAGTTGTTTTTCTATTGGTTTTATTCATCTGCTTCCTGATGATGCTGTATCTGATTTGATTTTTTAAATATTTGAAATATTGAATTTTCCTATTTAATTTTTATCTAATTAAAATTTTAATTCATATATAATTGAAGTAAAATGTTCAGGAATATGACAGAACTTTTCAAAATATGTTATATAGAATTTCTATAACACAATTTGGTTTCATCAGACACAGAAACTATTTTTCTTGAGTTAAAATAAAGCATTTCTGATTTAAATGTGCCAGGCAACCACATAATATAGTTTTCCCTGCAAGATGTATCTTCTGCTTGACAGTGTTCTTACATCATTCTCAGATCCTGACAGATAACATGATTGTAAAGCTTTTACAACCAGGCTAGTAAGGTATGGCAAGGCTCACAGAAATGAAACTCTGGCAATTGGTAAAAGGCGTCTCAATAACATGGAGAATCCTTACACCTGAAATAGATACTGTTAAAGATTGGGAGATAAAGGCATTTGGATGGAAATTGATTAGCAAAGTCAAATGTAGCAAAAACACTTTAGAATTCAGTTTGGCTCAGTAGCTCAAAATCAAAGTCACACATAAGAGCAAAGATGAACATTTCCATCCCAAAAGTGAAACAGGGTCCTTACGACTTTGATTAAATTCCATATTAAATCCTAGCTCTAAAAATCATCTCCTCTATATATAAAGACCTAGCCTTTCTCTGGGTAATCAGCAACCCCCGAAGCAGCAGAAGACAGTAGCCTGGACCTGACTAATGGCCACAGGGTCCCGATCTCTGGCAGGTTAAATATAACATCTTGACCTAAGTCATGTTTCAGTTTCTGAGCCCTAAGGTAAAATGGCTGCTTTCCCATAAAGCTGGACAGAAGTACACCGAAACAGACCTCAGAGCTGTCCTCAGACCTGAAGAAATGATTCATCACCCCTACCTCGCTCCCGACCAATCAGCTCCCAGCACAACCCTGAACCCCTAACCCATGGTGCCTTGTGATTTTCCCTACATCATCTGTAACCTACAGGCCATCAGGGAGTTAGGACTTTTGAGCATCAGCTTCCTGTTCTCTTGGATGGCAATGTTCATCAATAAAATGACCAATATTTCTCCACTGCTCTTCTCGATGTTTAGTGTCTGGCTCTGCTAGCGCCAGGTGGATGAACTCTTTCTCTTCTGTAACAAAAGTTAATATTAAAAGATGTTTCCCATCTAGCCTTACAAGTGCCAAAAAACAAATGCATTAACGAGAACTACAATTATTTCTAGAACATTTTCTTGGAGTTTCTGGAGGTTTTTGTTTTGTTTTTTCTTTTTAAGGAAGCTTTAATTGAACAGAGTATTGAAGTTTCCTTCTTGGAAAGCTGAAAGACCACATGATTGCTTCTATTGATCAGGAGGAAAACCTGAGGCTGTGTGTGATTTATTTTGCTGCATCTATAAGTGCACAAGAGGACCGCACTCAAGAGTGTTGAAAATATTAATATGCAGATTCTTTAGGAGAGAATGACACCAGTCCCAGTTTGAGGAAGAGTGTACCCTGATCTTGCATCTGGGCTTTCTGCCCTGAAAAGCAAGTCTAGAGTACACCTGAGACCATGCTCCCTATATAGAGAATGCCAGCATGTGTATTAGGATGTGTAATATTTGGTTTATCCAACATCTTGTCTTTTATTGACCCTGCAAACAATTCCTACTGTACAAAATATACATTGAAAGAGAAATTTTAGTTAAGACTGGAGAGTGTGTGTGCATGTGTGTGCATGAATGTGCTTACTCTACTTGTCTTTCTATTCATCTAGCTGAGCCCAGGAGAATGAGAGATGCATGACTTAATAAAGGGACATAATATCAATAAGAGCCTTTCCTCATCCTTCGTTCCAGCTGGATTTGAAGGTCAGTGTGATTTTACCAATAATGCTGCCTATGAGATTCCACGGCAGAAAGCAAAGATTAGCAACAAGGCACAAACAACATAGGAAATTGAGGAGCTGGCAGCTTTTGCTCCTCACTTAATCCTTCTCTTTTGTCTCTGTCCCTCTTCTTGCCTCCCAACCTGAGCCTCTCTGCCTGAATCCTGTGGACCAAGAACAGGTGTTAGGGTTTGTTCTTTTGTTTTCAAATCACAAAAGCCACTTGGGTTATCTCATCTGGGGGGCAGGGGAGATTAATATAAGGATGCTCAGGGAAGAATAGAAGCTGCTCTGCAAAGTGTTCTTTCTCTTTTCTCCTGTCTCTCTTCCTCCCTATTTCTCTATGCACATCATCTCTCTTTTACTCTCCCCACCTGCTTCGATATTTTATGCTCCCTTATAATCTCAGTTTACACATAATTTTGGCTAGTCATTATGATCCATGACAGTCCTTTAAAAAATATTCCTATGGCTCAGCCGGTGTGGCTCAGTGGTTGAGCGTTGACCCATGCACCGAGAGGTCTCCGTTTCGATTCCTGGTCAGGGCATGTGCCCAGGTTGTGGGCCTAATCCCCAGTGGGGGGCATGTAGGAGGTGGCCAGTCGATGTTCTCTCTCATTGATGTTTTTAACTCTCTCTCCCTCTCCCTTCCTCTCTCTCTAAAAAAATCAATAAAGAAAAAAACACTTTTTTAAAATTCCTATGTTGCTTTGATTTCAGATTCCCAAGACAGAATGTGGTTGGCTCAATTCATTCTTTTTATTAATATTATAGAAAACTAGAAAAGTGAGATCATGTATTCATTTATCAATCATTTAATTGATTGCTTTTTAATATATCCTTATTTTTGAAAGTATTACAGATGTCCCCTTTTTCCACTCATTGAACCCCTCCTCCTCCCACCCCCCACCTCAGCTTGCCTTTACCTCACTATTGTCTATGTCCATGAGTTATGCATATAAGTTCTTTGGTTTATCTCTTCCTGCTGCCCCTCCCCTCTTCCCTCTGAGGTTCATCAGTCTATTCCCTGCTTCTGTGTCTCTGGATCTATTTTGTTTGTCAGTTTATTTTGTTCATTAGATTCCACATATAAGTGAGATCATGAGATATTTGTCTTTCTCTGACTGGCTTATTTCGCTTAGCATAATATTCAATTCATTCTTTTGTGTTCAAGCATGGTTCATAAATATTGGATCACTGTAATGGCTTGAATTGTGTCCCCCCCCCCCCCAAAGATATATTAATGTCCTAACCCTTCTGATAGGGTCTTTGCAGATATAACCAAATCAAGATGAAGTCTTTAAGGTAGGCCTTTGCTCCATTATGACTGGTGTTCTTACAGGAAGAGAGAAATTCGGACATAGGCTCAGAGGGAAGATTGCCATGGGAAGACTGAGGCAGAGATTGGAGCTTTCCTTCCCCCAGCCAAGGAACACCCGCAGCTACCAGAGCTGGAAGAGGATCCTCCCTTGCAAGCGCCCGGCTGTTACCTTGATTTTGGACTTCTAGCCTCCGGAACTGTAAGAGAAGACATTTGTGCTGTTTTAAGCCACTCAGTTGGTGGTACTTTATTTCGCAATCCTAAAAAATTAACACAGTCACTTTAGTCAACTGTGCAGCCCTGATCCAAATATTTAAAGGGTGTCATATATCCAAAAATAATACTTTGCCCTTTGGCTGAGTTTGTGGGAAGATTTATTTCCCTTATAAATTGTGGGAGTAGGGCCCTGGCCGGTTTGGCTCAACGGTTAGAGCGTCGGACTGCGGTCCAGAGAGACCCAGGTTCGGTTCCCGCTAAGGGCATGTACCTCGGTTGCAGTTTGACCCCGGCCCTGGTTGGTCGTGCGGGTGGCAGCCACTCGATGTGTCCCTTTCACGTCGATGTTTCTCTCTCTCTCTCTCTTCCTCTCTCTCCCTCCCACTCTGTCTGAACAAAAAATGAAAAAATGTCCTCGGGTGAGGATAAAAATAATAATAATAATAATCATAATAATAATAATAATAATAAATTGTGGGAGTAGGTAGCCAATGTCCATATCTCTTGTCAGGAACATACCTGGTGACTACTGCTAATAAAAATCTTCTTAAAAATGGGAGAAGGGGTCTGTTCTTTTTTATCAAAGGTGTATGGTTTACTCACTAATTTCTGGGAAAGGGGAAATTTTCAAAAGGAAGCAAAATTAATTCTTTTAAAACTGGAACTATTGCCCAGCTGGTGTGGCTCAGCAGTTGAGCATCGACCCATGCACCAAGAGGTCACCAGTTCAATTCCTGGTCAGGACACATGCCCAGGTTGTGGGCCAAATCCCCAGTGGGGGGCATGTAGGAGGCAGCCAGTCGATGTTCTCTCTCATTGATATTTCTGTCTCTCTCCCTCTGCCTTCCTCTCTCTCTAAAAAAAATCAATAAAGAAAAAACAAAATAAAACTGGAACTATTGAAGGTCCTTTAAAATGTCTTTTTGTTTTTCTCTACCACAGTTCTCATATTTTTAAAAAGAGAATTTAAAAACAGAAAGGATTTCATACCTACCATTGATCATCATTCATCTTTTTTTTTTAAATTCTTCTGTTCTCATTAGTCTGCTGGAAGGTACTAAAACCTGAAATAAAACCCAAGAAACAGGCACAGTATGCTATCCAAAACATTCTGTTCATTCCCTTTTATGTTTTTATTTAAATATAACTGACATATAACATTGTGTAAGTTCAAGGTGTACAATGTGTCGGTTTGATACATCTGTCTATTTCAGTATAATTATCATCATGGCCTTAGCTAACACCTCCTTCACATCACCTAGTTGCCAACATGGAAGTAGGGAAATCAGGAAAGTGAAGATGTTGCCAGTGGAGTAGAGAAACAGGAGGGGGCCTGGCGTAGTTCTGTAAAGGGCCAGATAGTAAAAGTTGTTGGCTTTGCAGGCTCTATCTTCTCTGTCAAAAGCTGTAGCACAAAAGCAGCTACCACAGATAATATGTAAATACATGGGCGAGACCCTATTGTGATAAAACTTTACCCAAATAGGGAGGGGGATTAAGTTTGACCTGCAGACCGTGGTTTGCCAACCCCTGGTCTACAGACTAATTCAAACACCTTGGTGCTTTCTGATGAGGTTCTCCTTTGGTTTGCACCCAACTTGTAAGTGTGTAACATCCTCTCCAGGGGGATACTGGACCTCTAATGACCTCTTCCCTTCCCAGTTCCTCCAGAAAAGGGTCTCGCTGCAGTCAGTTACAGTGTATAAGAACACATGTGGTCAATGACAGGCATGGAGACTTTACCCCAAGGAGCCTTGTGCTCCCTGACGACGTCCTAAGACCTGCCTCTGCTCCTTGAAACAGTGGAGAAACCCTAGGAATGTCCACGTCACCATGTGTTGACAGACTGCCATAGAAATGTCTTTCTCAGAAACAAAAGTAGTGTGTGAAGCAGGGGGTCCTTACTGCAAGTGTGTCTACATGCAGGAAAGCAGCAGGTAATAATGGCAGGCTGGTGTCACCACCGGACAGATGCTCAAGGGCAGTAGAGTGTATATGAGTGTGGATGAGTGCCTTGTGTTACAAAGAAAGGGGAGAACAGAACATAATATACGCTATCACTGGCCACAGAGGCACATTACTCATGATGTCATCCTGGCCAGTCCTTAGAACCATTCACATGGTCCACAAAACTCACAATGGCCTTGCGCCCACCAATATATGCTCAAAATGTTACTTTCTCCAACAATTCATATGTGAGGTCAAAGATAGACCAGGGATTCCAGTTTCCTGAACTCCCAACGTCCAACTGTCCCCAAGCCCCTGTGCTGTTAGACTCCATCTCAGACCTAACGCACTTCCATTTACAGTGGAGGATTCCATCATGCAAAACTAAAACAAAATAAAAGAGCGCAATTCAGCTCCTATCCTGCCAGTGATATACTGGATCTGTCTCATACCAGCTGGTCAGAGCCAAATGTCAAATTGTCAGAGATTTTGTGAACCCATGGACATCACACTGTAACTTAAAATCAGCCATCTTGGAAGTATTTACTTCACAAGCATCAGCTAATACTACAAATTCTTTCTTTCTCCAGAGAGCTGGGCGTTACACATTTACCAGAATGCCACTGACCCTGTTCCTGCCCTATGGCACCAAGCAACAACGTTCTTAGTTTTTAATCAGATATTCCACCGCTTGATCACCACGTTCCAACTTCTCATTGCTTTCCATTTTGGAAACGACCTGTTTATCATCCTCCCTCTGTCACAGAACAACAGAGAAACAATGGAATCAGCTGCTATATTCCTGCCAACACCTCCTCTGGTCCACACATCAGAGTATCCATCACTCATGGTACTAATACAGCAGTAACAGCCATTATCACTAAGGCTGTTCTCCAGCCCCAACCTACCACCTACAGGGGGCAGATTTTAAAAGTGGGCATTTGAAAATATTTAGTGATAAAAATTTTAATTCTAGACTGAGTCAAAAGGAGCACATTCCCCATAGGAAATAGAAAGTAAGACTCATTCCTCAGACAAGCTGCCTCTGCAGAGAGGAGAGGAGCAGCTGTGAATGTTGGCTTCACGCCAACTTGATAACTTAGGGATGGTCTGCTGCAGTTCATGGAAATTTCAATGTTCACAACTCCACTCTTTAAGATCTCTGGCAGGGATTGTTTATCCCTTGTGGTTTTCAATTGATTTCTCTCTCACAAAAAGGGAAATAAGCCTTGTTCAAAGTGTAAACTTTTCTAGACTACAATTCTAACATAAGAGGATGAATCCTGTTTTTCATCATTTTTATAACTGCACTCCTTTTGCTTTCTTGCTCCATGTTTTTGTGCCTAAAGAGACAGAAAGAAGTACTATACAAGTGCTGATTTATCAATAGATTATTCCTGAAATTTACACATAAATTGTTATTCTGACTAAAAAAATCACTTTCATTAGTCAACCATAATATATAAATGTCTACCACTAGAGATTAATTTCTTTGGTTTAAAAAAGTACTGCGTTAAACCAGTCACATTTTAATAGGAACCAAAGTATCCCAAATGTTAAAAATTTACATTCTTTACACTACAATATTTTCATATCCAGAGTTTTGAGGTCCTGGAAGGCATTAAGATAATACATGTATGAAGCCTAGACTTGCTCAAGAGAGATATTCATGAAGGACACATGGTTCTTTTGAAGTGTCTCTAAAGATGACACCAGGACAAGTTTATCACCATATAGCAAAATAAGAGGGTGGGTAATATGTCCAAGATCACATAGCTAGTAAATGGTAGAACTAAGAGTTGAGCCAAGGTCTATTTCAAATCTCTAGTCTTTATCCTGTATTGTGTTGCTTAGGGGAGTAGAAATGAGGGGTTCGTCTCTGGCAATATGCAACAACCCCAGGAATCATGGCATGTTTTCATCTTAAATGACAGCTACTCCAGACTATGAAAGTGTTAACTGGTGTTCTGCAAAAATCCGTGGCAAGACAAAGCACAATCTAAGGATTCCATTTTCTGTTTCTTGAAACCCATGCATTAGGGAGTGAGAGGAAAGTGATAATAATGGTTTTCAATTAAAAACACTGGTATTAGTTTCCTATG
Organism: Tadarida brasiliensis; assembly: GCA_030848825.1. Taxonomy (NCBI): domain Eukaryota; kingdom Metazoa; phylum Chordata; class Mammalia; order Chiroptera; family Molossidae; genus Tadarida; species Tadarida brasiliensis. The sequence continues at coordinate 61,795,205 of CM061266.1, read as the reverse complement.
GCTGCTATAACAGATTATCATAAACTGGGTGGCTTAAAACAACAAAAAATTATTTCTTCACAGTTCCGGAGACAGAAGTTCAACATCAAGGACCATGCTCTCTCTGGAGGCCCTGGAGGAGGACCCTTTCCTTGCCACTCCCAGCTTCCGGTGGCTGTGGGCGTTGATTGGCTTGTAGCCACGTCTCTCTGCTCCGTCTTCTCATAGCTTTCTCCTCTGTTTGTCTGTGTTGTCTCCTTCTGCGTCTCTCTTAATGAGGATATTTGTGATGGAATTTAGAAACCACCCAGATAATCCAAGGTAACTTCCTCATCTCGAAATGCTTAATTTAATTGAATCTCCAGAGACCCTTTTCTCACATGAGTTATGATTTACAAATTCCAGGGGTTGGGACTTAACATCTTCGGATGGTCATTAGTCAATATATAATACCATAGTACTATATTTGGTGAAATCTGTTTCTCATTCACACACAGGAGAACTATATGTAGTGGTAGTTAGATGATCAGTCTATTTTTGCTTCCTTGGAAAAACTGGACAGGAGACTACCCTTTATCGCCCCACCCCCATATTTCTACCACCCTGCCCACTCTCTATGATACCCCCACTCCACTTTCATCCCCTGCTAAATCGGGCCGTGTTTATAGGGAATTGTTTCTGGAGTGCCGGTTAAGCATAGGCTGTAAGTCACACTGTCCTTAGACACAGGCTACTAGTGCCCCTGCCATGAATCCTACACTCTGGCCTTACCGCTGCTGCACCTTTCCCCACAAGGCCAAGTCCCTGGGTCAGAACTGTCTACCTGGAGCTCTTGCCCTACCCCATCCCATTCTAGATCACATTCTGAGGACCTGTCGTCTTGAAACTCCCTGCCTAACAAGCCCCAAGTCTTTCCTCCCAAAGATGGACTGCATAGACTGGCCAGTGTAGACACCCCTAGCCTCGAGAGATGCCCACGATGAGGCTAGATAAGGTATGGATTCACCTGGATGAAGATCTTGGAACATCTACACACATGCATTCCAGGTCAGAGCCAGGTATGAAAAGTGAAGGTGGGAGGCCCATGGGCTGCATTCTTCTGTTCATTCTTTGGCCCCATACCCTGCAAATGGCAGAGGTGGACCTGGCCCTGAGGACGGGGATTGAGGTAAAACCAGGCAGGGCTTTGAGCTGCCCTTTGGCTTCTTTATGACATGACTAGAGACAAGAGAACACCAGGAATTTGGGAATAGCTAAGTAACTACTCTGCTTATTTAACTTCTAATAAATGCTAAAAATATATATAATGTTTGCCTTAATATGTTAATAGCCATAATAATGTTTCTACTTTTTGACTCAATAATTTTGCTTCCTCAAATTTAGTCTGTAAAAATATTTCAATATACAAAAACAGCTTTATATATAGATTTTTATCCCCCAGTTGTTGTTTTTTTTTTTAAGATAATAAAACTGAAGCATTCCAAATGCCCAGTGTAAGACACGTGGCTAAACAAAGTGGAATATTGAAATTAACATAAAGGAGCTTATAAAAACAACACTTACACATTTATTTAAATAACTTATAAATCCTTATAATGTTAAATAAAAATAAAAGAAATGAGATACAAAATTTTAACTACAAAATGGTCTCGACTATGTGGAATTCTAGAAAGAAATGATTTCAAGAAAGTAATCAAAATGTTAACTACCCACAGAAGTAGGATTCTGGATTATTTGTATTACACTGAATTTAATTAACACATTGTCTCCAATAACATATTACTTTTACAGCCAGATTTTTTAAAGCAACATTAAAAAGAAAACACTAAAACCACTTCAACATATGTTTATCATTTCCTTTCCAAAACCACACTAGATGACAGCAGAGTTTTTTGTTTTTTTTAAGGGCATAAACCCACAAAGAAAAAGAGAACAGGAAAGGAGACAACAGCAAATAGAAATTTGGAAAAGAGCAATCTGGTGAATAACAGGTGATTGATGACACGGAGCTCAGAAAAGTGACCTTCCTCACCCGCAGCAGGGGGAAGCCAGGCTGATCCACGGGAAAATTCCTGATTCTCAGGAGCTGTAGACACCCTGTTATTACATGAGAGTGGGAGTACAAATGGTCTATAAAAATAAGAGGACAGATTGCAAATCTGTAAAAACTGCATTTAGGACCCCAGAAGTCTCACCCTACCCAACGGAAGACAGAAGTTTACTGTCTAAAAAGAGTGAACCAGAAAGATTCTGAGCTGAAATGCCTAGGCAGACCTGAGAGTTGGCATGTTGTATTGAAAATATGGACATTAACTAAATGGTGACATCTCTGTTAGCTTCCTCCAGAATGTAGGTAGAAAGGCTTTCGTCATTCAGACAGGAAACTGACCAAACCAAGAGAAAAGACTTACCTGTACTGACTGGTGGGGGTTCCTCCAGAAATAAGCCATCCATTGATAAGCCCTTTACATTTACAGCCACTTATCAGCCAACGTTGTATTACCTCGTTCTTAAAAATGAGTGGATGCCAGGGACCATGTCATTTGAGGAAATTCTCCATCATAAAAGAGAGAAATTAAGACATCCGAAAAGTAAAACATAATTCAGGAGAAACAGAAATACTGCAGTAAGCAAATAGAAAGTTAGAATAAACTATAATTGAAACCCTCCGAGGGGTAAGGTAGTACACTTACTCAACAAAATAAAAACACAAGATTATAAATCTAAGAGCATTGAGAGAAGAAAGATCTTTGCACTGTAAAAACAATAGGATAGCAAAACGAAAATCTCAACAACAACAAAAGGTTTGGAAGCAAAGTGACCCGTCGCAGGACGAGTGGTTGAGCCGATCCTCAGCCCTGAGTTCCAGTGTTCCTCTCCCTGCCTTCCATCAATGCCTGGCCCCAGCGTGTTTTTAAGGATGTTTTCAGGAATTCGTCCAGGGCCTTCCAAGCCTCTTTTAGCACTGTATATCAAAGCACTCTGATTTTGATGAAACTTCGTTGTTAGACTCTGCCATTTATCTGGAAATAGAAGGACAGATTTTCTCTCGCCTCTATTTCCCCCTCATTCTTAAATGCATTCTATGTGATAATTTTATACCAACTGTCCATGCGGTGTTTTACTTTCTTTTCCCAGGCGGCACAAAATTGACTCTACTTTGATAGCCTTTGGAAATGGTGACCAGAATTAGGAAGAGGTATTGACATGCTCCCAGAGGCCATCCACAGCTCCAGCAGCAATGTTCACCAGCACCAGCCAGCTCCATCCACAGGTGCAGCCCCACCCTGCACCACGTTTTGCTCAGCCCTTCAGTCTCTCCACGATCATTAATTACCCACTCTTTCAGCACATTCGCAATGCATTTGTAGGTGCTGCCAACACCAGCCTGTCTCCTTTCATGTGGTTGTTTGAAATGTTCACAGCAGCCAAAGCTCAGATTTAATCATGTAATTCTGAGGCACTTCCTCTTACAAAGTGCAACAGCATTTAAGTACAGTATGACAGATCTGGGACTATGACAACACTGTTGATCAGTGCTGTTCTCACAAAGGTTCATCTTTGTGAAAAGTCAAATTCCTGGTTTTAAAGAGCTGTTAGACGACTTGTTTTTATTGTCACTCTACATATACTGGAGTTCTAGAAGAACCAAATATACAATGATGAAACTGGTTTCTAGTTGCATTGTAGCAGAAGCATTATATAAAATAAAAGTTCATTAAAATAGATGTGCCTTAAAAAGGTAGGGATGAGAAAGTACAACACCTGAATCCATAAAACAAATGTGCTAGAGGAAGTCATTCACTTCACTAAAATGTCTAATCAATTAGAATTTGTCAAAAATAAAATCCTGGTCCTCTTAAACCACACTCACATACTTTGCAATGTTTTAACTACAGACTTTGGAGCACATACGTTTACTTTGACAAGAGCTACAATATTTATCAGATAGACTTCCCAAAATAATTTTGTACATATTGTCTCATTTGATCTCATTTACAACTCTGTTAAGTATGCAGAGCAGCTCTTACCTCCAATTTATAGATGGTGAAATGATGTGTTATAATGAGTGAAAACAGGCTTCCTTCAAATAAATGTTTCTCCTTTGCACATACCAATGCTTCTGCAGTACCTAAATCTAGAAGGAGCTCAACAAATGTTTCGGGGGGGCGGGGGGGGAGGCGGGGAATACCTAAAGAAAATATTTACTTCAAAGTTATAATCTAAGGAATTTAAAAGAATAATGTTTGCAAGAATAACACATGGTGAAATACTGATGCAGCAAGGGTTTGATTCTTTTAGCTTCCTGGAAGAGACAAAGTCTCTTCACTCAAACTCTGAACCTAAGTCACCCCTTGGGTGAAAGATCAGTCTAGCTTACTGTATTCTTTTTAATATCTCCAGCTCAGAAATCAACAAGGTAAATAAGGTAAAATCGAACTAATTCTGGGCTACTTAGTGAATAAGTAGTATAATCTGAAGTACTGACAGCTATTAAAGAAACAGTTCTATTATTTTTCAGTTCTTCAAAGCAACTCGAAGGATGCCAACAATATGACTTCATTGGAGAAATCAGAAGAACACCGTTAGCTCTGTGACAGGGGCGGTCACACTGCTTGGTGATCATCTGTTTTCATGTATAATCATCTCCACTTTCCGCCCCCACGGTAGGGTCTGGATCTCATTCATCTTGGTACCACCAAAGCCTGTCTGGTCCATGTATTAAAGAGACTCAATAACTATTTCATTAGCAGGTTAATTAATGAATAAATAAGCTGACACTGAATAGTTGTTGGCTATATCTTGGCAGAGAGTATAGCACAGGCTGCAGAGTTAGAAAAATGTGGATTCACTTTCCAGCTCCGCCGGACACTAGCTGTGTGGTCTTATGTTTCTCAACCTGAGTCCCTCTTGTCTCAACTGTAAAATAAGAGTAACAGTGGGTAATACTGCTTACCTATAGGGTTGCTCTGACAAGGAAATGAGAGAAAAAGGTAAGCATTTTAACTGTTTTCCCTGATACTTTGTATATACTACAAATTTACCTTATGAAAATTTGTTTTACCAAACAAGATACACTTTATAACCTAAAATAGCATAGCCCTGAATAATCAAGTCCTGAAATCGTAGAGTTCAAATTAAAGGCACTGTCCTCTTTTAATATACAAGGTATGGAATGATTGATTAAAAGTGATGCCAGTGACCATTAATTAAAATTTAAAAATGAATAATGTCTGTTACCATCCAGTAAAACATCTCCCTGAATATGGCTTTGAAGTCAGTTTGATTCTTCATTTTATTTAGTGGATACTCATTGGCTCCTTTAAGATGAATAACTTTGTCCCAGTAACTTGTTGAAATTTGGACTCTGAGGTTATTAAATGACAGCAATTTCTACATAGGAAAAGTATGGCTCATGAAATAGCTTGGAAACCAAGTTTAAGGCCAAAATTCATGGAAAGAAACAAAAACAAAATATTGCAAAACCTCCATGGGAATTCCCTATTAGCATCATCGCAGAGGATGATAACCGGGCCTGGTGTGATTTCTACTTCCCTGCAAGCCCTCCGACAATGAAAATGTCATGCTGAAAAACTTGGCAACTGCGTTAGGGAAAGGTAAGGTGCCCAGATTACTGGAAAATATTTTGACATTTAAGTGACCCTTCCATTCTATTTTACCAAAAAAAAGTTCCAGTTAAGCTCAGAGCTTTCCCTTTATTTCCTCTCCTGACCCTGGAAATCGAGCTGTGAACGCTGAATGCTATGCCTGCTGGCTGACCTGCCTCCCCAGAAGATCAGAGATGATGCAAGTTGCTGCTTTTTATGAAGTTTATCACCATTTCCCACAGCACTGCCCTCACTCCCCTTGGCTGTGGCCCAGCACAGATGCTCACTTCAGCTCTCGGTACACAGGGAGGAGTCTAATCTTGGAAGATTCAGGTCCTGCTTTTGCTACTATTTCATTGTGTAGTGTTGAGTAAGCCTCTTCATCCCACTCTGTTTTCTTCTCTGTTAAATGAGGACGTTGCAACAGGTGATTTCTGAGGCCCCTTCCCGCTCCAATATTCTGCAGTGTTTGCTTTTGTGCTCAGAAGTGAAGGAAGAAGGTAGAGTTTGTGTTAATGATGTGATTTCTCCAATGCAGCCAGCTGTCCCCTGCTTTCAGTGGAAACCCAAGTGCTGGAATAGAATAACCAAATGATCCGAGGCTCGAGTGGAGACTCCACAGCTACTCAGCTCCAGAGTTCAGAAATGAGACACAGACCCGGGCAAGCTCAGGCAGGCTCTGGCAGCACAGACAGAGTTTGATTTCCAGACTTATTTGAAAAATACTGGGCAAACGGCACTTTTATTTCCTCTCTAGTGCTAATTAGGAGTCTTTCTTTGCAAGTAGTAGGAATTATACCAGAGTAGCTTGCGGAAAAAGGCAGAAATGATTATACAAATACCATCTGGACCTAGGAAGGAACTGGGACTGTGAAGTACTCGCCTAAGTCTCTGGTCTCCACTTTATTCGACATATCACCTCCTCTTCCTTCCCTCCTCCTGTTTTTCTCCTCCTCCCCCACACCCCTCTCCTTTTCCTTCCCAATAGGCTTGATCTACTCTCCATCCACATAGAGAAATATAAACCCACCACTGCTCCTGACTTTATGTGTTACAGTTTTACTCACATCTAGAGGAGAACTGGCTTCTCTGAATCCGTTTCCAATTCGCCTGGAAAGAGATGCTGAATGGACCAGCTATCTACGCCTTGTCCAAACTGTGGCCAAAAAAGTTGGCAGGGATGGGTGGGGCTTTGGGGAGGCATGTGAACAGATGACAGTTCTGAAACTTCACCTGTTCTTCTTACACTCTTCTCACATTTAAAACACACTTCAATCACTGGCTTTCATTTGTCCATCTGAATTTGGATATATGAATGTTCAACCTCACTCACCTTCATAATATAGCTAATGGCCAAAATATGTTTTTAAACAGTTAAGGTTGATTATATATATATATATATATATATATATATATATATATATATATCTCATATACATATAGTAGTGCTATGCAATTAAGCATAGTCACATTTAAAATGAGAGGTCTTTAAATACATTTCCAAATCTGACTTGATTTAGTTGCTGCCATTTGGTTCTTATAATTCAGAATGCTGGACTCCAGAGATGATTTCCTCTAGAATTTCTTCCTGAAATAATTCACTCTTAATCAACATGAAATATTGTGCCTGAGTTCCCTAATAGGTTATGTTTATAGCTTGTATGATATGAAGGTTCCAAATTGATGATAGCTTCAGGAATTAAAAGAAGAGGGAAAGAAATGGCCAGAGATATTTTATTTAAACACTTTTTTCCTCAGGTAGCATCAAAGAAATAATTGTTGGTTCCTCTGGGTGATTTATAGAGCCATTCCTTTCTTAGCTACCAAAGCATATCAATTTATTTCTACTTAATCATTTATTCACTCAGCAAGGACTTATTTGTTGTCTACCCTGCAAAAATAATAACTAGGTAGACTCTTGCTCTCACATGTAGTCGGATCGGTCATTTGTTACCAAGAGAAGAATGTCCCACCATGCTCAATTATGAGTCACTTAAGATTCATTAAACATTTTCACAGTGTTATGTTTTTTATTCCTGAATAAAAAAGCATGTGTTGTAAAAAATTCAAATGATAGAGACATAAATAAAGCAGAAGGTAAAAGGCTCCTGTAATCACATTCTTTCATCTCTTACCAGTTTGCTTGTAAATTGTGACAGTTTTTTCCTGTGCATATACTAATACAGATTACATGTGCATATAATTCACAAATATAAAACTATATATTATATAAATATGCAGACACATATACCTATTTTTATAATAGAATCAAAATATACATATTGTTTTACAACTAGTTCTCATCGTTTATTAATGTAGCATAAATTTTTTTTTCTTTACTGTTGAAAGTATTACAGGTATCTTTCTTCTCCCCCCCATTGACACCCTCATCCTATTCTTATCTACCTCAGTCTTTTAAAAGGCAACACGATAGTCTGTCATTTGAATATTACAAATGTCTTTCAATCTCCTAATTATACCCATTTTAGGTCATTTTCATTTTTCTACACAAACAATGCTATTATGAACACTTACATGTATATCTTTGTTCACTTACGTTAACATTTCTAAAGAACAAAATCTTAGAAAGAGAGTTGCTCAGTCAGAGGGTATATACAGTTATCAGTCAAGTAGTAACTGCCAAATTGCTTTTCAGACAGCTTTTACCAAATTATAACCGCACCTAGAGTTCACGGCAACGCCTGTTCCCTATGCTCTGGCCAACACTGGGTGTCCAATAGATCAGTGCTATTTGTCCAGATGAAAAAACGTTACCCCAATGTTTTAATTTGCACTTCTTGGCAACATATATTTACCTCTTTGTGGGGGGGGTTCTTCTGGCACTACCAATTTATTATTCTTTGCTCATTTTTCATTACTAGCCCTTTTCTGCTGATTTTAGTACGCTATCGCTGTTGTTCACCCTTCATGTCTGCATGCATATTGCCTTTTGTATAACCTTTCTTGGTTTTCAATTGTCTTTTTTTTTAATCCTCACCCGAGGTTATTTTTTTCCATTTTCTTCAGATAGAGTGGGAGGGAGGGAGAGAGAGAAACATCAACATGGGAGAGACACATCAACTGGTTGCCTCCCGCACAACCCCAACCAGGGCCGGGGACAAACCGCAACCGAGGTACATGCCCTTGACCAAAATCAAACCCACAACTCTTTGGTCTGTGGGCCGACACTCTACCCGCTGAGCCAAACCGGCCAGGGCAAGAAGTAGAGCATGGACATCATTGAAGGGCCATTATTCTGTCTACCATACTTTCACTCAAAAGATTATAAACATCGTTACCCATATCATCTTCTATATTGGATTTCAATTTTTATCCTTAGAAAAATCTGGACTTCATTTCAGTATAGCATATCATTTATTTAAACCTCATAAAAATAAATAAATAAACTAACTTCTCTTATATTTCTAGTGCTTTTCTTTCCTTGTTTCTTCCATTTTAACAATAAGCTTACTGAACTCTCATACATTAGATAGATAGGATGGAGAGATAGACGATAGACAGATAGATGGATAGATAGATAAACAAAAGCACTCTTGACCCTGTAACTCTCTCTAGATGCCACTCCCCACACTCCTACCCAACTGCTTCCCAGTTGAGCTCCTTTGGGACTCAGTCTGCATTCCTGGCAACCTGACCTCTCCTTTTACCATTCAGACATTGGAATTAAGCTTCTCTCACAGCACAACTCTCACTGACTCTCCCAAGTGTCCTCCAGCCCTGTCTCATTCTTTATCCTAATTGCCGCAGCCAAAATGTTCTTCACAAAATTCACTTCCTGCTTAAAACCCATAAAAATGTCCCCGCTGCCTGCAGGATGCACTGCGGACTCCACGGTGAGATGGACCTGACCCTGCAGGTTGGAGCCAGTGAGGACCTCTCCAGGTGTCCCTCTGCCTACCCCACGCTCTAGGCACACTGAGCACTTCGCAGTCTGGGAGCTCCCAATGCCTTTCACTTTCAGCCTTCTGATCCTTGTACCCCTATACCTGGATTACCCGCCCTTCTCCATATCTGGCAAGCAAAGGGCCACCAAGACTCAACTCAAGTGTTGCCTCCTTCCTGGAATCTCTCCTGACCAGCCTCCTTACGTCCCAACCCACATCTCATAGACCAGCCTTATTATTACCTCTCGGTACCTTTTTTATAGTAGTCTCCCCTTATTCATGGTTTCATTTTCCACTGTTTTCGTTACCCACTGTCAACCACAGTTCAAAAATATTAAATAGAAAATTCCAGAAATAAACAATTTATAAGTTTTAAATTGTGTACCATTCTGAGTAGCGTGATGAAATATCGCCCTGGTTCCTTCTGTACCACCCGGGACATGAGCCATGTCTTTGTTCAATGTCTCCACACTGTGCATGCCCCCCCGTTAGCCGTCTCAGTCATCAGATGGCTGTGTTGGCAGTACTTGTGTTCAAGTAACCCTTATTTTATTAATAACGGCTCCAAGCCATTCACTTTTATTACAGCATATTGTTATAGTTGTTCTATTTCATTATTCATTATTCTGTTTTACCATTACTGTGCTTAATTTATAAATTAAACTTTATCATATATATGTATGTATAAGAAAAAGCATAGTGTATATATATAGATACATATAGATAGATAGATAGAGATATACACATACAGAGATATATAGATATAGATAGATGATGGATAAATAGATTAGATGGAGAGATAGATAGATGATAGATAGATAGATAGATAGATAGATAGATAGATAGATAGATAGATAGATAGATAGACAGATTATAGATATATAGAGATAGACATACATCTATATTGATATACAGGGTTTGGTACTACCCATGGTTTCAGGCATCTGCTGGGAGTCTTGCATCATAACCTCCACAGAAAAGGAAAGACTACTGTATTCTGGAACTGTAGACATTCGGAGGACAGTACAAGGGATTGTTTGGGAGGGTTTTTATACTCTCTAAAACTTTTTTTTTTAAAACAGGGCATTTTAAGTTATGAGTAGTTATTAAAAGCCAGGGGTGTACCAGGCTTAGTTCTTATCCAGTAGACTAACAAATACAAATGATGTAACCAATTCACTTATCAACTTATCTGATTAAACAAAATACATTTCATAGAAATGATTTTAAATGCACTGCAGATAGAAACAACATATTTTTTATACTTATAGATCTTATGTTACCTAAATAATTATTGATTGAAAACCGATAAGGTAAATAGAAGTTAGAAGACCACCAGTTATTTCTTTAATTTAGTCAGCAAAGAAGAAAAACATGCTGTTGCCATGTTGAAATGGGTTTCGGCATTCAATGCACAACTCCTGTTGCGAAACTAACATAGCCCATCTATAATCGTAACTTTTTTGTTTTAATCTTGTATCAAATCACCGTTATACTTATTATAATTTGAAGATTAGTTTCAGTTTCAAAGTAAGTTTAATTTAATACTTCAGTCCCATGGCCACACCTTCTTGATCTGGGGTGGGTGAGAATCAGTGCAATTAAATATTAGTTAGAGGAACAAAACATAAACAGAATAGTTTAATCTATCTCGTAGTGCCTCAAGAATAGTCAGCAAGCAATGCACAAAACAATGAATTAATAAATGTGCACAGAGGGCCTGGCAATCTTGTGTACCTATTAACTCTCACCTCACTGCAAACCTCCGTCCCACTTACTTTCAAGATGGATATGCAAAGCAATGGAAGAAATCAACCTAACTCAAGAGCATAGATTTTGAAATGACAAAGGTCTGTGTTCAAGTCTATGTTCCGTGTGATCTTAAGAAAGGTATCTCTGAGCCTCAGTTTCCTTATCTCTCCTTCAGAGAGGCTTGTTAGAATTACCAAATGAGGCAATACGTGAAGAGCACATGACAGATGCTGAGCAAAGACTAGTTTTGATCCCACCCTGCCCCCCACTGAATCCCCCCCTTTCTGTGTCTCTTAGTCTCTCTCCTTTGTCTCCAATAGGGGAGATAAGACCTAGAATATGGTAATATAAAAGATACTATATGGAAAACTGATTTAAACTTTTTTTTGCTGTAACCAATCATCTTAACTACTTTGTCCCTTCATAGCCTTTTATCTGAATGTTACAAAGGATTTTACAACCAAGAATTATGATACATAATTGATCATTACAATAGCTGAAGCTTAGGCGCTGAATGATTTGTCAATTTTCTGATGATCCTCATAAAACCAGCAGTCTAGTGATTTTTTTACATTATAGACTTCACCTTTATTTTTTATTTATTTTATGTATTTATTATTTATTTATTTATTTTTCTCTTTATTGATTTTAAAGAAAGAGGAAGGGAGAGGGAGAGAGAGAGAGAAACACCGATGAGAGAGAACATCGATTGGCCGCCTCTTGCATGCCTCTGACTAGGAATTGGGCTCATAACCTGGGCATGTGCCCTGACTGGGAATTGAACCAGCGACCTCTTGGTGCATGGGTCGATGCTCAACCACTGAGCCACACTGGCCAGGATATTTATTTTTTATTGAATTTTTTGAAGTGACATTACATTAGTTAATAAAATTATAGAGATTTCAGGTGTACAATTCTATAATACATCATCTGTATATTGTATTGTGTGTTCACCACCCCAAGTCAAGTCTCCTTCCATCACCATGTATCCTCTCTTTACCCTCTTTTACCTCCCTCCACCCCACTTTCCCTCTGGTAATCACCAAACTGTTGTCTGTGTCTATGAGTTTTGTTCTTTTTTTGCTTAATCCTTTCACATTTTTCACCGAGCCTCCCAAATACCATCCCCTCTGACAGCTGTCAGTCTGTTCTCTGTATTTATCAGTCTTTTCTATTGTGATTGTTAGTTTATTTTGTTCATTAGATTTCACATACCAGTGAAAGCATATGGTATTTGTCTTTCTCTGACAGGCTTATTTTACTTAGCATAATACTCTCCACGTGCCCATGCAGTCGCAAAGGAGAAGATTTCCTTTTTCAGGGCTGAGGAGTATTCCATTGTGTAAATGTGCTGCAGCTTTTTTTTTGTTTTGTTTTGTCAGTTGATTTACTCATGGGCACTTGAGCTGCTTCCAAATCTTGGCTATTGCAAAAATGCTGCAATGAACATAGGGGTGCATATATACTTTCAAATTAGTGTTTCAGGTTTCTTCAGACATATTCCCAGAAGTGGAATTGCTGGGTCATTAGGCAGTTCCATTTTTAATTTTTTGAGATAACTCCATACTGCTTTCCACAGTGGCTGCATCAGTCTGCATTCCCACCAACCATGCACTAGAGTTCTCTTTTCTCCATATCCCCACCAACACATGTTTATTGATTTTTTGATGATAGCTATTCTGACAGGTGTTAGATGATATATCATTGTTGGTTTAATTTACATTTCTGTGATGATTAGTGATGTTGGGCATCTTTTTATATGTCTGTTGACCATCTGTATGTCCTCTTTGGAGATGTGTCTATTCAGGTCCCTTGCTCATTTTTAATTGGATTGTTTGGGGGGCGGGTTGGTGTTGAGGTTTATAAGTTTTTGGGTTTCTTTTGGCCTTCTTTTTTTTATTATTTATTTATTTATTTTTTATTAATTTATTTTTGTTACAGATGTTTCTCCTTTTTCCCCCATTGTCACCCTCCTCCTCATCCCTCCCTGCCCCGTCCCCAGTTTTGTTGTCCATGTCCATTGGTTATGAGTACATGAGTACAAGACCTGTAGTTCATCACTCCCTCCCCCACCCCCTCTTCTGGCAATTGTCAGTCTGTACCCTATTTCCACGTCTCTGGGACTACCCTGTTCCTCAGACTGTTATGTTTATTATATTCCAGAAATAAGTAAGATCATATGATATTTGTCTTTCTCTGCTTGGCTTGTTTCACTTAGGATAATAGTTTCCAGGTCCTCCCATGTCGTCGCAAAGGATAAGAGATCTTTCTTTCTTACAGCTGCATAGTACTCCATTGTGTATATGTACCACCGCTTTTTTATCCATTCGTCTACTGATGGACACTTGGGCTGTTTCCAGATCTTAGCTATTGTAAATAGCGCTGCTATGAACATGAGGGTACATGTATTCTTTCTGATTGGTGTTTCAGGCTTCTTAGGATATATTCCTAGGAGTAGGGTCACTGGGTCATATGGTAATTCAATTTTTAATTTTTTGAGGTAACACCATAGTGTTTTCCATAGTGACTGCACGAGACTGCATTCCTACCAGCAGTGTACTAGAGGCCCCTTTTCTCCACACCCTCGCCAACACTTGTTGTTTGATGATTTGTTGATGGCGGCTATTCTGACAGGTGTGAGGTGATACCTCATTGTTGTTTTCATTTACATCTCTCTGATGATTAGTGATGTTCAGCATTTCTTCATATGTCTCTTGGCCATTTATATGTCCTGTTTGGAGAGGTGTCTATTTAGCTCCTCTGCCCATTTTTTAATTGGGTTCTTTGTCTTCCTTTTGTTGAGTTGTATGAGCACTCTATATATTTTGGAAATTAATCCCTTATCTGATATATCATTGGCAATTATGCTCTCCCATACAGTGGGTTGCCTTTCCACTTTGATGGTTGTTTCTTTTGCTGTGCAGAAGCTTTTGAGTTTGATGTAGTCCCATGTGTTTATTTTTTCCTTTGTTTCTGTTGCCTTAGGTGATATACCAGTGAAGATTCTGCTGCGTATGATGTCCGAAATTTTGTTGCCTACATTTTCTTCTAGGATTTTTATGGATTCATGAGTCACATTTAAGTCTTTTATCCATTTTGAGTTTATTCTAGTGTATGGTGTAAGATGATGGTCTAGTTTATTTTTTTGCATATAGCTGTCCAATTTTCCCAACACCATTTATTAAAGAGGCTGTCTTTATTCCAGTGTATGCTCTTGCCACTTTTGTCGAATATTAATTGAGCATAATGTTTTGGGTCAATTTCTGGGTTCTCTGTTCTATTCCATTGATCTATGTGCCTGTTCTTGTGCCAGTACCAGGCTGTTTTGATTACAGGAGCTTTGTAGTATAACCTGATGTCTGGTATTGTGATCCTGCCTACTTTGTCCTTCTTTTTCAAGATTGCTGTAGTCATTCGGGGTCTTTTTTGGTTCCATATGAACTTCTAAAGCATTTGTTCTAGTTCTATGAAATATGTTGTTGGTATTTTGATGGGGATTGCGTTAAATCTATAGATTGCTTTGGGTAGTATGGACATTTTAATGATGTTAATTCTTCCAATCCATGAACAAGGTATGTGCTTCCACTTTTTTATATCTTCCTCTATTTCTTTTTTCAATGTCCTGTAGTTTTCTGCAAATAGGTCCTTTACTTCTTTGGTTAAGTTTATTCCTAGGTATCTTAATTTTTTTGCCACGATAATAAATGGGATTGTTTTTTTAGTTTCTCTTTCTGTGAGTTCATCATTGGTGTATAAGAATGCCATCGATTTCTTGACGTTAATTTTGTATCCTGCTGCTTTGCCAAATTCATTTATTAAGTCTAGTAAATTTTTGATGGAGTCTTTAGGGTTTTCTATGTATAATATCATGTCATCTGCGAATAATGACAGTTTCACTTCCTCCTTTCCAACTTGGATCCCTTTTATTTTTTCTTCATGTCTGATTGCTGTGGCTAAGGCTTCTAGTACTATGTTAAATAAGAGTGGTGAAAGTGGGCATCCTTGTCTTGTTCCTGTTCTTAAGGGAAATGCTTTTAGTTTTCGTCCATTGAGTATGATGTTGGCTGTAGGTCTTTCATATATGGCCTTTATAATGTTGAGATATGATCCCTCTATTCCCAAATTGCTGAGTGTTTCTGTCAGAAATGGGTGCTGGATTTTGTCAAATGCTTTTTCAGCATCTATTGATATGATCATGTGGTTTTCATCTTTTATTTTGTTTATGTGATGTATCACATTTATTGATTTGCGAATATTGTACCTTACATCCCTGGGATGAATCCCACTTGGTCATGGTGAATAATTTTTTTGATGTATTGCTGGATCCGATTTGCTAGTATTTTGTTCAGGATTTTGGCATCTATGTTCATCAGGGATATTGGCCTGTAGTTTTCTTTCTTTGTAGTGTCTTTTTCTGGTTTTGGAATTAGAATTATGCTGGCCTCATAAAACGAGTTTGGAAGTCTTCCTTCTTCTTGAATTTTCGGGAATAGTTTGAGGAGAATGGGTGTTCGTTCTTCTTTGAATGTTCGATAAAACTCCCCCGTGAAGCTGTCAGGGCCTGGGCTTTTGTTTGCTGGGAGGGTCTTGATTACATCTTCAATTTCCTTCATTATTATTGGCCTGTTCAAGTTTTCTATCTCTTCCCGGTTCAGTTTTGGGAGACTATGTGTTTCTAGAAATGTGTCCATTTCACTTAGATTGTCAAATTTGTTGCCATATAAATGTTCATAGTATTTGTTAACAATCCTTTGTATTTCTGTGGTGTCAGTTGTTACTTCTCCTCTTTCATTTCTGATTTTGTGTATTTGTGTTCTCTCTCTTTGTTTCTTGGTGAGTCTAGCTAAGGGTCCATCAATCTTGTTTATCTTTTCAAAAAGCCAGCTCTTTGTTTCATTGATCCTTTGAATTGTTTTTTTGGTCTCCATGTCGTTTATTTCTGCTCTGATCTTTACTATTTCCTTCCTTCTACTTGCTCTAGGATTTTCTTCTTGTTTACTTTCTAGTTCTTTAAGTTGTGAGGTTAGGTAGTCAATTAGAAATTTTTCTTCTTTCTTGAGGTGGGCCTGTAGTGCTATGAATTTCTCTCTTAGAACTGCTTTCGCTGCATCCCATAGATTTTTTGTTGTGGTGTGTTCATTTTCATTAGTTTCCAGGAAGTTTTTAATTTCTTCCTTGATCTCCATGGTAACCCATTCATTGTTCAATAACATGCTATTTGGCCTCCATGTCGTCAAATGTCTTTGCATGTTCTTGTTGCAATTGATTTCTAGTTTCATGACATTGTGATCTGAGAAGATGCTTGATATGATTTCAATCTTCTTGAACTTGTAGAGACTTAGTTTGTGCCCTAACATATGGTCTATCTTTGAGAATGTCCCATGTGCACTTGAGAAGAATGTGAATTCTGCAGTTTTGGGGTGTAATTCTCTGTATATACCTATTAAATCCATTTGATCTAGTGCTTCATTTAGAATTTCTGTTTCCTTATTAATTTTTTGTCTAGATGATCTATCCAGTGATGTCAGTGGGGTGTTGAAGTCTCTTGCTATGATTGTATTGCTGTCAATTTCTCCTTTGAAGTCCTCCAGAAGATTTTAAATATATTTTGGTGCTCCTATATTGGGTGCATATATGTTTACCAAGGTTATATCTTCCTGTTGGATAGACCCTTTCAATATTATGTAGTGGCCTTCTTTGTCTCTAGTTATGGTCTTCAATTTGAAATCTAATTTATCAGATATGAGTATTGCTACCCCAGCTTTTTTTTTCCTTTCCGTTTGCTTGGAAGATTTTTTTCCATCCCTTTACTTTCAACCTATGTGAGTCTTTTGTTGTGAGGTGGGTCTCTTGTAAACAACATATACGTGAATCATGCTTTCTTATCCAGTCAGCTACTCTGTGTCTTTTTATCAGATCATTCAATCCATTTACATTTAAGGTGATTATTGATATGTACTTATTTATTGCCATTTTTTATCAGTGTGGTTCTATTTTTCTTCCTAATTCTTCTACTAATTACAGCAGTCCTTTTAACATCTCTTGCAGTGCTGGTTTGGTGCTAATATATTCCCTTAGCCTTTTTTTTGTCTGGGAAGCTCTTTATTTGACCTTCTATTTTGAATGATAACCTTGCTGGATAGAGTAGTCTTGGATTCAGATCCTTGTTTTTCATGACCTTGATTACTTCATGCCATTCCCTTCTGGCCTGTAGTGTTTCTGTTGAGAAGTCAGATGATAGCCTTATGGGGGTTCCTTTGTGGGTAACCTGTTGTTTATTTCTTGCTGTCTTTAGGATTCTCTCTTTGTCTTTAATTTTTGGCATTTTAATTATTATGTGTCTTGGTGTGAGCCTGTTTGGGTTCTTCTTACTTGGGGCTCTCTGTGCTTCTTGAACTCGAATGCCTTCTTCCTTCACCAGGTTAGGAAAGTTTTCTGTCACTATTTCTTCAAATATATTCTCTAACCCTTGCTCATTTTCTTCTTCTTCGGGGACTCCTATGATGCAAATGTTATTACGTTTCCAGTTGTTCCACAGTTCTCTTAAGCTATCTTCCTGTTTTCATTATTGTTTTTTTTTTTGGTTTTCTGATTGATTGATTTTTTCTACTCTGTCTTCTAATTCACTGATCCGGTCCTCTGCTTCCTCTACTCTGCTGGTCAGTCCTTCCAATGTGTTCTCTATTTCTGCTATGTCATTCTTTATTTCCACTTGGTTGGTTTTCATGGTGTTGATATCCTTACTCATGCTGCTTAGTTTCCTCAAGATCATGGCTGTGAACTCTACCTCTGATAATTTGCTTAACTGCATTTCATTTATCTCATCTTCGGTAGAGTTCTCTTGTTCTTTCATTTGGGATCTGTTTCTTTGTTTCACCATTTTTGCTATCTCAGTGGGTTTTGGAGCCTGCCAAATTTTCCCTGTGGGTGTTGGTGTTCTGCTATTTGTGGCTCCCTGTACTGGGTTTGGATGAGCGTGGAGGGCCCTCCTTCAACACCACTGTCAAGTCTCACTTTCCTGTGTAGATTTGCAAGCTCAGGAAAGGTTCAGTTATGCTCTAGCTTTTTGCCTGGAGGCTGTTAGCCTCAGTTACTTGAAAAGCCTTAGGATCTCAGTTGAATGAGAAACTCCCTCAGGTGTTTATAGTGTAAGAGGATTTCCGGAGGGTGGGGCCGCTGCTGGTTGTTAATGAGCCTCAATTTGCATTTCTTTACCTCTTTACTTCACCTGGGAATCTCCGAGGGAGGGGCTGCCACAGCTCTGGGAAGGTTTAAATTGGGCTGCTGTTTGTGTAACCGGGAAGGAGCAGGCTGGCCACCACCGTCCTTTGTGGCCACAGCTCATCACAAACTCTGAGCACCTTCTAAATCCCAGGTGTCCCCACAGAGTTCCAGTCCAGTCCACCCTCCCTCTGCCGGAGCCCCAGGTGAGTGGCTATAGCTATTTAGCGCTCTGTCCCGGCCCTCTGCGCTGTGGAGCAGCTTGGGGTCTTAACCCCAAGGGCAGGCACCTCCACTGCTCACAGCTAAGGCTGCTGCTGTCCGTGGGCTCCCAGCCCGCCACCCTCCGCAGATCCTACCAGGCTCATTCAGTGTCCCTGGTTGTATGATCCTCTCTCGCTGATTTTCTGTTGCTTTTTCCCCATGATTTGTCTTTATTTTAGTTTTAATTCCCGTTTGATCCTGGGAGATCATCTGTGTAGCTTCCATTCACTCCACCACCATTTCTGAAATCCCTATAAGTTCTTTATAAGTTTTGGATATTAACCCATTGTCAGATGTATCATTGGCCAATATCTTTTATTATTCAGTAGGTTGTCTTTTTGTTTTGTTGATGGTTTCCTTTGCTGTGTAAAACTTGTTAGTTTGATGTAGTTCTATTTGTTATTTTTTCTTTTGTTTCCCTAGCCTGAGGTGATATATCAAAAAAAAATATTGCTATGTGAAATGTCTAAGATTGTACTGCCTATGTTTTCTTCTAGGACTTTTATGGTTTGAAGTCTAACATCTAACTCTTTAATTCATTTTGAGTTTATTCTTATGTATGGTGTAAGATGGCGGTCTAGCTTCACTTTTTTTGCACATATCCATCCAATTTTCCCAACACTATTTAATGAATAGACTATCTTTACTTCATTGTAAGTTCTTGTCTCCTTTGTCAAATATTATTTAACCATAGAAGTGTGGGTTTCTTTCTGAGCTCTCTATTCAGTTCCATTAATCTGTATGTGTGTTTTAATGACAGTATTGTGCTGGTTTGATTACTATGGCCTTATAGTATAGTGTGATATCAAGTAGCATAATTCCTCCAATTTTGTTCTTCTTTCTCAATATTGCTGTGACTATTTAAGGTCTTTTGTGGTTCCATATAAGTTTTTCTAGTTCTGTGAAATACATCATTGGTATTTTGATAGGAATTGCATTGAATATATAGATTGCTTTGGGTAGTATGGACATTTTAATAATGTTAATTATTTCTATCCTTGAGCACCATATATGCTTCCATTTATTTGTATCTTCTTCAATTTCTTTCTTCAGTGTCATATAATTTTCCAGGTACAAGTCTTTCACATCCTTGGTTAAATTTATTCCTAGGTTGTTGTTTTTTAAGCAATTGTGAATGCGATTGTGTTTTTAGTTTCCCTTTCTGACAGTTCATTATCGGTGTATAAAAATGCAACTAATTTCTGGATATTTATTTTGTATCCTGCTCCTTTACTGAATTCATTTATCATTTGATTTCTTCCTTGATCGCATTCGTTTTTCACTTCTAGCTGGAATCTTTAGGGTTCGCTATATACAGTATTATGTCATCTTCCTTGTGTCAGTTTTCCTTCTTCCTAGCCTTTTATTTCTTCTTCTTGTCTGATTGCCATGGCTAGGATTCCCAGTACTATGTTGAATAAGAGTGGTGAAAGCAGATATCCCTGTCTTGTTCCCGATCGTAAGGGAAAGGCTTGTAGTTTTTGCCCCTTAAGTATGATGTTGGCTGTAGGTTTGTAATATATGGCCTTTGTTATGTTAATGTATGTTCCCTCTATTCTCACTTTGCTGAGAGTTTTCATCATATATGGGTGCTAGATTTTATCAAAACTTTTTCTGCATCTCTTGATAAGATTATGTGGTTTTTATTCTTCATTTTGTTTATGTAGTGTATCACATTTACTGATTTGGGGATATTGTATCAAATTTGCATCCCTGGAATAAATTCCACCTGATCGTGGTGTATGATCTTTTTAATGTATTGCTGGATATGGTTTGCTAATATTTTGTTGAGGATTTTAGCATCTATGTTCATCAGGGATATTGACCTATACTTTTCTTTCTTTGTAGTGTCTTTATCTGGAATTAGGATACTGCTGGACTCATAAAATGATCTTGGGAGTCTTCCCTGCTCTTGAATTTTTTGGAATAGTTTGAGAAGAATAGGTGGTAGAGTGTTTGTTTGTGTGTTTGTTTTGTTTTGTTTTGTTTAATGTTTGGTAAAACTTGCCTGTGAAACTATCCTGTCCAGGACTTTTGTTTGTTGGGAGTTTTTTTTTTTTATTACTGCTTCAATTTCACAAGTTGTAATCTGTTTATTCAGATTCTCTAGTTCTTCCTGATTCAGTTTTGGAAGATTGTGTTTTTCTAGGAATTTATCCATTTCTTCCAAATTGTCCAATTTGTTGGCATACAGTTGTTGATAATAGTTTCTTATAATCCTTTGTATTTCTTTGGTGTCAGTTGTTACTTCTCCTCTTTCATATCTGATTTTATTTGGGTCCTCTCTCTTTTTTTCTTGATGAGTCTAGTTAAAGGTTCATAAATCTTCTTTATCTGTTTAAAGAAACAGTTCTTGGTTTCATTGATCTTTTTGTTGTTATTTTATACTCTATTTTGTTTATTTCTGCTCTGATCTTTATCTCCTTTCTTCTACTCACTTTGGACTTTGTTTGTTGTTCTTTTTCCAGTTCCTTTAAGTGTAAAGTAAGATTGTTTATTTGAGATCTTTCTTGTTTCTTGAGATAGGCCGGCAATGCTATGAATTTCCCTCTTAGGACTGTCTTTGCTCTGTCCCATAGATTTTGGGTTGTTGTGTTCATATTCATTTGTTTCAAGTTATATTTTAATTTCTTCCTTGATCTCATTGTTAATTCATTCATTGTTTAGTAACATGTTATTTAGTCTCAATGTCTTTGTGTGTTTTCCAGTTTTTTTCTTGTGATTGACTTCTAGTTTCATACCATTATGATCAGAGAAGATGCTTGATATGATTACAATCTTCTTAAATTTATTGAGATTTGTTTTGTGTCCTAACATGTGGTGTATCTTAGAAAAAGTTCCATCTGCACTTGAAAAGAATGTATATTCTGCTGCTTTAAGGTGAAATGCTCTGAAGATATTAATTAAATTCATCCAATCTAGTGTGACATTTAAGGCCACCATTTCCTTGTTGATTTTCTGTCTGGAAAATCTATCCATTGATGTCAGTGGGGTTTTAAAATCCCCTACCATGACTGTATTACTGTCAATCTCTCCTTTTATGTCTATCAATATTTGCTTTATGTATTTAGGTGCTCCTATGTTGGGTGCATAAATGTTTACAAGAGTTATGTTTTCTTGTTGAATTGCTTCCTTTATCATTATGTAGTGTCCTTCTTTGTCTCTTACTATAGCCTTTGTTTTAAAGTCTATTTTGTCAGATGCAAGTATTGCTACCCCAGCTTTTTAAATAAATATCTTTTTCCCTTTCTTTACTTTCATTCTGTATATATCTTTCATTGTGAGGTGAGTCTCTTGTAGACAGCATATTTTCTTATTCATTCAACTATGCTGTGTCTGTTGATTGGAGCATTTAAGCCATTTACATTAAAAGTGATTATTGAAAGATACATATTTATTGCCATTTTAATCTTTTACTTATTTTCCTCTGTTTTCTTCTTAAAGAAGGCACTTTAATATTTCTTATAATACTGGTTTGGTGGTAATAAACTCCTTTTTCTTTTCTTGGAAGCTCTTTATTTGTCCTTCAAATTTAAATGATAACCTTGCTGGGTAAAGTAGTCTTGATTGTAGGTCCTTGCTTTTCATCACTTTGAATATTTCATGTCAATCCCTTCTGGACTGAAATATCTGCATTGAGAAATAAGTTGTCAGTCTTGTAGGAGTTTCCTTGTAGGTAACTAGCGGTCTTTCTCTTGTTGCTTTTAAGATTCTCTTTTTGGAACTCATGGACATGGACAAGAGTGTGGGGAAGGAGGTGGAAGGAGGTGGAAGAGGGTATAGGGGGATAAATATGATGAAAAAAATTAAATTTAAAAAATAATAATAAATAAAAAAGAGAGTCTTTGTGTTTAACCTTTACTATTTTTAATTAGGATGTGCCTTGGTGTGGGCTTCTTTGGGTTCATCTTGTTTGGGATTCTGTGCTTCCTGGATTTATGTGTCTTTTCTTTTGCCAGGTTAGGAAAAATTTTGGTCATTATTTCTTCAAATAAGTTCTTGATCCCTTGCACTCTCTCTTCTCTTTCTGGTACTCCTATGATGTGGATGTTGTTATGGTTCATGTTGTCCCAAAGATCCCTTAAACTATCTTCATTTTTTAAATTATTTTTTCTCATTTGCTCTTCTGATTGGGTGTTTTTTTTCTACATTTTCTCCAAATACTGATTTGATCTTCTGCATCATCCAACCTACTGTTTTTCCTTCTGGTGTGTTCTTCATTTTACGTATTTTATTCTTCATTTGTGACTTTTAAAAAAATTGTTTCTATGTCTTTTTTCATGCTTTTATAGTTCTAAGTTCCTTATAGTTCTCACTAAGGTCCTTGAGCACCATTATAACAATATTTTGACCTCTATATCTCATAAATTCCTTGCTTCCATTTCATTTAAGTCTCTTTCTAAAGATTTCTCCTGTTCTTTCATTTCAAGCATGTTTCTTTGTCTCCCCAATTCAGCTGCCTCTTTGTGTTTGTTTCTATGTATTAGGTAAATCTGCTATGACTCCTAGTCTTGGTAGGGTGGCCTTATGTAGTAGGAGGCCTGTGGGACCTACTGTAGTATAGTGTCTTTAATCACTTGTGCTGGGTGTTCCAGGAATGTCCCTTGTGTGGGTTATGTGGGCTTTCCTGTTGTAACTGAGTCTTGAATACTATTGACCCATTCATGTGTGAGGTCAATCTTTAGGATGGCTTACTGTGAGGATCAACCTCAACCACTGTGTATGAACTGCTGTAAAGGTGCTCTTCACACAAAGTGGAATTTGCCTCAGCAAGGTCTGGTGCTTTCTGAGATCTCCCTTTGTATGTGCCATTTGTGAAGCTAATTGGATCCTCTCTGATGTTGTCTGAAGCTGGCCTTTGGCTCTGTTGTTTCTGGGACTCTTTGGGAAGCATTCTGGTGCAGGTTAATGTCAGACACTGTGACTGGGCTTGGACAACCTATTTAGAGCTATGAAGTGATCTATAGTGTGTGGCTGCCTCTCCTTGGCCTGGGTATATAGGAAAAGGAACAAGGTGCACATTAAGGCTGGCTTTTACCAATACGGGGCCCTGGGGCAGGTCATTAGAAGTCCCAAGGCACCCTAAGATCCACCTCAACCTGCCTCTACCTGTTAGGCTCAGTCACTGAAAGAATCCCTGGAAGTACTTGAGTTGCATGAGGTAGATTCTTAGTCAGTCACAAGGAAAGGGTGAGTGTTCACCAGATCAATACATGTTCAATCTCAGTCCTAGTGCTGGGTTTGAGGCCCCTCAGCAAATGTCCCAGGTTATATCAAGTCTAGCTGCCACCCACTGAATGCTCACACACCTTTGCTGTGGGGTAGGGTCTCAGGGAGTTGTCAGGGTGAGGCCAGCAGAATTTATCAGTCCCAAACAGACCAAGATTTGGCCATGTGAAGGCCAAATTCTATCCCCAGTCCTTCCACTTTCTGCACCAATAAGGCATGCAAGGGCAAAATGTCACCAGTCCTAGAGCCACATAACTCAATCTATCCCAGATTCTGCTCAGTCCTTGGCAGGGCAGAGCCACTAGAAGTCAGAAATGTGGGGCTGCTGGGAGCCTGAAGAGTGGAACTAGTGAATCTCTCATGAAGGGCGGGGGGTGGGAGAGACACCAGTCAGGTTCATGGGAAAGTAGGGGGAATGGTCCCCACCCAAAAATCACACAACTCAGTCACTGACACCCCCTGAGTCTGCCCAGACCTCTATACACTGTTCCAGGCAGTTACCTCTTCAGCAGGGTGCAAGCTTCGCAGGGGGAAGGTAGGGAGACCAAAGAATGGGGCTATTACATTTCCCCCAGGCTGATGCAGTATGGAGGGGAGTGCTTCACCCATAAAAGATGGCCTCTGTGGTGTGGGAAAACTCAGCTCAAGGATCCTGGTGACTGTCCCTTCAGCTCTCTTCCCAGAGCCACAAACACCAGTTTCTCCTCATGAGACTCTAATCTGCTCTGCTCTTCCTCCATCAGAGCCCAGAGTAAGTGGCTACAAATAGGATTTTGCATGTTGGCCCTTTAAGAAGGCATCTGTGTCTCTAGCAGACTCCCACCTCTCCCTAGCAGACAGAATCCCCACTGATTTTCACAGCCAGATGTTATGTGGGTGCCTCTTCCCAGCCCTGATGCTCTGGGCTGGGGAGCCAGGCTTAGGGTTGAGACCCCATGCTTCTCAAGGGGCACCCCTACAGCTGAGATATCCCTCCTAAATCTCAGCTGCTGCCCGTGGGAACAGGGCCAACACTTTTCACATCTTAGCCCTTTCTACCAGTCTCAATGTGGCTTCTTCTGTAAATCCTTAGTTGTAAGACTTCTCTTCAGCTAGTTTTCAGTTGGTTATTCAAGTTAATTATTCTATAATTTAGTTGTAATTCTAGTTTGGTTTTAGAAAGAGGTGAGTGTACGTTCTACCTACTCCCCTGCCATCTTGGATCTCCAGCCTAGTGATTTCTTTTACTGTGCTTTTTTAATTGTGTGTGTGTGTGTGTGTGTGTGTGTGTGTGTGTGTGTGTGTGTGTTAGCTGTTGCTGTTTAAAATTTGATCATCTTCACAGGCCTTTTTGAAGATAGATTGTCATCAAGTGGTCTGACCAAAATTACATTTTTAAGGGCAGAGAAGGAGCTGAATTGAAGAGAGAAGATCTGAATTATCAAACCACTTTTCTGCTTCTAATCTGTTGTAATGTAGGGCTCATTTTGCACTTTCCTGTGTAGTTCATTGTTCCTCAGATTCCTGAAGCTTCCATCTTTAGTGCATGAACATGTTGTGGGGGGTGTCACAGACACGATTTCTGTCCCCAGTCCTCCCACTTTCCGCATTGCTAGGTTAAGTCAAAACCTCTGGGTTTTGGTGCCTCATCTCTAAATTGATGGAACTGGGTAATCTCTATCCCAGTTCAATAGTTTTGTGAGTCTATGTATATTTCCTAGGTCCCTGAACAGTGAGGGACCGACTGCATTTGGCATCCATGAGAAGACAAAAATACATTCTCTTTCTGAGCAAAAGCAGCAGCAGACAGTAAAAAAAAAAAAAAAAAAAAGTGAAATACTATTTGTCCTTGCCAGGATGGGGCAAAGAAACCATAGGGTTGGGAGTTGAGAGTGGCATTAAGGGTCCAAGCAAAACTCAGCAGGAAGCTAAGAAGGCAGCTTACAACCGAGATGCAGAGAGGCTCAGGAAAGCCTGCACCCTCCCAGCCTGGCAGGTACCAAATACAGTTGAGCTGTTGATGATTCTGTTTAGTGATGCGATCTGCGGTTCTTTAACAAAATGCCAAATAATTGAAATGGTATTTTTATGTAGGAGCTTTCTGTCTAATGACTTGGCTCATTCAATTGGTTCATCTAATCTGTGTAGGCATGCAAAAAAAAAACTAAAGAAAAAAAAAACTAAAGAAAAAATATAAAAAAGATCAGAGAATAATAACAATAACATTAAGAAAAGGCACTTTTGAAAATGGGTAATTCAAATCTTATTCACCCTTATCCCCTTTTTTCTCTATGGATGATAAAAATAAGGATGAGGAGAGAAATTGGTGATTTACTCAAGGTCATTGAAATTAACAATATCTGAGTTAACTTAAGCCATCTGATTTCTAGATCAAATCCTGCTAGAGTATGGATCATATTTGTATAAGCCTTTATGAGTCATACTTGGCTACCCCTGGACTTAATCAGAATCAGAAACCCATTCCAAAGAATATATTTAGACCGGGCCTAACCGAATGGTTGTCCATTTGATCTGAATTTGCCCCAGGAGGTCCAGGCTGGAAGCTCCACAGGCCTCAGGGACTCCTACATATGATATCTTCATTGGTCCCATTGTCTTCTTTGGTCTTTTGGTTAACAGCCTTCTGTAATACCTCTTATATTTCAAGCTCTGCCCATGAAGTTTCTGACCCGATAGAGCAGTTCATCTGGGGAATCAGACATTCTATTTGTCAACTTTTATTATAGTAACAACAATTTTTTTTAAAACCTTGAAAATCCCAGTGGCTTACTCAACAATAAGCATTTATTTCTCACTTAGGGGTCTGCTAATCAGCTCAGACTCTGTTGATCTCTGCTTTATGTGCTTTCCTATTCTGGGACACAACGTGGGTTGAAAGGGTAGACCTATCTAGATATTCTGTTCTCATGGCAGACACAGTGAGCAAAAGACTGAACTAAACCACCCAGTATTTATATTTATAAGCTGCTGTCCAAAAGGACACAAATCATGTCCATCCACATTTTATTGGCCATGTGAATGACACTTTGTTAAAGCATAAAAAAAGCAACCAACTGTGCCTGCAGCAAGTCAATTAAAGAGACAGAAAGTGACAAAAACATGCTCCAAAGAACTTTGCAGGATAAATAGGAGTTTTCCAATCATAAAAGGATGAAAAACCATTCTAGGTAGAAAAAATATGAACATTAGCATGATGGCATTAAATAACATATATATTCAGAAAACTGTGAATAATCTTGCAGGAATAAATCACATTTGTTTTACAAATGTCTCCTTTCCACCCTAGCTAAATCACAAGATTCTTTAGCGTATAAAACACACACTTATATGTACACATATACACAAAAATACAGACATAATTCAAGGGTGCAGCTAGAAAACCGTTAAGATTTAGGAGATGATGTTATTTACCTAGACTTCCTAGACCTTTCTCAGACCTCTGAGATATGACATAATGGCTAAAGTTTCAAAACATCACAGAGTAACTTGGGTTTGGAATAGGTCAGCCAAGACTTGGCTCTAAATTTTCTAAAAGGCAATGAAAGAGAAACTGTTAGTTACATGACTCACTATATTCAGAATATAAAAACAAACCAGAAGATGGATTTGGTTCCAGGTAAAATAAAGTAAGCATTTATCACTGTCTCTCTCTCTCTCACTGAATGTAGCTATAAAATTTAGATGGAATTTAAGGAGCAGCTAATTAAAGAATCTGAAAAGTAGCAGGTGCATCAGGAAAGCAGACCAAAATCCAAAGAATTGCTGAACTGGTGGTAAGTTTACCACTGTATTTCTCCAGTAGCTCCAGCCAGGTCTTGGAGGAAACGCAGGAGGGGGCATCAATGAGGACTGAGATAGCCACAGAAGCAGCACACAGTTCAGGCTCAAGAAGTGGGAAAGAAGTCTCGGCCCCAACAGCAGCAGCAGTAGGAATAGTAGGCACCTAGAACTCTGTGGAAGAGGAAATGTCTTCTCTGATTGGAAGAACTGTGGTCCTAAGAGAATGGGTAAACCTCTGTTGTTATTTCTACCAGTCCTTTCACTTCCTCGCTCCAGACATGGATGCAGTCATGGGGGTGCATGACAGCGTGAGGTAAATAAAGCCCAAAAGATTCTGATCCAAAGGTTGAAAAGAGTATCTCCAAAGAACCAGAAAGTGCCAGGCTATCACTGAAAAGGAAGGACTCAGGAAACTGATTCCATAAAGTAATTTATGACCACTGAAACGTATCTCGAACTGTACATGTGTAGATCTAATCCTAAATAGCATAATAAAGACTTTGAGAACTGAACAAAGATTTAGACTGTTACCCAGATTTTAGAACTGGCCATTGAACGATGCACATATGAGACAGATCTGAATAGCACTGAAAAGGCTTTGGAGATGGAAGAACATTAAAACCACATCCAACAGATGGTTGGTGAAAATGTACAGCCTGAACTCAACTGGGCTAACTGACTGCTAAAAAAAAAAAAAATCAACACTTTCCATTGGATTTAAATAATATGTAGAGTTCCATAGTATTCCAAATGTCCAGGGGAAAAGAAAATAGATAGATATCAATAACAAGGTGACAGAGATGTTGAAAATATCTGACAAAGACTTTAAAGCAACTACTGTAAAAACACACCAACAAGCAATTATGAACACAGTTGAAACAAATGGAAAGCTAGGAAATGCTAGCAAAAAAATAAAATAAAATAAAAGAATCAAATAGAAATTCTAGGACTGAAAAAATATAGTAACCAAAATTTTAAAACTTTCTGTATGAGTTTAATAGCAAAATGGAAATGACAGAGGAGAGATTCAATGAACTTGAAAATGGATAAATAGAAAAATTGTTTTTTAAAAAGTGAACAGAGTCTCAGGGACCTATGGGACCATATCAAATCCCAGAATAAAAGGAAAGAGCATAGTGCAGAACAAAGTATTTGAAAAATATAATGATAAAATCTCCCTAAATTTGTTAAAATACATAAAATGCAGTGATCCTCAAATAGGATAAATCTAAAGAAATTCGTGTCCAGATATACTGTGATCAGTCTCCTGAAAACGAAACATAAAAATATCTTGAAAGCATCCAGAGACATGTGATGCATTACTTATATGAGAACAATGACTTTAATTACTAAGTATTTCTTATTAGAAACCATGGAGGGCAGATGAAAGTGGAACAACATTTATAGAACACTCCACACAGCAACAGCAGAATACACATAATTTTCAATGCCTGCAGATATACCAAAATAGACCATATCCAGTATTATTTTAAAAAATCCTTAACCTCTTTAAAATGTCAATATAGTTGATATACAAGATTATATTAGTTATA
Organism: Tadarida brasiliensis; assembly: GCA_030848825.1. Taxonomy (NCBI): domain Eukaryota; kingdom Metazoa; phylum Chordata; class Mammalia; order Chiroptera; family Molossidae; genus Tadarida; species Tadarida brasiliensis. The sequence continues at coordinate 61,765,913 of CM061266.1, read as the reverse complement.
TTAATTTCAAGTGTATAATATAGTGATTGAACATTTTATACCTCGTAATGTGATCACCCCACTAACTCTAGTAATCATCTGTCCCCATAGAAGCTTCTCACAATAGTGCTGCTATATTTCCCTTCACCTTTTTCACCCATCCCCCAACCCCTCCCCTCCCATTTGGGACAACATGGATGGACCCAGAGGGTATTATGCTAAATGAAATCCTCAACACATTTTTTTAAAATTGAATTCATTATTTAACATTCCAGAAAAAGAACCTCCAGGTTTATAGGATTGCACTGGTGAATTCTACCAAACATTTAAAAAATAAATAATATCAATCTATACAATCTTTTCCACTGAACAGAAGAGAAAGGAATGCTTTCAAGTCATTTTATAGAGCCAGAATTACTCTCATGCCAAAAACAAAGACTGAACAAGAAAGACAACTACACGTCAAACTACAGTTGCAAAAAGTTTCAACAAAATATCAGCAAATCAAAGTCAGCAATATATAAAATGTATGACACATCACAATAAATGCTAGACTGGTTCAACATTTGAAAATCAGTCAATGTATTTACCACATTTTAACACTCTAAAAGCAAAACCACATGATCATAATACTTGATGCAGAGAAGACATGTGACAAAATTCAGTATCCTTTCATGATAAAAACGCTAAGCAACTTAGGAACAGAAAAGAACTTCCTCAGCCTGATAAAGGGCCTCTACAAGAAACCCACAGTTGACATCATACTGAATGGTGAATGACAAAAAGCCTTCCTCCTAAGATAAGGAACAACCCAGCAATCCATCTTACCACTTCTATTCAAAACTGTACTGGAATTCTTAGAACAATAGGGCAAGAATGAGAACTAAAATAATACACATTGAAAGGAAGAAATAAAAAATTCTCTATTGATAGAAGGCATAATTGTCTGCACAGAAAATCCCAAAGAATCTACAATAAATCTCCTAAGACAGTAAGTGAGTTTAGCAAGGCTATGGGCCCTGGCCAGTTTGGCTCAGTGGTTAGAGCCTCGGCCCGCAGACTGGAGAGTCCCGGGTTTGGTTCCCCCTAAAGGCATGTACCTCGGTTGCAGTTTGTCCCCGGCCCCAGTTGGGGTCGTGTGCGTGGCAACCACTCCATGTGTCTCTCTCACATCGATGTTTCTCTCTCTCTCTTCCTCCCTCACTCCCTCCCGCTCTATCTGAAGATAAATGCAAAAAACAAAAACAAGGATATGGGATACAAAATCTACATACTTATCAATCATACTTGTATTAGTTATTAAGAATTAGAAACTGAAATTCTTAAAAATATCATTTATAGGGTGTAATGTACAGCATAAGGAATACAGTCAATAAATCACAATAACTTTCTACGGTGATACATGGTTATTAGAATTTTTTTGTGTTAATCACTTTGTAAGGTATATAAATGTCAAATTACTATGTTGTACACCTGTAATTAATATAATATTGTATGTCAACTATACTTTAATTAAAAAGAGCTGTATATTCCAGAAAAAAATAAAAATAAAATTACCATGTATAATAGCTCCAGAAAGATAAAATATTTAGGTATAACTCTAAATAAACATATACTGAATTTGTATTCTGAAAATTACAAAATGCTGATGAAAGATATCAAAGAAGACCTTCATAAATATTTCTGGATTTGAGGATACCATATTTTTAAGATAACAATTCCCCCTGAAACTGATCTATAGATTTAACACAATTTTAATCAAACTCTTTTTAAGGTTTTAGGTAGTTACAGACAAGATAATTCTAAAATCTATATACAAGACAAAGGAACTAAAATAGCCAATGCAATTTTTAAAACTAAGAATAAAGTTGAAATAATTCCACCACCCAATTTTAAGTCTTAATATAAAGTTTTAGTATCAAGACAGTGTAACGTTTGGGAAAAGATATCCATATAGATTAATAGTATACTGACTGTATACCCCCCAAAAGTAACCTTTACTATATGTTAATTTTTAAAGTAAGAGTTTAAAAATACTGGTGAAATGTCTCTAATTTTAGCACTGAGCTCTGTGATCAGTTTCTCTGATCAGTCTATTGAATACAGTGTATGAACAGTAATAAATACCAAACATCCTAAGGGCGAACCCACGTAATCATTTATTCACTTGTTTATTTATTCATTTATTCATTCATGCAACAAATACTCACTGAACACTTACTATTTTTCTAGACACTCTACCAGCCACTGGATTTAGCAATAAGTATCAGAAGACCTTAGTTTGAAATGCCTTCCAAAGCAGGTTAAAATCACAATGCCAAAACACAGTTTGTAAAGTCAGTTCTACATGAACTAAAATAATACATCTAGGTATTCAACTATCTTCTGCTCTGACTTAAGTGTGGGATGGATCTAATTTAGGCTGGCTTCGATAACATGTAGAGGAATAAATGAGTCAGAATATGTAAGTATTAGTTCTCTAGGCTGAGCCTTTCATAAACAGTAAGTGGCAGAGAGTTTGAGACAGTACTCCTCAGTAAGTACCTAGAGTGTAGCAGTCTATCATTTCAGTGAAATGCAGAGACACTGGGTTTCTAAGTGAGCCCAGCTGGGGGTGGAATTGTCATTCTCTCACAAAAGCCAAGAGGTTTGGTAAGTGTTTCTGTCCTAATAGAAGCCACACTGCCTCAGCCTAGAGAGGTTGGAGGAGGCAAAGTTGGGAAAGGCCATAAAAGAATCTCCATTAGGAACTCCAAAAGGATAACCTTGAACCATATAAACTTTTCATATATCCTAAAGAACTTATTGTATCAAATGATAAACTATAAATCAGCTCAATATTAGGAACTAACCACCAAACATTATTATTTAGGGTTTAAAATAGTTAATTTATAGCTCTTTTATGTGTTAAAAGATAAGGCCACTCTCTATGGACTGAACTATGTTCCCTCAAAATTCATGTGTTGAAGTGCTCACTCCTAGTGTGATGGTATTTGGAGATGCAAGGTAACTAGGTTTAGATGAGGTCATGAGGGTGGGGCCCTCATGAGAGAGCTGTGCTCATTCATTCTCTCTCTCTCTCCCTTTCTCTCCTTCCTTGCCATGTGAGGACACAGTGAGAAGGAAGCCAGGAAGAGGGCTTGCACCAGAACTTGAGAAATAAATTTCTGTTGTTCAAGCCACCCACAATACGGCATTTTGTTATGGCACCCTGAGCAGGCTAACATACCACCCATAGGTCAAGACAATAATAAAAATCATTACAAATGCTGAAAAGTATTGAGTACATATGACCTGACATATCATCCTACTCAATCCTCACAATATCCTTACAAATAAGTACTATCATCATCTCTATTTTACAAATAAACATGTTTCCCAATGTCACCCAGCTAGCAATAGTAGGTGTTGGATTTTGAAACTGGACACTAATATGAGCTCCAAGATATATCTCTAGTTGCCCATTGCAAATTGACATAAGAAACATCCAAAATTTTTACTATTAACCCTGCATTAGGATGTAAGTTCTAAATAAGTGTCAATAACTGGTCTTTATGGAGATCGTATTGATAATCCATAAACTATTCCTATCAACAAAAACCACAAATAACTTTCTATTCATAGAAGATTTCTCCCAGGTAATAAACTGTATAACTATTAGAGTTTAATGGTGGACTGCACAGTACTTAAATCTTTCCTCTAGTTGAATAACTAAACTTTGTCAATGCCCTCCAGACCAAATCAATAAAGAACACATCTGTATTTAAACAATTTAAACTCATTGATTATTGAAGTAAGGGAGACCACACAGCGTGGAGAACTATGGGATGCTAGAAAGAACTTAATGCAGGTATCAGGCATGGATTAGGTGACTTTGTGGAAGTTTCAGGAAGCAAAGCTTTGCTGTGGATTGGATGCTTTCAGGAAGCAGGAGTAATTCTGTAATTCTAGAATCATATCTTATGTGGAAGGGGGGAGGCATAGAGTGGGGCTAACGCTGTAATTAGTAAAGACGCAGCAGCCACCATATCAGCCAGATTAGGAAAACGCATGGCAGTCTGTGGTTTTCACACTGACCTTTCGTTTGCGTGTAGACAAGACTACAGAATGGTCTTGCTTTGTGTCTGACTTCATCATGGTCACGACTGGCCTGGTCAGATGCTGCTGCTCCCTGAGAGTGTTCTTTCGCAACAGGCCAACCCAAAGCTTTGCTGTGCGCTCCAGACCAGCTCCCAGCAACACCAGTGCCTAGCTGACAATGCCAGGCCAGTTCCTAGCTATCAGGGGCTGCTTGTCTTCTCAACTTAACCCCTTCCATCTCATAAAATATAAACCTGGGAAAATAAAGTTTGCAAAATATCAGCTAAGTACTTGGCATTGAGTTACCTTTCAGAGAGGGTGTTTAAGAAACTAATTAGTCTGTAATTTTAAGAAAACAGTGTTGTCCTTTAACAGAAATGAAATGTATTGCTCCCTGAGTCTATAAGCTATATATATAGTTTTAGGTAGCAGTGGGTGTCCTTTCAAAAACAGTAAAATCCCTTTTAACATTCTTCTTAGGCACTGAGGTTACAAAATCACTTTTCATTTTATTCAAATGCAAATGAATCTAGATGTTTCCTCAGTGTTCAGTAATTATTTCCAAGGCAGAGATTTTATGGAGCTTAAGGAAACATTTCAGTTTGAGTAGAGGGGCTTTCCCAGTGGTCAATATAAGTAGTTTGGTCCAATGGAAAGGGTGGGTTTTGGAGTTAGATTATCCTTGTCCAAATATCAGCTCTACCACACTGCATGACCTTGAGCTTATTGCTTAAACTTTCCGTATCATAGACATAATAATGGTATCATCACGTAAAGATAATTGAGATAAAAATTTTTAAAAAACACTTTGTAATCTCTAAAAACATTTTAAATCCTAGTCATTTTTGTTATTATATATTTAAAATACTGTGCTATGGATTTAAAATGCATTGATAATGTCTTAGAAATAAGGGTAATCATGTAAGAAATAAACTGATTATATTAGGATATTCCTTTAAATTAGACATAGCATGTTTTTGATTTCTAAAAATCTTCTAAAATTCAAAACAAGTTTGTATAAGATGTTTACCTCAGGAAAGTTAAAATGATTCTCCAAGAGTCATCTCATCTAGCTGGCTCAAAGCCATTAATGTAAAATAAATGACCCACGGTATCAGATTGATTTATTACTTCATCTTATAAAAACTATTTCAGTCCTCAGGGCTCTGAGGGCATGTAATTTTCAAAGAAGAATAAATAGTGAGACTAACTTGAAATTAAAGGCACAGAAAATAGCTACATTCTGTGAAAGAGGGTTAAACAGTAGTTCAGCCGGTATGCATATATAAACAGAAAGTTGGAAGTAAGAGTCTCTTCCTGACTCTTAAGGTGCAAAACCTTAAAGGAAGGAAAGAAACAACTCAAGGAATAAACCATAGATTTAGAGAAACATGTGTGAACAAGGTCTAAAGGGATTCACTGAGTTGTGTTGATGAGGCAAAAATAGAACATAGATTGGTGAAACTTGGGACAAGAGGTGCCACCGTGAAGAGATTGTGCAGATTGAAGCCAAGTCAGGATATAGAAATGGCCCAGCCTCCCCAGAGTCCAGGCCATTGCTAACACCCAGAAGCAACATGGGTTCAGAGTCAGAGCCCATAAGCCACCCAGTCTCCACTCCTATGAGTGGTGCCTGCACCAAAGAGCTATCTCAGCTACCTTCCCTTTGAAATTCAGCAAGGACCTCCCTTTGACAGTAGCTGGCATTAATCAGTGGTCATTGACCAATCAGCATGAGTGATGTCCATCAGAGCACCAAGCCTCTGCGTGGTCTCTGTCACTCTCACTTCCGTATAAAATCCTCTGACATCTGGTGAAGTGGTCAGGGGTGCAACAGAAACCCCACATGCTAGCCGAAACTGAACATATTCAGCTTGAGATCCCCTTCTCCAGGTGAATGAGTATGTAAGACAGAGAGAACAGAATTCCTATTCTCCTCCAAATATCCTTGAGGATCCCAGAGTTCCAAGAAGCCATTGGACCAAAGAGATTTCCATACCATCTTGGTCATTATTCATAATGCTTCCTGACCCCCTTGTTAAGCTGAATGGCATTTGAAAAAGATAGAGCATACTGGAGTAACATTTCAATCAGCTTTTGTAAATAATTTCTTTTTATGGGCAGATAAACATTTGATTGACTGTTCAGTGTTGATTCTACTTCTCACTGTGTATCATCAATTTTAGAGGATTAATCCTATCCATAGTAGTAACTAAGTAATTCATGCTAATAATGGAAATTTCTTCACCCACAACAAATGTCAAGAAGCCAGTCCTAGGCTAATAGCTCATGACATTTCCCAGGAATAGGCACGTGACTCAAATCAGGTCAATGAGACATCAGGGGCCAGTTTCCGGAGAAAGAGTCGCAAGTAGAAATGCTTCCTCTCCTCTGCCAGAATTGTTGAGAAAGCAGGTAGCTGCATTTGCTACTGGCAGTGCCTTTGTGATTGTCGGGGATCCAGATTTACTATGAAATCTACACTGTGAACAGCAGACGAGATGGAAAGAACATGATCCTTTATGACCCCCTGAGCTGCTGGATCAACCAGTCCTGATGCCTGCCCTGCTTTTAAGTGACCCTTTATATTCTTTTGGGAAATATGTATTTCCTCAGTGTTTAAGCCAGTTAAGTCAAGTTTCTGCTACTTGTGACCAAAAGCAACCTATTGTATACATGTGGCTCTGATGATAGTTAAGGGAATATCATATTTGTGACTCTGGAGACCAAGCTATTTTCTATATAGAGAGCCCATTTTCACCTGAAAATGTATCCTGTTCTGGCATTCTTCTAGGATAAACGCTTGTCTCTCAGGTTAAAAATTAGAAAGAATGAGAAGGCCTCAGGAGAGAATCACAGTTAAAACGCCCTTTCTTGACCCTGTAGCCAAGGGACTCAGTGAAAAAAGGCATTTTCTGGAAACAAGAGGTGAAATGTAATTGTGAAGCTGGGAAATGAGAAATACAGCTAAGCCTGTTCTTTTAGGAACAATGATCAGGTTAGCCATTGCAGGAAAACCTGAATATTGTACATGCTGGCTATAATTTTATGCCTATAATTTTTAGGGCAGGGGCTGGGCAGAGGGAAACAAAGGGGTGGGAGATGGGGGACATCTGTAATATTGTCAACAATAAAAAAATATTTTTGAAGTATTTTTGAAAGCTCTAGTCTATTTCTGCTGTTCTATAAAAAAAATCAAAGTCCTACTAAAGGATTGAGTGTATTTCTCATGGCAATGAAAATTTAAGTGAGAGCACTCTAAAATAAAAGAAAAATTAGGGCACTGGATGCTGACTCCTCCCCTTTGGAGATTCTCTTCCAGGGCTTGACCCAAGAGGTCCTAGGTTTTATTTTGCTGATGAACATCATGCCCCTTGCATCATGGTGACCTTGTTTCTATATTGGATTATAAATAGACCAATCTCAGCATCTAGATGACCTGAGCGGTCACCTTGGTGACAGATGCATGGAGCTTGCCAGTGTCCCCTTGCCTCAGGAATGTCCAGGTTAATAGAGTCGCTGCCCAGGGTGCTCACTAAAGCCTCAGGCACCATCAACACCCAGTCTGCAGCATGAGCCAACTTTCTTCCACGTGGCACGTGCAGCTTAAAAACTGAGGTTTCTCTGCGTCGGTACCAACTCACCACTTTATAGACGTTAAGACCCTGCCCATCGACCTCAGAGCACCTTTTAGATTCTCATTTCAACAGAAAATCAATAAATGGAAAATAATTCATGTATCAGCACAATCAGCAGTGCACAAATACAGAGACTAGTAAAGTAAGCATTTTTTTTTAACTATTTGGAATAAAAAATAAGTTACAACAATTTTTTTCCCAATTGCTCAACAAAAGAAAATACAGTTTTAGTGTATCCACTTTTACTGGCTGATTGCAGATCTATTTGATTTTAATCACCTTTTGGGAAGCAATTTTAATCTGTTATATGATTGTACCAACCTTACTTAATAAAAATAGCTTTAGAACCATTTCATTGAGAACAACAACAAAGTTCCCCAAAGAAAACAAATCTAAGAAACAAAATACCATAGAAATTCCTTAACAGCGTAATTAATGTTTCTTAATCTGGTTGGGTTTTTCTGCATGTCTCCGAGCAATTGCACACATTATCAGTTGCTCCTTGTGCAATTTTAATTCAAAGAGACAAAACTATTTTTGAATTCTAAAAAGATTTTTAAAAAACATTAATTTACTGTCTTGCTTTTGCAATTTATTTAAATTCCAAATATGTGCTTTATTTGGGCTTTTTAAAAAAGTATGCCATGCTATGAAATATTCAATCTTTATCCTCAAGTTTAAGTCCATGGTTATATTTTGTGTTGTTTTTTAAGTTAGAAATCACTCAAGAAAGACATAGCAGCACTCTCTGAATACCTCAGTTATGCACTGTATTTGAGCATTATCGATATAATAAAATGTGTTTGAGTTCTTTAAAGAATAACAAGCCCAAAATATCAAAGATAAATCTTTTAGATATGTACACATGCCATCCCTCTGTTTAAAAATGGGAAGCTAATCTTTGGAGCAGGAATTTGTGGTAACACTGGACTATGCTTCTGGTTACTGTTATTTTCGTTATTACGCAGTAATTTGGTTCATAGGGCAGTAAAATGCAGGATACCGTGAGACCCATTTTCATCACAGCAAGCACTTTCAGGACTTCACCATCAACTTACAATAGCCTTACTGTGCAGTGAGAAATGCATTTCTCCCCAACATGCTGAATGTGTGTGCACACGCACGTACACACACACACACACACACACACATATATATGAAGAGATTTATTATGAAATACTGGCTCACACAATTATGGAGGCTGAGAAGTTCCATGATCTGCAAGCTAGAGGCCCAGGAAAGTCAATGGTATGGTTGCAGTCCAAATCCAAAGGCCTGAGAACCAGGAGCATCAATGTCTAAGAGCAGGAGAGGATGCATGTCCCAGCTTAAGCCGAGAGCAAATTCACCCTTCCCTTTCATTTTTGTTCTACTCCGGAACTCAATGTATTGGATGGTGCTCACCTGCCCTAGTAAGGGCCGTCTGCTTTACCTAGTCTACCAATTCAAATGCTAATCTAGTCCTGAAATACCCTCACAGGCACATCCAGAAATGGTTTATCCCTTGCAGGACATTTGATTCTGTCCCAAATGTCCTCAGAAGCATTTGGTCCACACAAAGTATCCTTGATATTTGATCCTATCAAAAATACGCATTCTTAGAAAATGTCTCTGGGTTCAAATAGCCCATAATGTTTATTTATATTTTGAGTTTACAGGATTAATACATACAAAATACCATCATGTTTATCGGTCCAATAATTATGTGGTGGCTGTATTGTCAATAATAACCCTCTTGTCCTTGGTAACATAACCAGTCATGGCACATGGGGTTAGGTAGGTGGGTTGGGGTTTGAATCTTGAAGAAAGGTGGAATCTGAATACCAGGGATCTTTTGGTGTAGACCAGATGTCTCTGTAGATGTTTTGGGCAGGACCAAATGTCTGCCAATCATTTTACCAGCCATCTGCATTTATCTTTTAGCCCAGTCAAGTTAGCACATAAAATTAATCATTACAGCCAAGAATCACAAAGTTCTTCTTATGTGTAGGTCCACTCAGCCCATGAAAAGGCTCATTTTGACCCTGGGATCTTCGGGAGGGTGCAATACAAAGGGTGATGAAGTAGAAAGAAGAACAAGGGACTCTGTGCCCTAATATTTTTATGGAGAAAGTCTGAAGAGAGCACAATGTATGCTGACACACAGGTGAGGCATTTGAAAGCTTTTTATAAAAGACAATCTTACCTTTGAGCACAGCTGTTACAGTGTAGTCAAGAGTGCTGTTCTGAGACAAGGTCAGCCATAGACACGTAACAAAACACTCCTTAATCCATCTACTTGGTTATAAACGGCATAGAGACACTACAACCTACCCATTTATTTTCTGGCAGTAAGTGCAGCTTGTGTTCGTGTCTGACATGAGAAGCCCAAACTGCAGTAGAAATTTCTATGAAGCAGGAATTTGGGGAAGTGGCCCCGGGGTGGAGGGACAGGGACCTTGTGAAATTTTCTTGGCCAAAAAACAGGGGCAGTAGAGGAACAACTTGTGATGTGAGAATTGAATCTTTTCTCCCTCATTATGATAGTTCTCAGGGGGCCTGCCTGAGTTAAAAGTAAAATGAATTCTTCACCCTGGAGACCAACATGTCCTTTATAATTTCTGGCTTTATTTTGGGACAACTTATAAGTCTTATTACTAAAGTTGCTCTTCACCTTTTATAGTAAGTTCAACTGGCAGAGATGAGATGTTAGCTCCCCTACTGAGGAGGACTGGGGAATGAAGGACAGAAATCCAAAAGCAGGAGAGGCCTTTGTATAGACTGAAGTTGTCTTTTCATTTCCATCAGTGTTATGACTGTGGAGGAGGGGACAGAGTCAAGGCAAAGAATGAGGAAGCTGGTACTTCCAAAAGGACTTCCAGACCCATCAAAACATCGAAGCCAAAAGAGTCCCCTGGGAATGAGCTTCAGAGGACGGTTTAAGAGAAGGCATATTAAGGAATGTTGGACTTCATAGTCACAAAATCTAAACTCCCCATCTCCACAGTAGTCTGTTTTTATGTGTCTTAACAGCTTATAATGGCTTCAAATAAAAAAGTAAACATATGAGCCTGTATATATATAAATCTAAAACAGTTCTAAAGTATTCATTGTCACTCTAGTCTTATCCAGCATGGACAGGATAAAAGTTGAAGTTGTCATGAAAATTAAAATAGAGAAAAAGCACTTTTACAATAGTCTTTATGAAAAATTATTTTCTTGCAACAAAAATATTTCCAACCACTGGAATAAAATAAAAGCACTCAGAGTCCTGGCCAGGTGGCTCAGTTGGTTGGAGCGTCATCCCATACACCAAAAGGTTTCGGGTTCAATTCCTTGTCAGGGCACATACCTAGGCTGTGGGTTCAAACGCCCAGATGGGGCATTAGGGGAGGCAACCAATCGATATTTCTCTCGCACATTGATGTCTCTCTCTCTCTCTCTCCCTTCCTCTCGTTCTAAAATTCAATAGAAACATATCCTTGGGTGAGGATTTTTTTTTTAAATAGGCACACACATACATTAAAGCATAAAAGGGGCTGAAAACCTACAGTTAATAGGAAATCATCTGCTCATAGAGAAACACCCAGCTCTTTTTAAGTGTACATATGTATCTCTGCGTGAATCTCTTTCAGAGCAAGAGCACATGATACAGTGAGAATCACGCTTGATTTTCATCCTTTTAATGCAGAGTAGCGTAACTAGTATGTGCAATTTTAGGCCCTTATAACCTTATGGATGCTTTCCTGAAGTTTTTACTTTAGAAAAACAAGTCTATCAGACATCTGAACTTGGGTGAGTGATTAGCTATCCGGAGCCTACTGCTTTCACAGGAATAGGGGAATAAGTACCCCCTGGAGAGCAAGAGTGGGAGAGTTTAACCCTCTCCAAGGATCCATCAGTGCCCTCTGCAGCTGGCAGTGGGCACGCCCAAATAGGCTCCTTCTTCTAAGGCCCGTGTGAGCCAGAAATCATACAAGCCAAGCTGTCAGGAATACTCTTGGTCTAACATATTTGGTGTCATTGTTCCCAAATAGACACACACTGGTCAGACCATGTGTACTGGTTTCTCATTCCGGGAATATGGTCACCATATGTTCAGATTTCTATGTGTTACTAGTCCTATTTCCTCCCCTCTCCCCCTTTATTTAACAGTTTATGGTTTCTTTCCACTGACAAATTGCCAACTCTCAATGTATAAAACAGACTAGGTGTAAAGTAGCCATAGTGAGGAAACTGAAACAAAGAATAAAAGTAAAGCAAAGAAAAATAATATATCAAAATACGTCCCATCACCGAGGTGTGATCTGTTTTCAACCTTTGAATCCCTAGAACACTCCAAGGGGATGATAGCTACTCAGAAGTGAGCAAACTACTGTGTGTGCTTGGACTTGGGATAAGAGATACTTATACAATTTACAAATAAGCCAAGGGCCTAAAAGAGGTGCAGAGGAACAAACAGGTTGTGAAGAACACAGTTTCTTACTCTAGTTTTATCAAAAGAAAAAGAAAACATCTTGAATTTTAAAAACCCAGGAAACTCCCAAACCTGCCCTAGTATTCAAAAGCTTCTGCTGAGCAAAAGAAACAACCATCAAAGTGGAAAAGGAACCCACTGTATGGGAGAGCATAATTGCCAATGATATATCAGATAAGGGGTTCATCTCCAAAATATATAGAGTGCTCATACAACTCAACAAAAGGAAGACAAAGAACCCAATTAAAAAATGGGCAGAGGAACTAAATAGACACCTCTCCAAATAGGACATACAAATGGCTAAGAGACATATGAAGAAATGCTCAACATCACTAATCATCAGAGAGATGCAAATTAAAACAACAATGAGGTATCACCTCACACCTGTCAGAATGGCCGCCATCAACAAATCATCAAACAACAAGTGTTGGCGAGGGTGTGGAGAAAAGGGGACTCTAATACACTGCTGGTGGGAATGCAGACTGGTGCAGCCACTGTGGAAAACACTATGGTGTTACCTCAAAAAATTAAAAATTGAATTGCCATTTGACCCAGTGATCCCACTTCTAGGAATATACCCTAAGAAGCCTGAAACACCAACCAGAAAGAATACATGTACCCCCATGTTCATAGCAGCACTATTTACAATAGCTAAGATCTGGAAACAGCCCAAGTGTCCATCAGTGGATGAATGGATAAAAAAGCTGTGGTACATATACACAATGGAGTACTATGCAGCTGTAAGAAAGAAAGATCTCTTATCCTTTGAGACGACGTGGAGGGACCTCGAGAGTATTATTCTAAGCGAAACAAGCCAAGCAGAGAAAGACAAATATCACATGATCTCACTTATTTGTGGAATATAATGAACATAACAGTCTGAGGAACAGAGTAGACCCAGAGATGTGGAAGTAGGGTATAGACTGACACCCCTCAGAAGAGGGGGTGAGGGGGAGGGAAGAGATAAACCACAGAACTTAAGCGCGTATATGCATAACTGATGGACATGGACAACAAAGCTGGGGATGGGGTGTGGGGATGGAGAGGAGGGTGTCAATGGGGAAAAAAGGAGAAAAATCTGTAACAAAAATAAATTAATAAAAAATAAAATAAAATAAAATAAAATAAATGTCTAAACAGGATCTCACAAAGGTATTAAGCAAGTACTTTTCATTTGAGGTTCTTTCCCCGTCTTCAACTCCCCAGATACTCAGAGCTCTCCCCTAGACAGCCCTTCTCTTCACTGTGCTATCAGCTAGAGCCCCTCGCCCCCACCAAGGCCACTGCCCTGGTTGAGGACAGTGAACAGATTCTCTACTCAAGATGAAGTACTCGCCTAGTCTGACTTGCTAAAATGTCATTTATTTGTCTAAATTTCACTCCCTTCCCCCCAGATTGAGGAGGGACTTGATATTACCATAAAAAGAGATAGAGTACTTCCCCTATCCTAAGGAATCTTCTCCTTTCCTCTAGCCTTCCAAAGATGTTAACTTACATATGCATATGTACTTGAAAGGAGATGGCCAGAATGAGGATATGGAATTGAATTTGCAGAAGGAAACTTTGGCAGGTGTGCTTGGCATAGTGCAGGGCAGGTGGGTGCTGGTCACCAGACCCTGCTGTAGGAGGTAGTAATTCATCAGCTCTCAGGGTAGAAGGGTGGAGGGGAATCCATCCTCCCTGCTCTTCCAGGCCACTTCTACCCTTACTGCCTCTCTCCAGGCTCACAAGTTACTTTGATGACTGTATTGGCTTCCCAAGTGGCTTCATGCTTGGGGTAGTGTTCCAAACAGAGGCATAAACACTGTAGTGGAATGCTTCCCTCTTGCTGGCTTAATTTCTGTTTCTAGTCCCCTTGACTGTTGTCAGTTCAATGTCTGAGAGTCTCCTGGTCTCAGGAAGTACAGCAGGTCCTCAAATAGTGTCATTTTGTTAAAACGTTGTTGTGGGGGGGGGGGATTGATTTCCAGTCACTCTCCGTGTGGAGTTTATATGTTCTCCTGATGACCACGTGGGTTTTCTCCAGGTACTCTGGTTTCCTCCCACATCCCAAAGATGTGTTAGTGAGGTAGATTGTGGAGTTTCTACATTGTGCCATCGGAGTGAGTATGCGTGTGTGTAAGTGCACCTGCAGTGGAAGGACATCCTGTGGAGCGTGAGTTCCTGCCTTGTGCCCTGGGCTGCCAGGATAAGCTCTGGCCACCCTGAACTTAATTAGAGGGTTGGAAAATAATTATCTTACTGGATTTTATTAAACTTTCTTAAATGTATGTATTATTCACATTTATTTCAGTATTTCATATTAGAAGTGTTTTGGGTCTTTATTTAGAAGTTTGGTGACATTTTTTGACCAGAAATATGCCGTAGGAACTTAACTCTTGTTTCTATAATTAGCCTATGGTAAAATTGGTTTCATTACACATCATTTTGCTTAAAGTCACAGTTTTCAAAAACCCATCACAGTGTTAAGTGAGGACTTACTGTACTGGTAATGCCAAGGTCAGGGAGCTGCAGGAATGAACATCAGATCTGACTTCAATATCTGTCCCAAGGCTGGGGTACTCTAAAGAAGAGAAGCGTATTGATGAAGGGCCAGTCAGTCAAAGAAACACTTTGGCCTCAAGAACACTTCCCTTAGAAGGTCAACAAACTAATCAATCAACCTCTTCTATTTATTTATTTATTTATTTATTTATTTATTTATTTATTTATATTACAGAGAGAAAGGAAGGGAGAGAGAGAGAGAAAAAGAGAGAGAGAGAGAAACATTAATGAGAGAGAACATTGATTGGCCACCTCCTGCATGCCCCCAACGAGGATTTGGCCCACAACCTGGGCATATGCCCTGACCGGGAATCAAACCAGCAACCTCTTGGTGCATGGGTCGACGCTCAACCGCTGAGCCACACCGGTCAGGCAATCAACCTCTTCTAATCTCTTCTTTCCTTGCTTCGTTCTTTTTTCCTTTGACCCTCTAGTCTAGGTGAACTGAAGTGCAGACACAGAGTGAGGGTCAAATTTGGGAGGGAGGGAATAGTAGAGCTAATGAATTTGGGGACCTGTTGTTTTTTTATAATCCTCACCCGAGGACATTTTTCTATTTATCTTCAGATAGAGTAGGAGGGAGGGAGAGAGAGGAAGTGAGAGGGACACATCAACTAGTTGCCTCCCACACAACCCCAACCAGGGCCGGGGACAAACTGTAACTGAGGTAGGTGCCCTTGACCGGAATCAAACCCACGACTCATTGGTCTGTGGGCCAACGCTCTAACCATTAAGCCAAACCGACCAGGGTGGGGACCTGTTGTTTTTAAAGTACTTATGAAACATTTCAGAAGAGAGCAATGCATAGCAAATAATCCAGGCAGAAGTTGGGAATGGCATCGATACATGAGAATTATTAAAACAAAGCAGATGGAGAAATTTCCAAAGGAGAAAATAAATTAGAAGAATGAAGACAGTGCCTTGGTAACTATATAAAATTAGGACACAAAAAATGTAAGCAGTGAATAAATAAAATCCACCAAAAAAAGAAAGAAGAAAGAAAGCAGACAAGTAGGAGCACCAGATGACTTCATGGTCACAGAAGACAAGGGAGAATCAACAGTGTCAAGTAATAACAAGATGCTAAGCAATAAACAACTAGAAAAATGTCATCAGATATGATCATTAAAAGTCAAGTAAACCTTGAGTGAGAGGCAGCCTGTTAACTCTGGAGTGGGACTGCCTGGGACTGGCATCCTGGCTGAAACGTTTGCCAGCTCTGTGACTGGGCAGAGTATGTATCCTCTTTCTGCTTCAGCATGTGCATCTACACAATGGGGACAATGATAATACCCACCTCAGAGAGCTGACCTGACACTCACACGAGTTGACATGTTTAAAGTGCTGAGAACACTGCCTGACACAAACTACGGGAATGTTTGTTGCTATTAATATTACTTATTACTGTAGTATTAGATTTCAAGGAATCAAAGATCAATACACATATGGCACAATATATTAATCTTTGAAGAAGTGTGGCAATAAATTGAAAGGGAGCAATAAATTGGAAGGGAGCAATAGGGCACTGCCTTAAGTACGAAAAAGAGTACAGGCACCTTTCCTTTTGATTTTTCCCTACAACAATAGGTAGGAGAAAAGAATATCAAATTCATGAATAGTTCCAATGAAAATACCAGTAACCTGGAAACCGAAGTTCTTGTCAAATATAGCAGGTCCTCAAATAACTGTTTCATTCAGTGTCACTTTGATACAGGGCACCTTTCTCAGACACCAGAGAGGTGTTATCGGACAGCCCTGTAAGTCAGGGGAGAGGGCTGTCCCCAATCTTGATCCTTGTCCTCTCGTATAAATGAATTTATACGAGAGGACTCCAGATGACTGCATTGTGAAGAAAAAAGAACAATGAAAGCAAGCAAATTTTATTAAAGAAGCAAGCAAACTTATACATCTGGCTTCTGAAGTACAGACAGGCTCTCAGCTAATCTGTAGAGCAAGTTGGGTGGGAGTCCAAGATGTTATGTACCCTCCTGTCAATAGGTTTCAAAATTCATCTGCCGAATATTTTGGTGCAGATTAATTCTCAAGGTCCCTTTTTGCTTTGTTGTTGCCTTCTCAAAATTCCCGAGAAGCACCTGGCGATTTTATCTTGTCAAGCCTTGAGACTGCTGGCTTTTTTGCTTAGCCAGTAAAAAATAAAACTGCTTTTTTTTTCCTTTCCCCTTCCCTAAAAGGGCTGATTTCTTTGTTTAGTCTAGTGGGTGAGAAAGACCTCCCCCCTTTTCTCCTGCATCCTTTCCTTAGGGAGGCTTTTAACCATTTGCTCTCAAGTGTGCTTGGCTGGGGAAGATAATGGCTTGTTATTTGCAGGCCAGCTGCAAATTGCCCACACTGTTTGGCCTTGTTTTAACTTTCCTGTCTCAGTTTCTCTAGTCTTCCTGTCCTGCAATTTTCCTAGATTCTTAAAACCCCATAACAATGTCTTTAAAGCATTGATGAGAAGCTGTAGAAACTTAACTCTTGTTTATATCAGTCTATGATGAAATTGATTTCATTTAAAATCACAGAACCTATTAAGTGAGGACTTACTGTACTAGAAAACCACCAAAGTCCTTATGGGCACTCCTAATTTGATTTTTTTAAACATGGAGTCAACATTTATCTGCCTGATTAGCTTAAAGTATATTTTTATTTCTGCCAATTCTGTGATTATGTAAGTTGGTAAATCAAGTATCTGTCAAGTTTAATCCTTAGCCTAGTTGTCTCTAATATGGTTTCAAAAAGTAAATTTTGCATTAAAATAACTTTATAAATAAAGCAATTCACTCTTTTCAAAGAAACATTACAGAATAACTAATATAAACAATACATGTTATTACTGTAAGAATAAATTACCCTTCCCCAAATAATTTTGCCTTAATTCTGGTCATTTAATCATCTCCCAATTAGTTTTAAAAAATGGTTCTTCTCATTAATTATGTAAATCCTTACATCTATGAGTAAAAAGTGGGGAATGAAGTGAGGCTTTATTATAAGAAATGAAAGTTACTTTTTAAATTAATAAAATGACTATAATTTTTAGTTTTATCAGCATTTGGTATTATTCTGCTGATACAGTATTCTATTGTATTCTTATTCCTTACCCTTACAAAGCTTCTATTCACATCAAAAATATGTTCAAGACCCTGAACTTGACCATGAAAGTTCTCTTTGTCTTTATAATCACAGCTGGTAAACCATAACTGGCCACCTGTTATAGATTATTTTATTTAGTGTCATAGGATATTTTGGCCTGCTCCATAGAGCTTTTCAAGTAAGGTTTGATTGGAATTTTTTTTGTTTTATTTATTCTGTTTTTCCATTTTGAAACAAGAGAAATTATTATGATAACAGGAAAAGATTTTTAATTTCAAGTCAATTAATGAGTCATATTTGGAAAGCAAAACAACCAAAATTTTCACAAGCAAGTTACCAGTTGACCATATAGTTACCAGCATAGGCCCAATAGGTATGCTAGGTACTATAAGTCATGATTTGCCAATTTATCTACGTCATGTTCTACCAACCATTCTATGGGAGAACCTTAGTGCCATGGTGAGCTCTCCTTTTAAAGGACATTTTTTAAATGTCCAAAAATTTGCAAGAACACAAATTTAAGTTGTAAACAAAACTAATAAATATAGAATGATTAAATATCAGCAAAATATTAACGAGTTGGAAACGGTCTGTAAGTACAATCAGAGTGGAAAAAAAGACTATCAACCATGAAGAGCAGGAGTGAACAGTCTCTGGACTGGAACGATATCAAGGATGAGAAGAAGAGCTTCCTGTGGGAAGAAAGCTACATGTGAGAAAAATCCCAGCAATCAATTCTTCCCAAGGAGAGCAAAGGCAGGAGTCCTGTAGGATCCCCAGTAAGTAGCTCAACCATAAAACTTCCTTTAGATGATCACTTTCAGTCCATACATTTCTCTTTTTATTTAGAACAGTAGGGTTTATTTATAGCTCAACATTTTACATCATTTTTTTTTAACTCTACTCAATTTGTAAATTAAAATAGAAATTTCTCATATAGGCAACCTAATTACTGAACTAAAAAAAAGGAAATTTAAAAATATGTGTCCTCCTTAGAAAGAATGATTGTTCTTCTATGGTTCATTATGTACAGTTGCAGGCTATTTTTCAAAAATGTTATGGTTTACAGAATTATGCTACATGTGACACCAAGCCCTGTGTGGTCTCAAGAAAAGCTACCCCATGCTCTCCCTGATGAGGGGCAAGCACAGCTGCTGCCTGTAATAGCCTGGTCTGGGGAGCAGACCTGATTCTGGCTGTATATCCAGGCCCCAGACCTGAAAAGGACATCCGCTTTCTAAGAGACCCTGTGGCTCCCTGTAGAATGTTTGATTCTATTGATAAATTGACTTTAAAATGATATCGCTGATTAAACTAATTCCAGGAATTTTTTTTAATTGCATTGCTTTAGATTAGATTGAATATTAGTAGGAAAAAAACCTGCTGCCCAGCAGCACCCCCAGACTTGCCAATTGATGTGTTTTTTTGTAGGGTGGCAGGTAGTCAACCTGACTGCTGCTCACCAGTTAGTTGTCTGAACTGCTGGTCTGGCTGTACAGAATCTCCTCCACGCTCCTCCAGCCTGGGACTCCGAACTCCGCGACTGAACACACCAAGGACCTTGAAGGACACTTCATAAACTATATGCGATTCCCCATCAAGTACAAGGGTTGATCCAAGGTGTTCCTTTCTAGTTACTGCTTATTGCAATTTTCTATTCAGTCTTTTATGACCCAACTGATGAGTCAGTAGAAATCTCTCAAATAAATACTTTATACTCTGAATGTATGTTGCAGAATTCAGTGAAAAATATTGAACAACAGCTTAATGTGTCCTATAGTAAGGCATAGCACATGAGTAGGCATTTTTAAAAGGTAAGAGGAAAAGAAATTGTTGATTGAAATTCTGTTCCTTGATGCAGAACAGACACTAATAACTTACCAGAAATTATTCAGTTCTTGCACAGATAACTCAAATTCCTTTCAATAAATAGGCCTGTCAACCTTGTTGCTTTTTTTATCTTAACAATGATATCCAGGAAATAACCTTTCTAATCAGGAACACCAACAATTTGAAGTATGCCAATTAAATCTAGATTTCTGATTAAATGTATTAATAGGACTCATTACCAGACTATAGGAAATAACAATATATGTTTTACAATTACTGACTTGTTAAGAAAACATTTTACATGTACACTATTGTGGTATACTATATTCATCAGTAACTGTACTGTCAAAATGCCTCATAGTCAATATATAATGTAACAAAAATGTCCATCCCACTACCAAATCTCTAGAAGTTATATTAACCTTTATAGTTCAAGAATGTCTGTGTTCTCAATTAAAATGAAGCTGACAAAAATTAACTGATACATAATATTTTAGGTGTTCCTCCTATCTTTTAAAGAAACATATATTGCCCAGCGGTGTGGCTCAGTGATCGAGTGTCGACCCATTGACCAATGTTTCCATCTCTCTCTCCCTCTCCCTTCCTCTCTCAGAAATCAATTAAAACATTTTTTTAAAAAAGAAAAAAACATATATTGGCTAATGCCATTCCTCTGTCAAAATCATTACCTATATGGAATTTTACTACAGGATTGGTTCCCATTTTACTTACAGAGAAGCTAAAATTTGGACAATATCTACATGAAATTAATAAAAGAACAATAACTTATTAACTGATGTCAATCCTCACTGTGTAAATACACATAGCCATATCATTATGATTGTTAAATAGCCATGTGAGATGATAAATACAGTGTCAATGATTTAATACAAATGAATGAATTTCTTCCTCTTTTATTGCCATATGCATCCTTTTTTATCTATCATGTTGGCTGATTTTATAATTATACTGATTTTGTACTCTTTAAAATAATTCATTTGACATAATTTGTGTGCTATACCTATGCATAAAAAAAATTGACATAGACATCAAATAACCACATATACTTTTCAATTTAGTCTCCATTTAGAGACTAAAATTTCCAATGAAGAACTTTAATCAATTTATAATTCTGAAATATTGGAACTAAAAGGATCTCAGGGACTATATAGACCATTGATTTTTAATCAATGTGCCACAAGAATATTTAAAACATGCAGTACCTGACTATTTAGTCAGGGGCACTGACCTCTTTTCCCTTACATTGTCAAATAATAAAATGACAACGGCCAGCACAGTAACCATCCGGTGTGAATGAATCAAAAATATACCTATTATGAATAAAAAATATACCCATTATTTTTGTCAGATCGACAAAAAATATAGTATATTATTTGGTGTGTTGCAGAATTTTATGTGTACTATGAGATGGAAAAGGTTGAAAATAGCTGACTAGACCAATCTTCTCATCTAACAAATAAGGAAACCGAATCCCAAAAGGTTAAGTGTTTTATATAAGGTCACACAAGTACTTAGAAGCAGAACAGAGACAAAAACACAGACTTCCTGACTCCAAAAATAGTGCTCAAAACAGTGGGCTGGCAATCAATTTGCAATAGACCATTCTAAGAAATAACAGACTAATTGAAAAATATCTTCACGTAAAGTATAAGGCAGCACTGTAAGTAAATAGACTCGTAATGAAATCAGAATGATATTAATGAAATTTAAGAAGCCAGACTAATGAAGACAGGCAGAAATTATTTAACAAATACTTAATATGTTCATCCTTTCCCCCCACTTACTTTGTGTTGGCTTACTGTGGAATGTAACATGCAATGAGAGCTATATTCAGGAATCTTATATCTTTCGTTCTAGGTCTTAGAGGATCTAGAAAGGAACAACAAATGCCAAGGAGCCAAAGTGAACATAAATGAGCAACAACATTAATTTGAGAAAACTGAGGCAAAAGTCTATGCATCAAGAGTGGATTATAGAACTAGGTGTTCTACAAAGAGAATTTAGGCATCAAAATCCAATTTCAGCAATCTACTCATGCAAACCAAAGGAAATTATGTGCAAGGCAATTTGCAATAAGGTGTGTGTCATTGCCAAAAACACGTTTACGTGTACAAGGTTCATAGGCAAAATCATGCCAAGTATCACCATCTTTCAGGATAGTGTTGTTAAAAGATATAGCTGTAAAGTAAATAATTTCACCACGATAAAAATTATGTTTGACTTAAATATTAAGAAGCACTTTTAGATGTGAATTCTAGTTCCCAAATTTAAAAATCCATATATAGGACCATATATATTCGGGTACCACATTTCACCAGCAGAGCAAGCCAACCTACAAATTTCAGTCTCTTAGTGGCCAATAAGAATAGCTATGGCTGAATTGATTATGAGGTGAATGATATATATTCCTAATAGGTCTGACCAAACTATTTCAGCATTTCCATGATCTGTATACATTTTACTCTCAGAGTCACAACCTACTAAACCAAGACATATATTGATATCTGAGATTTTAAGACTATGCATATACTTTATCTGAAGAAAGGAAACCATAAGATTCTATCTGATTTGTTTAAATCTAGAAAAACAACATTTTTTATCTGTGAATATTAGTTTCCATAGTCAGAGATCAGCATTTTCTTTGCTTTTTGCGGTTTCTTAGATAAGAAATAATGTATTTGTAATAGAAAATTAGAATGTATATACATAAATAAAAGACAATAAAAATGAAATACAAGTGATACAGTGATACACAGTGAGAACAAGGCAAAACTATCTGCTCTATCCTTATATATTATAGTTGAGTCCTAACCAGTCTGGCTATAAGTCAAACAAACAAAAAAGGCATTCCAATTAGAAAAAAAGCAGTAAAAATTTATTTGTTCATTGGTGATATAATTTTGTACATAGGAAATCCTAAGGAATTACAAAATGAGTTATGGGAACTTATAAGTGAACATAACACAGTCACAGTATACAAAATAAATGTTTTAAAAAAACATATTTCTGTAAACTACTAACAACAATGTTTATGTCCCAATTAACAACCAAAAAATTTTTAAAAACTAAATACCATTTACAATAGTATTAAAAAGTGAAATACTGAGACTAAACGTCAAATACATGTATAAGACCTCCAACACTAAATACTACAAAACGTTGCTGAGAAAACAAAGACCTAAATAAGTGGAGACATATACCATGTCCTTGGAATGATTGATTTAAAATTAAGATGTTAATTCTCCCCTAATTGATCTATAGATTCAATGCAATTTCAATAAAAATGCCATGAAACATTTTTGAATTGACAAACTGATCCTAAAAATCATGTGGAAATAGAGAGAACCTAATATAGCTAAAACAATTTTGAATTTTAAGAACAAAGTTTGAAGATGTAATTACTTGATTTTGAGACTTATTATATAAAGCTACAGTTGTCAAGACAGTGTGATAGTAGCATAAAAATAGATATATAAAAAAGTGGAACAAAATAAAGAATCCAAATATAGACCCATATATCTCTGTTAAGTTTGGGGGTTAGGGGGAGGTTTTCTTTGGGGAGTGGATTTTTGCTGTTTTTAACAAAGTCACCAAGGTAATTTGAGGAGAAGAAAATGTCTTTAATTAATAGTACTGAACAACTGGATATTAATATGAAAAAATTAATTTCGACCCATACTTTATATTGCATAAAAAAAATCAACTCCAAATGGCTCATCAACCTAAATATAAACTTTAAAACCATAAAACTTCTAGAAAAAAAAAACATAAGAGCAATCCTTTAGAACCCTGAGACAGGTAAAGATTTCAAACATAGAACACACAAAAATAACAGCACATTAGAAAAATTCTAAACGTTTACTGTTCAAACCCACCACCAAGACAGTAGAAAAACCAAGCCAAAGAATGAGAAAAATTTTTGCAACATGTATATCTGGTAAAAGACTTATGTCCGCAGTATATAAAGAACTTTTACAACTCAATAGAAAGAAGATAAACAACCCACTTCAAAAACAAAGTGAGCAGCCCTGGCCAGTATGGCTCAGTTGGTTGTAGCATCATCCTGTGCACTGAAAGGTTGTGGGTTTGATTCCTGGTCAGGGCACATATCTAAGTTGCGATTTCAATCCCTGGTCGGGGTGCGTACAGGAGGCAACCAATCAATGTATTTCTCTGACATTAATGTTTGTTTCTCTCTTTCTCTCCCCTACCCCACCTCTCTCTCTAAAAAAAATTTTTAATAAATAAAAATTTTAAAAAATAAGATGAGCAAATGATTTGAACAGATACTTCACAAAAAAAGACATATGTTCCTCATGGAAATGCTCATTAAAACAACACTGAGATACTACTATAAGCCCACTACAACTGTTAACATTAAAAAGACTGACAGTACCAATTGTTGACATGAATGTGAAGAATGAGCATCTCTTATACATTATTCATGGCAGTTTCAAATGGTATAATCCTGTTGGAGAATATTATGACCCACAAATTGCACTCTTAGATATTTACCAAAAATAAATAAAAATGTATTTATAAAAATCTTTGACATAAATATTCTTAGAAGCTTTATTAATAATAGCCAAAAGATAGAACAACCCAAATGTCTATCAAAAGATAAAAGGATATGCAGGAGGCAGCCAATCAATGTTTCTCTCTCTCATCATGTTTCTATCTGTCTTTCCCTCTCCCTTCTTCTCTCTTTAAAATTAATTTTTTAAAAAAGATAAAGGGATAAACAAACGGCAGTATATCCATACAATGGAGTATTACTCAGCAAAAAAAAAATGTATT
Organism: Tadarida brasiliensis; assembly: GCA_030848825.1. Taxonomy (NCBI): domain Eukaryota; kingdom Metazoa; phylum Chordata; class Mammalia; order Chiroptera; family Molossidae; genus Tadarida; species Tadarida brasiliensis. The sequence goes on along the minus strand of CM061266.1, from coordinate 61,741,475 downwards.
ACACATTTCATGTATGAATAATACATTTTTTCTGAATTACTGATACATGCAACAACATAGCCAAATCTCAAAATTGTTATGCTAAACAAAATAAACCAGAATCAAAAGAGTACATACTGAAGGAGTCTATTCATATAAAATTTTAGAATATGAAAAACTAACCCATAGTGACAGGGAAAAAAATTAGTTGTTGCATGGGACAAGGAGTCAGGAACTTGACTATAAAGAAGTGTGAGCAAATTTCCTGGGGTGATGGAAATGTTCTATATTTTTATTGTGGTGGTGGTTACCTGGGCTTATACATTTGTAAAAACTTAAAAGTATAGTCAAACTTACAAATGACAAGCAAATTAAAAGGAAAGAAAGAAAAGTTTAGCAAGCCAACAAAAGTAAGGAAATTGAGAAAAATAAATAACAAATATCAAAATAAGAAGGTATGAAATCAAGGATATCACATGACCTGACATATTTTTAAAGACACTGTGGCTTCTCTTTTTGAGAAAAGAATAAAAAGTAGAAGCAAGTTTTCTTCTAAATGTTTTCTCCATGGAAAGTCTTCTGGGGCTCTCTTATCTGTCATACACATCCCATTTATATAGATATGATTATAAAATTTTTTAATGCACAGAAAAATTATTATATTTAATGTGATATAAGCAAGAGTTCTAGATATAAAAATCAGTATGATTTTTGAAAATAAGAATCAAATTTGTTTCTATATAATAAATAATTGTAAATATTTTTTAAATTGTATTTACAATAGCATCAAAATAATAAATACCTAAGAATCAATAAATTATAAAACATTACTGAGAGAAATTAAATAAGACCTAAATCAATAGAAGCATATAATCATTTTCATGAATTGGAAACTCAGTGTTATAAATATGTCAAGTCTTCCAAAATTCATCAATGGATTGAAAATGTGTCTGTGGATGCAAATTTCTACAGCTTTTGGTAGAAGTTGGCAATCTAAATTCCATCTTAAAATGCAAAAGACCAAGAATAACCAATACGAGAACAAGGTGAGATTACTTACTCAATCAGATGTACAACTGCAGTGACTAAAACAGTATGGTATTGCCTCAAGGATAAACAAGTAGACCAATACAACGAATTAAAGAGTCAGAAAGAAGCTTACACATATTTCATGATTTATGGTAAAGATAACACTGCAGAACATTAGGGGAACATGAGACTCTTTCAATAAATGGTTCTGAGTTAATTCAATATCCAACATGAAATAAATGAAACTAGATCCCTACCTCATATCATATAGAAAAATTAAATTTAGATGGATTGAAGATTTAAACATTAAATACCAACCAAAGTTTTCTAGAGAAAAATGTTTGCATATATCTTTAGGATCTTGAAGTCGTTTTAACTGAATATAAAAAGCCCTGATGATAGGAAATAAGATTGAAAAATCAGACTACAGTGAAATTAAGCACCTCTACGGAAAGATTCCAATACCAAAAAAAAAAAAAAAAAAAAGCAAATTACAAGATTAGGGAAGGTATTTGCAATATTATAACCCACAAAGCGCTCATACACAGACTAAAGAGCTACTACAAATCATCATTAAAGAGACAACCCCATAGACTTGAATAGGCATTTCACAAAAAGAATAATAAATAAAAGGATAACTAAATGGTCAATAGAGTTATGAAAACTGTTCAACCTCAATAGTAATCAAGGAAATGCAAACTAAGCTCATAAACCAGTATTATTTTAAACCCCAGAATGACAGAAATTTAAAAGGCTAATAAACCATTATGATAATTAACTGACCTGTGTATTTATGATTTGTATGCAAAGTGTCCTTCACAATAAATGTTACTTATTAAAAAATAAGTGGGGGGAAGATCAACATTAGAAAGTCATTTAAGAGAACAAACAAAAATATTCTAATGAATGCACAGTCAAATAATATTTATAAAAAGTAGACAATTTTGTCAAAAATTTAGTTCAACCAATATAAATTTATTAGTTGAATGCAATTTCAATCAAAATCCTAATTTTGGTGACTTTTTTTTGTTTTTAGGTTTTTTTTAATCCTCACTTGAGGATGTGTTTATTGATTTTAGAGAAAGAAGAAGGGGGGGGGAGAGAGAGAGAGAGAGAGATACATTAATGTGAGAGAGAAACATTGATCAGTTACCTCTCATAGGCACCCCGACCAGGGATCAAACCAGCAACCTAGGTATGTGCCCTGACAGGGAATTGAACCCATAACCTTTTGGTGTACAGGATAATGCTCCAACCAACTGAGCTACCCTGCCAGGGAAATTCTGTTCTTTTTTTAGAGAGAGAATGAATAAAATTATTTAAAGTTTTATAAGAAAAAGAAGTATCTATGATAGAAAAGAAGATTATGAACCAAAAAAAAAAAAACATTAAGAGGAATATATAATTTACCAGATATTTAAATTTACTATAAAGTTACTATAATCTCTGGCACTGACACAAAAATAGACAAATATGTTTATAGAACAAAATAGAGAGTTCAGAAATAAATTCAGAAAAGTGACATTTTAATTCGGTGGGAAATAATTGGTTTATTAATAAATGATCTTGGCATAATTGGCTATCTGACTAGAAGAAAACAAGCTAGATCATCTACTTCGCACCATATGTCAAAAGTGAATCCCAGATGGATAAAATTTAAATTAAAAAATATTTCTGAAGTTTTTAAAAATTAGGAATTAAGATAATTTTCACATAGTTGAGGTAAAAAACAATTTCTTATGCCAAACATAATTTTCTGGAGCCATAAATAAAAGAGATGTATTTGACCTCATAAAATTAAAACATATTATATGGCAAATCCACCAAAAACAAAGTCAAAATAAAAATAATGAAGAACAAAAATGTGGCATTCATGTGACAAAGGGCTACTGCATCTAACAAGCAAAAAAGAATGCCTCTAATTTGAAAAAAAAAATTGAAAATAAAAGAAAAAGTAGACAGAAGCTATAAACAGGCAACTCACAGAAGGTAAAACCCATCTGGCCAAAAAAAGTGGAAAGATGCTTAGCTTCACCAGTATCTAGAGAAGTGGAAACTAAAAATTCAATTAAATTGGCATTTTTCAGCCATATCAACAATAATAAGACATAGCTTTTGGTGCTGATGAATATGTGGGAAAATGAGCCCTTTCCTATTTTATCGCTGAGAATATGAGTTGCTCAAGCTTCTCATAACAAGCTAATGTTAAGAGTGCTGGCAATATTATAAAAAACCCTAAAGATTCTACCAAAAACTACTTGAACTGATAAATAGGTTCAATAAAGTGGCAGGATAAAAAATTAATATTCAGAAATTGGTCACATTTTATATGCCAATAATAAACTATCCAAAAGCAAAATTGGAAAAAAAATCCCATTTACAATTGCATCAAAAAATAAATAAATTTAACCAAGGAGGTAAAAGACATGTACTCAGAAAATTATAAGACATCGAAGAAAGAAACTGAAGAAGATAAAATAAATGGAAGCATGTTCACAAATGTCAAGAATTAACATTGCTAAAATATCCATACTACCCAAAGCAATCTATAGATTCAATGCAATCCTTATCAAAATACCAGTGGCATTTTTCACAGAACAAATGCAAATAATCCTAAAATTTATATGGAACTACAAAAGACTCTGAATAGCCTCAGCAATCTTGGGAAAGAAGAATAAATTTGGAGCTACCCTGCAACCTGATATTAAGCTATACTACAAGGCTACAGTAATCAAAAGAGCATGGTACTAGCAAAAAAACACATAGATCAATGGAACAGAATAGAGAGACCAGAAAAAAACCCATTCTATATTATCAATTAATCTGTGATAAAGGAGGCAAGAACATACAATGGGGTAAAGACAGACTGTTTAATAAATGGTGTTGGGAAAATTGGACATGCAAAAAAGAAAAGAAAAGAAAAGAAAAGAAAATAGACCACCTTCTTATACCATATCCAAGAATAAACTCAAAATGGATTAAAGACTTAGAACTCCTAGAAATGCAAATTAAAACCACAATGAGGTACCATCTTATACCTGTGAGAATGACTGTCATCAATGACTCAACAAACAAATATTGGCGAGGATGTGGGAAAAGGGGGCACTGCTGGTGTGATTGAAAATTGGTGCAACCACTGTGGAAACAAGAATGGAGTTTCTTCAAAAATGTGAAAATAGAAGAAATCCAAAACACTAATTTGAAAAGATATATGCACCCCTATGTTTATTGCAGCATTATTTACAATAGCCAATACATGGAAATAACCCAAGTGCCTATCTATAGATGAGTGTATAAAGAAGATGTGGTACAAATATGTACAATGAAATATTACTTCATAAAAAAAGAATGGAATTTTTGCATTTGTGACCACATGGATGGACCTAGAGGTTATTATGCTAAGTGAAATAAGTCAGTCAGAGAAAGCCCAATACCATATGATTTCACTTATATATGGAGCCTAAAGAGCAAAATAAATGAACAAACAAAACAGAAACAGACTCATAGATACAGAGAACAGACTCATGGTTGCCAGAGGAGAGAGAATTAAAGAGGTAGATGAAAAAGTGAAGGGATAAAGAAGTACAAATTGGTAGTTACAAAATAGTCCCAGGAATCTAAAGTACAGCATAGGGAATATAGTCAATAATATTGTAATATTTATGTATGGTGCCAGGTACGTAACAGAATTATTGGGGGATCACTTTGTAAATTATAAAATTGTCTAACCACTATACTGTACACCTGAAACAAATATAAAATAACATTGAATATCAACTGTTACAGAAAATTTTTAAAAAGAAGTCTAGAGAACTGCTCTTCATCATTGTGCTTACAGATAACAATATGGTTTTGTACATTCAAAAATCTGATAAGAGGGTAGATGTCATGTTAACTGTTCTTACTACAATAAAGTTTTAAATGAAGAAAGGAAAAGATAAAGACCAGTATCTATTTACTTACAGGGATATCTAACATGTATTGTTAATTTGCATGGGAATAAGTATGGTATAACAAATTTTTTTGTAAAGTTGCAAATGAGATCCTCTACTGTATATCTATATACATATAGACCCTCTATATCTGTATCTATATACTCTCAGTTCCATGACTGACTGGGAGTCATGGAACTTTAACATCCAACATGCATACTAGTTTGGAAAGTCTGGGAATAGAAAAAAATAAGAAAAATTATCTTTTTAATGAATCTTCGCATTGTTTCACCAATTTCAATGAATATATATTTTGTAATTACAGATTTTTACTAAAGTACATTTTCTAGAATACTTACTGCCTGGTTGAAAAAAAAGACATTTGACACTATTGACCTCACACATTTAAAAAAAATATTTTTTTTACAGTATTACATATGTTCCCCATTTTACCCCCTTTACCCCCTCTATCCAGCCCCTGCCCCACCCCAGGCTTTCACCACACTATTGCCTGTGTCCATTTTAATATAAACTCTTTCCCTTAACTTCTCTATCACTCTCTCCTAGATTTCCTTTTGCCCTCTTCCTATCCCTTCTCTATCTTCCTTGTTAGCACTTTCTATTCATTAATTCTTAGAATAAATTATTTCTGTTAATTCCTTCTCAGAGACATTCTTTTCCATGTGTTTATGGTCTCTAATTCACTTATTATGGTATTAAATCCCCCTAAAAATTCAGAGAAAAATGTAGGAGACACATATGGAAGTCAAAAATTTAAAATAGGGAGAAAGTCTTTTAATATAACATACACTGAATTTCTAGAGGAAAGTATATTTTACAAAAGCACATTCTGAAACACCAAAAAGTCACCAGGCACCTGGGGCCGAGCATTTGGAGCTGAATCCTGGAGAAAGAGAAGTGGTTTACCAGATGAACAAAGAGAGTGGCCTTCCAAACATTACAAATAGTGGTTTTATGTTGCCATTCATTCATTTTCTCTCTCTCTCTCTCTTTTTTTTTTTTTTTTTTAGCAAAATTCAATGTTTGTATAAATCACATGAAGACTGCCTATTGGACTAAAACTGTGCTAAAAATAAATGTCTTTTTCTGAAAAATGTGGAGAAGTAAAGATGTTGCCTAGCTAGTAAAACGGTCAATTAAAAAAATAAAAGTGTTAATTTCTATTTCAAATTCAGGAGAAGAAGCATGAACATCTTGCAAATGCTACCCTGTCTCCACTGTTTCTGGCATCAGTGATTTTTACTCACTCTATAAGACAAGGACAGTCCCTAGCCTCACAGAGCCATGGAGGTATGATGAGTGTAAAAGTAAAGAGAGAACAGAGTGCTGTGGTAGTAGGTACACCTGTCATTCTTTTGTTTGATTAATTAATTATAAAATATTTTGTCATATATGTTGGTCCATGATTTGCTGGGGTTAGTTTTTCTTTAAAGAGAAATGAAAATGTTTGAATTGGGGAGTGGAGTGGAGAGAGGCATTGAAAGATGATTGTTACTTGCAAGGGCACTTTTTGTAGGAACAAAAGAACATGGAAGAACTTGGAATAGTTCTACAGATTTCTCCTCTTCCCATGACCCACAGAGCATGCTAGCTCCAGAGAAGGAACCAAACAAATGGGAGACTGTGTTAGAATCAGGGAGAAAAGCCTCTTCTGATCTTTGGCTAAGTCATCTTCTAGTACATAGAAAGACATTGGCACAAAAGTTTCCTATTATTTAGCAGAATTATAGACCTATAGAATATATAACTGGAAACTATCTTAGAAATATCTATCTGAGCTCTTTCTTTTTATAGATTAAATCAGAGCAGGGCAGTTAAAAAGATGCTCAAGATTTCACAGCTACTAATTGATCTTTCCTCTTCATAATTCTACCTCCCTATTAATATTAATACAAGTCCGTTGACTAAGAAGCAAACAGATATTTGTAGAGTTTCTGTAAGCCTGAATTAAGATCTTTCTGAAAATTTGTACAGTAGGAATGCTATGTTAAGTACACAAAGGAAATTTGTGTATTCTTTTTAATGCAAATAAGCATTATTTCATTAATAATAGGTTTGGATTTTTAAATACTATTGTATTTTTCTGAAAGAAGGAAGTACTAAGTTGTATTCTTAAACTGTGACAATGAAAAATCAGTGCTTTTGCCACAATAACTAGAGAAATTGCAGCTATGATCCTATCAACTTGATCATTAGATAGTTTCTGAGAAATGCATAATGTCTCTATTCCACTAGGTAATGTGTCCAAATGTCTTTACCAATAAAGGAAATTTCAAGATTGTTCAATTAGAATAAGATTGGCACATGTACCCTAATTTAAATTTTTTTTTCTTTATTGATGTTTTAGAAAGAGAGAGGAAGGGAGAGTGAGAGAGAGAGAGAAACATCAATGGGAGAGAACATCAATTGGCCGCCTTCTGCATGCTCCCCATTGGGAATCAGGCCTACAACCTGGACATGTGCCCTGACTGGAAACCAATCTGTGACCTCTTGGTGCATGGGTCAACTCAACCACTGAGTCACACCGGCCAGGCAATGTAGCCTAATTTAAATTGGCACATGTAGCCTAATTTATGGGCTCAGCACGCTTCCACTGCATGACCCTGCTACCTTCTCTTGTAGCCTAATTTAAAACTTCTCTGTTTTGTTGATCTTGATTTACCTTTGCTTCTCTGCCTACTGCAGACCTTTTGGCCTTTTTGGGGGGTTGGGGGGATTTTTATTTTTCTATTACACTTTTTTTGTCACCTACAGGGCACCATATATTTCTAAACACTTGGCATTCGTGTCTGAGAAGTTGTTATATAAATACTCTGGGGCCTTCCTTTAAAGCCCTTGTCAAACTTTCCCAACTACATTTCAATATTCAGTGATTATATTTCCAAGCTAACCTTATATAAACGAAGAATATTCAGTTAGGGTTCAAGAGAACACATGAAGTTTGTAAAGGAAGTTAAGTGAAATCATGTCATATTTTGGAGAAGATATGTGAAATATCATAGCATATTCTCCTTCCTTCCTGTCTTCATCCAAGGTCCTGGTGTTTTTTGGTTATACTTCAATTTCAACTATACCCTCACACCAATGCAACTTTTTATTTCAGCGCTCAGTGTGTTGCAGGCCCTGGAGCACCACATGCAAACAGGACATGGCTCATTCCTAGGAGTACACAATCATACAGGGGAGAGAAATAGTCCAATTACTAAATTACGAGGTGGTTAGTGCTATGGAATAGAGGTATTATCATGTGATGGAAACTTTTAAGTGTCTCTTGAATCATGTATAGATGAGAAATTCGAATCCAAAGGGAAGATAACTTGCAGACAAAAAGTTTGCTTAGAAGACTCTTTGATTGTGGCTGTCTTTGGCCACTGAAAAACAGATGATTCTTGAGTTAGGTCCTCCCTCCTTGAACACCCCAAGGTGTTTGGATTCTCTTTCTAATTCTAACCCGCAGCCCTTCCACTAGGCTCAGTCTGCCTCACCTAGGGGCTCTTTGAAATGTATGTGCAACTACCTAAGTTAGTCTCCAGCTTCTTTGCCAGTCCAAGGCCTCTTCTCCCTGTCTGTTCCCACCATAGGGCTTCTCCAGTTCTTACTATAATTCTTTACTCTCATCTCTAAACATCCATCTGGTGGCTGGAATTACCTTTAGCATCTGGAATTAGAATCAATCACTTCTTTGGAGGGCGCCCTAAAGCACCATTTGCCCCCCTTACAAACAACTGATACAAATGTTAAGAGATTACAAACTCAGGGATGTGTAACCTGCCCAAAAACTAGAGATGAAAGAGACAGTAAAAAGAGTCAAAGCCTGTTAAGAGGGGGGAAAATAGCAAAGTCTCACTGGGTAGAGTTTCACAGGGTTCTCCAAGGTCAGCAGGGTTCTCCAAGGTCAGCAGAGTGACTATTCCCTTTTCTCCTGATTCGGGGTTATGGTTGGAGTTTTGTTTTGTTTTGTTTTGAATGCCTCCAATAGCTTCTTCCCAGATCTTAATCACCCAAAAGGAAAACAATAGTTTTCTCATCATCCAGATGCCATATGTAGCCACTTCAACCCATACTTAGAGTTCTGTCTGGAGAATTGAGTGGGGAGCAAAAGGTAAGGGCTCTGGTGCCATCTGGGTTCAATCAGTCTTCCAGTGGGCACTTGAAAGAAGGAGGATTTTAAACCTCACAGTGCTTTGAAGAAATCGCTGCAGCTTCAAGAGTGTCAGTGGGAACCTCCCCTGGACATATTTTCTAGTTTCTCTATAGAGCTGAATCTCTGAGGTGGAGATTCAGCCTGCGGGGTTCCTATTTCAGCCTGACCCATGACACACACGACCTGGGTTCTTTCTGTGGTTGAAGCTGATTCTTTCCTACCTGTTTCAGACTTTTGTCTGGTTCCTTCAAGCCTTTTATGAAACTATCAACATCCTTGGACAAAGAATTTCTACATGTTTTCTAAGCAAGGGTTTAAGATTAAGTATTATCTATAGGCAAGTTCTCCAGACCTGCTTTGCACACAGGATGTAGTGTTTTCAAACATCATCTGGTCTATTATCTTGTAATATGCCTCCTGACTGAAACTTTATTTAGTAATTATTCATCATGATAATATTTCTTGTGTAAATGTTTGCCATGAGAGTATTATCTCATGAATACTAAATAATGAATGTGGAAAGATAAAGTTATTCAGCCTTCCCTCAGAAAACCTTAATGTCTTGAATAATTTCAACATATTTATAACCTGAAAATGCTTATGAATCCTATGCAGTTCCGACAAAATATAGACTTGTCTTGGTCCAAAAGTTTATTGTAAATTATTTAAGATTCAGTGAGTTTCTTCATAGAGATGATATAAATGATATTTAAATGATGGTACCAATCCTCATTAGCATATGTGATTCCATTTGACATTAATGTTAGCACTTTCATTGTAGTAAATCTCCATGCATACCCAAAAATCCAGAACAGATCACCTAATTCACCATACTACCTCCTCACACAAACTACTTCTTTGTCTCACCTCCAGGACTGCATAAAGCAGGAGAAGAAAACTAAGGTTTATTTAGCAACTACTAAGTTCTAAGATAGGACAGTATGTTACGTCCTACTTAATTTCCTATCAACAAAACAATTGAAAATCTAGTTGTTGAAAGTCTGATAGAGCCTATAATTACATAATCAGATGATAATATTGCAGCCTTTCCAGTTATTGCAGACTTAGAGCACCAGGGGACAATGAGTGGTGATAGATATAAAGATGAATAAGATAGTGTTTCTACTCTCAGTGGAGCTTAAAGCTAAAAGGATAAAACAAACACCAAAAAGCCTTATGTGCCTACAGTCTAAAACTCCTTAAAGCAATATTACATTCATCTTACATCTTCGTTAGCAGCACGGGTCTACTAATACTGACTAAGAGGTTTGGAGTCAGATTCAACTGAGCAAAACAGTTTTTCTAAGTATTAACCTTGGGACTTTAACACATTATGAAACCTAACTTCCACTACTGTCATGAGAGAATACATGAAATGAGAACTTTAAAAAATGTTGCCCAGCTGGTGTGACTCAATGGGTGAGCATCACCCCATGCACTAAGAGGTTGCCGGTTCGATTCCCCGTCAGGGCACATGCCCAGGTTATGGGCCTGATCCCCAGAGGAGGGCATGCAGGAGGTATCCAGTCGATGTTCTCTCTCATCGATGTTTCTATCTCTTTCTCCTTCTCCCTTCCTCTCTCTAAAATCAATAAAGAAAAACAATTTTTTTTTAATGCTTGCTCTCTTCCCCTCCCTCCCTGACATTTCATTTTATATGTGGACTTTTAGAACACTTTTTTAAAAGATTAAATTCCAGATTCTGAACCACAGAGGAAAATGCCCAAAGCTGGGAACATAACTGCTACTCTGTTGGACAGCCTACACAGTAATTGTGTCTTACTGGTGTCGTCTTTCTCCCACTGTAAACAGTTTTCCAAAGAGCAGTGGGAATGTGGGTCATCGATACAGGATGGGTCTTTCATTAACACTTAACCCTGACCACAACTTGCTTTGGAGTAGAATCCTACTGTAATTACAAAGTCTGCATTGCTGCAAAAGGGACATATGTTCAAGATGATCCAATATTATTATTTAGAATGAGCTTCTTTTATTTTCCTGTATTTAGTGAGTCTCCTTTTATTGAGAGTGACCTGGCAAAGTGTGGTTAATGGGAACTTGCAGCAAATTTGTAAAAGTCCATTCAGAAGGCTCAGTTGAGGGAGAGAAGAACTGAAAACTGAAGAACACTTGAGATAATGCCAGGGGCTTTTTCAGAACTTGCTTATTAAACCTCAGCCCTAGCTAGCAACAAGTTCTTCTCTTTTATGTGAATAAAGAATGATCTCTAAGATGCCTTCTGGCTCTAAATTTCTCTGACTTAAAGCAGTGATTTTAAACTTTTTTTTCTTAATCTCATGACACCCATAAACTAATTACTAAAATTTTGCGGCACATTGAAAAATGTATTTTTTGCCAATCTGACCAAAAAAAGAAAAGGTATAATTCATTCACACTGGATGGCTATTGTCATGTGACATTTTTTAAATGTCACAGTCTAAGGGAAAAGAGGTCAATGCCCCTAAGTAAATAGTCAGGTATTGCATGTTTTAAAAATTATTGTGGCACACCAGTTGAAAAGCACTGATTTAAAATGAATGGGGTTTCCTTTAAAAAGCAAGCTTTTTAATTATATGAGCAGTGGATCTCAACCCTAAAGCTCTTCTTCAAAAATATATTCCAAGGGACTGGTTTTGGTTTTCAGTATTCATCAAAGACCAGGTCTGTACTTACTCACTCCTTGGAGATGAACTTCCGAGGAGCATGCCTTTCTGTGATAGGAACTGCCAAACCATCACTCAGTTTTAACCCAGGTTCACAATACTGGGGCAAAGTTGGCAGGAAATAGTTCAAGCTGATCAAATATTCTCTAACCCCTTTGCTCCAGCCTGGGGCAAGAAATAAAATACGTGTTATAAAGTTCAGTTGTCAATTTCATCAAAATTCTTATTTGTCCTCAGTCAAAATTCTTAATCTAGGTTCATCTTAAATTTGTTCCAATACAGACCCCCTGAGCTGTTTGGGACAACCCAATCCACAAAAATTACCATTCAAGTCTGGACAGTCTTCTCTAAGAGTTCCTGTTCAGGGGAAGAAAATAAGCTAAGAGAGTCTAATAAGAAGAGCTAACATGCCAAGCATTCATTTAAAGGTCTTATATAAGGCCCCTGGATTGACCCTCAGAGATTCTGATTCCTTTACGGTGAGGTGGGATGGAGAGAGGGAGCAGGCAGTGAATGTTGGGCCACTTCATGCTGGCTCATGAACCAGTCACCACTTCCCACCCCACAGAGCAGCACACCACCACATGGAGACCAGGTATTGGTATGCTTTAAACTCCTGGTAGTTCTAACATGCTGGTGGGGTTGAAAACTACTCCTGGTAGACAGTTAACTCTCTTTTTTTCAAGGAGTGAAAAGGGAACCTGTTCACATTTTACTGTGTGATGTATTTTATATAAGCAAACATTTCATAAAGTAATATGCCAAGTTAAAAGAAACCAATGGAAGAAATATCTTTTCAGAGGCTGCCTCTGCCTTATACTTACAGCAGTAGCAGTTGGTGTTCATGCTTCAGGCGTGGCCATGAGGTGGAGATGGTAGGTAATAAGTCAGTGCTGTAAATAGCCAAGAGCAAATTCTCAGAAGATGGAGCACAGTTCCAGGGAGATTTCGGGTGGCTCTGGTACCAGGTAGGCAGTGAAGACTGAGAAAATTAGGCACCAAAGAACTGGAGTTTGGTCCTGATGCCTGGGCTTAGAGGTGAGAGTTTAGAACTGAGAAGATTGGCAAGAACAAGGGGAAACTTTGGTCATGGGGAAATTAGGGTCATAGACAGGATGCTCAAATGTAAAAACGAGTGTGGAAAAGTAACACTGAGGCCCAGTTCCTGAAAGATCAGTTAACTAGGTCAAGGTTCTGAGAGGACCAGCAACAAAGCTGGTCTGACTATGAGTCTGCTAACTGCCTGGGCCTTGGCCATGTCCCTGCCGTGTCCACAGGGACAAAGATGATCTGACTGCTGGAACTGAAATTATACATGGGCAGGGCCAACAAAGCTTGATAGATATAGTGTCACTTCAGCAATCGTGACACTCTGTGAACTATAGCTTTCCTTCTTATGCAACTTCAGTCATGTAGACCAAAAAAATAAAATCAGATGCCATTACAATTGATGAACAAAATGAGGCTACATCATCCCTATTATAGAATTTCTTATGTAACAAAAATTCTTGATCTAGCTTCATGACTTTTAGCAGAAACTAGTATAATAAACATGAATAAGTTAAGAAGTAGAAAGGGTAGGTGTTGACAGAGCAGCATGGATGTGAAGTATAAAGGATGTGTATCATATAAAAGCCAGAATATAGGGCACAGGACACGGACCCATTATGTTCGTATAATGATTAGGGTATCCTTAAATTTTTAATCAACACAAGAAAAAACTTTTTTTTTTTTTTTGGAAAGAAACATCAGGGCCGGGAATTGAACCTGCAACCCAAGTACATGCCCTTGACCGGAAGGGAACCCCACACTCTAACTGCTGAGCCAAACCAGCCAGGGCCACAAGAGAAAACTTTTGAAAATGAGAACTGCTAATGCTGACCTCTAAGAAATACACGAACAGACAAGAAACCTGTTGTTTTAGCAAAATGTTTTCAGCAGCCTAATTCAGACACATTCTTTCAAAGCAGTTTTATCCTTTCAATCTGACCCATTTACTTAGAAGTGACGACGATAGATCAAATAACATTGCTGTCCACAAAACCACGAATTCATGGAGTTCCTTGGGGACAGAAACTCCAGGAGTATCTAATGTGTAGTAAATATTCAATGAATATTTGTTGAATTAAGAAGATGGTGTACAGCAATCTCAATATTGCATGTGACTGGGCAGATCTGAGATTGTAAAGGTAGATGCTTCAGGAAAAATTTAAGTAATCCACCAGAATACATTCTTGATGCAGTATTTTTGGTCACTTACTGGAATAAAATAGGGATCTTTGGTGGGCTGCACTTAGTAGGATGATGTGTGTTACAGACATTTACAGTTTTTTAAACACTGGAATTGCTTCATGTCACATTGGGTCTGTGTGCACTCATTTCCTCAGTCACTAAAATCCATTTTTATCAAAATATATTTGGTTTATGCTAGAGCAGTATAATTCTTCCTGAATTTTTATTTTTTAATCCCTTTGGTTTTCTATTTTGACAAACTAAATACTTCAAAAATGTCTTTAGCCAACTTGGAAATACTTCTGTTTTAGTTTCTTATTTCTAAAAAGAGTTCAACAAATTAACAGCATTTCATATACGCTGGCATGTTCTCCCCCTCTTTGACATTTTGGTCATCCTTTCAAATAAGTTTTTTTTCTATTTTGTTTATATTCAGGATTTTCTTGTCCAATTTATCTAAGACAAGTTTTATTTAATTTAATTTTTTTTTTCTGAGGATTTAATTCTGTGGCTGTGCCAATAGGCTCAACCTTAGAGACTTTGAAGCTACATAGCCAAATAGACATGAATCACTTCTTTTTGCCTGATCATCTCCAGTTAGTTGGCAGGTAGATGCCACTTGAAACAGGTGCTTTGGCAAGGAGAGCAAGCTGTTAGACAGTGAGGCAGACACAGAGAAGAAAAGAAATCTAGGGCATCCTGTCTCAGGCTCTCCATCCACCTGGGGTTCCACCCCAAAGAGGGTTTCAATTTAGGTGGGGGTCTTCAATTCTTTCGGCAGCCAGAGCGAACTCAGATCTCTTTTAAAGACTTCAGCGTGTGTATTAGTTTTCTATGACCGTTGTCACAAAGTACCACAAATTTGGTGGCCTAAAACAACAGATTTATTCTCACAATTCCGGAAACCAGAAGACAGAAACTTGGATCTGCATTAAGAAAGGAAGGAGAGTGTCAGAGAAGGAATAAATGAGTGGTCATGATGGTCAGTTCTGTGTGTCAGTTTGGCTGAGCTAGTCTTCAGTTGTTCAGTCAAACATTACTCTAGGTATTGTTGTGATGGTATCTTATAGATATGATTAAAGTCCATAATCATTTGACTTTAAGTAAGGGAGATTATCCCGGATATTCTGAACGGGCTTGACTCAATCAGTTCAAAGTTCTTAAGATCAGAGATTAAGTTTTCCTAAAGAAGAAATTTAATATGTGAACAATAGCTGTAGCTTCAGCAGCGCAAAAGTTTCAACCTGCCCATCTGACAGACTGCCCCATAAATTTTGGACTTGTCTATTCAGGCCTCAAAATTGCAAAAGACGATTCCTTGCAATAAATCTCAATATACATCTCCTAATGGTTCTGTTTTTCTGTTTAAATTCTGATAGATACAGAGTTAAAATAGTTTGTAATTTTTCTTATTCTTAACTTATCTAAAAAATAACTTTGTTCAACAATATAGTAACAATGTATGGGGTGATTATAGCATATAGGTAAGTCAAAGGAATAAGACCAATGTCACAAGGGATGAGAGGGAGGATTGGGAATACTCTGTCATAAGTTACCTGCACTATTTGTTATGTGTTAGTTACTCAAAAGTATATTTAGATTAGTTAAATGTGTATATTTTAAACTCTAGGACAACCACTGAACATTTTCACAGAACTATAATGAATACATTGAGAAGATAAAATGGAACCATATCAAATACTTAGTTAAAGAGAGGGGAAAGAAAAAAGAACAAGTATAATGAATAGAAAACAATTACAAATATTGTAGATGTTATCCCAACTATATCAGAGTGTGTTATATACATAAAGCATGGGGGAGTTTTGTGGTGGTGAATTTATTTCTTATGATACGGTAATGGTGGATACATGACACTATACATTTGTCAAAATCCATAAAGCTTTTCAGCACAAAGAGTAAGCATTATGATATGCAAATTTTAAAAAATTTAGGAGGTCAGGGAATCCCAGGATGAAATGCAGTATATGACAAAAGAATTTAACTGTATTACAAATATATGAAACAACCTCACTTGATAAACGTTATGTCATTCAGGTGATCAAGACTAACATCAAATGGGATTAATCATGTTGACAATACATACCTTTGATATGATATGATGAGAATGGCATTTTATTTCTGTTTTCCTCCCCAAAATGGTCATTGCAGTCTACTCGTGAGAAAAAGATCAGACCCTATTAAGGACATCAAAAACAAGGAAAGCATGAAAAACCATCGTAGCCAAGAGGAAAATAAGGAGACATGGAAATTAAATGTAATGTGATATCCTAGATGGAATCCTAGAACACAAAAGGACATTTGGTAAAAAAACAAGAGCATCTGAATAAAAGATGGACTTCAGTATCATATATGTATATATAATATATGTGTGTACATGTATATATATAATCAGAATTTTTATTTGAATGTCTTTGTGAGTGAAACTGATTACCTTTTCATATGTTTAATTCTTTTTTATAAGGATAGGTTCTCTTTGAAAAAAAATTTTTTGTGAAAGGAAGGAAGGGAGGAAGGAAGGGAGGGAGGGAGGGAGGGAGGGAGGGAGGAAGGAAGGAAGGAAGGAAGGAAGGAAGGAAGGAAGGAAGGAAGGAAGGAAGGAAGGAAGGAAGGAAGGAAGACATAGGGATAAGGAGCACTGGAACAAGGAATAGATTTCTTATTTTAACAAGTTTAATTCATTTTATTCATATTATTCTTTCATTTTAAATTTTATTTTAGCCTAGTTTTTAAAACTTTTATTTTCATTTACTCTTATTCTTAATCTTTATAATTTAATTTTGTATTAATATATTAATTGTGAATGTTCAGTTACTGCATTTTCTGAATTACCATTCTTAACTTTTTACACTACCCTTGGCATTCCATTTCAATTTCCTCTTCTTTTATACAAACTTAATGCATTGACTTTGTTTATAAAGCATGTCTGACTACACTGGGAAAAGCCAGCAAACATGAGAGACGGGACCATTACTCTGCTGCCTGTACTGTTATCTGCTGCTGCATGAACTTACCCCAAAATGTAGTGGCTTAAATAACAGTGGTCACTTATTACCTTTCACAATGTCTGTGCACCAGGAATTCATACAGGGCACCATGGGGCCGCTTGTCTCTACTCCATTATATCTGGGGCCTCAGCTGAAAAATGTAAAGTCTGGCACCTGGAATCATTTAAAGACTTGTCCACTCACAGGTCTGGCACTGGATTCTGACTGTCAGCCGAGACCTGAGCTCGGTCGGGGACACAAGCACATGGCCTGTCCGTGTGGCCTGGGCTTCCACACGAGTGCAGTAAAAGTGAACAGGCTGAGAGCGAGAGACCCCGAGAGCGAGGCGGAATCACACTCCAATCAGAACCTAGGCCCGAAAGACACAGCATCGCTTCTGGCACACTTTGTTGGTCCAGGCAGTTGCAAGCACGCATCTAGTTTTAATGGAGAAAAAATATTGTCAATGACAAATGCTCTGAAAAGCATATGGGATGGGATCTACAGGGGTGGACAAAGTAGGTTAAATTACCAGCATCATCACCTAAAAGATAAATCCAAAAGTGAGGATACAAAATAATAACAACAGTTATAAAAAGAAGACAAATAATACAAATAAATAATATAATAATTAATACATAATAATACAAGAATAAAGTGTTTTGTGTACTCATAACTGCAAACCTACTTTTGCAGCCCCTGTGTATTGGTGAAATCATATTGAGAAAATGCATTTTGCTAGAGTGCCAGATCTGAAACAATCCTTCAATTTTCCCCTAAATGAGCCGTCACGCCTTCCAGATTTGGCCAAATAAATAAATTTAAAAATGAATAGCTGCATGAATGAATAAATGAATGACTTTACCTGGTTAGCTAGGAATGACTCAGGACAGTACATTTCTCTGTCCACATTTTGATTCGTTGAAAATTGTTTCTCTCAGACATTGTCAACCACTCTCTCATTCTCCAAACATTTTAGAGTACCTGCCATGTCTCAGTCACAGCGCTGAGGTCTGAAGAAATACAGGTAACATTACAGAATCCCTGTCCTTAATGAGCTACAGTGATGTGGGCAATATAGAATGTAAACCAGAAATTATAATTCAGTGTGTTTTATATGATAACAATGGTAGGTACACAGTTCTATGGAAGAACATGGGATAGACTCATTAACTAGGCCTGGAAATTGGAAACAACTTCAAAAGAGAAGTGACTTCTGACCTAGAAAGCATGAATAAGTAGGAGTTAGCTAGCAATTAAGCATCCATGATGGAGGAAGGGGAGGGGACAGAAGTATTCAAAACAGGGGTAAGAGCCGTGTGGTTCAGTGGTTGAGCATCCACCCATGCACCAAGAGGTTGCCAGTTCAATTCCCAGTCAGGGCACATGCCCAGCTTGTAGGCCCGATCTCCAGGGGGGGATGTAGGAGGCGGCCAATCAATGTTCTCTTTCATCGATGTCTTTATCTCTCTCTCCCTCTCCCTTCCTCTCTCTCTAAAATCAATAAAGAAAAAATATTTAAAAAAAAAACACAGGAGCAAGAGCAGGTTCATAGTTTCAGAGGCAAGAAGGAATTCCGCATGATCATAAAAGAGTAAATAGTTCATTATAGCTAGTGTTCATGTTGAAAACAGGCATGGAAATAGTTGAGGCTAAATTGTTAAGCGAAAGATCAAGAAAGGTATTATAAGTCATACTAAGGAGATTGAGTTTACCCCATCAATCAAACCTTTTAATCCCAAGCTGCTCTGCCCAGGGCTTCAGATGTCCTTTGCAAAGCAGCTGGGGCCATGCTCTCCCAAACAAACGCTCCTTCAGGCTCTGTACCCTCTACTGGACCCTTATATACCACATAAGTGTATGTGCTAGGTATGCAGGTTTAGTAATACAGGTTTAGGTAAACCTAGAGCTAATATACTCTATTGCATGTAAGGATAAAATAAATATTACTGAATGAATAATTTTTTTTTACTTTATCTTTGTCCTGTGGCTTCATACTTGGATCCCCCACCTCCACCCGACTATTCGCTTTGAATGAAAACAGCGCTGGACAGACAGCTGTCAATCAGTTTCCACCTTGCATGCTGCCTATGGATATCCCAATCACTACCACCCAGCTCTCTTTTCCTGTTGTATCAATCAAACTTCCTATAATTAGAGCATTCTATAGCAGCAGGGAATTTCAAACTTTAAAGTTTGCTTGGGAAGCTTACACAAGTGATTCAATGAGATCAGGGAGCAAGAATCTCCAACTTACTGGCTGATTAAATTAATTTTATGTTATTTTATTTATTTATTTATTTATTTATTTATTTATTTATTTATTTATTTATTTATTTTTATCCTCACCCGAGGACATTTTTGCACCCATCCTCAGATAGAGCAGGAGGGAGAGAGGGAGGAAGAGAGAGAGAGAAACATCGATATGAGAGAGACACATCGAGTGGTTGCCACCCACAAGACCCCAACCAGGGCCGGGGACAAACTGCAACCGAGGTACTTGCCCTTAATGGGACCTGAACCAGGACCTCTCCAGTCTGCGGGCCAACGCTCTAACTGCTGAGCCAAACCGACCAGGGCCTGGTTAGATTTTGATGACCTGAATTTTGACTATTAGATCTGGCAAAGGGAAAAACTTGAGAAAATGTTTCTTTACATTAGAAAACTTGAGAAAATGTCTATTTACATTAGGAATATGGTAAATCACTTTGTGGAAGCTAAGATACTGACTTTTTCCTGGGTACTTCCTTTCTGGCAGCAATGTAAACCAAGACCCCTGATCCAACAGGTGCTGAATCTTTGCCTCTGTATGCCTGGACCTGGTTGTGCTCACTCCTGTAAGTGACCTTACCCCCCCGCCACGGGAAACCCAGGCGGAGCGGGGGAGCTGGGCGACCCGCCCACCGCGGGGGAGCCCAGGTGGAGCGAGGGAGCCGGGAGACGCCCCCACCAACGGAGGAAGCCGGCAACACACAGGAGAACTGAGCAAACTGAACAACGAAATTGACCCAGAGACATGGGGGGTGGAGTACGGGATGACGGGCCTCAGAGGAGGGGGGGGGGGGGAAAGAGATAAATCACAGAGCCTATGTGCATGGGTGCATAACCAATGGACATGGACAACAGGGATGGGGAGGAGGAGAAGGGGAGGGGGAGGAGGGTGTCAATGGGGGGAAAAAAGGAAAAACATCTGTAACAAAAACAAATTAATAACAAAATAAATTATAAAAAAAATATATATATGTATATTTTTTTGACAGACTTATATATATATAAGTGACCTTAACTAACATGCTTAAGCTGGATCAAAGATCCACTGATGGTTCCCTGTCTTCAGAATTGTTCACGGCCACTCTGCGTGGCAGGACATGTGCTCATCACATGACATGTCTTTATGAACTCTGAGGACATGGTGGCGTCTGAGGCAGCCCTTATTTTCCGCAAAGTTGGAGCTGCAAAGTTGTTCGGTTTCAGCCACAAACTTCCCCGCAATTGCCCGTCAGCTTCAGCCTTGGCCTTGGCCTTGAGAAGGCTGAATAGCCAAATGCACATTTCAAAAATCACTTCTGGAATCTCTAAACTTGCAGCTGATAGATTTTCTTGAGAATGTTTGATTATCTTCATAACTACTCAGCCAAAAAAACCCCTAAAAATTTCTTGTGTGTATGCTCAGTCTAGACCAGATATGATTTTCATGGATGTTACAAATAATTTTGAAGATTTTTCTGCTTTGGGCACAGATGACCCTTTGCTTTTATTTTTTTGTACAAGTGTGAAAAAAAAGATTTTTTTTTTTTTTATTGAAAGACTTAAGCCCTAAATGAAATGAAATAAGAAATTAAATGCAGTTCTTGCAAGTTATTTTGTTTACGTTTGTGAATGCTAATATCCCAAATGATTCCACAGTTTTAAATCATATCATTTACTTCTTATTATCCTGTCTTGCATTGTTTAAATTTCTATAAACATATATCTAAATGTATGTACTATTCTTCTTAATGTTGCCAAGTTAAAATACTTTTAATAGTTTAGTAAGTGCCAATCTGTTACCCCTCTCACTGTTTTTACATAAAAGTAACAACTTCATCATCTTTTATTACTGGACATTTGACTTTAGACAGCTGAATTTCAACATGTAAAGCACATAAAGATATTAATTTGCTTCAAGATACACCTAGCATGCATCACTATATTTGAAAGTGAAGTCACTAACAATGACTGCAAAAACATGTCTTGCTCATATCACTGATTTGTTATGTTGATAAGGTATGGTGGAAAGCTATTATGTTAAAAGCACGAATGCCAGGATGCCAGAATGAAGTAAACCTTCAGTGATGTGGCTTTTTCAGAACTAAGATGGAAGCTAAGTGAGTATTTGAACCAAACGAGTTGGCCGAGGTGCCCTTTGCCGCACTTGGGAGTTCTGATGGAAATCCTGGAATTTCCCAGCACCCAGTCAGCAGGTCAGTGTAACGAGATGTATGTGCTTGAAAACTGCAGCTTTGGGGTTGGTTAGAAATCTTTCTTCCAAAGATTTCTCTTCATATTCTAGTTCTCGTTCAACCCTGCTTTGGAAAATATATGAAATATTATTCATGCAAAAAGGTAATTTCTTCATAGTAGTTGCTGTTCTGCATCTTCTGCATTTGTAGATATGCTGACTCGCCTCTCATTTTTTTTTTTTTTTTTAATATACCATGTGCAGCCCTGGCCGGTTTGGCTCAGCAGTTAGAGCATCGGCCCACGGACCAGAGAGTACCGGGTTCGGTTCCCGCTAAGGGCACGTACCTCAGTTGCAATTTGTCCCCTGCCCCAGTTGGGGTTGTGTGGGTGGCAACCAGTTGATGTGTCTCTCTCACATCGATGTTTCTCTCTCTCTCTTCCTCCCTCTCTCCTTTCTGCTCTATCTGAAGCTAAATACAAAAATGTCCTCGGGTGAGGATAAAAAAATAAAAATAAATATAACATGTGTGTACTAAAGCTGTAGATAAAGGGAAACCCTTCTTTAATAGTCTCAGGTTTCCAACTGTCTGTCTTTTAAGGTCTCTGCCCCCAAAATTTGTGTCCACCTTCAGGAACTCAGCTGGGACTCAGAAAAATAATCAAATTGGCGAAGTATATCTTTACCTGCTGTGCGCTCCCTCCCTCCTCTGGAGAAGCACCATTCCACACGTCTGGGCTCAACCCTGTCACCAACCTCTCCCAGCCTCTTCCCCACACCTCTCCTACCCTTGCTTATTTTCCCAAACCCTCGACCTGCCTCCAGGTAACAAGGGAGAGCGACGAGAGCAGGGCGGGGATGTTCTGAATGTGTTACCCCACCCTTTGGATATATTTGTATTTCATTGAGGTGTTGTAAAGAAAGATGTATCCCAAAGAAGTTATTCCAACTGTCGCAGTTTTAGGCATCCCGACAGTATGTTGCTGAGAGTAATGGTTGATGATGGAAAGAGACATTTTTTTGAACAAGAGAGCTTTTCTACACATCACAAATTACACCACAGTTCCCAGTATTAGCCTCTCAATTGCTTAGGGTCACCTGTGACTTCTCCAACATCCTCAGCCTTGCTCTCGTGGCATCCCGCACATGTCTCAGTCAGAGCACACGCTATATATGCTACATATTTCTAGTTGTATGTTGATCTCTCACAGATCCAAGTAAATTGGCCAAGAGTTAACAACCAGTGTATGATGGAGATGGGATTTGAACCTAGGCCTCTCTCTATCAGAGCCTATGATCTTTTGATTTTTGTGTTGTGGCATCTTATCTGAAAATGTATACAGGACTGTGTCAAACTATTTATCTAAAATAATTACTCCTGAAATAAACCCTATTATTTGTATTTTAATGTCCTTCTTTTAGGTAAATTATTACTGTTATTTGTTTGGTTTGCTTAAGTCCAATGTTTCTTAAACAAAAATTATTTAAACAATAACTATCAATGTGATTTTCACAATATATATGTACTCTGAAGTTTGCAAAGTCATAGATCAAGGAGAAAGGTATACCATATAAAAATATCATTCCTGAGCAGAATGGTCAAATAAGATGTTCTTCGTGCATATCCCCCTGCAGCAGCCCTTTGGCAACCCTCCAAGGACAAAGGTGCCTGGTGAGAGCTTTGGGATCCAGGTGGGAAACTGTGAAATCCTGGTGCTTTCCAAGACCGAGGAGAGCCCTTTTGAGAAGACAGGCTCACAGCCAGATAGCTAACTCACCAACTATGGTTCCAGGCTACAGAAGTGGAAACAACTCCACACCCATGAAGGCTTGGTCGCAGCCCTGTTTGGCTTCGGGTCTGTCACCAGCACCACACACCAAGGAACCCAGGCGGAGCCGTGTCCACCCGTGCATTGGGTAACAGACATGCAGACCTCTCTCCTTTTGGGCTGTAGGCCCTGAAGTGGCCCATGAGCTGGCGCCAGCCCCTCTTGATCATTACTGTTGGTTCACAAACGGCCCCTATACTCAGAAGGCAAGATGAAACCACAGAAAGAGGCAGAGGGCTCCAGATTGGTAAGTGGCAGGTGTAACGTGCAAGGGAGTTTACGAGGCTTGCCTTGCGCAGTCAAAGGATGAGTGTATCTTGGAATCTCTGTCCCTGCCTGCCAGAATCTTAAAAGTTTATACAGAGGCCTTAAAGGGGTTCTGTCACATATTCAGTCCAGAGATCTCTGCAACACATTGTTCTCTCAAGACTATGACTTTGAAACAGCTCCTGGTGTGGAAATGGTGGGCAGAATGTACATTCCAAGGACAGGGGTCAGGGATGAGGAACCTCTGACTGCCCAGGTCCAGCTCAAGGTCAGATCTTCTCGATGACCTCCTACAACAATTATCCAAAAGAAAAGACATATGAGTGAAATCATACGGTTCTTAGCTTTTTTCTGACAGACTTATTTCACTTAGCATAATATTCTCAAGGTCAGTCCATGTTGTCACAAACGGCAGTATTTCATCTTTTCTTATGGCTGAGTAGTATTGCATTGTATGTATAAAATTGAAACTTATAGACACAGAGAACAGTATATGGTTATCAGAAGGAAGAGGATGGGGTGAAGGGGGAAAGGGGGCCATATATTTGGTGATGGAAGATGATTTGACTTTGGGTGATGGGCACACAATGTAATATACAGATGATGTATCCTAGAAATGTACACCTGAAACCTATATGGTCCTACAACCAAAGTCATCCCAATAAATTGAATTTTAAAATTAAAAAAAAAAGAAAAGTATTGTTGAGAATGGGGAGAAAAAGGAACCTATTGCACAGTTGGTGGGAATGTAAATTGGTACAGCTATTATGGAAAACAGTATGGAGATTCCTTAAAAATTCAGCAATACTACTTCTGAGTATATATTTAAAGGAAATGAAATCAGGATTATATATATATAATCATCACATTGTACACCTAAAATGTACACAATGTTATATGTCAATTATAGCTCAATAATGCTGAAAAAATTTTTTGTTAAGAAAAATCCCCTATACAATCTTGGCTTGCAGTAGAAGCTCAATGAATGTAAAAACTTTTCTACATGAGAGCCAACAGGTTGTACCCAAAAGATCACACAGCTCTACCATTAATTTAGGTAAGTCACTTTTCTCCTGTGAGTCTCGGCTCCTCTGATGTAAAATGAGGGGATTGGTGCTATTATTTGGAAGCCCTAGCATTGAATAACTTGCTGCTGATCCTGCAACTCCAAACCGAGCACACTTATATCGATTTTCCTCAGAAAGGGACACACTTCTTTGGAATAGTTCAATTGCAAAACTACAGGAAGAGAGAAATTACTTACTCAACATCTCGGTTTATACAAAAATAGAAGAGCCTCAAAAGACACTAAAACTTAATAAAGTATTTCAAATGCTTAAGTGAAAATAATATGTATATGTAAAAACCCTAAAAGCAAAGAATAAACTTCCTTTGATATCTGGCATCCCCAGATAATAGATTATGCATTTGCTTGCTTAGATTCCGTTTATGTTCTATTCAATGCTATAAGATTTAAAACTTCATGAAAATGTTGCAACTCTTAGAGAAGAAAAGAAATAATAAAGTTAATCCTTGGATTAATGAAAAAAATTAAAGGAAGATGAAACAAATCTCAGAAGACAATCAAAACAGAGAGCTTCCAAGGAAAAAAGACAGTGTGTCATGTAGGTAAATGCAAGCTTAATAAAAAGAAATATAAATTTGTAGTTGATTTGCCTTATTGCTAAAGCATACAACTAAATAAACACCAGAGCTTCACTCTATAGATCTGAATATATAATTGCTTCACAGTCTTACTAACTTATTTCAAATCTATAATTGCTTAAGTCCTATCATAAGCAAAGTTTTGCAAACTCTCAAATATGTTTGGGGGGGGAATTTGCTATAATCCACTGTGGCAGGGAAAACAATCAGGTGATATTCAAAAGCATTTCTCAAGTTATAAGAAAATATTCAACTATGATGTATTCTCATTTAGACCAGCATCCAATTAAACCTAAGTCTTACACAGTTCTTCATTTGAGTATTAAAACTTATATTTATTAAAAACTTCAAAAAGCATTCATTTGAATTTTCTCATTATCTTTTCTGAATTTATCATTCAATGTAGCAGTACCAGATAGTCCCATGGGCTTAATGAGGATTTGATTATAAGTGTAAAAGAAAAAAATTGCAATGGAAACATCTTTATTCCTGACACCTGTCCTTCTCATTTATCTTGAAATGTTACCTTTCAGCTCAAGCTCCATCTTTATCCCTAACAGAGGTGAGGTGAAACAGCAGGGCTTATTAACATCAACTGAGCAGCACTGCGTTGGGACTTGACTTTGGCCCCACTTTCCCAGACCATATCTTACATAAGTGGAGAAGCTACAGAGATTATGTCCAGAGATGACTCTGCTAATAAGCAGGCAGACAATATTCCAACGGTCCCAGATGGATTGCTAGGCCATGGAGAAAGTTTTTTAAGAAAATCTTAAAGGAAGGGAGGCTATAAAAGGAAAGAGGAAGGACTTCTTTTGTAGCTGATGCTGGAGGAAGGAGGGCTAACAGTCAAATATGATGTATGTTTAATAAGTCACTGTCTTGCCAATGACTTGTTACCCTAGGAGGTAATCCTCTCTGAATTAAATGAGAAAAGCATTTGACCAGCTTTCATCACTTAGATAAATTTTGACTTAAAAAATCTGAAGAGGGAATGTTGATAGCCCAGTGACCTTCAATTCTTTTTTTTTCTCTCTCTATTCCTGTGTATATTTATCTTTCATGCTATGATCCCCAACTGCTATGCAAGGACACGAAGCCTCCTTTGTTCTGCTGACTACTTCTATGAGTTTAAGCAAGTTCAGTGAGAATTACTTTGGAAAAACCAGGAAAATAATGTTGAACTCTGTGGTTGATGTGAGATAAAAGAGAGACAGAAACATGGAGGACCATATGAGTAAATACTTTCAGGAAATTAACAGTCATGAAGCAAGCTTTAGATTCAAAACCATGATTTTAGCAAGGGTCTTAGAAAACAACATTTAGATATGAGGAGCATGAGAGGCTTTGTTTCATATCTTGAAGCTCTGGATTATGTAACATACATAAGCAATGAAGCATATAGGGGTCTGAATATAGAGATTGAAATTGCTGATACTACTTACTGAACAATCAGGTCAATTAGAGGTAATTATGAGGAAAGGTTATTGAGTCGCTGGGCTAGAAGAAATCTCTGAAGTCATTTAGCTCATTTTCCTAATTGCAAACTGGACACATTCAAACCATTAAAAGCAAACAGCATTCTTTCACACCTTTGCTCATGTGAGAAGAATCCACTGCCTCCCCCAGCAACATCTCCCCATAGTCACAATTTAGGGCAATATTTACCAAGGCGCTACATAACTGAATGACTCCCTAGCACTGAGAGATCTACCCACCATTTAAAACCAATAGAATTTGTCAGATTGAATGAATTAATCCATTTTCCTAAGAAATATTTTAATAATTTAGCAATAAGATTAATATTCAAAGGTATTACTGAAACTACAGCTAATACAGTTCCCCAAAGGAATCAGCAATTATATCAAGACTTTTAAATACCTTTACTCTTTAAGCACAATTTCAAATTTGATTTCTCTAGAAGTCGGGATTGGAAGTGATCTTAACGAAAGAGGAGACAAGGCTAGATTGGATGACTAAAATGTGTTTCAAACCACGTAAGCTCACTTAGCCATTACAGTTAGTTCGTTTTTTTAAATCTTTCATGTATGTTTTCTCTGGTGAAGTGACTAAAATGAAGGCAGAAAAAGGAGAAAAATAAAGGAAACAGAGAATCTGTAAACTCAATATCCACCTGTGAAAAATGCAACATTTACCATAATAGAAATAGCCCACATTTTGGTTTTAAAAATGCTCTTTTTTAAAAAAATCAAAACTAGTGATATATGTCCTACAACAGTTACACTGTTACACCAAACTTCTCTCTTTTAATCACAAAAAAAAACAACATTATAAACTTTGTTTTTTGTATACAAATAGCATTCATAAAAATGTACATTATGTTACATTTAAATAATAATATATTTTAACTAATAGTTTGAAAGAAACATTTTTGTTTTTATATTTTTACTCACATACTACTGGAAAGTGTCATATTCCGATTGAAATGCTAATATATATATTTATGTCAGTATTTTTCTTCCTGTTAATGTGTGAAGACCATACACCACAGAATAAAAACATTTGCTAACTATAAAAACCTTTGCAGAACTGTCCATGCAGATGACCTTGTTGACTTTGGTTGTAATCAAAGCATTGATAAAACCAAGACAATTTTGGAATGAGAGAGAGTTCAAGGTGCAAATAGACAAAAAAAAAAAAAAAAAGAAAGAAAAAAAAGCTTCTCTTTTTCTGTATTTATTGTTAACAGTTTTGCAGATGTCCTTCATTCTTCTGCCCCCTCCCCATTTTGTCCCCCTCCACCCGGCCCCAACCCTACCCCAGGCCTTCTCAACACTATTGTCTGTGTCCATGGACTATGCATATACACATATGTGTTCTTTGGTTAATCTCTTCCAATTCCCCCACCCCTCCCCTCTGAGATCTATCAGTCTGTTCCATGCATCCATGCCTCAATTTATTTTGTTCATTAGATTGCACATGTAAATGAGATCATATACTTGTCTTTCTCTGACTGGCTTGTTTCACTTAGCATAATACTCTTCAGGTCCCTCCATGCTGTCTCAAACGGTAAGAGATCCTTCTTTTTTTTACAGCTGCATATTCCATTGTGTAAATGTACCACAGCTTTTTTATCTAGTTATCTACTGATGGGCACTTGGGCTGTTTCCAGATCTTAGCTACTGCAAATAATGCTACTATGAACATAGGGGTGCAAATATTCTTTCTGATTGGTGTTTCTGGATTCTTAGGATATATTCCCAGAAGTGGGATCACTGGGTCAAATAGTAGTTTCACTTTTAATTTTTTGAGGAAACACTATATATACTGTTTTCCACAGTGACTGCACCAGTCTGCATTCCCACCAACAGTGCACTAGGGTTCCCTTTTCTCCACAATAGCTTGCTTTTCAAGTGACTCCAAACAGGTAAGTGTTAGTACAATGCCACATTTATCCATCTGGGCTTAGAATCTAGCCTTTGGCTCATCACCTGGGACATTCATGGAGGAACTCTCCCAAGAAAGCTGGTGGATGGAGAAGGACCCACACAGGTGTTTCCAGTGAAAGCAATAGCACACCAGTCACAAATGGGTGCTCTAGGAAAACTTAGCACTGTATGATTTAATGCATTTAGAAAGTTATCCTTGAATTACACTAACGTAATTTGATTGATTTATGACAGAAAGGGTTTGATCTCAGATATCTTGTACTTAATTATAGTAGTTTTGTTGAAGCCGATGCTGTTAACTAACCATGAAATACATATATGAGGTTGATCCATTTCCAACAGATTGTGCTCTTCTCTTCTGGACTAGCTCAGTTTTGAAGCTGGTGATGTTACTTGCTTCTGTGGAATGGTTTTATTTTTCTTTTCTGTTTGTTTTGGTTGGATTGGATTTTGGCTGTCCTTTTGTTACTTTATAATCTTTGGGTTTTTCTGGTATGTTGATGGCTTCATGCCTTTAAAGTAGTCTAATTTGTGAGAAATTGTATGAAGTAGCCACAAAAAACTGAAGAAGAAGAAATTAAGTACCAAACTGCTTTTTTTTTTTTTTTTTGTAGGAGAATGGATTTACTTGCATAAATACCCTCTAAGACTGACCCAGGAGGAGATTAATTTCTTTGTACAGAGGTGTATCACTGTCAAGGAAAGATTCAAACTCAAGATTTTTTTTTAAATCTCACCTTAGTTCAGCGGATCATTTAAAGTCCACAAACAGCCCGGCCGGTGTGGCTCAGTGGTTGAGCATCGACCCATGCACTAAGAGGTCTCCGGTTCGACTCCCAGTGAGGGCACATGCCCAGGTTGTGGGCCCGATCCCCAGGGGGGGCATGCAGGAGGTGGCCAATTGATGTTCTCTCTCATCAATGTTTCTCTCTCTCTCTCCCTCTCCCTTCCTCACTCTCTAAAATCAATAAAGAAAAAACTATTTAAAAAAAATAAAATCCACAAACAAATCCTGAATCCTAAAATACTAGACACTAGAATACATAGAAAACATATCCCTCACCTTAAAGAATATATCCTCTATTTGGGGAGACAGAATATCAAGGAAAAGAACAGATGCATAGTGTGATACAGTGAAAAGGCCTGCAGTGAGTGTCCAAAGGATTATGCCAAATACGATCACTTTATCTTTCTACCCTGGCTACAACAGTGAAGATAAAGACATTTGCATTTGCTCTTTCCTCCTATGCAGGTATGTTAAGGATCTGATTTTAAAAATGTGAAATGCTCAGGCAAGTTAAATTGAAATTATTCCATTTAAAAATTGATAATAAGAAATCAATAATTTACAAGTGCCAAAATGTTATATTAAACTTCTTTATTCTGACGAAATTAAGATTTTGAAAATCATTCTAAGTTAAGGGCTAGCAAGGAAGACCTATTCCTTGGTATTTTCCCATCAGAGATGTCAATATGACATATTTTCAAAGGCAGAAACAACTCTTTGTTACTCTTAACATCACACTCTGAAGTTCTTATGTTATTGTGGTTATTTGCACAATCTTGGTAAATGCACCTCTTCCCTCTGAGAAAGCTGACCTTATCTTCAGATGTGGAAGGTGTACTTAGTTAGTCTAAGAGGGATCTCACTTCCTTTGTTAGTGGTTGGTTCATTAACAATCATGTGACTCAACTCAGACCAGAGAAAAGTATAAAGATGTCTTCTTGGGAGCTTCAGGGAAACATCCTTGCATAAGAGAGCTCTAAAATAGAATAGCTTCTTTCATTCTACTAGGTTTTTTTTTATGTCCAGGAAACTACGATGGCCCTGTTACTATCTATACATGAAACCACACTAAGAACTGCAGATCACAGATGGAAAAACTATGAATCTCTATAACACCACTGAGCTACAGACTCAGCCACCCTTTAGGGCAGTAACCAGAGTCCTACCATTGGTCTTCCTTGAGAAAGGAACTTACATGAGAAAGTACATTTTCTTAGCCAGGTTGAGTTAGGATGTTTGTTACTTTTAGATGAAAGCACTCTAATTGATATACATATCATCATAACATTATTTAGCTCTTGTTAGGAATAAGACCCCATGCTAAACACTTCATACGTGACATCTCGTTTTATACTCAAAACGTTATCATTTTGAGATAAGGACATAAAGGCCCAAATTAAGTGAGCTGTATGAGATCACAGAACTAGGTTTAGAACCCAGGCAGTCTGCCTCCAAGGCCAATATTTTAAACAAAATATTATCTTCTAAGGTATTTTAACAATCCCTTATTAGAACCAAGCAAGAAGACACTGTCTTTAAAAATTCATTGATGAATTAAGCATATAATAGAGTATAATGCTATTCTCCAATTTTCTGTTCATTTCACGAGTATGACTAGCCAAAAGTTTGCTTAGATACCCTGCTTCTGTCAGATGCTCATGAACTTGTCCAAAAGATGAGAGAAATAATAGAACTAATTTTGTAGAGAAGCCAGTGGAATGTGTAATTTTTAATGAATAAGCTATAGTTAATATTAACTCACAATTTTAAAAATGAAAGTGTAAACCCTGCTATAACAGCACAGAACACCTGGAGGACAGAGACATGGTCAAGCAATATAGGATTTTTTTCCTCTTGAAGGCGCTGCTGATCCAACTCAATGGATTACTGATCAAGTATTTGGTTGGAATCAGGATTGGATTTCCTGGGCTTGAATGGGAACAATAGAGGCTATGAATACTCAGAGCCAGGAGGACAGCCACCAAAAACCACTGGCGAAAAAATGAGGTTCAAAGCCCAAGAGACAGAGGTAAAGGCAGGAATCAATGCAAGGAGCAAAAAGCCAAATGATCCTTAAGTAAAAATTCAAGCTGATGAGAATCAGCCTCGAAGGACAAGGGTTTCCAGGGGAACTATCTCTACTACTCCTGGGTATTCACGGTCCCCTGAAGGAGCTAGCAGGTGTATGAGGGCTGGGAGATGAAAACGGCCTCAAAGACTAGGCTGGGCAGACCGCCAAGGATCTCAAAATAAAAACCAAGGTTTAAGCACTTAAATGTAAGTAACTATAATGGCATGAAACAAAGTATTTGTAGCCTTGGAAAAAAAAAATATATGAAAGCAGAATCTTTCTCTTGGTGCAGCAGAGAATCCCTGGTAAGAAACAGCACACAAGTGCTATGCTAGTAATTATAAAGGTCAATAACTCTCAAGTGCTCTCGAGGATGTTAAAGTTTTAATAACGTTCAATTAGTAAGGAGTAGAGATCGAGTGTCATTTACGAAAACCTTCCACCAAAGGACATCAAGATTAACTGAAATTCAAATCTGGACTGTAGGACAACCATCTGGGAAATAAGCTGCAAAACTATACACGGCAAGTGAGTCAAGCTGCAAAGATAAAACGAACGGCAGCCTGCTGGAGACTACGTACTGCAGGCCTCGCCAATCTGTGCTTGTGCGTGGCTGTCGATATCCACACTTGAAATAATTTCAATGATGGGAATAAACATTAAATATTTAACCACGGGGTGCACCACTGGATCAATGGATTCATCTCCCTCTCCTGTGTACACACAATAATAAATGAATAGGCTTGGACTTCCACCAGCAAGAACAGTTTGCCTGAAAATTGGAAATCAATGATACCACTATGGCTACGGCACTAGGTTAAGCAATAAATAAAGGCTGCTGTCATTTTTTTAAAACTACTATAATAAGGGGGAAAAAATAAAGTAAAGGGAGATTTTTCTTATGTTTGCTTTATTTACTTTAAATTTTATAAAATAAATTTTTATAGAAGTCCCAGGCTATGTGTATACTTTTTAAAAGGACATATTGTCCCAAACTAACAATGTCTCTCAATATGAATACTAAATCCAGTTCCTGTCAATATGTCCCTAAAAATATTTTAGGTTCAGATTTTCAGTGTGTGTCTATGCTGAGAAAAAGTACCATGACTAAACCTGAGAAGGAAGGAGGGATGGAATTGCAATAACTGGAGTCACGAGAACCTGTAAAAGAAAGAAAAAATGTGTTTTTCTTTTCATCTCTATTTTACTCTATTAAATCTCGTGCTTTATAAAGCATGCTGAACCAAAAAAGTTCCCATGTCATGACTTACGGAAAATTCTGGGGTCCGTGTTGTCTCTCAGAAATAGTGGCATTGGGCTCAAGAGCAGATTTAACTACACTCTTGTAAGCTTATTTCAGGAAATGGTTGATAGTAAGATCACCACTAATACAGAGTGGGGCAAAAGTAGGTATGCAGTTGTTTGTATGGAAAATAGTACAGCCCGGCCGGTGTGGCTCAGTGGTTGAGTGTCGTCCCATGCACCAAGAGTTCGCTGGTTCGATTCCCGGTCAGGGCACATGCCCAGGTTGTGGGCCCAATCCCCAGTGGGGGGCATGCAGGAGGCAGCCAATCAATGTTCTCTCTCATCAATGTTTCTACCTCTCTAAAAATCAATAAAGAAAAATATGTTTAATAATAATTAATAAATACTAATACAAGAATGCATTCTATGCTTCCCTTACTCACAACTGTAAATCCACTTTTGCCCCACCCTGTACTCTGAGTTGACCCATTTATACATCCCCTCAACAGACGCAGTGACATCTTCCAGCATATGATAATAACACCTTCTTGGCCTTCATTCTCTTTGTCCCAATTCAAGCGGGCCATGTGACAAAACCAGATCTGAGAGAGGCTCCCCTGGCATGCCAGCCAGCCGCTTTACCCCGACTAGTGCGTCCTCACTAACCTGGAAAAAGTTGGCCCTAGCTAACTCTAAGGATGAGACAACAATGAGACAGTAAGATGACAATGACAGATGATACCGAGGGGACAGGTTAGTGGAACAAAAAATATGTCTCATTTTTTAAAACAGAATTGGCACTAATTAAAGGGAAATACGAGTTATAATTTATTACAAGCCAGGAGCCCTACAAAGCAGAAAGGCAATTCAGGGAACTAAAAATACTTTGTTTCTTCAGTTGCTATTTTGAAAATCGCTTTTCCCTGTATGATAATCCTCGGTAGGATTCAGAATATATGAGAGGAACAAAAAGCCTTGTTAGCTCTTTTCTTTATTATAAAGTCTATTCTTTACCATTTTGCATATTCTTTCTCTGTTTTTTCTTATGTACAATATTGAAAAGCCACATAGTCCTGGCCAGTGTGGCTAAGCGGTTAAACCATCAACCAGAGTACTGGTTCCCAGTCAAGGGCATGTACCTGGGTTGCAGGTTCGATCCCCAGTGTGCAGGAGGCAACCAATCAATGTCTCTCTTTAACATTGATCTCTCTCTCCCTCTCCCCTCCCTCCCTCCCTCCTTTCCATTCTCTCTAAAAATCATTGGAAAAAATATCCTCAGGTGAGGATTAACAAAACAAAACCACAAAAAGCTACATAAAACTTAGATTATTTTTCTGTAGACTATCTTTTTTGCGAAAATTCCAAAACCTGTAAAGCATCGTTTATAAAATGTTTTGACAGCACACATATATCAATAGTAGGAGTTAGTTCAAAATGCCTCTATTATTCATCACTTAAATTGTAAAGAGATACATTAGTTTGGTTTGGTTTTCTTTCCTTTTTTCTCCCTTTGTTCTTCCAATCTATTCAGATTCTGTGAACCTATGGGGGAAGGCACAGTCATTGTGTGTGTTTCCTGCAACTTTTGTATCAAGACAAATTAAAAATATGGATACCAATATGCCACCTCTTATGAAGAGGGTGATTTCATTCAGTAAGCAGTCAACAGTTGTTCATTGAGCCTCTACTATGTGCTGCTCGGAAATGAAGAGACAACACAGTAATCTGGCAGCAAATCCTGCAATCCCCGGTATTTTTCAACTAAATAAAGTTCAAATGTGAAAACATGTATGTAAAAAGATGGAGATAGAGAATATTTCAGTTCCCAAAATTCGTCTTGGTGCAAGCACTGCACATTTTTGGAAAACAAAATACTTGGAACAGTTGTTTTAGTGAGATTTGAGACACCAGAGGACAAACTCAAGTAAAAGACTTTCATTAAAGTGTTGCTAAAGATCAGAGAGGCCAGTTAAATGTGGCCCTTTGCTTCCTAGGTCCTGTGACAGGTGAGCAAACAAGCCACAAGTAGTAGTGAGAGAGCTCATGGCCTTGCCTAGTAGAGGACAGGGAAGCTTGAAGACCTTGAGGAAAATTCAAAAGAAGAAAGAGGATCCAGAGAAGGAAAAGCAAGGAAAGAAAGCAAGAAAGCAAGAAAGAAAGAGAGAAGGAAGGAAGGAAGGAAGGAAGGAAGGAAGGAAGGAAGGAAGGAAGGAAGGAAGGAAAGAAAGGCAGGCAAACAAGAAAGCAAGAAAGCAGGAAAGAAAGCAAGAAAGCAAGCAAGAAAGCGAGAGAGAGAGAGAGAGAGAGAGAGAGAGAGAGAGAGAGAGAGAGAGAGAGAGAGAGAGAGAGAGAAAGAAAGAGAAAGAAAGAAAGAAAGAAAGAAAGAAAGAAAGAAAGAAAGAAAGAAAGGAAGGAAGGAAGGAAGAAAGGAAGGAAGGAAGGAAGGAAGGAAGGAAGGAAGGAAGGAAGGAAGGAAGGAAGGAAGGAAGAAAGAAAGAAAGAAAGAAAGAAAGAAAGAAAGAAAGAAAGAAAGAAAGAAAGAAAGAAAGAAAGAAAGAAAGAAAGAAAGAAAGAAAGAAAGAAAAGAAAAGAAAGAAAGAGAAAGATAGGACAGCTGAGGCTTGGTAAAGACTAGACCAAGAAAGAAGTCCAGTGAACATATATACCTAGTATAATATGAGCTTATGTTCCGTTGTAACAAAGGACTGTCACTCCTACTCAGTTACTCCCACCCTGGGCATCCTCCTTCATATCTTCAGTAAACACTACCAAAATATATACACACAAAAAAAAACCCTTGGTCTTTATTGGCAAACCCAGAATGTACAATGTTCCAACTCTGGGTTGAGGCAGCCTGAAACAGATCAGGATATGGCTGAGGGGGCAGCTGACATTGGGTTAGTTACATACACAAAATCTATAAGTAAGGCAGATCCAGATTTTCTGGAGCCTAAAGTAATACCATTTGAGGGATTCTCTTTTAAGAAATAAATCCACAAAAATACAAAGTTAGCTACAGGGTCTTGGAAGGAGCTCGTATAAGTGATGAGTACTAACACTAAAGCTTCATTTTCTTCAAAGTAAATCCACCTCTACCTGCAAGTCAATCAAACTGTGGGGACTTTTCCTTAAAGAAATACAAATATAGTTTAAGACTGTTCATCACAAAAGTCAGGAATCTCAGACCTCTGCATAGAGGGGAGAAAGGATGGGAATATATGAAAATAAAGTTGTTTACAAAGTTAATATTTATCATTAGTTACCTCAGTCATTTCTTATCTACCCATCATTGACACATTCTTTTAATTAAATGCATGTCTAATATAGAAACTACCTCATTATGTTACTATAATGAGATAGGAGCAATTTATGCCATTACATTTAAACACATGGTAATTCCTAGTGTCAAGGTAAGTATATATAGAATGTTGATTGCACTGGTTTCCAGTTACTCTTGTTAAAATTTGCAGATAATCTGCATAAATTATAGTGCATGTTGTTATTATAATATTGGTATAAAATAAGCAGAAAGTAGATTGGGTGTTTTATTTTTAGTTCTCCTAACAAGGAGAGATGGGTGTCTGAGAAACAAGACAAGTCATTACTGTCAGCTTGCTTTGACCACCCAACTTTTCCTATATGTCTTTCCTTCAGCTCAGTGCTTTCCACGTCAGAATTTCCCACTGAGAATCCATACAAAGCATCAAAAGAACATGAAAAGCAAACCAGAAGAAGCATATTTTTATTCTACATGTGGTCTTTCTACCTGCATAATACTGACTTTGTGTTAGACGATAAAGCTCAAGGGGCAGCAGGCAATAAACGCCATTTGATGGTCCTACTTAGCCATGGCACAGGGGATGCTGGCCCAGTCTCCCACCCTCTTCTCTTGGCAACAACCTCCTTGGAAAGACCATACCCTTTCCTGTTCTTCCAGTCCCATGGGGCTCTCTCAAGGGTACTTAAAGGAGGGCATGTGACCCAGGTCAAACCAAGTGGACTTTCTTTCCTGGGAGACTACATCTATCTATAACATCGTGGAAAACAGATGGAAACCATTGAGGCTGTTTTTTCTAGGTCACTGTCCAGAGAACATACTGTCAGTGAATTCCTGACAGTTCCCTGGAGCTCTTCCAGCTCCCATTCTTCCAGAGGCTGGGTGATTCAGTAACTCCTTGAATCTGTGAGCTATCTAGAATTCTTTCTACAACGTCCGTATATGCTTAAATCAGAAAGTTGGTCTCTGTGGCTGGCAATCGGTGTGCCCTAACATGGGGAGAAAGGTGCTGACTTCTATGCGAAAGGCAGTCTATCACAAAGTTCACGGAGTCTCACTCTCTGATTTTCCAGTTGTGTTCATATTTCTCTATAATCTTGGAGCTACATTGGAAGGAAATCTGAAAACAGTCTTAAAAGTAAAAAACCTCCCATGCAAAATTTAAAGATATTTAGTTCCTTTCATACAACCAAATCTGCCATACCTTCTCTAAAAATATGAGCAAGATGCAACAAGACAATAGTAGGGTCTTATATGGAAATTCCCCAAAGGAAATTGTTCTTTCAAATGCTTATAAGACTAAATTAACTTTTGGGTTAAAAAAAATCTCTTGTGTTGAGACATCACTAAGATTTTTCTTTAAATCCTCTTTAAAAGAAACTAATTTGCAAGTTTACATTCACTGCTGGGGGACTTTTAGTTTAAACATATTATTGAAAAATGATTAATTTCTTAAAGTAGTTACAAATATTTTTGGCAGGTTTGGATCTGTGTGTTTATATAACTCAAAAGAGATTAATTATGACACATTGAAATTAGAAAGCCAGTTAGCTCTGACAGCAACCTAATTGTTTTATCTATTTAAACAACAAAAACAAGTAGATACAGAGAATTTTCCCAAGTGTAGCATTTTCCTGATGTTTTCACCACCAGCCTAAGAATTTACAATAAGATACTCAAGTAGGCACAGAGGGAGTGAACTCTCTGTGGAATCACTCAGAAGACATCCCCTCTTTATCTGCTCATGATGGAGGAAGGCCTTTTCTCTCCCCTGACCAAGACAAAACTTAAATCCAACAACTTCGGAGCTAATATAAAATTTCCGGAGTTGGGCCCAATGTATTTCTAGACTTGTTTATGAAAGCACTTTTAAAACAACAAAGTAAATCTATGTACAGTGTAGAATTATATTAAATATTCACAAGATGATAATAATTACAAAGTAACCTTTGATCTTTTTCTGCCTGTACTGCTGGTGAATTCAAATCAGGAACAAGATCTGTCAAGAAGCAGTTTATCTGATCTTCTAGAGATTACTTACCAACCATATTTCTAGCCAGGGTGAAGGAGCGGAAAGTATATGGTTTCAGCAAGATCGATAAATATCTAGATAACATTTGCTGATACCGAGATGAAGGAGATAATGAGTACTGAAGTGTCAAAGAGAACTGTACATCATAAAAGCCTCGGTGACACCCATATCTTAGGTCCACTTTAAAAACCAAAGGTGAAGTAGAGTATTAATTGAGTTTTATTAAGATCACAATGTGAGTTATGGGCTAGGGAGATGACCTCAGAAAATACTGTTTTGCTCTTCACTTCACGGAGACGGTACACGTGGCCATGTTTCCACGTGACCCAGTTCTGGGAGAGAATCTCAAGTTGTTGCTCTTCAGTCAGGTGTTAGGGTTTTCTCTCACACGTCCCACATACCTCTAGGGGTCAAGGGCCTAAATTTCTGTTTTTGTTTGTATTCTGTAGATGGGGTTGAGAGTGTCATTGGAACTTGTAACTGTTCTGGGTCACTGCAAAGGGGGGAATCCATATTGAGGGGTCCAGGCAGAACTAAACAGGCATCACTTTGTGCCTGTCACATTAGCTCTTGAGGGCGGTCCTCACCAGATATCCACTAGAAGGACAGCTGCTGTGACTCTTATGCACAAGGTGCAGGTGCAAGTCACATGGCTGGGGACGGGCAGGCATTGACCGGGCCAGCATGCCCTCAATAGTGTTCACATGGCAGAAGTTGACTGACTCCCCAGGCTCCTCTGCCCTTCTTCATGCATCCCTCAAGACTGTTCCCTTCATTGCATGGCCCACCAACCTCCACAAGCATCGAAATTCATGCATACTTCTCTTGCACCACCCACCAACACTGACCACACTAATCTAGTCTGCCGAGGCTCTTTATATTCCTTTTCTTCCCTGGTGTGTGTGTGAACTTGCTTCATTTCTCCCCTAATGAAGATTTGTATTCCTATAAATGACATGTGCTGGTATCATAGTGCACCCCAAACAATCTGTCATTACCAGAAGGTGGGAACAAAGTTATCATCTGGGATCTGTGTCTTCAGTGTTGGGAGCATGTAAGTTGGATCAACTCCTAGTGACATGCTCACTAGTGAATCTGTACCTGTTCTCTCAGGACACTTGCCTTTCTCCCAGAATCACTGACCTCACCTACTCCATCTAACCTGGATTGTTTGGTCTCAGTTGTAGGCATGGCTTTCTTGACAGAGGACAAGCTTTGGGTAGTTTTTGTTCAGTAAGTGTGAGAAGCTGTCCTTGCCTAAGGACAGGGAGACATATTGGATGAATCACCAACTCAGTCTCCTGCCATTCCATCTTCCTCCCCAAAGTCACTGAGTTTCTGAGATGTAGCCACCTGGTTTGAGAAGCAGCTTTTGGTTCCAGGTTCTGGACCCTCTCTTGTCCCCACTCCCAGCCCCTCCCACAGATCTCCAAAGCCTGTTTTAACATCCCAAGTTCTATCTTTAAGATCTCTTCCTTGCCTAATTATGGAGTGCAATCTCTTCCTTCAAAGCTGAGACCTTCCTGATATGCTTCCATCCTTCTCATGTAACATCCTACAACATTCCCTCTTCAAGAAGGGATTCAACACATTCAGCCCCTCAATGTCTGCATTTGGGGTCTTTCCATTCCCATCCCTTTCAGTGATACACTTTCAATCATAGGCCTGTGACAGCCTCTGTTCCAAAATCAGCAGGGAGTCCTGAGAATTTGCTTCCTTGCTGCACATCATTTTTCTCATTGTGTCACAACTCTAATTTTGAGCTGACTTGTTCCAATTCTCATCTGGGATTATATTAATTTGCAGAGCAGATGTGCCTTCTACAAGGATTCTTCAGAATTCCAGACAAGCCTCCATGTGTAAGGGATCTGAATCTCAACAATCACAAAAGGTGACTGTGCAGCGATGGGGCTTCTTTCATATCTCCGTAATAACACACCTTATACTTTCCTTTTTTCACCCACTAGTGCAGAAAAGAATGTTAAAAAGAATGTTTCCATCTGACTTGTGGCTGAAGCCCCAAAATAATGGATGCCAACCTTTCCCACATTTCACTTCCCACAGTAGTGGAGGTAGTGAACAAACAAACAAACATCAGTTATGCGAATATTGATCCCTAGGGAGTAGTGTGGATTCTTTCTTGTCATCTCTAATCAAGTGAGAAGAGCCT
Source organism: Tadarida brasiliensis (assembly GCA_030848825.1). Classification (NCBI taxonomy): domain Eukaryota; kingdom Metazoa; phylum Chordata; class Mammalia; order Chiroptera; family Molossidae; genus Tadarida; species Tadarida brasiliensis. Next base: position 61,701,276 of record CM061266.1, on the reverse strand, counting down.
CGATGAACCAGCCACAAAGCTTCCCAGGCACAGATGGGATTAGAAAAGTTCAACTAAATTGTGTTCTTCTCTCACTTTCTTTGCATAACTGTCTGGCATAGAGAGGGAAAGCGTATTTATTCTCACTGCTTTAGATGAACTCTACGGCAAGTACCACAGGTTATCTGACATTTCTCAGTTAATGTCCCCCAGTCACATCAGAGCTGCCTAAAACAAATTTGTTTTAGTAATTAATGTGTGATCCAAGGTAATAACTAAAAATACAAATATCTCTGGGAGTGAAATCTTTTGCCTCCCCTGGTTCGAGTCCATGGTGGGTGGGAGACCAGCAATGAAAAAAAGAGAGAAGGCAGATTCTTTCTTCTTTATATCTGTCAGCATCTTCAGGAATACACCCTACTTGCTGGCTAAAGCTTCTTACCCCTCAGGGCTTGTAGCATAGAGAGGGAGAAGAGCTAAAGACAGGAGAAAATCTTCCTCAATCTGGAATTGGTTTCCACAGAGATTGGCAGGTGTTTAAAATGGATTCTTTCTGCTGTGGGTGTTTTTTCATAGGTTTTTCAGCAACGTATCTATGCCAGTTCTATGTCTGTTTGCTCTCAGATCCATCCCTCACCCTTCACCTGGTTTCTTTGGGTTTGGGTTTGGTCAATTGGAGGCACTGAATGGGAATGAAAACGGAAAGAAAGGGAGAAGCCAAGGTACTCCCCATTTCACTTCATCTCAGTTGGCCTCTCAAGCTCAGCGCCTACTGAAGAGCCCCACACTGATTCCAGCTTCTTTCAAGTGGCCTCAGACCATGGGCTTCAGTAACACACCTCTCACTTTATCCTCTAACCACAGGGTGCAGTGACTTCCTGTCTCACCCTTCTCTGGCTCATCTCTCCATCCCCTATCTGGTTCTCAGTTCCTCTGTCATCTCTATAAAAAATTCTCTACAATAGCCCTGGCTGGGTGGCTCAGGTGATTGGAGCATCATCCCATACACCAAAAGTTTGCAGGTTTGGTTCCTTGTCAGGGCACATACCTACATTGCAGGTTCGATCCCCAATCTAGCTGTATGGGAGGCAACTGATCTATGGTTCTCTCACATTGATGTTTCTCTCTCTCTTTTTCTCCCTTCCTCTTTCTCTAAAAATAAAAAAATAACAGATCCTCGGGTGAGGATTTTTTTTAATTCCCTACAATAAATTTCCTCCACTGTAAAGACATTTAGGTGTTCCTGTTTTCCTAGTTAGACACTTATGATACAATCCGAACACATATACATTGCATCTCCCACTACTGGGGACCTCAGCTTCACTTCCTTGACATAGGGGTGTACTCTGGCCAATCAATTGCCATTCCTCCTCCATCGCTGGTCATTGAGGACACCTGAGTATCCTTCAGTTGAGACTTTCTTTCCCCGTCAATGCCATCTTGGATGGAACCTAAGATCACCCATCTGCACGTGTTCTAGATCTGGTCCTCAGGGAAAAGACACCATAGAAACTGTCATAGACGTCCAGTTACTTCCTGTCTAAGCCTGGGCTCCCCCCAAGCATACGCTGAGACAAAGGCTTCTGCATGAGCACTTAACTTAGGAATGAGATCCCAAGGTATGAGAGTGAGGGATGAGGGGGAATGAGACCTGGGTGCTGTATCAGCTTTCTATTACTGCTGTGCCTTCAAACAACACAAATTTATTATCTTATGGCCCTAAGTTCAGAAGTCTGAAATAGGTCCTGTGAGCTAAAATCAAGGTATTTCCAGAGCAGTTTTCTTTTGGAGTCTCTGAAAGTAAAGTCCATGTCCTCGTTTTCTGGTGTGTTCTTTGTTGCTGTTGATGTTGTTTGTTTTTAAATTCTAGAGGCTGCCAGTGTTCCCTGGCTCATGGCCCTTCCTCACAGCACTCCAGCCTCTTGCTTCTGTCATCACACCTTCTACTGTCTCTAACTCCACCACCTCCTTCTCATCAAGACCCTTGTAATTGTATTTGGTCCGCCCAAATAACCCTAGATAATCTAGCCACTTCAAAATCCTTAACTTTATCACATCTGGAAAGTCCCTTTCACCATGGAAGATAACATATGTACAGATCCCGGGGATAAGAACGTGGCCATCTTTGGGGTGTCATTATTCAGCCTACCACAGATTGATTAGCCACTGCTGTGGCCATTCATTCCTGCAGAACCTTCTAGGTAGTCTAATGAACTCCATTACAGAACTATCCACCTAGGGGAGAAAAGGAAGCAAATTTATCTGGCAGTGCCCATCCTCTGCAATCAAGGTTGGCCCCAGGGTATTAACTCCCCCTAGGTCCAGGAGTCAGGAGCATTAGTGCTGTGTGGGGTTCTGAGGCAGCCCATGCCACAGCCTCAGAGAAGCCCTAATACAGTAAGCAAGAGGTTCAAGGTAAGGTACAGTCGAATTTTACTTCCCTGCATGGCTGGAGGAAGAGGTGAGCTTAGAGAATTTGAAAATATTCATAATAGGTGTCCAATTCACGTTCCCACTCCAACCTGAACAACTTCAGCTGGTTTGTTTCTTTCTCTCAGGCATGAGCCAGGCATTACTCTACGCTTTCTTCCTGAGACTCCTTCTTACCTGGCTTCAACTAAAAAGGACGATCCCCCTGGCCACATCTCATGGGGGACAATGGGGGAGGAGAGTAAAAACCTTTCAAAAGCCTAAAAAGGAAGAATCAGAATATATCTCTAGTGACTGCTGCAAGGAACTGATACAGAAGGAAGCTTCCAAAGATTGGACCAAGGCACCAAGAAAGACAGTCAAAGAAATTATTCTCCCTCGAGCTGGAGAGGAGTATTACTGAGAGTTCAAACTCTTCTCAGAGATCTCTAAGGAGAGAGGCACCAGGGAGAGAGCATTTGAGCCCTGACCTGGCCTATTTCTTTATATTTATATATAATATATATATATATAATATATATAATATATAATATATATTATATATTTGTATATATAATATATATTTTTGAATTTATTAGGGTGACTTTGGTTAATAAGATTACATAGGTTTAAATTTACATTTCTAAGATATATGATCTGTATATAGCATCGTGTGCTAACCACCCAAAGTCAAATCATCTTCCATCACCCTATGTGTGTCCCCCTTTACTCTTTACTACCGCCCACCCCCTACCCTCTGGTAACCACCTGACTGGTGTGTTTCTAAAAGGCTACCAGAGTGACAGAATCAATGAGTAGATGAGATAAGCTGTTCAGGTCACTCGTGTTCTGAAGAACAACCACCCTTTCATGAACAGGCATCTGGGTTTGTTGCAACTCTTAGAGCCACTTCGCTCTTCTACCACTTACCAGAAATAGGAGAGAAGTGGCTGTGTGCTACTGAGGACTGAAAGTAGGGCAAAGAGCAACGCTACCATGCTGATCATCGAGACCATGCGCGAAGACACCGCCATCTCGCTCATCAGACACACACAGATTACAGGTAGAAAATGCGTACCGTTTGGAAGAGGGAATGAAAAATGGGCATTCTCCACAAGTTGGGCAGGCCCCTGCAAACAAGTCTGAAAGCCTGTAACAGGGGCTTAGATCTCTAGTTCCTCTTCCTCAACTGACACATCCAGGCAGTTGTTGCTGGTCAGAGCTCAGAAACATGCTGCAGCGCCCTCTATCGCCTTCCCGTTCACAAGATACTGCACCTCCCTCTGCAAGGGAGTTAGAGACAAGCTATTCTCTGGAGGGAGAATGGCCAAAAGCTTGGGGACTGCAACCTGCACCTTTATAATCCTGGGAAAACTGCCACTCTCTCAGTGGGAAGGAGGAGGAATCTAAGAGAGTAGAGAAAAAGCTTGAGCCCTTCAAAAAGAGAGGACCTGAACCTTCTCTAGGGGAACCAGAATTTAGCTCCAAGACTGAGAAGTAAAGCTGTTCAATGGGCATTATACTAGATAATATAATGTCCTTTTGTACTGGTTTTGCCCCACAGAAAAAATGACATTGGCCACGCTGGGAGAGGGGGGAAAATTTTTTTTAATCTACAATGGCTAAAAACATCAAATTTAAATTCTAGACTTGTACCCACTGCAGTCAGCAGAAAACCCTGCCAACACAGACAGCTTCCTTGGGAAATACCCAAAGCACCAAAATCCTAGCACAAATATGCGGAGATTTCTTGTCTTTGGAATTAAATGGAAATAAACCTAGGGAAATATTGTGGTGACCCCTGACTTCAAGATGCATAAGCCAATGACACCATGGGTTACAAAAACACACAGAACTCTCCAGTGTTACAGGAGAAATACATTTCCATGCATGAGTTTTCCATTCAAACCCACTCAGATCCCATAAGCAGTACTTACTAAACTTGGTTACAAAAGTCTAAGACCAGTCCCAAGAAGAGCTACAGTTTGAAAAATTCAACAAATTTAACCCAGATAGTTGGTGACAGTGAAACCTGAGCCACCAGATGGCCTAGATCAGAATCTATCCTGACTGCTGTATCAGTTATCGATTGCCACAATACTGTTACATACACACAGCCATAAAACCTCACTGGCTCACCGTAATTAACATGTATTTTGCTCACACTTTACGGGCCATCTGGGTAGTCCTGCTGCTCTGGGACAGGCTTAGCTGGTCTTGGCTGGACTCACTCATGGACCTGCAGTCCGCTGGGGCCTGGCTGTCCAATACAGCCTCAGTGTTCAGTTCAGATATTTCCTGTCTGATTCACGTAGTCCCTCAGTCCAGCAAGCTTGCCCAGCATTGTTCTTATAAAGGTCTCTTGTGGCTCAGGCTCAGAATAGGCACATCTTAATATCTGCTGCATTTTACTGGCCAAAGCAAGTCACAGGCAGCCCTGATTCAAGGGTAGGGTCACAAACTCCATCTTTTTTTTTTTTTTTCCCAACCCTCACCTGAAGATATATATTTATTGATTTTAGAGAGGGATGAAGGGAAAGAGAGAGAAACATGGATCAGTTGCTTCCAGTATGTGCCCCAACTGGGGACTGAAGCCACAACCCAGATATGTGCCCTGACTGGGAATTGAACTGACAACCTTTTGGTGTACAAGACGACAATGCTCCAACCAACTGAGCCACCTGGCCAGCACCGTAAAATTCACCTTTTTGTAGGAGGCGATAAATTTCACTTTGCAAGGAGCATGGTTACAGGGAAGGGTGATAAATGGAGGCCATTAGGGCAATTAATCTACCCCACCAGCCTCTTGACATAAGAGAATTAGCTCTGGGACTAAATCAAAAGAACTTGGATAAAGGCAATGTAATATCCTGAAAGAAAAAAAAAAAAAAAGAGGTGAGAAAACTGCTGAAATTTGAATAAAGTCTATATTTTCGTTAATAGCAACACTAATTCCCTAGTCCTGACAAATTCATCATGGTTATAAGATGTTAACAAGAGGAGAAGCTAAGTAAAGCACATATGGAAACTGTACTGTCTTTGCAACTGCTCTGCAAAACTAAAATTAATTCAAAATAAGAAGTGTATTTTTAAAGGCACATGATAAAAAAGAATGTGGAATACAGGCCATTTTGGCGTGTAGCACCCTTAACTGGGGACATCACAGAGTCACGCAAAATGCTCCGTCCTATATTCAGAAATCCCTGTGGCCTGGGAAAATTTGGCAGCATGCAGGGCTCTGAAAAGCCAGAGCAGGTGGCTTGGCCAGGGCCGGTCTCTGCAGACCTCCCAAGTAACAGCTACACTGAGCCTCGGCTTCAGCAGGGGAGGCGCCAGGCTCAGCGGGTTGCGTGGCTGTGCCAGCACCCTTTCTCTGTGACTGAAGGGGTGTTGACCTAGCTGGCTATGGTGCTTAGAGCAAATGCCACATGGCCACAAGGCCAAGATACTGGGGGATTCTCTTTTCTTCTCTTTTAAAGTGAATGAGATCCAGACGTAGCCATCTCCTTCTGCTTTTGTGAGGGTGACAAATGTGACCTTCTCCGCTGTGCAGTAGTTCTGAGTCTGACATGGAGGCTAAAGGAGACACATGACACACAATTATGGTACAATGCAGTAAGGTCCATGCAGGGGGCATATGTTTCTTGTCTGTTCTGTTCTCGATCTTCAAGAAATCCCAACTTCCTTCCAGGGTGGTTAAGATAGGAGTATCTCCATCAGCCCCACACCTATGTGCCCAAGAGGTAGACATATGACACATCCCAGACCTGGTCGCTCAGAGCAACACATCTCTCTGGGCACTGAAGTTGGTCAAGTGAGAGCCAGTGCCCCAAGGTGGAGTAATCAGACCCTCTGCATCATATTTGAGATAAGATCTATGGGAAAAGAAGGGCCTTTCTGTCTCTGGTATTAGAAGCAGTTGTATAATACAGACAGTCTTGAACATTCATACTTCTGGCCAAAATCTAGTTTGACTTGGATTTCGCTCACTTGCACCCACAAGAATCCTGCCTCATGCAGACATCAGTACCCGTGAATGGGGTGTTAGAATGGATACACATTACAATGTGGGGTTGGTTGAGAAAAGATGGGATGCTGGGCAGTGAACATGACCTTTTGTTACCTAGGAGGTAAGTGGTGACAGAGCAGCTGGGCAGGTGTTTCCTATTTGTGTCCTGGAACTCAATCCAGTTTGCTTCCATGTGTCTGCAGAACCAATTGTGACAACATTAAAATAGGTTGACCATGTTTCACTCTCTTTAGCATAATCCGAAGTTGGCCCTTTGGGAGCAGAAAGGGGAGGTCCACATAGCCTCATTAGAGAGATCATTTCTTCCTCAAGAAATCCTTGTGAAGGCACAAGACTGGTTTTCCTATTTCACGAGGAAGTAGTAACTGGGATGCAGGAAGAGCTGGAGTGCTGGGGAAACCTAATTTCCCAGGTCTTTATCAAACGCTTCTGGCTATATGCTCCGCACCTCCAAAAGGCAGTAATTTCCCCCATTTTAAAGAGACACGCACAAGGATGAACCCACTTTGCTATCCCAGCCCACTATTCCAAGGGCAGGGACAAAGAGGCAAGCAGATAAAGACATTGTTGAGAGGTAGGAACTCCTAAACCAGTTGGGATTCAAGGACTATGTCATGGTCTTAGTTGCTAGCCCACTGGATTTCCAGGAATTGAATAGGCATGGGGGGCCTCTTTCTGAGATGTTCAGAAAGTGTTATTTCCAAGACTCCACAACCCTCCAAGCAGGCTTATCCACTGCTCAAATCCAGGCCCCCAAACCTGCACCAAAAGAAAATGGGCTCCAGTTCTCCAGCAGCTTTTCTTGAACTGTGTGGCAAATGCCAAGAAAGGATTGCAGGAAGCCATATCTTATCCTGCCTCTGGCCCCAGCCCCAATGTGACATGATGAGCAATACATCGAACACTGCTCTTGCGTCCTCATCTGGCTTGTGTGTCTGACCCACACTGGATCCAGAATCTGGAAAGGAAGAAGGGTAAGTAATTAAGCTCTGCCTTCAACCCCAGTTCCAGGGAGTTGGTACTTTCTCTCATAGGCTTTAGGGAAGAGTGGGGACCTATCACCAGGTTTAGGGCAGATAAAACCGGTGGTGTGTTTTGTAAAGGTAACCGTGGCAACATGTTGGATCAGTAGGAAAAGGGTAAAACTAGAACAATGAACAAACAATTGAGTAAGCGATAACAACAGGGAAACTAATGCAGGCTTAAGCGAACAGAGTCGCAGTGAGTAGGAGTGGCACTGAGGGACACTGAGAGTATGCAGAAGATGAAGAGCTCACCCATACAGAAAAGACAGCAAAAGAAACATCCTGTGAGAGAGCACCAAGGTCCGACTTCGTGAACTGTATACGGATAAGTTTGCTTGCTTTGTTTTTGTTGGAGGGAAGAAGCAAACAGCTGGAATTCTGTCCAAAACAGAAGGGAAAAAAATTAAATCCCTGTTTATTTAACACTTGAAAAAGATTTGTCCTGAAAATTGCCAAGCTGTATAGATGCTCTTAAAGGACTTTGGCAAGATATACACAAAAGAATGCTTGGTTAGCTACTGAAATACAACCCCTGGGACCTTAAACCACCGCAGGCGCTCGGGAGCCTCTAGGTCCACTGCACAAGGTGTCTGGTTAGATAACGAGGCTAATTACATTCTTGCTGGGTTCCCCTTCACCTGGATGAGTGCATGGTGCTAAGTGATCCTAAAGGACTCAGCAAACTATAGAAACATGCAGACCAGAAAAACTTGCAACACATTTTCGTGATTTATAAAAGCTGGAAAGGATGATTTCTTGCCCAAGGGAGTTGAGCATCAGTCTGTTCCTTCACCGCCCCTTGCCTTACTGGGATTCTATTAAACACTGCTTTCCTCTCAGGGTTGGACCTTTCCTCCGCTCTCACCACTTCATTTTAGTCTCTAAATCGTTCTACCAGGGTGAGGAGTAAACATCCATCGGTCTCTCGGGCAAGTGCAGATTCAGTTTGGCAGTTACAGTTTCCTATCATATAGGGCCTATTGGAGGTTTAAGTGGAATTTTGCAGAGTAAGTACTTAGCTTAGATCCTGCCATATAATAAGCAGTCACATATGGTGTCGACCCCCAATAGCATACAGCATTGAACATTCTGGCTTCAGCTACAAAAGAATACATATAGCAAAAAGACAACGTGCTGTTACAAATATCTGGTAACTGACCCTTATTTTAATTCCAGTCTGTGCTTCTTCTTTCTCTGATGCTTCTCCAGAATTCATCATAGGAATTCTGGAACTTAGAAGCTTCATTTAAAAAACTTAATAGTAATCAAAACCACCCAAGCATTCTTCGGCGAGGTCCAAGATTGCTATTCACTAGCACACTTATGCTTCTAACCCTTTCCAAAGAGCAAAATTGTTTCTCATCGTCAGTAGGAAGGCTTAAAGTGCTTTCCCAGAAACAGCTTAAAGTTTTCTCCCCAAATTGGCCAGCTGCACTTCAGTTCGGGGTTTCCGCCCTAGAAAGAATGTGGTGTGTCCAAGTGGAATGAGTCACTGAATTCTAAGCAGAAAAGTTTTCATCTCTTTAAGAGGAGCAGTGGAGACTCCCATTTTAAGGTGAAAAAAGTGCTCAAAGTGGAGCAGGACAAGAGCCATCCCATCTCACATCCTCTTTTCCAAGCCTTGCAACAAGGAGAGGAAGGGAAGAATTGACGGAAGAGAAAGGATATTTTAACTCTGGCAACAGGCACTTGGCTTTGTGGATTTGCCAAGGAAACTGGGCCAAGAAAGAAAGGTCCTTGAGTAACGGTATGGAACATTAAGCCCCTCTGTGATGCTCATTAAATGCTTGCTGGCTGTCTGGAGGGAGCCCTAAACCTCATCAAGTCCTGCTGCCCTGTTTGCTGCTGATAGCTTTGTAGACTGCATCCCAACTCTGCCGTCTCTGAACTCTATCTACAAGCGATGCCATTATTTTTGAAATTTGCAACAGTTCATCATCTCTCCAACATCAATCATGAGAAGATGAATTTTTGTTGACTAGTTTGTTGAAATAATGAATTTTTCAGATGGACTTATGAATATGTGAATCACCTACTCTTTTTTTTTTTTTTTTTTTTTTAATAATTGCTAAGGATGGGCCAATTTAATTTTGTCAGTGTTCTTCTATATAACACTTCACTGAATCATCACATCTACCTCGAGAAAGGTAGAGTCAATACTAGTTGTATGTTTTGATAGAATCATGCAAAAGGCACGTAGTGAGCACTTATGAGAACGCAGGCTGCTTTGCTGGGTGCTTTGGGAAATAGGAAGCTGAGTAACACACAATCCTGGCTCCAGTAGATTTTAATCAAGAAGTCGGACAAAGCAAAATCACATATGACTACAATACAAAGTGGGCTGTGAAAACTTTTTGTTTGTTTCCCATAAACTAATGGAAACGCACTGGAGGATTATATGCAGGAGAGTAACATGATTGTAACTGCATTTTAGAAAGATCCCCCTGTTGGTGGGATGTAGAACAGATTAAAAATGGAGCAAGCAAGGCAAAAAGCATTAAGGGGCTAGTACAATAATCTAGGCAACATAAGGAGGCCCAACCTAGTGCACTGAATACCGAGGAAATGCAGAGAATGCATAAAAAGATTTTAATCAGGGAAAATTAATAGGACTAGTGGCAAATGATGGATGAGGGACGCTGAGGGAATGTGAAGAGGAACATCAAGATCTCTGCCTTTGGCAGCAGGGTGGGGAGCAGTACCGCTCGCCTTAGGAGAGCATGGCAGAGAGAGCCATGGAGAGGCTTTCAAGCAAAAGAACAATAGTAAAACCTCTTGGAAAACTAACCTGATTGACAAAGAAACAGAGATTCCAGAAGGTTAAGTGGTGAGACATCTAATTAGTGTCAGAGATGGAACTAAAATGCGGGTCTTTGGAGTCCTGGCCCGTCCGTGCAAGGAGGAGGAAATTTGCCTGCTTCTCGGGGTTCTAAACATGCCCTCCCCTTCCCAAGACGTCGTCTAATCCCCAGCCTTCGCTTAGGTGGAGCCAGACATTCCGCACAGTAAGAGAACGGATGGCTACTCTACTATCTGTTTAGTAACAACCAAAGAGCCCAGTCCAAGGTTGTTCTAATCATAAATGCTCAAAAAATACCATAATCGCTAAATGTAGATGATGGCAGTGCTCTTTAACACTCCTTCAAAGGTAAGATCCAGTGGGAATTAAAAGGGTGTGAAATACTTCAAAAATGATAAAATGGCTTGTAAGCACAAGTTAGTATTATAATAACAACAATAAGAGATAACACTTTACTGAAGTTTTATTCTGCGACAAACCATGTCATACATTATTTTATATTGCATTCGCAAATAACTATTTGATAGATGAGGAAACAGAAACTTAGAAAGATTAAATCATTTACTCACTGGACACGGTGACATCAGAATCTAAGCGCTGATCTAACTCCAGAAGCTCTATTTTTAAATAGTCGGCTATCCTGCCTTCAGAAAATGTGCTAGAGAAAGTTTAAAAGAAGCTCCAAAGAGAGCAGCAGGGTTTATTTCCATATAAAAGCTATGAACAGTGATTTCTTGTGGGTCTATATGACTTTATAGCAAACAGTTGTCTGCTACTCAGAGTCACAGTGAGAACGTACCAACTCAAGTCATATTCATGTTCCCAGTTGCAACCTACTATTTGGGAAGAACAACCGGTTCCTCTCACAGTGGAAGTAAAGATCAGAGAGGAGGACAGAATGAGAGGGGAGTGAACTGCCATTGACCTCACTTATTTTAAATAAGCACTTTGAACAAAACAGTCAGTAAGTTAAAATAAACCACACTCTAATCCGCATGTGTGCTCTATGCACACGTGTGTTTGTGTGCATGTATGTGCTCACACAGAACTTAAGGGGAAGCACTGGGAAAGTAAACACTCAAAGTCACCATGAAGCAGTGGGCTTCCCTGGTAACTTCTCGGAGATAGCATTTTCATGACACAAGATACTGTGTGTTGGCTCTTCCTTTTTATTAAGGCCCTTGGGTAGATTTTCTTATGAATGTCATTATTTGCTAAAGTAAATTTAATAGAGAAATTCCCATAAGAGAAATATGATGAATTTTTAAACAAACAGTTTTATCATGTAATTTTACCTCAACATCTTTCTTTAACATGTTTATTTTGACCAGGCAGTGAATTTTATATCTGTTCCTTTTATAATCCATCTTTTGAGAAGAATGAAAGTTGAGCTTAATGAGAGGTAAGGCTCAAAAGACAGAAACTCGATGGGGGTTAAGCATTCATGCCAGTTAAGAAGGAATTATGGGAAAGAAGAACCATAAAAAGATACCATGATGGGGGAGGGGGGGAAGTGGGAGACATCTGTAATATTGTCAACAGTTTTTTAAAAAGACATGATCGGGTGTCTGTGGGGAAAAAGGAGAAACATCTGTAACAAAAATAAATTAATAATAAAATTTTTAAAAAGACATGATCAAATCAATACCATGATTAGAACATACTTATTTTTTTGTTAGTACTGATTCTTTAATTTTTGCTGATAGTATTGACCTAATAGTCTCTGTTTCCTAGAACTACCTGAATTATATCAAATTATTGGCCCTTTGTGATATCAAATTAGAGAGTCTTAAGGCCAATGCCATCAGATGAAAAGCAATTAATTATATATGACTATTCTAAAATGAAAAAGTGTTGATTCAGAGTAGGAATGTAGACAGAAGTAAAAGAAGAGAATGAAAGAAAAGGGCAAGGGAAACACTCATAGGCTTATGGAACAAAGTTCATGTTTAAATTTTATGTTTAAGTTGCTGAAAACAGATAAAACGATTGTAGTTTAAGAAAGAAAAATGCATAGTAAATCTCAAAGATGCCATCACTATAGCTATTTAAAACTATAAGTTAAATAAATATAATGCACAGTGAAATAAAAGACACTCCAAAAAAGAAAATAAAAAATATTAAATGAAGCAACATGATGATCTCAATTATGTGCTGACCTTTAAAACATGATAAGATGATGTCTCAAGGGCAGCTTATTCCAGAATACCCAAATCTAAAAGAAAAATTATTTATTGACATGACAAAATTATCTGAGATGCTATGAACTTGTTCATCATATGATTTATAAATGAGACAGAAGTCTCTAACAGAAAACAAAAATTTACACTCAGTATGTCAAATGAATTGTTAAAGAAAATAAAAAAGAACTCAGTCTAAGATCATCAAAGATATTACAAGAAATTATTTGCAATACTTCTTTTCCTGGCTTTCTGTAAATAGTAGTTTTACATTGGAAAACTTGGAATGACTTACCATAGAATCATAGACCTGGAAAGAACCCTTCTAAAAATCCAAATTCTTCCCAACAGTAATGATTTTGAACTAGGCAAAATGTATTCCTATTTAACCTTTTCTTACAACACTTAGAAATGGAGATACTACAATAAGTATTGAAAATGCCTATCAGTTTATTCCCAGCAACCTTGGAAGATCATTCTTAACTCTACCATGCGCCCAATAAAGGTACAAAAACCTTCAGAAAAGATGTTTTTCCTAAATATTGTTGTCTTATGAAATTGTATTAATTTGCTGCCATCTTCTTCTGATTACAAAATACAAATTAAGATATTTGTAGCCTATGTGGCTAAAACAAAAAAAAAAAAGTATTTAGATAAAATGGAGAGGCCAGCCTGTCCAAGGCAGAGCCTGGGAAAGACCCAGACAAGCACCAGTCTGGCTCCAAGGAGACTCAGTGTCTGCTGTAAGCAAATTATGAAGTGACTAACTTGCCTGATGAATCACCACAGCTAATCTCTGTCTGGAAAAGGCCATGCAGGAGTGTTTCACACTCCTGTGCACTATCTGTAGTTGGGACTTTCAGCCCTAGACTTGGAAAAGGCCCTCCACAGCCCAGCTTGTTTGCAACAAAGAAGATGAAAAACTAAGAGAAATCTCTCTTTTTTTAAATTCATATCTCGATGTGAAGTGATGGATGTAAACTAAACTCATCGTGGTAATCATTTCGTAATATGAAACCATTAAGCTGTATCCTAAAACAAATACAATGTTCTATGTCAATTATATCTCAGTTTATAAATAAATAAGTAAATATAACACATCTAAGCTGAAAATTCTGACAATATAAAAATTATAGTACGAATAATAAAAAATGGAGAAGAGCTAAAAGCTGAAGGGAAGTAGTGTGCTAATTTTCTAATCTATAGAGCAAGGAATCAATAAATGCTGTCTAAAATTTAAATCTGTAGTTTAAAAAAAAAAAAAATGACTGCATTCTGTTTTCTTAGCAAGGTTCCTTGAGAGCCAATGCGTCTTTCAGTGGATATTTATCTGAAGTTCAGCAATACTTCATTTTAATTCTGCTGCCTCTGTTTGTGTCAAATTAAAATAAACTAAAACTTAATGCATTTTAGTTTCAAATAGCATACATAGAATAATCCCATATTTCTAAAAGTGTTTCTATTTCTATATATCAATCTTTCCAAAATTCATAGGGAGGTATCTGAAATAACCACTGGTTATTTCTGGGTGGTAATATTTAGGAAGATACTTCACTTCAATTTTTTACTTTTCAACATTGCTTGATGTTTTAGGATGAGCAAGAATCATTTTTAAAGATAATGTCGGTATCCTTTATATGACTTAGATACTGAGAGAGGGAAAAGCAGGAGGAGGAGAAGGAAAGGGAAGATTCATTGCATACACTCGGGCAATTTACAGTCATGAAGACAAGAGTAAACACACAAACAATTAAGGAGAAAGTGCGGAACTCTGGCTATTGCCAGTAAGAACTGCCATGAAAATGCACTGAAGGAAAACCTCACTTCAGGATGGAGTCCTCAGCAGAACAACAACAGTAATAGGGAGGAAGTGGACTTTGCCCTGGGTCCTGCTATTGTTTATGCTCCAGATCTCTCTGCCCCAACAGAATACAACCGGTCCTACCTCTGCTTCCTTGTGCCCTGATAATGGTGCTAACGGGAAACAACATGCCCTTATGTTGTTCCTCCTTTCCCATGGAATCTGCATTTGGTAAGACTTTTGGTGGACATCATGCCTTATATAAAGGACAGATTCTAGAAGTGAGAATTCCTAGGACAAATGCTAGGCAGTGGTGGGGACATTTTTGTCAGGGGAAATTTCAGTCACATTAGACTTCTCAGGCAACTGTTTGTCAAGACCATCCCACTGCAAAGCAAAGCTCTTCGTTTCAATGTGGGGATGTTTGACTATGTGGTTGTGACATACAGGCAAGTGTGATTTTTTCCTCCATTCCTAAGTATTACCCCACCCCTGAGGTGGGGGAATCGCAGAATACAGAGCGACCAGGAAAAGATGGGTTGCAGAGTTGGCATAGAGCCCATGATCAGATAAGGCTCCAGGATAAGGTACTCCTTAGAGACGGAGTGGGGTGTCCCCTGCATACACTTTACAGTGATTTCTTTTTACAATGAAAGTTTAACATTGATTTCTAAGGTCATGAAATAAGAATGAATGTCAAATTGTCCACAGCTGCAAACCATAACATTGAGATATCAGAGACCCATATAATGCATTGTGGGAAAACTAGCACGTCAAAAGAAGTAGGGTAAAAGTCAGGAATCTTTGACTGCTGTTGAAAGCAGCCCAATTCAAACCTGCCAAACAAACAAACAAAAAGTATGGGCTCATACAACTAGGAAGTTCAAAGGGTACAGACAGCTAGCCTCAGGCATGGCTGTAGCCCAGCACTTAAAGACATTCTTCTTTTTTTCATCGTTACCAGTTCTTATTCCAGGTTTTCAAATCTTTAGCTTCTGCATAACTTTTCACTGACCAGGTGTCCTGTGTCAACTACCGAAATGCAGTTTTCCCCAGTGGTATGTACAAGTAATAAAATGGACAGATTCAGCCTTTTCTCTGTAAATAGTACAGTCTTTTTTCTTTCCTTTGTTGATTACATATCCACCCTCTACTCTAATTATGAGAGTTATACGTTACCTGCTTCGAGGCCCCATCTCCAAATACAGCCACTGGGTTTTGGGGCTTCAATATACAATTTATGCAGGACAGAAACATTTAGTCCATGACATATGACAAACGCATATGTGTATATACTTGGTGTTATCTATAATTCTTTAATCATTACATGTAATATTCTTTAATATTACATCTTGAGGTTTTTTTCATGCCATTAAAATTCTTAGAAAAACTTCCTATCAACTACCTAACAGAAATACTATGATAGATAGATGATGATGATAGATAGATAGATAGATAGATAGATAGATAGATAGATAGATAATTTTACCACTCCTCTGTTGTTGAGTTTTAGTTGATTCAAATATTCCACTAATATAAATAGCACTTTATACATACACCTGTATATCTCTGTTTATTTATTTTTAGTTTACTCTCTTTGAGCTAATTTAGGAAAGTGTTTTTAAATATCTAAGTTTTTTTCACCTAAATATTTTTATTATCAGTTCCTAGTTTTATTATGTTGCTAAAGACTTTCTGGCCCTGGCCGGTTTGGCTCAGCGGTTAGAGCGTCGGCCTGCGGTCCAGAGAGCCCCGGGTTTGGTTCCCGCTAAGGGCATGTACCTCGGTTGCGGTTTGTCCCCGGCCCTGGTTGGTCGTGCAGGTGGCAGCCACTCGATGTGTCCCTTTCACGTCAATGTTTCTTTTTCTCTCTCTTCCTCTCTCTCCCTCCCACTCTATCTGAACAAAAAATGGAAAAATCCTCGGGTGAGGATTAAAAAAAAAAAGACATTCTGAAGATCCTCTCTCGCCCATCTGTGTTGGTGTCATTCTCAGGCAGCTCCTACCCCCCAGCGTGGCAAAGATGGCCACCAGCAGCTCTGGGAGCCCGTAATCCTTACAGCTAGTGAGCCCAGCAAAAGGGCCATGCCTCACTCCAGACAGTTCCCAGAAATGGTTTTGTTTTAGGGTATTCGTTTACTTGGGCTGCTATAACAGAGTACCACACACAGGATGGCTTAAACCACAAAAATTTATTTTCTCACAATTGCAGAGGCTAGCCTCATACATTCACATGCTGGTGGGAATGAAAGAGCAAGTGAAAAATGGCTCTGTGTGCTCCTAGAAATTTGTTGTAGACCTGTCCTCAGCTCTGTGCTGACCGCACAGGGAAAGAGAAGTGAAGAAAGCCCCATCCCTCGTACCAATGTATGCAGCAGTCAGAGAATAGAGCTATGCAACAAAAACGTGGGACCCTTACCCCATGGACCAGCTTACCCAAGTGATACGTCCTTCCACCAGTCACAACAGCTACTTTTCATCTCTTGAGAAAGCCTGAGTAAGGAGTGGAAAGAAGCAAGACATTCCCTTCCCAAGCTTTCCCCAAGCGGGAACAAGTGTTAGAAGGCAGAAATGTAGGCACATGTCTGTTTCTCTGTGGGCTGAGCCAGGAACATGAGCAGGGGAAAAGAAGAAGCATGCCAGTGGGTGATTTCAGAGGCGAGTGAATTAGGGGTGGGGAAGAACTTATTGGTGCACCCACCATATCCCTTCTGCCCATCTAGGAGGTAACTAATAGGCCATTCATGCTTAGATGGCTTTCTGCATCTCTCTGCCTGTGCTAGCAGTCTCTGACAGTGGGAGGAGTTTGGCAGGCTGGAAATTGACCCAGAAGGAATAAGCGTTGGGAGTCTGTAGATAAATGCTCTGCAGTAGAAGAATTCTCAGATGTTTTCCACTGTCTTTCAGAAGTTGCCCAGAAGAACTGAGCCCCAATTCCTCACAGCAGCAGTCCACTCAATACCACAATTTTTACTGGTTTTCCTCCCTCCTTGTATCACTTCCCCACTGTCTCACAGTGTTTTCTGGGACCATATCCCAAAGAAATTACTTGCACTCAAACCCTTCTCTTGGGTTCAGCTTTTGGGAGAAGCCACCTGTATTAGCCTTGTCAGGCTACCATAACAAAATACCACAGACGAGGCAGTTTAAACAACAGAAATTTATTTCTTACACTTCCAGAGGTTAAATGTCCAAGGTTAAGGTGCTGTGAGGGCTGGTTTTGATGAAGCCTCTCTTCTTGGCTTGTACACAGCCACCTTCTTGCTATTTTCATACATGGCCTCTTCTCTGTGCACAGCCAGAAAGAGGTCTTTAATACTCTTCCTCTTCTTATAAGGACACCAGTCCTATTGGAATAAGGCTCCACCCTTATGACCTCATTTAACCTTTATTATATCTTCACAGACCCTGTCTTCAAATAAAGTCACATTGGAGATTAGGGCTTCAACATGTGAATTGGTGAAGGGGGAAGGACACAATTCAGTCCATAACAACATCCAAAACAACAACAAAAATCCTAAAATAGGACCTTCCAGGAGGGAGACATTAGTTTCATGTTACCTCTCCAGGGACTCTCCATCACAGTGTGGGAGCTGCTTGACATGAGTCAATGGAAAGTTGGGTGAGTAGTCCCACTGTCTAGCTTCAGGTTTAACCAAGTTTCAATAGGTGTCACCAATAGGAACCACAGTGTGGTGGGACATTATGTCTTGAAGGTCTCCAGATCTTCTTACCATCTTAGTGAGATGAGCAGTATCTAGGTAGCAGCAATGGTAGAAAATGTAAGGTTTCAGTATACTCTCACAGAAGAGAGGAGGTGTCAATTTCTCAAAAGAAATCTCATGGATTTAAAAATCAAATTACAGAAAACTTATGCTTGAATCCCAGCCCCAAAGATTCAATAAATGAGGAATAGAGTTCAGAAATTGTGGTTCATTTTTTTTCCCTAAGTGATGGGACCATAGTTTCATCTTTTATATAACAATTTTAATACTTAATTTCAGGGTTGTAATGAATAAATGAGATCATAGACTTAAAGTACTTAGCCCGGTACCAGACACAAAGTTGGCATTCAGTAAGCATGACTCCCCTTTCACCTTCCACAGGAAACTGGGACTTACACTGGTCTCTGACTTAGCCTGAGTATAACATTCACAGGTATTTCATTATTGACACTACCAGTGTTTTAGAACTACCTTTAGGTTCATGTGTTTCAAATCAAGTTTTGTCAAAATGAAAACCAAATATATACTCCTCTTCATGGACTTCTTAAGCTATCTAATCTCTACCAACATAAAATTTTGAATGCAAAGCTATCTTTAATTGATTTTTTAAAAAATCAAGTCTACTTTAAGTATATATCACTATGAATGATCAATCTAGGTCCTAGATTGAAACAAGGAACATCCCAAGTGCCTACTTCTAGAGCGTGGAGGTTGGGGGTAGGCCAGATAATACATCTTTCACCAAAGGAGAATCCTATTTCACAGGAAAGATGAGGCACAGCAAGAAGAAGGCTTGACTCCTATTTTAGATGAGATAGAAGTGTTTCCATCGCTTCTCCTCTTACTTAATCAATATGGATTTGTGTTTCTCTAAGTCAAATTCATTTCCTAGTTGTTTGATCTGTTAGCATCCAAAGATTATCTATTTTTTCTTTCCTATTTCAAATTTCCATTCTAAAATTATTTTTCTCATCTCCTCTCAATACATCATGTATTTGTCGTACCATTTCTCTCCTTGTCCCAGGCACACCCTTGTCTTGTCTTTTCTTCCTATTAGCTTGCTCTACCAAAGCCACTACAGAAACAGGCTGTTTCTTTGAGGCCTTAGTGACAGTACAGTGAAAACCTCCATGACAGGTGCATCCCCAGATGACACAAAAGTCTCAACTGAGGTTTTGTATCTAGTTCACGTAGTACTCAGGGCCTCAATTGAGAAGGTCTGTAGCTTTCCTAAGAGCGTTTTTTGACAACCTCCTCAAATATTTTCACCTTTACCCTCTTGACTTCTCTAAAATTAACAAGCAGCAAAACTCATATGACCCTAGTGGGAAAATAAAGTAGCCCTAGTAACGATAAACAAATTCCCTCCTCAGTTGACCAAACATAATATGCAACACTGACTTGCTGACCCCCAGCGTGGGTGCTCCTCCTAGACTCCCTGCAGCCCACTCTTCCTTCCCATGCCAACGTGCAGACTTCCCTGACAACCACCAGGGACCACAACATTATAACTCACAGCAAAGAGGAAGAAGGGGAACCCACTGTATGAAATGGGGTCAGAGCCCCAAGACACTGAAAAGCTCAATGCCAGACTTCCAACATCTGCCCCAAAGACATCCTGTAACTTCACCAACTGGGCAACTTGGAATTCTCCCCATTTCTAATAAATACCATGTGCTGCACACTCTCTCACCAGTGAAAGATTTCTGTTTGTAATATTCCTGAAGTTTAGTCACCCAACCTATGCTAGATATTTCTAGAAGACTTTGAGGGACAATGTGGACAGAGTCTGCTCCCTCTCTCACATCTCATTTTGATCTCCTCTTCTACAAGCTAAACAGTCCTGGGTCCTTCCCTCACTCATTCCCAGTTTGACTCACTCAGTGGGTCCTTTACTCTCTTAGTTGCTCTGTTCTTCCTACACTTTGGTTTCAAAGCTAGTTTCAGAATCAAGGGTATTTACAACTCCAACTAATATTATTGATAATAGTATTGATACCATATTACAGATACATTATTGTTTGTCACTGGTCTCCATCATAGCAGGCAAAATTTTGGGGCTTTAGGAAGGATTATTTCGTGTTCCCGATTATGTACTGGAACATATATTAGCCACTATTTAACTTTCACTTTCTGATTTTTCTCAAATAGTTAGGAAGAGAATAATAAAAATAATTCACATCCATTTTCTTACAAATTCAAAATATATTTTATAAATGTCAAATTATTTCCCAGGCATTTTTAAAAATTTAATATGACACCATTCGTGGAAAGAATCATTAGCAAGAACTAAAGCACAGTGAAATGTAATTCAGCAAGGACTAGAGGAAAATGCATATGGAAACGTGTGGAAAATCTGTGACACAATGAGCCAGATCTTATAAAGATCTTGTGGAGTGGAGCTAAGCATGGGAGCCAAACTTAAAAAAAAAAAAAAAGTGTTTTTTTTGTTTCTTTCTTTTGTTTTTTAAATTTTTTTTCATTATTGATTTTAGAGATAGAGGAAGGGAGAGGGAGAGAGATAGAAACATCGATGAGAGAGAATATCAATTGGCCGCCTCCTGCATGCCCCCCACTAGGGATTTGGCCCACAATCTGGGCATGTGCCCTGACCAGGAATCGAATCAGCGACCTCTTGGTGCATGGGTCGATGCTCAACCACTGAGCCACACTAGCTGGGCAATGTGTTTTTTTTATTATATGTCCCTGAGCTAAAAGGCAGCTAATAAGTAGATATTTAAAAAAGCAGAAAAACTAGGCCAATATCCTGCTTCCTACATTACATGGGCAAATATAGCAAGGTCATTATTCTTTAGAATCACTATATAGCAGCCTGAGGATGGGGACGGAGAAATGGAAGGTGAGGAGAGAAGGAAGGAGAAAGAAGGATTAAATCAGTAACAGAAGAAACCAAGCCTACGTTTCTTACACAAATGCCATTTCTGCCAAAATAATAGAAAACAATGGTAGAGTTTCATTTTTAGTAATCCATCTATCAACAAACTCATCTGTGTAGCCACTGTAATGATTTATGCAGTAATTAGTAGAAATCCTCCCTATATATATCATCTGATATGGATTCATAAAATAAATAAAAAACAGCATCATATAAATATCTTAAAATTAAAAAACTCTAAGAGACATAGGCATGCACCCAAAACGACCATTAGACCTAGAGAAACAAAAAGAGAGAAGAATTGCTCTTTTCTGACTTCAGAGTATGCCTGGTTTGGTATGTGGAGGGAGAATTATCTGTAGGTTTGTGCTGTTTTGTTCTGCTTTGTTTTCCAGATGATAGCATCTGTTGAGAGACTTTTAAAATGGAAAGAAAAGCTAGGTTAGCAGAGACAGCATGAAGAGCTGTCTTTCCTGAATCACAAACAGCAGCTGATAAAAAAAAGGAGAAAGTGACGAAAAGGTCGCCTCACACTCATGGCCCTCTGAATTTGGATTTTCCTTTTTCCTGTGGCCAGGACTGTACAACCCATTTACATGTTATTTTCTTTGTTGCATCAAGAAAAACAGGGAAACCAAAAGCGGTTATTTTCCAGGAGTGCTGTTTGTTTCGTGCCATGGGAATTGGAGGCCATTATCTAGTACATTTGGGATGATTCTTCGGGGTAACAACAAAATCTCTACGATGTTTATGAATTACTTTCGAGCTTGATGTTTTTACCAATATCACTCTTCCAGATGAATTTCAATTACGTCTTCCCACCTTCCTAGTTCACTATCCCACCTTCCTAGTTCACTATCCGAGGCATTGATTGACACGAGAATACTATGAGCAGAGAAATTTTAAAACATAAGAGAAGCAGAGCTTTTCTCAAAATCTTATCAGTTATATTTTGAAAGTGGTAAAAGACAGGGCAAATTTTTCTTATTTTCTGGGCAAGTAAAAGGAAGGTCTTCAATCCACCAGATAAAATATATTTAATTTACATCTACCATGTGCCCAGAACTATAAGCAGCCACTGTAAGAGTCATGGCATTTTTAAAATACAAGACATGGTCCTTGCTCCTACACAGTTTAAAAGGTAACTGAAACAATTTAGAGAGAAGGGAGGTCTCAGGAGGAACAGAAATGCCGGCGAGACCTTGCACTATTAGGATTCTTGAAGAGGTAGAGAAGAGGCGACTCCAGCCTGGGAACTGCAAGGTGAAAGGCATGAAGTAGGGAACACTGAGAATTGTCAGGAATACCCAATAAACCCAAGAAGCAGCAAGCAGAGGGCATCAATTAACATGTTAAAAAAGACCTTTAACATATTTTAATTCTGGGAAGGCATTTTCTTTCTGCTCACTAGGGCATGAAAAACTTTGAAGAGATATTTCATTTTTTCTCATTTATCTCAAGATCTATTTATTCCCTTGAATGCACAATTTTCTTTTCTTTTCTTTTCTCTTTTTTTTAGTAAACTACATGCAGGACCTGAAGCAGTGATTCCTCATAACCAAGTAGGACCTCTTTCTCTGCAGAAGCCACATGTTAGCAGCTCCTGTCCCTCACTCCACCTGCCCACCCCTACTGCCCAGCCAATTAACTGTGGGAGGGCTGAGGGGTGGGCGGGACTAAGAGAGCATAGTAGCCAGATGGCCTAGGTTTGAATTTTTTTGTTTTAGAGGTTTGGTAGGGATTGGATTGTTAGTATTTTATATACAGATCTTGTTCTATTATATTTTTTAACTTCAACTCCATTGGAGATGGGAACAGTGCCAAAACAAAAACCCATACCTGCAGACAAGGACAATATTTATTCCGTTAAGGTTTGGTAACATCCACAAAAGAGTCCCCTTCTTTCTTTAGTAGTACATCTCTGAGGAGGTACCCTATTTTTCCGTGTTCAAGTAACATCCTGCAACTTATTGTAAGACGGTTGGTTCTGTTGTGTAGCTTTGAAATCCCCCTTTAATTCTCCTCCTTCAATCGAGCCAATGTTCATTGAAGTAAAGCTATGAAACAACCTGAAGACAGGGTGTGGGCGAAAGAGGGCCACGTGCTGAGCCTGGCAAGCTCAGGGCGGCCTGTGTGGCAGGCCCTACAAACTCAGAGACCGAAAGCCACCACACAGAGTGGTCTGAACATACATTCTTAACTGAAAGCGGGTCCTGGCACATCCTAGGCCTGTAGGTCCCTCGACAAAGTCAGTCTGTGCCTTAAGGGAGCTTCTCTGTAGTCTCTTTGCATCTAAGGTAACACACCTTTGCGATGTCAGAGTGACCTCCTTTTCCCTCAAGACACAATCTCCCGCCACAACGAGATCACAGAACCCCTCATTGCTATCTTGTACCCCAAATACTATCCCTTTGTACTATAAATGTTAATTACTAATTATCCTGCAGCCACCAGTGTCAAAGAAGTATGTGTCTCTCCATTTTGTTTTTTATCCAATCCCAGAGATTTCCCTCACTTTGATTTCTCCTGCCTCCCTAATTTATCACCTGTGGATCTCACTTAACTCTCTTTTCCTTTTAATGTATAAAATAAGCTGCAAAAGGGCCATGCTCGGGAACATTTTTCTCAATCTGTTGAGATCCTATTTCGAAGCGATTGTGGTCAGTTTGGCTCAAATGAACTCATAAAAATTCTGTGCAGGTTTGGGCACTTCTTACTCGGACAAAGGGGACATGATAACAATAGACACCCTGTGCTGTTACCTTTCATTTGTCAGATCTCTGCCAAGCACTTCACCTGCATTATCTCATTTAATCCTTCCCACCACCCTGTGCGGGAAGCATTATAATCCCCATTTTATAAATGAGCAAACTGACAGTTCGTGTGGTTGGGGAATTTTTCCCGAAGTCACATTTTAGCAAGTGGTGGCGCTAGGATTAAAGGCCTGCCCTCACCTTAGCCACCATGAGGCTCTCAGTGGGGGCAGGAGGAGAAAATGAAAGGAGGCTGGCTACAGGAGGGTGTGGAATTAATGTTCACGGAGGAACTGAAAAGACGGGACTGGTGTCAGAACAACGGCGCTATCGTTTTGAAGCCCGTGGATTAAAGAACCAGGATGAACGCATTCCGAACTGAAGAGAGATGTAGACCTATGGGCAATGCCTAGAAAGTTAAATCCTTGGTCTCAGCTATAAATCATCTGAGCCCCTAAATTTTCCACGTTTGTATCATAAATTATGTGTTTGGGCTCAGCTTGGCACAGCTATAAACAAGCTAGGAAAGTGACCTTGGTGTTGCCCAAAAAGGAGAAACGGTCTCTATTTTTACACCTGGATGGTGACAACCACTTAGAAGGAAGTGATATCAATAGCGGAACCAAAAACTGGAGCAATTAAGTTCTCTCAGCAATATCTTGCTTGTTCAAAGGACGTCAATTAAAAATATCTGGAAGATTAATCATTTTTCAGACCACCTGTATTGAGAAGAGATTGTTTATGTATAGGCTAGAATAGAGATTGTGTTGGAACAGTGTGTGGATTTAAGCATCACTCTGGAAGGAACTTGGGATCTTCCATAAGGCCCTAAGAAAAAGTGTCTGTCACTGTCACAGATGTTCAGGACATGCAGAAACGTTCTAGCCACGTGTCCATAGGAAAGGCCTTGAACTGTGACAACAGTGATTGATATTCAGGTCGTGAGCTTCCATTTTCACTCTTCCCTGGGCCTCAGACAAGTTGGAAGCAGGACTGCCAGTGCACCCTAAAAAAGACAGAAATATGTAGAAAAAAGTTTAAATGTGCAAAACTGTATCTCTCAGACCCTAAGCCACTCTGCTGTGTGAATTTTGCCACTTTGGCACTGGAGAGCTTGGTAAGATAACTGAAACCATCGTATCTCTTGAAGTCTATTTATGAGACATCTCCCACCCACCACATGTCCAAGAAAGAGAGCTGGGTTCTAGAAAGAGAGAGCATTTTCCTATTGACCAAAGGGTTGGATGAACACTGTGAGTCAGAAAGCAGAATTCCAGGCATGGCAACTCAGAGGATAAACACTCCAGGTCATTAGAGGTCAAGCGTGAGCCCTGCACGCCAAGCGGAGAAGCAGCAGCCACCCCACAGGATGTGAGGCCACAACACCAGCTGCCGTGTGGGCACCAGCAGCCAGAGCACAGGGACAAAGGTCCTCCAGGCAGTGACTGTATGATAAGGGCCCCTCTCCACCTGTCCTCTGGAGGAGTCCCTGAGTCACACAGTAACCCTGACAAACCAGGGCTGTTGATCCATGGGGCCACAGGACTACTACTGAGACAGTCACCTTACCCTGGTGATTGGGTTTGTGGAATCTAAGAAATATTCAGGTTCTATAGATACACATGAAAAGATTGTATAGGAACGTGATTTATAATAATAATATCCCAAGGCCAGTCCTTAAGTAAAATAAAACTTAGAAATACAGACATTATTAAGCAAGACTATTTTTCCCTGAATTTCCCCCAAATACAATAAAATACTGTTTTGAGATATATATTTAAAAATCTAGGATTTTCACATTTTTGGCTCAAACTTCTGAGGTGCCTTAAGAAACCAGAGTCTCAGGAGATAATTTGGTGAGCTTTAGGTGGGTTTGTTGAAGACATAATAGATACGTGTCACTCTTCCAGGCCGTAAGTGTCACAGGCACCACTTAACCAAATGGAATAAACACTTGAGATAAACACTCTCGCTCTAAGTCAAACATAGTAAAGAGAATGTGTTAGGAAAAGATTCTTTCTCAAAGAACCGGAAAACACTGTAATTCATTTTTTTCTGGAAGAATAATTCCATTCTTTTGCAACAGTCAACATTCCCTTGAAAACAAATGGGAGTTTCTCCCTCTGCAGGAGTTAGTTGACTCCCAGGGACAATTCTCTTGGGAACTTACCTGCCCAGGCGTGGGTGAAAATGTGAGAACTTTCCAGAAGAGTATGTTCTGCAAGTCTCCTATCAAGAAGAACCTCTAACTGCCTCAGACACGTTCAGGTCTTTCCAATGACTGAAATTCCATGCAAGAGGCAGCTTTCCCAAGTCGGTCCACTAGACAGTTAAGGGAAACGGAGACATAATGGAATTGATGGTTAAGATTTCTCCTCTGCTACTTAGGGAGATTTTATATATATATATATATTATTTAAATAGGCATAATATTTATCACACTTGTTAGCTATCCTAGAACTATTTTAAAGGACTTTTCAGCTTTTCAGCTTTTCTCTGTGCAGTTGGAGAAGTAGCCCACATGCAAACGCGTTTCCTGCTTGGAACACATGGGCTGGGGAATTTCCCCACTCATCTCCCCATTTTGCTGGCTCTTATGTTAACTGGGTCTCCCACTAGGCTGCTTTGAGGATAGGAACTTTATTTGAAATCACTAAAAGCCAGCATTTAATGAGCATTTACTATATGTTTGACATTGGACTATGAGCTTCCTGTGAATTACCTCATTTAATCCTTTCACAACACTGTGAGTTAGAAACTATTATTATGCTCATTTTATAGGCAAGAGTGCTGAGGATTAGAGAGATTAAATAAACCATTCCAAAAATCTGATAGCAGAATCTGCATGCACTCTGAAGTACTTAATTGCATCGATTCTAAGAGGCATAATTTTCACATTTAAACCTGTCTGAAATTGTTAGTGTATCTAACGATGGAAAGTTTATTACAGTTAAAACTCGCAGTGTTTTTTTTTTCTCTCATGGTACATAAAATAACAAACACTGTGTCTCACAACCTGTGGCGCCTGCCTTGTTATGACCTTGCACAGCCTCCTCTCAGAGTCATATTTAGAATTCTCTCACGGAACCTGACCCCATCCTGGTACAAAGTAGACATTCATTTATCCTTTTTTCCCCAGTTTTATTGAGATATAATTAACATATAACACTATTAGTTTAAGGCATACAGTATAATGATTTTATATGTGTTTATATTGAGAAATGATCACCACGATAAATTTAATGAACATCTATCACTTCACATAGTTACCATTTTTCCCTTGTGATGAAACCTGTTAAGAGTTACTCTCTTAATAACTTTCAAATATGCAATACAGCATTGTTAACTGTAGTCACTGTGATGTACATCACATGCTATATTGGACTTTTTATCTTATTTTGCCCAGCTCCTACACCTTACCTCCGGCAACCACTAATCTGTTCTCTGTTTCTATGAGTTCAGTTCAGTGTTTTAAAGATTCCACATATAGATGAGATCATACGGTATTTAACTTTCTGTCTGACTTAGTTGACTTAGCATAATGCCTTCAGTGTCCATGCATGTTGCTGCAAATGGTCAGGTTTTCTTCTTTTTGATGGCAGAATAATATTTCTGTGTGTGTGTGTGTGTGTGTGTGTGTGTGTGTGTGTGTGTACGTACATGTCCTATAAGTCTCTTATCAAGAGGAACATATGTATTTTACATGTTTTTTTACCCATTCATCTGTCAGTGGTCATTTAGATTGTTTCCACTGTCTAGAAACCTACTTACAATAGGTCGGCTAGTGTAAAAAAATGTTGCAATGACTATGGGGATGCAGATATCTTTTTGAGATAGTGACTTCCTTTTCTTTAGATACATACCCAGAAGTGAAATTGCTGGGTCATATAGTAATTCTATTTCTAATTATTTTGAGAAAACTCCATACTGTTTTCCATAGTGGCTTCATCAATTTATATTCCCACCAACAGTGCAGAAGGATTCCTTTTTCTCCATATTCAATCATTCTTACATTTAAAAATATGTAAATTTAAATATTATCAAGTAACATGTAGTGTAAAGGAGGAAGGGACTGCTAGCTGTCTAAAATATCTCCTCTCCCCAACTTCCTTAGTGACTAAACACTGGTGTTTGGCTGGGCCCCTGGCCACCAGGAATACAGAGTGTATTTTCCACCTTCTTGCAGCTTCATGTGCTCAGGTGATTAAGTTCTGGAGAATGAGGGATAAGCAGAGGTAATGTATCTCTTGAGAAGTGTCCTTAGAGGGAGGGAGCATATCCTTCTTTACCCTTCCTCCATCCCACTGCCTGAAACTAGAAGTGAGGGCCAGAGCAGTGACAGCTCTCTGGGACCACATGAATACAGGGACTTTGGAGCAGAGAGCAGGGAGTGGTCAGACCCCTGATGACTTGGGCATACCCGACCAGCCAGGGAATACTTCCCTTTTAACTTTTTAAAATATATATATGTTTTTATTGATTTTAGAGGAAGAAGAGGGGAGATGGAGAGAAAAAGAAAAAAACATTGATATGAGAATGAAACATCAATGGGCTGCCTCCCGCACACCCCTTACTGGGGATCGAGTCTGCAACCCGGGCACGTGCTCTGACTGGGAATCAAACTGGTGACCTCTGAGTCCATGGGACGACACTCAGCCAACTGAGCCACATAGACCACGGCCCTTTCAACTTTTTACATGAGAAAAAATACCATGTGCATTCAAACAACTTTAAATTTAGGTTCTCTATTATATACACATAGATGTAATCCTTTCTGATACAGAATGCGGTACCTAAAGATGGGAGGTTTCTGAAACTTTGCATGAGAATTTGCAACTGGCTCCAAGTAACCTAGGAGAATGTAACTTCCAGAGTGCCTCCTGAGTCCTGGGGTCAATATTAACCATGTGAACGAATCTGAATCCAAGCCTGAAGGTGGGTTCATGGGCCACAATAGGGTTTCTCTATTGCCTGCTTTTCAAGGTGATACCAGTTCTGTTTCCATTGACCAGGTTGCCCTGTGATTTGGGTGTAAGCATTGGGCTATCCCTAGTAGTTTATTATACCACCTTGTTATCTGGCACAAGAATCTCTAGTGTGTAGTCATGTTTATAATTCAGACCCCAGAACATTTAATATACACTGTACAGCTCAGACAAAAAAAGACAAAATAACTGGGTGACGTGTTCTGTGACAGATCCATGGGCTTGTCACATTTGCATCTGCTCTTCTCAGGAAGCAGCAGAGACCACATCATGCAGTCATTTTCATTCCCCGTTACTTAGCGCCCCTGTGTATCTCCCAAGTGGGCAAAAATCCTACACCAATCAACACCGACAGCTCCCTAACACCATCCTTTCAAATAGACTTGAGCAGATGGATTCATCTATTCCAGAATCTTTTCTGGACCCACAGAAACTTCCCAGATGCCCCACCATCCCTTCCCTTACATGCCCCTGATGGAAGTTTTGGTACCAGCCACATAACGTTGTCCTCCTAAAGGAAGCTAGATTAAAAATGCAAGTGTAAATATAATGAAAATGACCTGGAGTGCCCCTCATTTACATATTATAAACACACAAGAATCATTCTAACTAACCTTTAAAATTATACTGCAATAGCTATTTAAAGGTAGAAATCGCATTCCACTGAGCTGAAGCCAATTCATAAATTTCCCGTGGTGCCACCAAGCACGTCTGCCACGCCTGTGGGAAGCTCACTTTCCAGCTCTGCGTTACGAGACTTTAAAAGCATGCAGTGCACATATGCCCTAGCACCCCCAAATTAGCTGGCTAACGTCGCATTTATGGAGGTAGTTGTCACGTGAAACATATAGACAAGCAAACAAGTTGACTAAATAAAAACCTGGAAAAGGCAAAGAGAAAACAGCCCCTGGGGGAGAAATGAAAAGGATTCACTCTCATTTATATAAACTTCCATCATCTGTTGGGGTCCTGCCAGCCCAGTGGGCAAACCAGTGCCCACGGCAGATAAAACGTCACAGAGCCGGCCTTCATTTGACCTCTGTGCCTTTTATCACCCTCCTACCTCATTTTTTGAAGATCTCCCCAAATCCCTACTGGCTTAGTTCTTGAGACTTACAATCTTCACCTCTGTTCTTACTGGCCCTTTGTCCTAATTTAATTAGTTAACTTATTACAACTCACATACCCTCCCCATCCCTTTCTATCCCCCAAAAAGTAAACTACACCTTCAGACCTTGAAATGTGCTATTTTTCCTGTCACATCTTCTCTACTACCTACCAAATGGACTCTCCATCTTTGTCAGGACAGCCACTGATCCTTAAGAGACAGAGCAGAGATACAGAGACATTACCGTGTACTCCAAGGAAGCTAATGAGTCCCAGTCTGCACATGTAAGCAAACCATCTGCCACCCATGAGACCTGGAAGCCAAAGGGGCATCAGCAACCATAATCCACTGACGTCGAAGTCCAAAGCACAGGGCAGCATGAGTAAATTGGGGACTGAAGTCACCCTGAAAAGGCAGCTGTACTTGGAATCCCGATGGCTGCCCTCCGCTCAGGTGAATTTTCCTCCAGCAATAACAAGAACACAAGCTAAAGCCTCAACTTAGGATTCAGTAAGGTTCTGTATTGGTCAGAGCTCTCCAAAGAAATAGAACCAATAGGAGATTATATATATATATATATATATATATATATATATATATATATATATATATATATGGGTTTATTTTGAGTAATTGACTGAAGTGATTGTAGGAACTGCAAGTCTAAATTCTGCAGGACAGACTGGCAGGCTGGAAATTCCAGAAGAACTTGATGTTGCTGTCTTGACTCCAGAGGCAGGCTGGAAACAGAATCCTTTCCTCTCCTGGAGACCTTAGTCTTTTCTCTGAAGACCTTCAACTGATGGGATGAGCCCCACCCACATTACGGAGGGCAGTCTGCTTTACCCAAAGTGTACTGGTTTAATCACATACGGAAAAAATAGAGTATCTTCACAGCATTATTTAGACTCATGTTTGACCAAACATCTGGGACCCACAGCCTAGCCAAGTTGATAAATGAAATTAACAACCACATGTTCCAAAAAGCCGGAACTCCCCACAGGATGCTCCAAGCACTATCCCCTGTTCTCCGGGTCACATAGACTGAGAGCTGACCCACCCTCCACAAGTCCAAAGTCAACTCTGATGGTCCCATCCCAAACATTAGGGAAGAACCCCAAAGCTCCAGAGACTTTTTTAGCCACCCCAGATCCCAGACGCAGGTCTCTCCTCTCCAGAGCACAATCCCCTGTCTGCACATGGAAAGCAGAGTTCTTTCCTGTACCTTTGCATAGATCATAACAAAACTCCTCACCTCACCACGGCCTCCAGCAAAAGGGTTGAACTGAAAGATTGAAACAGTCACAAAATTCACCTCTCAAATACTTTTAAGCTGTGTCTCTTGCACATCCAAACAAAACATTCTTAAATATTTATGAATTATTCAGAGATCCCTAGATTTGTATCCCTTTACTGAAAAATTAGACCTTTTCAGTAAATCAAAATGTATACATATGTTCGTTTAATCTCTAAACTTCCTCTTAGTTTCAGAAATACAGCCTTTCCCTTTTCCTGCTTTTGGTAACAGAAATGAAAGCAGTGAGAAAACACAAATATAAGGAGACACATTCCAGGCTCAGGAGCCCCAGGAAATGGGCCCCTGGAGCCACAGGGCAAGTCAGGAGGGAGAGCACACTGGAAACGAAACAAGAGCAAAAGCACGTAGAGCCTGCTCTCCCCGGCAGCTGGCATCGCTTTCGTACACAGAGGGTTCATAAAGAGCTCGGAGACTCAGGGAGAGGAATGCCATTCAGCAGAGGTAAAGGCAAAATAGGAACAACCGCATCACCCCAAGGGATTACAGTTTCCAAATACTTATTCATTCTGTAACAAGACAATTGCAAGCAACGGCAGCATCATAAAATGGGCTATGTATACCCTAGTAGAGCTGCAGAAATTAAATTAGTTCCTCTATTCTAAGAACAGCAGATTATTCAAATGGTGACGGACAGCTGCAGAGAGCACCCGAGGAGCCTCGAGTTAAAGAAGGAAGTGGCCACCATTTCGGCTTTATGCTGGTCTGTTTCCCCCCTCAAGAGGGAAGCTGAGTAGCATGAACAGCTGATGTTATCAGCCCTGTTATCATCATTGGTAATTAACATTTATTGAGCATCAACGATACACTAAGGGCTCAGCGGAGGCCAAAGCAGCCCAGTGGGCCCTTGGCCTAATTTCAGCCCCAATAAATCAGTAAGTATCACCACCAAAATTCTATAGTGAGAGAGTTCAGGCTTGCCTCATCAGACTGAGAACTGCCTGATTGCACAACAGGAAAAAAAGAAGTGGCCAGAAAAGAACTTGAAAGAGGAAAACAGATTTTTGGATATGTGTCATGTTCTTTCTTCACCCTTTGACCTCTTTTGTAGGACTTTTGCAACAAAGGGATCGTTATTTACAGAAAGGACGCACAGCATGCTCGAGAAAAGACCTAAAAATTATTAACAATTTCTTGTTGAAGAGAGGAAGTTTAAATTTCCAGGGAATGAAAAAGTTGTAGTCAGTCTCTGGTAAAATCGAAAACTAACAACAGCCCTATTGCCACGCCTTGAATTTCACATACAAAGGGAATTTCCTTGTAACAAATAAGAAATCTGCATCCTGTTTTACAGTAGGTCGTTCTGGCCTAAATCCAATCCCTGGTAGACTAGCCACGACTTTCAACAACTCATTTAACGTCTATGTCTCAGTCTCCCCTTATGTAAAAGAGAGATAACGATGAAACCAACTTGAAAGGGTGGTTGTGAGGATTAAGTGAAATCACACATGTAAACTGCCTAGCACAGTACCTGGCCCATAGCAAGGGCTCAGTGACTATAATTATACTGTGAGAGCACTTTGCAAACTGTCAAGTATTACGAAAAGGCAGGTGACCTTGTGTGACATGAATGGTCACAGAATCAGCTTATAATTGCTTCCAAATAACATGTTTCTTCTCTGTAAACAGACCCACATGACAAACGACGCCGTCAGTGTGAGGTTCCTGTCTGACTAGAAGGGGCTGTAGTAATGGGGAGGAGCCCTCCAGAGCTGGAGAGGAAGTGGGGAGGAGGTGCAGGTTCCAAGCCCCCTCTACCATTCTAACTGAGCCGAAGAGTCTGATCCTTTGGAAGTCATTCTCTTGCTAATACAGCCACCATTTTCATCTTGCAATGCATTTAACCCTTAAAGATTTTGACAGAAAGGATAATTCCTGGCAATCTTAGACGTGTAGGAGTCTACCATGGAACTGCAAGAATCATGTACTGCCCACTTCACCTTTCCTGCCCCTTTCCCTCCTCGACTCACACCTTCACATGGAGGTCTGCGTCTCCACACGGAACCAGGCACAGGCAGGCAGCCTGCTGTGATGCTGAAGTCCAGGCCTGTGGTCAGACTCCATGGATTCAAATGCTGTGTGACTTTGAGAAAGTTACCTTACCTCTCTGTACCTCAATTTCCTCATCTGTTAAATGCAGATAATAAAAACACATCATAGGTTTGCTGTGAAGATTAAATGTGATTGTGTATGTAAAAAATATATGGGTGATCGATAAAGATGAGCTATTAGAATCACCATCATCATTGCCACCATCTTCATCATCATCTCCGTTATTATTCCACACATTCCTCTTCCCCTGAAGAGCATCCACCCTCGAGTGTGACAGGTCATCACCCTCTCTGTGAAACTGCCAAACCTTCTCCTATGGCAACCAGTGACACTAAGTGACAGGAGAGTAAGAGAAGGGACACAGATGGGTCACCAAGGCAGTACCGAAGCTGAATTAGAATAACTCACACGCGTGAAAGAGGTCTTGGTGCTGAGTGTGGAATAAAAGATGATATCCTTGAAGTCACTAACATTTAACATTTAGTACAAGAGAGCATTTTTCAGGGTTGACTCATCTGAGCCTCAGGCCCAGCAGCCCCGTTTCACAGAAGAAGAAAGTAGGGCCCAGCGGTAAATGACTCACCCCGTGAGTTCACATCAGAGACGAGAACCCAAGTCTCCTCTTATCTAGTCCAGAGCTCTGCCACGAGTCCCTGGATTACTGACAAATTACTGACTCTGATTCAGGTTGAGAGGGCAGAGAAAGGTGGGCTCAGAGCCGGGTCTACTCATTGGGGACTATCCCGGCTGCACCTATCAGTAAGCTGACATTCTCCTCTTCCCCTCCTCATTCCCTTCTTGGTCAGTTCCTCTTCCGCTCCTAAATGCCAGCTAGCCTTTCAAGAACACACAGCACTAACATGGCTTCAGCAATAAAATGCAGGTCCCCTGGGTTAAAGCCCTCCTCTCTCCTTTACACACCCATGCATTCTCTCTGTTCTGGTCCTTCCAGCTAGGCCCTTTAACCAATAGCCCATGGACTCTCCCTTGGAGCTCTTATTTTCCTGTTTGTCTTCCCTCCCCCCACTTTCACCTTTGCTCTCACTCTCTGCATGAAATGACTCTCCCCCCTCCCCCCATTCTTGTCACCTGGCTATTGCTCCCTCCTCTCTTGTAAATCTCAACTCCAGCATCTCTAGCTCAGCATCTTTCTGAATCACTTCCACCCACTGCCCAGAAGGGATTCAAGCACCTCCCTTCCTGGCTCCCAAATGTGTATTTTTATCCTTGCACTTCACACACATTTTACATTTCTGCTTCCACAGTACCTAGAGCTCTTCCAGGGCAGTGACACCTGCTTTCACATCCCTGGGACATTGCGCAGTGCCTGGCCCCAGACTAGATTGGCTATAAATATTTAATGAATGTAACACAAAATCTATCGTTTCAAAATGAACCTCTCAGCTCAAAGGGTTAAGAGAGACTGGAGGTCACAATGCAGAATCATTGTCTAAATGGGAAGTACAAACTCTTGCTGGGATAAATGCACTGAAATGACGCGAGAGCCTCACTGCACACAGCACAGGCGCTGCAGCTGAGCGGAGGTGCCCTTGGAAACCACGCCTCCACACTCAGGATCCTCACGTAGCCGGACGCTGTGCTGCCCAGGAAGCAGACTAGGTTTGCCGTGCACTCCTTCTTCCCGCTTTCCTACTGCCTTTCTCCTCCAGACTCCAGCTGATCTGCTCATGCTCACTCTCAGCTGCTGCGACCTTACCTATTGTTTCACTGGAAAGACAGAACCCACCCAAAATGAATTCCCACGAGCTCGCCCCTCCACACACGTGTCCCACCCATCCACATCTGCACCCTTAGGCTCTGCTTCTTCCAACTGTGCCCTGGATCCCCGCCCTTTTTGCTTCCTCTAGAACATTTACTATTCTCTCCTCTCCTGCAGCATCAACGTTTCCTTCTTATGCTGGATAGTCCATCAGAGTTAACATGCTCTTTTCCTCCCATCTTAAAAAAAAAAAAAAAAATGTATTTCCTGTTACATCCACAGTTTGTCCTTCCTTTTATAGTGAGGTTTCCCAGAAGCTGTCATGAGCTGTGTTTTCTTTTTTTAAATAATGTTTTATTTCTCAATTACAACTGACATACAATACTATATTCATTTTAGGCATGCAACCCAGTGATTAGATATTTATATACCTAAGTGACCACCACAATAAATCTAATACCCATCTGACATGACACATAGTTATTACAATATGATTGACTATATTCCCCATGCTGTACTTTACACCCCCTTGACTATTCTGTGACTACAAATATGTAGTTCTTAATCCCTTCACCTTTTCTACCCAGTTCCCCCAACCACCCTCAATTTGTTCTCTGTATCTATGAGTCTGTTTCTGTTCATTCATTTTGTTTTTTACATTCCACATATGAGTGAAAGCATACGGCATTTGTATAAGAACACCTTTTGTTCTTATTTCACTTATAATCACCTTTTGTTCTTATTTCACTCAGCACAATGCCCTCTAGGTCCCCCCATGTTCTTGCAGATGGCAAGATTTCATTCTCTTTTATGGCTGAGTCTTATCCCATTATATATATGCACCACTTCTTTATCCACTCATCTACTGATGGAAAGTTAGGTTGCTTCCATATCTTGGCTATTATAAATAATGCCACAATGAACATATGGATGCATACGTCTTTTTGATTTAGTGTTTTGAGTTTCTTCGGATAAATATCCAAAAGTGAAATGGCTGTGTCCTTTGTCTCTTGCTATAGCCTTTGTTTTAAAGTCTATTTTGTCTGGTATAAATATTGCCACCCCATGAGCTGTGTTTCCAACGTAACTCTTTCTGTTGTGTCTTGAATCCACTCTAGTCATACTTGTATCCTCAACACTCCTTCAAGGCCCCCAATGCCCTCCTCATCACTAAAGCTATAGTCCAATCTCTGTCTTTGTCTCCTAGACATTTCAGCAACATTTGAGACAGGTGTTATCTATCTTCTTCTAACACCTTCCTCACGGGCTTTGAGGATACCTCCCTCTCCTGGATTTTCACCTACCTGTCTGGACAGTCCACCCTGATCTTTTCTTCTTCCTTTTCATCTCTTAAGTCTCAAACGTTGGAGTAGCCCAAGCTCACCCTGAATTCTCTTCTTTCTCTATACTCACTCCCTTAGTAATCTCATCTAGATTTATAGCTTACAAGACAATTTTTTTTTCATGCTGATGACTTCCAAAGATGTCAAATAGGCATTTTAACTAATCATGTCTAAAACTGAACTCTTGATATATATACCCCAAGATTAGCTCCTTCGCTAGTTAATTGCAGTTCATGTTTTTCAGTAGCTCAGGCCAAAACTCTTGGAATCACCTTTTGTTCCCTTTCCTCTTACACCCCACATCAGATCTGTCTGCAAATTCTATCAACTCCACTTATTTTTTGCCTTCATCAGCATCTTCTATTATTATTAAAGGGTTTGAAGCCTCACACAACTACAGAAATTCAAAAAGAGCCACAAATGCTATCAAGAATGCCAAAGAGCCCAGAAGAGCCCTGAGAAAGAGCTACGAGTCTGCCTAACCTTCAGAGCCCTGCTTATTTCCTGCTTCCCCTGATGCTTCTGCCCCTCCCCACATCAACTAATGATATTACTTAGCTTTTTGTTTTGAAATAATAACATATTCACAGGAAGTGGCAAAGATAGTACAGAGACACCAGGTATCCTTCACCCAGTTTCCATCGATATCACATCTTACATAACTATAGCACTATACCAAAACCAAAAAATTAGCATTGTGTGTAGCTCCATGCCATTTAATCATATATGTGGATTCCTGTGGACACCATTGCAATCAAGATGCAGAACTATGCCGCCACCACAAAGAGCTTTTTTGTGCCATGCTATCTACCGCCCCTCATCCCGAACCCCTGCCAGCCACTGATCTGTTTTCCTCTGCTCTGATGTTGTCATTTTTATTAATGTCATATAAATGGAGCCATATACAGTAGTCCTCCTGATCCACAGCAAAGTCATTCCAAGAATGAAACCATGAACAGTACTGAACCCTCTTACTGTTTCTTCCTATATACACATATCTATGATAAATATAACTTATAAATTAGGCACAGTAAGAGGTAACAAAAACTAATAATAAAACAATTACAACAAGATAAAGTTATGTGAATGTAGTCTCTCTCTTTCCCCCTCTGTCTATGATAACCAATCAGATAACCAAGACGGCTGCCGAGTGACCAGCGGTTGGGTAGTGTGCCCGGCGTGGATACACTGGGCAAGGCAGGAAGCGCGTCCCAGGCGAGATGAAGCAGGATGGCCCAAGATGTCACCACCCTACTCAGAATGGCATGACATTTAAAACGTACGAATTGTTTATTTCTGGAATTTTCCATTTAATATTTTCGGACAGCTGTTGACTTTGGGTAACTGAAACTGTGGAAAGCAAAACCTACTACTATAGTAGGTAATCTTTTGAGACTGGCTTTCTTTTCGCTCAGCATGATACCCTTGAGGCTCATAGAAGTTCCCTGATGGATCAATACTCTGTTCCTTTTTTATTGTTGTGTAGTAAGTATTCCATGGTATAGAGATTCCTCTGCTGTTTAACTGTTCAACTATTGGAGGACATTTTGGTTGTTTCCAGTTTTTTACTATTACTTAACGAACAAGTTTCTGTGTGGAGGGACATGTTCATTTCTCAGAGGTAATTGCCAAGAAGTACCATTGCTAGGTCACGTGGTTACATGTATGTTTAAGGCTCTTTACTTGCTTTCGTTTCAGGGATGTTTTCGGAACTGCCAAACTACTCTATGTTAGAGCAGGATGCTTCCAGACCCAACCACTTCCCGCCACCAGGTCAGCACTCTGAACCAAGTCGCGGTCTAGCTATTGTCTCTACTTCTACCCCTGTTCTCTCCCTACCCCTTCAGTCTATTTGCAATCCCAGTGGTCCTGGTAAAATAAAAATCAGCTTGGGGTACTCCTCTGTCTGAGACCACACAGTAGCATCCCATGCCACCCTAAGTAAAGCCAAATTTCTTACTAAAACCAGTAAAACACGGCTCTTCCCTACTCTCTGACTCTATGTCCCATTATTCTCCCCGTCACGCACTCCTCTCCCGCTATGGCAATGCCTCCCTGCTCCGCCCCACCTCTGCCGAGATGTCTCTTGTCTCCTTTGCATTTGCTGTTCCCTCTGCCTATGGTGCCCCTCCCACACAGACTATTCCCGCACCCCTTTAGGTCTTTATCCAAACAGCTCTCTCAGTGAGGCCTTCCTGGCCACCCACCTCCTTACCAACCTTTCCTGCTTTGTTTTTTTCCTTAATACATTATCACCACCTAACATGCCACATACTTTACTTATCTTCGTTATTATCTCTCTCCCTTCACTCTAATGCAAGCTCCTTGAAGACAGGGATTGGTGTCTGTTCTGTTCACTCCTGAATCCCCAGTGTCGGGAATCATTTCTGGCATATGATAGATGCTCAATAAATATATTCTAAGTGAATGAATGAATAAATGAGTAAACAATCACTAGAAAAATATGATTGCCAGTATTTCATATTTGTTGACAATGACCCCATGAAGAATGCCATTCAGAGCAAATTTAAATGGAGGCCAAAACACAGTACCAGAAGCAAAAGGTTCCTGGGAAACAATGACAAATATATATTTGCAGATGGGCACGTCAACAGTGCACTGGGGCAGAGTCCTTACTTTTCTGCATCACTAGAACAAAACTCTGGAGCTGCCCCAGTTCTAAGCCGTCACACTGGAACACACAGCCCAGGACGCTTACAGGAAGCTGCAAGCTCATTCCCTGGTGACCTGGAGAACAAGGCCAGGTGCAGCCTACATGTACCCTTTGGTTGTCAGTCCAAACACAAAGACAGATTCTCCATGCCTACAATGACTATTTCTCAAAGCCTGAAAGAGTAACATCTCATCTCATTTACTGCATTTCACTTTTTTTTTCTTTATTGATTTTTAGAGAAAGAGGAAGGGAGAGGGAGAGAGAGATAGAAACATTGATGAGAGAGAACATTGACTGGCTGCCTCCTGCATGCCCCCCACTGGGGATTGGGCCCACAACCTGGGCATGTGTCCTGACCAGGAATCGAACTGGCGACCTCTTGTTGCATGGGTCAATTCTCAATCACTGAGCCACACCAGTCAGGCTACTGCATTTCACTTTTGAACCAACCTTATATGTGGTAAGAGATAGAAATTAGCCCAAAACAGCAGGCAAATAATTCACATTGGATATAAGAAAGTTCAAAGCCAATGAGGAGAGCTTGTTTACAGACTGACAGTTACCAATGCATGGTAGAAAAAAAATTCTATCATGCTAGAAAAAGTTCCAAGTAGGCTAATTTATATTTTACTTACTGATAACAATTATTTTTTTGAGTGCTTGCTATGAAAATAACCAATAACACTGGGAGGTAGATACTATAAAGGGCCCCAGATTACAGAGAGTTTTAGTAATATGTTCAAAGACACACAGCCAATGATTGAGGCCCCCAGGGCTTGACCCCAGACCACAGATGGTGTTCTTCACTTTGCCTCTCCGCCTTGTGCTAACATCTGCTAAAATATATCACCCCGTTATCTCATCAAATGTTTAAAACCACCCCAAAGAGGTAACAGAAGAGGAGACTGAAGCTTGGAGAGGTGAAGTAGCCTGTGAAATGGTAGAGAGGGTTTCGAAGTCAGGTTGCCCTGCCTCTCACAGCCCATCTGCGTGGCCTCTCCTTTTCCTGTACCAGTCCCCTGGCGGGAGGGGAGGCTGCTGTCCATCGGCTGTCCATCCTCACCACCCTTTCCCCAGCCTGCAAGATTGCACACACGGATTGACCTCTCCTCCTCCCTGCTCCATACACCTTTCCCTCAATTATGCCAGAAAGGAAACCCGATTCTTCTACTACTAAGGTATTTCTTTCAATAGAGTCTCCTACTCAACTCAAATGAAGTGTTTATTATTCAGGCTCCAGACCCTAAGAACCTCAGAGAGCATTATGAAAATATTTCTGAATGGATAGGGGGGTGGTATCTCACCTCTTTCTGGTAGACCACAAATCACACCCCCTGAGCAGTTGTCTTTGTCTACAAGCAGAGCTGACTAAAACCACAGTCTGCCACACACTGCCTGTGTGATCCCTGACAAGTCATGCTATCTCTCTGTACCTCAATCTCCCGTGTGCGCAAGGGGACAAAAACATACCCACCTCATGGAATATGAGGGAATTGGTGAAGCTATGTACAGAAAGCAATGCTTAGAGAAGTTCCTGGCACCAAGGAAGTGTTATGTAAATGTTTGTTATTATTGTCACTAGTAGTACTAAATGCTCTGTTCACCGCTCTGGCACAGAATGAAGCTTCTCCCCGTCTCCACCCTCCAATCCTCTCAATCTAGAAACACTGCCACTGATTTTCAGGAAAGCCTGTTTTCTGCCTTGTGGAGTAGAGAAGTGGGTTGATTTAATAATGCCTGGTATTTATATACTGCTTTTCCTCTCCTTTTTTGGGCATTTTTTTCAGTTACAATTTACATTCAATGTTATTTTGTATTAGCATAATGGTTAGACAATCATATACTTTATAAAGCGTTCCCCCCCCCGATATTTCCACTAGTGTTTTTCTTCCTTAAAAGACTTCTGTGAAACCAATATTTCTTTCCACAAGACTATGCAAAGAAAGGGTCTTTAAAGGGAAATTTTTGAAAGAAATGTTGTGGGCCTCATTTTCAGGAATGACCTAGCTGGTTGAAGTGTGTTTAATGTGAGAAAAGGGACACAAACTACCACAAAACAAGACCTTCCACAGTACAAGAAAATGGACTTTGTTCAAACGCCAAAAAAAAAAAAAAAAAAAAGGCTGTTTTACATGTATCAGGATTTGAGAGTAAATTTGCATTATTCTGAATGCTTTGCATGTAGCTTCTTGGGCTTTTTAAAAAAGAAATTCAAGAAAAAAAAAAGAACAGTGCGATTAAACAAAAAAAAAAAAGCACCCTTTGCTTATGTAACTCCTGCTGTGGAGATTTAGCAGAAAGAGTCTGCTAAGACATGCTGTCCCATCTCATTGCACAATCCACTAACAATTTTCTACTCACTTGATAGAAACGTCCATGTTTCCTCCTGCTTTTTCAAGGGACTGTTTCTCTTCCTCATTCAGAATCTACTTCCCAGCCCATGAGTTTTAAATTGTTCACATTTGACTCTTGCCTCACTGTGTGCACTGAGAAAAGTTCTGAAACTTCTAGGCAGGAAGGGAATTCTGCTCCCTGCCACCTCAGAAATATCTGAATATGGGCTCCGTACCAACTCACTGCAGTCACTCAAAACACTGGGCCCATGTTGCAACTTCAAATGGGGAAGGATATGTTCAGGAAATTATGAAAGAAACCCTATAAATGGTTAAACACCTGCGTGGTCAGAGATGAAAGAGTTTTCTTAAAGACACTCTGCTTCCTGCGAGCTGGAGGGCATGAGCTCCAGCCCTCTGAGCTGCGGGATGTCTATCTGTCCAGTTATGATGCTCCTCAACTTACCAGTCTGATTAGATCAGCTTTTGTACCTACACGCCTTTCCTTTCCAGACATCTGGCCTGTATTTGACATAAAAGATATTGGGCTGCCCTGGCCGGTTTGGCTCAGTGGTTAGAGCATCAGTCCACGGACAGGAGAGTCGAGGATTCGATTCTGGTCAAGGACACGTACCTCAGTTGCTGTTCAATCCCAGCCCTGGTCGGGGTCATACAAGAGGCAACCAGTCAATATGTCTTTCTCGCATGAATGTTTCTCTCTCTCTCTCTCCCTCTCTCCCTTCCTCCCACTCTATCTGAAAAAAAGCAATGGAAAAATATCCTTGGGTGAGGATTAAAAGAAGGGAAAAAAAGATATTGAGCTACTTACTGTTGGGGGCCTTGGGATTCTGCTCCACAAACAAGACATGTTTAGCTGATGGCCCATCTCAGACAACAAGTCAAGACGTCTGTCTGGAGCCACATCCTCCTCAGTCACTGGTTCTCACCATGCCCTGATTGTTTTGAGTAGACTGCCCTTCAGCAAACAGTGCAGCAATTGCTTTGACATATTTTATCACATGTCTTGTTCACAGGCACAGATAAAAAGAGCTGTGTCCAAAAAGAGCAGAGTGCTGTTGCATTTTCTTCATTAGATTGAGTGATTACCTAATTATGAGTGTCCTTAGGCCTATGGTGGCCAGCAGGATTTGTGTTGCTGGTTGAATTCTGAGAAAACATATGCTAATTTTGAGTGTTGCATTTGCTCCCTGTAGCTTTCCTTGGTTCCAAGAATTTCCAAGTGGGTGCTCTTTATTTTAGGTGATTAGCATATTATTTTATAACAAGGCCAGAGTCATTCATCTATTCATTTGCTAGTTAATGTCACTCACTTCCATAATCACAAACTACACTAGCCCTGGTTAATTGTTTCAGAATGACCATAAGTTACCAAGAACACCAACTTAAGAAAATGTGGCTAGGTCGGCATAAGTCCATCATCTCAAGAGATCAAACAATTCAAAGTCACCCATCCTACAAAAAAAAGGGAGGGGGTTCTTTTTCTCATGTAAACAGTTGTATTGAATATAGAAGAGTTCCTTTAAGAGTGCATTCACCCAGTGTTTGTGTACAATTCCAAACCAGCACCTGTACTAATACCTAATATTTACATTTAATATCTACAGTATCTAAAGTTCAGAGTCTAATGTTCACACAAGAAATGACATCACCATAACCAAAGCTCTTGTGGATTTTCTCTGTGGTCTTGAAGCATAAAATGCAATGACATTGTCTCTGCCCACAGAGTGGTTGCGACAAAGTTTAACATGTCATCAGAACTTATTCTATTGGTAAACTGGCATTAAAGCTTTTCACCAAGATAGATCATTTTTAATATAAAAACTTAGAGTCTGAAGTCAGTATTTTCAATATCAAAACAACCAGAAGGGTGGATGTCCAGGCCCAAGCACATAGCCCATCTGTCCCAAGGGTAGATGTATCCCTACGATGAAGATGAATGCATCAAGCTCCCTTTGCCAAATGCCATGGATTACTCAAGTCATACAACTACCTCTCCTGATTCTAAGAGTATTTATGGCTTGTCTGCAGGGATAAGATGCACTTACCTGCTGATACCAGTGCTCATCTATTAACTGAATTCAACAGATAGGCATTAACTGCCTATTTCAGGATTAGAAATAAAGTATCCTCATGGAGCTTGAATTCTAGACAGGCATTGATCAAAGAATTATATAAATATACATAAAATCCCAGTTATGATAAATGCTATAAATGAAAGGTATATAGTCCTAAAAGAGCAGAAAATAATTTGAACACATCAGTATTGTTATTTATACTGATCAAGTAGAAATAAATATATTTACCTTTCAGAGTTCTTGTGGAAATTAAATTATATATATTAAATATTTATATATAATATAAAATTAAATTATATATAATATATATAATATTTTAAGCTCTACATACTTAGATAAAAATAAGGATCATTTTACTAACGTGGATAGGCTAAACTATGTTGCAGAATAAGTAATAAATAAAATCTCAGAAACTAAATACACCAAAGGTTTATTTCTCACTCAGGTAAAATCGCCCGTAAGTCCGGTAACTCTCCAGGACAGCTCCCTTCAAGCAGAGAGTCAGGAATCCAGTGTATTTGCATCTTGAGGCTCCAGCTTCCCAAGATATGGCTTCTAGGTCACAGTGGCAACAAAGACCCATAGAGTGAGGGACCACGGAGTCATGCACTGGCTCTTAAATGCTCCATCTTATCACAAAGGCACTAGTAAACATGGGGGGAGAACATGGATATGCTGACACAGGTGGGAACAGCCTGGTTCTTGAATAAGTCATCTGACTTTTCTGAGGCCATCTTCTCATTGGTCATCTGGGAAGGGTGATATCAGCTATCTCACAAGGTTAAGAGGATTCATGTGAAGACCTTATATGCTGCAAGGAGCCCAAGAAAAGGGTATTACTACAATTTCTACCACAACCATCAATGGCGCCAACACTAAGGGGAAGAATAAAATTTGAGCCGAAGCATGACAAGTCTGGGCTAAGTTTCCTTCAATGGAACGGGCCAGCTGGTCTGGCAGGCCACCTAGAACTGGCAGCCTCCTGCACCATGTCACTTGGAGGCAGCATAGGGTGGCTGAGAACAGCACTGACATAAACCAGACCCTGGCCCTCCCCTAGCCTCCTGAAAAGCACAGTTTGACTTCTGAGTCACTACACATTTACCTCATTTTCCTGCTGGACTAGTCTAAAATGATCTAATTAGGTTAACAGACCCAGTTTTGTTTTTGTTTTGGGTGTTTTTTTTTTAAGGCTAAATATACCTAGTTACCTAAGTACTTTCTCATTCTTAATAATAATATCCTGGATCAGAGACAAGGTATGTTATTTGTTTAACTGCTATTATTAATCTCTGTTCGACCATATGGAGCCAATGATTCTGATCTAAATTACACAAACTTCTTTATCTAACTAAAAACCATGAAACCCATAAAGATCCAGAATCCCTGATTAACATTATGG
The DNA here is from genome assembly GCA_030848825.1 of Tadarida brasiliensis. Taxonomy (NCBI): domain Eukaryota; kingdom Metazoa; phylum Chordata; class Mammalia; order Chiroptera; family Molossidae; genus Tadarida; species Tadarida brasiliensis. Next base: position 61,656,650 of record CM061266.1, on the reverse strand, counting down.
CTCCCAACTGTCATTGTTAAGTTGGAAACTCTGATGGTGCTTATCTATTTGAGAAATATTGTATTTATTTATACCCTCTTAAGCTGGCATCCTCAGCAGCAACATATCTGCTTAATATTCCCTCTTTATTGCATTGGTGATAGATACAACCATTAGGTGCACAGCATGACAAATGTATATTTGGGACCTTGTTTCAAATGATGCCAGGCCCTTATGGGTTTTAGTTCTCTATCTGCCTGTGCAGGCTATTCACAGCCAGAGCAAAGAAGCAGAGTGCAGTAATATTAAAGACAATACCAAAATAAGAAAAAGGATGTTTCTATAAAAACAAGTAGAGGTAAAGAAAAAGAACTAAATGAAAGTAATTGTACGAAAAAAGTCTCAGATATTCTAAAGGTCAAAGACAGAAAATCCAAAGGCTTGGGAGATTAATTTCACCACTGCCAAAAGATAATTTGGTGTGTGTGGGGGGGGGGGGGTACTATAGCACTAATTGAAAAGTAAATGGCTGTTTCAGAAAATAGAATAAAATTGAAAATGCTGAGAAGATAGAAGGGATATGGCTACCAAAACTTTACTTACTGATTTTCAGAAGGTTCATTGCCAGAATGCATGTTGTTATGAAAAGGTATGACAGTGACCCAAAGGAAATTTTTTTAAAAAGGAAAGAAACACTGTTTTTGTTTGTTTGTTTGTTTGTTTGTTTGTTTATTAGGAGAAATTATAGAATCTTGAGGGATTTTCTGTAAAAGTAAAGCTTGAGAAATTACAAAAGAAAAGTGACTCTATGACCTTTTTGTTATTATTGGTAGAGATTCATTCTCAATTAAGTACTAGATTATCTAACCATTTTTATTTATTTTATTATTATTTTGTAATCTTTACCTGAAGATAAGTTTTTAAATTGATTTTAAAGAGAGAGGGAGAAAGAGAGAAACATCAATGTGAGAGAAAACATCAATCTGTTGCCTCCCATGTACACCCTAACCAGGAGTCAAACCTGGAACCTAGGTATGTGCTCTGACTGGGAATTGAATCTGCAAACTTTTGGTGTATGGGATGATGCTCCAACCAACTGAGCCACTTGGCCAGGGCCAGACCATTTTTAGCTTAACTTATAAAAATTGTCTACATAACCCTGGCCAGTTTTGCTCAGTGGTTAGAGCGTCAGCCTGCAGACCAAAGAGTCGTGGGTTCAGTTCTGATCAAGGGCATATACCTCAGTTGCAGTTCGGTCCCCGGCGGCCCTGGTCAGGGTTGTGAGGGAAACAACCAATCAATGTGTCTCTCTCACATCGATGTCTCTCTCTCTCTCCCTCCCTCCCTTCCACTCTATCTGAAGATAAATGGAAAAATATCCTCGGTTGAGGATTTAAAAAATTTTTTTCTACATATTAGTATTATGTCATATGAAAATAAATATGTTGGGATGTTTGAAAAGGTGCATGTGTGTGTTTATGTAAGGTGATGGGTATGGGTATGGGTATGATGTGTCTTTATAACATGAGTGTATTTATATGTGTGGTTTGCATGATCTATGTGGTTGTACATGAGTGTATGTGTATATGTGTTATACGTGTATGAATGTGTGAGAGTATGTGACTGTATGTGAGAATGTCTTTGGTGTGTGGAATATGAATATGTACAAGTCTATGCAAGTACATGTGTGACAGTGAATGCATGTAAGTGGGTGCATGTGTATGTGTGTGTGTGTATGGGAATGTGTGAAAGTGTATGTGAGTGTAGGTGTCAGGGTCTGTGTGCATGTGGGCACATAAGAACATATGCAGGAGCTGTTGCTAACAGCAGGACACTTCCATAAACCTAGATGAAGACAAAGAGTAGGAATATTGAAGCAACTTCTTCTTATGAGATCTCTTAGGCCAGAACCACATTCTGTGGCCAAGTCATTTCCCAAATGGTCCCCTAGAGGCTGAGGTCTACTTTCCTGTATATCACCAGTTCTCTGCTATTTTTATCCTTGTTAGCCAAAGAAGGCAAAGAGAATTCCAGAAATATCACTCATTAGCTCCTGACCAGCTTTCTCATTTCTCGGCACCCTGCTACCTCGGCCAGGAAAAGTGCCATGTTCCACCTGTTCATCCATGACTTCTTCCAATCCCTGATTAAAAATACTGTCTTCAAGCCCGGCCAGTGTGGCTCAGCTGTTGAGCGTCAACCCATGCACCAAGAGGTCGCCAGTTTGATTCCTGGTCAGGGCACATGCCCAGGTTGTGGACCAAGTCCCCATTGGGGGGCATGCAGGAGGCGGCCAGTCGATGTTCTCTCTCATCGATGTTTCTCTCTCTCTCTCTCTCTCCCTCTCCCTTCCTCTCTAAGATCAATAAAGAAAAATAAAGAAAAAGTTTTTTAAATAAATAGCATTTATCATTTTGAATTATATATTCTAGCTACTTGCTATCTGTACATCTACAAAGTCCCTCCCAGCTCAACAAGTCTATGATTCAGTGCTATTACCTTCTCACTTCGAGTATAAGTTTGTCCAAAGAAGGAAGCCTATCTTCTCTTTCTTTTAAACTTCTCATAAACTATAATGCCATGTTCTAAATAGTTGCTCAAATGGTTTTTCATTAAATGGAAGTTTTATGAGTGTTTTTGCACTATTCTTAAAACATTTCCATATGTTTAAATTTTACAATAAAAAATTGAGTAAATCAGTCTTTGATGAAAACTAAAGTTAATGGAACTAATATTTTCACCCTGTGATAAGTACCAGATGCCCACTTAATCCTTTCAAAAAGTGTAATCCATTTATTTATTTAATATGTTTTTATTCATTTTTTTAAAGAGAGAGGAAGGGAGAGAGAGAGAGAAACATTGATGTGAGATACATCAGTTGGCTGCCTCCTGCACACCCCCTACTGGGAATCGAGCCCACAATCCGGGCATGTGCCCTGACCGGGAATCGAACCAGGATCTCTCAGTCCATGGGACGATGCTCAATCCACTGAGCCACACTAGCCAGGCAAAAATACAATGCTTTTAAATGGTTGCTTTTATCTCCATTTTACAGACTCCATTTTGAGATATCAGAGTCTCAAAATCATGTCCAAAATCACCCACCTAGAAAGTGGCAGATTCTGGATATGAATCTAGTGCTTTGAGTTCAAAAACGTAGGCCCTTTCCACTAGACCATGCAGCCTAAATGGTATTTCTTACTGGTATGCAGTTGGTGATTAGCAAATGCTAATTGAATTTAGTGAATTGAATTGAATTAACTGTATAAAGAGATGAAAACACGTGGCTACCTATATGGAGAAATTATAATAAATATAATAGTTAACGTCATAAAAATTTTATTAAATTTATTGGGGTGACATTGGTTAATAAGATTATATGTTTCAAGTGTACAATTCTATAGCAGTTCACTTTTATTGACAACTTACCATGTGCCTGGCACTCTGCCAAATAAGCCTTTTATATGTATCTCAGTTAATTGTCACAACATTCTTTGGACATAACTACAACCATGAGTCTCAATTTAAAGATGGAGAAAGACAAGTTTAAGTAACTTGCCCAAGGTCTTTTTTGTTTCCAGCTGCTTCTGTTGTTCATACTGGGTAAATTCTACTGATCTGTCCTCAGATTCACTGATTTTTATCTTGTCTTCTTCACTCTACTATTGAGTCCATGCAGGGAGTTTTTACATTGGTTATTGAATTTTTCAGTTCTATGATTTCCATTTGGTTCCTTTTTTATAACCTCTATTTCTTTGCTGAGATGTCTTAATTTTTTCATTTGTTTCAAGAACATCCACAATTGCTTGTGAAGCGTTTTTATGAGGCTGCTTTAAGACTGTTGTCAGATCATTTCAACATCTGGTTCATCGTGCTGTTGGCATCTGTTGACTGCCTTTCCTCACTCGTGTTCTGATGTTTCCAGTTTGGGGTATGACAAGTGACTTTCTATTGTGTGCAGGGCGTTTTTGGATATTCTGCTATAAGACTCTGGGTCTTGTTTAATTTTCTGCTTTTAGAGGCCTGTCCCTCTGGTGAGGTATACTGCAAGGGTGGGGTGGGTGTGTGTTCAAGTTCCCTCTGGCAACACCTTGGCAGGAGTAGGCACCACCTCACATTGCTTTATCACAGAAGGAGGGTTTCTATTCTTTCCCTCTTCTGTCCTATTGACACCTTCTTGGTAAGTGGGATACCAGCTCCCACTCCACTGGGCCCTGCTGCCAACAGGAAAGGAAGAGAGGGAGAGAGGAGGAGTGCTAAGAAGCCCTGCCTCCGACCACCTGATTCTATCTTGTTGCTACTTGATGGGGTAGAGACTCAGCTCCCCACTGGGCCCTGTGGATCCCAGGGGAGTGTGAGGTACCAGCCACCCCAGCACGCATCACCTCCTACGTCTCATTGCTGCTGGATGGAGATGGAGACTCAGGTCACCACTGGGCCCTACTGACACTACCTTGGCAGGAGAATTGCCCCGTCTGGTTCCCCTGGGCAGGGCGTAGCTCAGTTGCCCATGTGGTTCTGCCAGCACCACAGGGCGAGGGAACAGAAGCACTGTCTGCTTCTGCCATGCACAGGACAGACCAGCTTCCCACTGGGCCCTGCTTCCACCCAGGTAGAGGATAAAGGGGGCAGTTTCCATTGCTGTTTGGCATTTGGCTAGAGTAAGGTAGGTGTTTTCAAAATGCTTTCTGGTCCTGTGCCTAAGGGGACAGGCTTTTCTTGGAGCTTTTTGTGTCTGTGCCTGTTGGTGGTTCTGGTTTGGAGGCTTGTGCAGTCGTAGATAACCCAGGAACTCACCACCATGTCGTTCCTCGAGTCCCAAGGTCCCAGGCAGTCCATTCTTCTTTTACCTTTCAGAGGTTTCCTACGTTTGTTTGTTGTGTTATGTCCAGGCATGTGTAGTTGTGAAGGGGGAACTGGGAAGAATATCAGCCAAGTAGGACTGCTGTGAAGGGGATGACTACTATTACCTCGTTCTACCAGCAGTCACTGAGCACCCTGTGACTCTGGATGCTGGGATGATCAGGCCCTAACACCCCGGAGAGGGAAGAAACACTAGACCACTATTGCTCTCTACGCTGTCAAGGAGAAAAAGCTGATCTTCAGTCACTGACGCAATTCACCTCAGCTCAGGTTTTCCCCAGAATCCCAGTTTGTTTCTGGTAGGGACACTCTCAACATCCCTGGAACCACACTTTCTGGTCTCAGGATTAACATTTATTAATTAAAAGAGAGAAGTACACGGTAATAGGAATTTGAATACATTCTCTCAGGCGGCAACATGGAAAGAAGACTGAACCCTCTTCTTATCTCATTGTAGGGAATTCATATGCTCAAACATCAGAATAGAGACTATCTCCTCCATATCTAACTTTCAGAGAATAAATTACTGAAACACGTATCGGGTCACTCAGTGCTTTGCCTATTTTTACTTCAAATCTGCACATTTATATAGCATACAACCTTTTCTTAAACTATGAATTTCATGAAGCAATGAGAATTCTGAGCACACTTTAAATATCTAAAATAAATTAGTTCATTATTTGCTCTGTGACCAGTGCAAGAATTTTGCATAGCTACCAACCTGGGCTTCACAGATAACATTGTAGCTGTTGTCCCAAGCCATACTGTGGCCATAAAGAAATATTCCCACTTACTTTTCACTGAATCTACAAAGCACACGTTTTTGCCTGCCAAGCATGCAAGCTTTGGAAAGGCCCCTCCAGTTTTAGAGCTATGAATTCTGTGGTACCAATGGTATTTTACCACCAAAATAAACAGTTAATTGTGGTAAATAATTAGCAAGGGGATATCGCAGGTCCGGAGAAAAGCTAGAATAAAAAGTCAAAAACTGGTCTCTTGGACACTCCCAGGTCCCTCCTGTGGACCAATTAAACAACACATTCAGATGTTGGCAGTATTTCTCATTTCTCGAACCACAGGGCTAATTACTGGGCTCCAAAAAGCTACATTTTATAGCTGAAATGATTTACAGCCAATGTTTTCATTGCACGGTACGTGTTCCTCTTTGTTAAACAAGGGTTCACAGAGAAGAATCGGACGAGGAAGGAAAAGGAGGGAGCAGGCATGCAAAAGGGTGGAAAGCGAAAAGCCACATGCAAATTCAAGGGAAAGCAGCAGTCTCTGGATTTCAGCCCTTATTCTTGCTGATTCGATGCCAAATGTGTATTTAAAGACGCTGAAATGCCATCAATTTAGAATTTGCTTTTTGCCTTTGTTGGAAGTGCGGTTCCGCCATCAGATTTGTTGAACAATAAACCTAATTCAGTTACCCAAAGACAAAAAAACTAGCAGTCGATCTATTTTGCTTTATTCATGAAAAAGTCAGACGATCGGAGACCCTTTTCATTGTTTAATGCTCAGCTGTTAGAAATATTTGGAGTGAAGGGTGGGAACCAGGCTTCAACATGTTGTAAGTGTGCAGACAGAGCCTGAGAGCTATCGAAAGCCGTCCTCTCGGGAGGAGAGTTCGTTCACACGAACAGATTTGGCCCCTTTGATTGGGCATCTACCTCCTCGATGGGATTGTACAGAACCATTCTTCCCTGACATGTGTCTTATAAATGAATTTTCTGTTCAAAGTTCAATCTTGGGTAATCAAGAAATGGCATGTGATAAAAAAGGGACACTGACTCACAGAGTGGTCCAGATTCAACTGCTGTAAAGCATTTACACTGAGAGGTTTTGGGTGCGGGAAGGAGAGCTTTTACCCTCCAGAGATCATTTGGTGATGTCTGGAGACAATTTTTGTTGTCACCAATAGGGTAAAGAGTGCTATTGGCACCTGGTGGGTAGAGGCCAAAGATTTGGTTAAACATCCCACGATGCACAGGACAGCTCCCCACAACAAAGAATCATCCAGTCCAAGTTGTCAATAGTGCTGAGGTTGAGAAACCCTGCTTTCTACTTTCACGTGAACTAATGGTCAGATCCTTTCAAAAGTTTAGCTAAGAGCAGGTTTCCACAGGGTTTTATCTGAGCAAGATGCCGAGGATGAGAAGGAATTAAGAAAAGGACAGGAAGTTCCTTGGAGGGAGAAAAGAAAACTAAGAAGGGCAGTTAGTTATTGGAGTTGAACATAAACCTTTCCTATATTTCACCTGGGCTGAAAAAGCAATTACCTACTAGACCCTTGTGGATTATCAGCCTTGTCACTTCGTCTCTGTTCTAAAGGACAACTTGGCTCCAATCCTCCGCCCATAGGTGTTCACATTTTTCATTAACTTCTTCATAGGGGAAAACAGCGTTTCCTTCTTTCTCACTCACACTTGGCGCTTCTTTCTGGGCATTTACAACCTCAAGCTTAGCTTTTAATAATCAAAACAGAACACCGGCCTTGTTTATAGGAACCTTTGTGGAGTGTGTTTCAAAGTCAATGTCACATTATTCACCAAAAGTTCTGCACATTCTGTCTATGAAACAACACTGGGAGAGAAGCAGCAGCTCACTAAGTAGAGAATTCACACGCTACACTGGGTATTGGCTCAGGTCTTTGAAAGTATTAGTTTATGCCTCAACCTACCAGACCCAACGTTCCCATCACATTTCCTTAGAAGAGTTGTTCCTTATATGTTGCCCCCAAAGAGTCATGCAGTCAAATAAGATAGGAATATTTCGCCCAGCCCGTGTGATTCAGTGGATTGAGCGTCATCCCATGAGAGAGGTCTTGGTTTGATTCCCAGTCAAGGAACATGCCCAGGTTTTGGGCTCAATCCCCAGTAGGGGGCATGCAGGAGGCGGCCAACTGATGTATCTCACATCAATGTTTCTATCTCTCTCTCCCTTCCTTTCTCTCTAAAAGAATCAATAAAAATATATTTAAAATACTTGGCCTCCTATTTTTGTTTTTGTTTTTTAATATTTTACTAAATGCTGACTATGACCCTGACACTCTGCCAAATGTTTTATAGGCATTATATTATTTGCTCTCATCATTCCCATCGCACACGTGGCATTCTGGGGATTCCCATTGTACAGGGAAGTAAGTTGTCCAACTGTTATAGCTAATAGTGAGCCTGAGTTTTGAGTCCAAGTTTCTCCGTGTTCAAAGTTACTGCCCTTAAATACTGTGCTCTACTACTGGGTTAAAGAGTTAAGTAGAAATTCTTTTTTGTTTTTTAGGTGTGTTGTTTTTTTATAATTAATTTGAGAGAGAGAGAGAAACATTGATTTGTTGTTCCACTTATTTATGCATTTATTGATTGATTCTTGTATATGCCCTGACCAGGGAAGAAACCACAACCTTGACGTGTGGGGATGACGCTCTAATCAACTGAGCTCTCTGGCCAGGGCAGTAGGACTTCCTTACTGAAGAATTTCTCAGACCCTTTAACATACAATCTCTAATTATAAACTCTACATTTATTTCCCAAACTGATTTGTACCATGTACCCTTCTTAGCATGAAGCATGCTGCATGATCAGTGTTCCATAGGACTTGTTTACATGTCTCTACACCATGTTCTCCACCTGAAAGAACCAGGTCAGAAAAAGATCAGAGGAGAAGCTCCCACCAATTACTGTCCACTAAGTAACCTAACCCACGGCCACAGAATCGCCACTGAAATGCAATAAAGCAGTATCACAGGGCTGAAGAGAGAAGACACCTCCTGAGAGCTGAGGCTAAAGAGAAGCAGACTTTTCTAGAGTCTCTTTTAGAATTTAAACCAAGTACAATTTTCTCCCTAAGCCTCATGTCGAGTTCTTTACAATGGACAGCTGGAGAGTATTAAAAGCTGGGTGAATATTTTCTTACTTTCTGGAACAAAGATGTTAAAATAAACTGCAAGGGAAGTTTGGTGACTTATGAAGTGTCCTGTGTTATGAGCAGTTCAGTCAGCTGCACTGTCAGTTCATAAAAGCCAAAAATTAAGTGTTACTTTTGAATGAATTTCCACATTTCCACGATAACATTGTTAGCTTGTTATGCTTTTCAAACTTTCCTTTGTGTTCCTTACTTTTATAGTCAATATTTTATTGGGGTCATAAGTCTGGGAATATCTATACTCTGAGAAATGAGGGAAAGTCAGGTAAAGCCCATCATATGCCATAGGTCACATAAACTTTAGGGAAGCCAAGAGGAGAGACAGTCAGCAAAACAAAACCAGATGTGAATTTGATGTGATTACAACATCCCTTCCAATAGGAAGAGCACTTTCAAATTCACTTTTTTTCTTTCTTGGAATGAGTTGCATCACTAAATTCTTTCAAATATGTACAACATTGAGCAGCTCTTGCCCAAAATGAATCACATGAAGCCCACACAGGGTTTTTGAAAATTCATTTGCATTTGAATGATGCAAATTGTAATTTAGTATAATAAAGTCTATGTAACTGAGGAGAAATCCTATGAACAACCTAACTTCCACTCAGTCTACTTCTAGTTATAATCCCGACACACTAACTTCACTCTACATGTCCCGTCAGAGATGTTTTCCTATATAATAAGTCATATCCTTCCTAACCCTGCCACACCTGCCTGATCAAATGTGACCAACACATTTGGTTACTTCCATTAATACAGTAATATATTCTCAAAGATTCCCTGAGAACAATGGATGTTTCTGTCTCATTTTTCTTTGGTACAGCAGATATAGCGTTATGGTGCCACAATAAGAGTGAATCTCTCTAAACTCATGGGCACGGACAACAGTGTGGCGATTGTGGGGGTGGGGAGCATGAAGGTAGAAGAGGGCATAGAGGGGAGAAATGGTGATGAAAAAATAAAATAAAATAATTTTTTTTTAAAAAAAAAGAGAGAGAACCTCTCTAAGATATGTTCAGGTTCTGATGTGGAGTTAACATAATAACAAATTTGTATTGTGAAAGATTATATCTTTGATAGAAAAGCAATATTGATCATTGGACTATCAGACTACATACAACCATGAACGCATCTCTTGTTTTCAAATACAAATAGGATAACAATGCAAGAAAAGTTGTCTGATCTTTCCTCAGATGGTTAATTCATACAATTTCTAAGCCTGACTATTACAACATGGGAAAAGGAAGACCAAGGTACCCCAATCTGGGGAGAACCCAAAGGGGAAATGCTCTTTGCTGTGCATGTGGGCTCTGTCACTATAGCACGGCGCGGTCCCCTTGAAGCTGAGCTAAAAGTCTGCAACACACTTTCATAAAAAGTATGACTTTTCAGACTTTTCATTGACTCTAAGATTTTAGAGAATCTTAGAAATCATCTAGTGTCCCCCACCCAGCCCCCTCCAATCAGGACTTACTTCTTAACTGATGATCAGTAAGACTATCTTTAATGGGGAGGCAGCTAAAAATACATTGAGGTAGTTACCTCCTGGTTGTGTGTTTTTGTCGTTTGAAAAGGATTCCACAAACAAAAGCAGAACTGACTTCCACAAAATTCGTCAGTGTCCTCAGGAGCAACACAGACTAAATCTAGTCCATCTTTAAAAAATCTGAGAGACACACTATGCCATTCTCTAAAGGATCTGGTCTCCCTAGGGAGAACCGTGACCCATTCACTCAACTATTCCTCAGGTGATGGGTGTGGAGACTCAAGCATCCTTACTGCCTTCTCTGACACTCCATAGCCTCCTCTTCCTCTGCCTATCTTTTCAGATTTGGGTTTTCTCATTGTCCTACCTCCCCTCCCTTCTCTTCTCAAATCACGCCCTCTCAACAGTCACATAGATGGAGACTACAAATTCTAAACCTCCAATGGAGATGTCTCTTTCCAACTCAACTCCTGACTGAACCACATGCATGTATCAAAAGCATCTCAATGTCAAAATGTCACAGCAGCATCTTTCCTCTGCTTTCCCTGTCTCAAATAATTTTATTTAACATCATCTAAGGAAGATACTCTTCAGTCATAATAAACCCTCTTTCCCTTTCAATATACCCTTCCAATAAATCTATTTCCTAAAACATCCCTGAGTTCTGCTCCTTATTCTCCTTCTCCCCTCCCTCCCCCACTACCTTAATTTAGGTCATTACTATTTCCTCCAGGGACTGTTGTAATGCTCTCAATCTGGTGTCCCTGGCTCCAGCCTTACCTCACTTCCCTCACTGTGGCCAGAGTGATCTTCCCAAAGCACAATAATGTTGGTGTCACATCCATTTTAATCACAATAAAAGAAATTATCTAACGAAACCTCATTTTATGTCATGTAAAAGGTACCCTTACTGGCCATCTTTTGTAGACAAAAAATGTGCAATAAATTATATTATCTTTTACAAGAAGTTTGAGTTAAACAACAGAAACAGTTGTCAGAAGGGAAGAACTGCAGCTTTACAAAACATTTCTACACAGTCCATCAGCTCTAAGCTGTTCGTTGACAGTGAACATATGGGAGGAAACTACAGTGTAAGACAAAGATTTAAGAGCAACATAAAAACACCTGTATATTTAAATAAGATATTTTCCAGACCCTCATATTTGAGTAAAATCAAAGGACATGTTCTGAGATGACTTTTAGTTTTGAAGAAAGAAGTTAATCTTTCATTTCCCCCATCATTAATAATTCCGTGGTACTGTTACGCTTGTCTACCCACACAGATTATAGGGGATTTCGATAGGGTTCTCTAATAGGGATAAATGCACCGGGGAAAGAGTTTGAAAAGGTTGTGATTCAGCAACAGACACAGAAACCTTCATTACTTTTTTCCATGAGGCAGGTTAACTTCTGTATCACATGAATTGTCTCTATCATGAACAGCATCAGAGTGGAGATGAAAATGTATTCTGTTCATCTTCAGTCGCTTTTACGGAACAAAGTAGAGTGATTTAATTATATCTCCTTAGGTCTTAATTGACTCTCCCTTTCTTGGCTCTTACAGTTTTCAACAAATACACACAAAGAGTCACAACTTTGGAGTTTCTTGACAAGTTCCCTCCACCAAAAGAAGAAATGTTTCAATTTGTTCATTTGTCTAAACTCATTTAGGAAAAAAAATCTCAAGGATGATGATGGGCTGAACCCAGCCACATCCCAGATGAGCAGGATGTCTTAAACAAATTTCTGAATTCACTTACTTCTTTTTGACAAAATTCACAGTTCATTCTCATTTATAGTGGTATAAAATTAAAGTAAAAGTTCTTTTCTATTGTTGTTAATTAAGCTTGACAAGTGATGAACTATGGAAAAAAAAAAAAAAACTAAATCATGAGCAATAAATGATTCCAATTAGGTCCCAGGCCTGAGGTCTGACTTTCTCATCTCTAAAGAATTGGCATGTCCTCTAGAAACAAAACTGGCCATGCATGTTTATACATGTTTATGTAAGTTGAAGCAATGCATTTTCTTCTTCTCTTCCTTCAAAATAAAAATACATATTTTGGTTTATGTTTTCGTTTCTCATTGTCCTTCCATGCTTTGGAATTGTGTCAAGATGTTGGGGCAAATCCGCAGAACTACAGTTAAGTGTTGCTGAACACATTTATCTTTACTTGTTGTAGGTTTAAAAAAATCAATGTTTAAATAGGACCATTACCAGCCATGATTTTAATTGAATTCTCATAGTTTCGAGGGAAATCAACAGAACACACGTTGTGGTGGTCATATCACAGGTTCTTCACCCTCCCGGGGACTTTGAGGATGGATATGTCCACGGGCTAGTTACTGCTCTGTTTGTCTACACAAACAATATAACTTGAGTCAAAATTATATAGAGATTTGATTCTCTATTCCAAAAAAGGAAAAAATAATTTTAAAAAATCATTGCAGGAATTTTTGTTCTAACTTTTGCAATAAAATGATTTTTAAAATCCTCTCCAGAAACTTGGAGACTATTTCAGATGCAACAAAAAAACATTGGGTGTCGGGGGAATGGAATGGGAAAGACATACAGAAAACTTGGGGGAGGAAAGGAATGGGAAAGACATTCTTAAAAATGACATTAGAACAATAGCAACCCCCTACCTAAATGCAATGAAATATGAGGACAATATCTCTCTATAGTAGATTTTAAAAATTAAACTTGTGAGTGAAAAACAAGAGCACTCTGAGAAGATGTGTTAACCGAGGGTTAACCCCTGAAATGCTAATAAGATAGGGAAGAACGTGATAAGGAAATTAAACTGCATTTCTTCATGCTGATCCAAAGAGATAAAAGTGCATCATTAGCCAAGATTTTTTTTTAATCCTCACCTAGGGATATTTTTACATTAATCTTCAGATAGAGCTGGAGGGAGAGAGGGAGGGAGAGAGAGAGAGAGAGAGAGAGAGAGAGAGAGAGAGAGAGAGAGAGAAAGAGAGAGAGAAACATCGATGCAAGAGAGACACATCGATTGGTTGCCACCAGCACAACCCCAACCGGGGCAGGGGACGAACCACAACTGAGGTACGTGCCCTTGGCTGGAATCGAACCCAAGACTCTTTGGTCCACAGGCGATGCTCTTACCTCTGAGCCATACCGGCCAGGGCAGCCAAGATTTTTTATAATGTTGCCATATATATATATATTTTTTTTAAGCATGTAGAATATAAACAGTTTTAAACACCTCAAAACAGCACTCATTGTGAATCTTTTCCTTAACTTTAACCTTTTAACATGACCCATAACTCATTAATTAAGGACTCATCTTTATATTCCATCTCTTGGTTTAAGGCCTGTAGTACCACATACATCAATCCAGGCTATCTAAAGCATTAACTTAAAATGTCAAAAGTGTAAGTCTTCATTACAGCAGAAATAGAATTATAAAAATTAGATCTTTCAATTATACATGACATTTACCACTCTAATCAAGGTTAGTCTTCCATGTGGTTGGGGTCAGAGGTAGGAGAATGATTCTCTACTTCAAAATAACTCTAGCACAGTTCTACCACTGAGATTTTGTTTCCACCTTTAGTAAATATTTTCATTATCTTGTTTCTGAGTCATAGCAGCCATAATAATAGCTACATCTTATTGCAGGTTTTCTATGTATCCAATATGATGTTCAGCTCTTGATAATTGACCTAAAGAAGTCCTTAAGTATGGATGCTAAAGTCAGGCTTCACGTATTGCTCTTGGGAAAATTACTAAACCTTACTAAACTTCTGTTTTCTCACGTGTAAAATGGGCTTCATATTATCTATATCGTAAGTTTGCTGTGAAACAATGGCAAAGATGATGACCTGGAAAAATTAAGCCATTGTTCTAAGATCACACACAGCTAGGAAGTAGAAGAACCTGATTCAAACCTAGTTCTTGTAATTCCAAATTTCTTAATTCCCCTAATTTTCCACTATATCACACCACCTCTGAGGGACCAGGATGACATGCAGACAGAAGATACCAAAGAGGAGGAAGATGCTAACATAAACAATGTTTCTACTCCTGGGAGGAGACACGGGCTTTTGGGGTCCTAGGATTATCTAAAGAAGACAGATCCTGTTTGCCTCTCAGAGTCTTAGGAAATTATACTGTGACATGTTGTTCAGTTGGATATCTTGGAAACTAATAAGGAGTTTCTGACCAAAAGGGCTGGACATACCATAGAATTAAAAAAAAAAAAAAAAGTATGAGTGAAACAGTGAGTCAATGAATTCTAAAAAACTATATGAGAAAGAGAAAAACTTTACAGTCCTCTCCCAACTTCACCACTCTTTGAACACCTTAAATATCTACCCTGTATAATAGAAGATGAGGGTACATTTCAGGAAAGTTGGGGTAAGTTATGTTGCCCCTGATTGTAAATTCCACTGGGGCAGGAAGACCATAAGTTTTCCTGACCATTTTACTCATATCATCTGGCACATGCTGAGTTAAGACTCAATAATTATTTCTTGAATTGAATTAAATTGTTCCTGAGATCTTCATCCATCATGCACAGATATTTGACCCTCCTATTTTCTCTAGAACTGTCAGTGTCTAGCCACATTCAATTTGACATGCATTTGGATCCCATCCACATTAAGCATCTGCAAGTCAAAGACCCAAAGTCACACAGACCAGATATACCAACTCAAGGAAAATGGAAACATTCCACAGCAAAAAGAATGTGTATTATTTTAAACAGCTCTATTTAATATATAAGATAATGCATGGTGACAGAGGAATGCAATAGCATGTGATATCAACCCAGATTTAATGTAGACATTCCTCCTTTTCATAGAAATAGTTTCTCAATGTTTTGGGGGTTTTTTATAAGGTGTTACAGTCATCTGAAAACTTGACTGGGACAAAAGGATCCATTGTCAAGATGACTGACTCACAAGTTGGTTCTCATTATAAGACTTAGTATATTCCTCCCAACATGGCAGCAGATTGTGTGATCAAAAGAGCAAGGTGGGAGCTGCAATCGTGTATGACACAGCCTCAAAGCCACATGCCATCACTTTGGACCTTTGCTGCTATCCCACACTCTTCCTGCCATAGCGTTTCTCCACAAAAGCAAGTTTAGGAAGCTGAAATAACATTGTTCACAAGACTATATAATTGCAACTACCTCTCTGTAAAGCTATTTGTAAATATATGTCAAAAACCTCAAATATGTTTATCTTCTTTGATTGAATAATTTCACTTCTTAGAATCTATCCCAAATGAATAGTCACAAATGCAAGAATCATTTGTATTATAAGAGAAAAAAGTTTGTTTTTTGCAAATGAAATTTTTTATAAATAAAAAATTCAGAATAACAAAATGGTTAATAAATTCAGGTGTATCCATTGATGCTGTTTCACCTTTTCCCACATTTTAACATCTCTGAAATTGGAATGTGTTTTATAGTAGCTGGCATCTTATTATCCCGTCAGCCACACCGTAGGCACAAAGTAGCTGTCATTGCCAGGCATGTATGAATTTGGTCACAGATATTCATCTTGTCATTACCCAATTGAATTAATGTACATTGTTGGTATTATACATGTTGGTTTCACTGCTGTTTAAAATGTCTTCCAAAGTAACACTGTGATTTGGTATTGAGATGAAAAGTCATTGTGTATACAAAAGGCATGCAAACAGAGCAGCAGCTGGGAAACGCTACATTGGCTCAACAAATAGTCATTATAGGAAGAATGATCACTACTGTTTTAAAGCAACAAATCATGTAAGTGCTTTATGGAACCTAAGCAGATGAAGCTATGTTACATTTTGTTCTCTAGGGAACATGCAAAAGAACATCTTCTAGAGGCCAAGTAATGCAACTAAAGGCAAAAGAATTGCCAAATCCCTGGAGAGATGAAAGAAATGTCAAAGCATTGAAAGGCTGGTGTGACCAACGAATGTGACATGGAAGGTGATCATTAAGGCTTTGTGTCACAGCTTAATTGGAAACATTTTTGTTCTTTCATAACAGTATGTAAAATAATAATGTGCCTAAAGTCAATGGTATCTTAACACATTTAAAATAAAGACGTCCTGGTGACTTCGGAAACACTTTGGGCTTAAATAAAAACATAAAAGCAGAATACAAAATTGCAAACACAGCTATGTAGGATAATTTTTAAATAATGTGGGAAAAATAAAAGCAAACACATCAAAATGTTAAAAGTCTGTCAAATGTGATTATAGTTCATTTTAATTTTCTTCTTCCTTTTTATGTTTTCCAAATTATTGAAAGAATTTGGTTTTTAAATAAGTTAATAACAATATTTAGAACATTAAAAACAAAGATGAAAATGCACCCTCCAGGTACCCATAACTTTCTTTATATTTCATTGTCGTTATTTATCTAAGCCTTTTTAAAATTTATTTCTATTTCATATCCTTATTCTTCTGTGAGAACTATATTCTACTTCTCACACCTCCTGCCTGGTATTTCTAGACCAGACCAGTGAACGTCAACCCAATGTATATTCTTCACACTTTCATAATATTCAAGAAAACTTTCTTGGCCTTTGCTATTCCAACCACAAATGCTAATTTATTCATTGTTTTCTCTAAATATTGAAACACAGAAAAATTAAGAACCTTTCCAACTTGTCTTTCTTAGTACTTATAATTATTCCAAGTTCACTACTTTAAGTTCTTCTGAGACCAGGCCTACAGCAGACTAAGCACATTCTCGAGTTGTTTGATTGTGGCATCTTACTATTTCTTTCCTACGTGACAGAAACTAAGAGGGACAAAAGAGGAAACACAACTTTTCCTGGGTATGTTAGCGATCAAAGGGCCTTTTAGCCGGCATACTTTTCAGCATGGACTTTTGGATAGTAACTTCCATATCAAACAGAGTTTCTGAGGTCACTGAGAAGATGAATGAGGAGAATAGAAGATGAAACAGAAAGGAGACCACAGACCCAGGGGATCCTGAACAAGCTGGATTCGTGCTGGGGAATGCATACCCAGGCCCATCTTTCTCTCTGCCCCGGATCTTTCTAAGTTTTATTGCATTTAAAAATCCATTTCTGCTCTTGTCTCTCCTCTCTTCTATGATCGAAATAAAGGGTGCCCAACTGCCCAGGCAGCCTTATGTTGCAAATAGAAAGTAAGGTGAACCCCCACTTTGTATATGTGGGCTCCTCATCAGTCAATGGCTGATAGAAGACTCCCCACAAAGCGGCATCTCTACTTGTCTCTACAGTGAGCACGGTTCCATCCATGAGCCTCATCAGCTCTTCTGTCATTCACAGAATCTATGGGTGGCCTTCCTATAGATATGGTGAGGGTAGCAGAGTGCCACCAATCAATCCCACAAATGAGGTCACCATCCCTTCAAATTAACCTTTCCCACTGGCACCATCAATAAGTCAAGTCCTTAGATCAAAATATGATTACCAGAAGCTCTGTTTTCACTTCAAGTCTCTCCTATAAGTAAACTCATTTGATGAGGCAATTATAAAATCCTTGAAGCATTTAACCTGCAGTCCATTAGCATGTTCAACTTCCTATTCATGCCCTATCCCATCCCCAACTTGTTAAAATAATAAATAAAATCTGTCTTTAATGCTACTCATTTACAGCTGATAATAAATGTTTAAATTGACCTAAGGTTGAAGTCATGACTTACTTTGCTGGAGATAGATGCTCCCAGAGACTTGGACACAGAGGCACGGTGAAATTACATGGGGTGCAGGGATGCCACTGCAATACACATAGAGCTTATTTCAAATCAGAGACACAACACATTAGCTCGGCACAAAGAGAGGAACATCCGGGGTACAAATTTGGAAGAGGAGGGGGAAGGGTCTGCTAGAAGTGTCTTGTCACCATTCCATGAAGACCTAGACTTTGTAAAGTCAGAATCTGCCCAAAAATAGTAAAACAAGGATACATCTGATTGCTGTTGTGTGTGAGATGTTCATTAGCATTTCGTGCAGGCAGACAGAACACTGATGGAGAAAGGAAGAAATCATATTCCTAGCTCATCACCCACCAAGAGCTATACATTTGGCATTTCCGCACAGGAAGAAACCATCCCCTGCTGGCAACACACTCGTCATCAACCCAACTCACAGAGAAAGGACAGAGAAAGCAAAATGCCCCTGCATCTCCACTGCTCTCCACACCTCGCGAGTCTTTACCAGACTTAGGAACGTTTTCTGGAATCCTTACATAAACTCTCTTTTCACCCAAAGTACTTTGCTCCCTACCTGAATTCTGCTTAATTCATTAGAACAGAGGTATAATTAGCTTCTTTCATGATCAATATACTAGAAATCTGTGGGGATGGGGAAAGAGGAAAGGAAAGGTATTGTTGTGCCCAGAGCCCTGGAGAGAGGCTGGTTTTATCTGTGTCCCAACCCCTTTCTCCCAGTTAGCACTGTGCAGAGGTGGGGCCTCTCTAATCACTTAAGCTGCTTAGAGCTCCAAATGATAAACCAGGCTGGATGCTGGATTTGACTTGCATCTTTGAGGGTAGGGTGGTGCTTGCTACTCTGCCAGTGCCTAATTGTCTACAGCAACAGGCCACACACAAAGCAGAGGGAGGCAGGCACTTCGGATACTTGACCAAACTCTTCATCACACCTTTTAGCAGAATTGATTAGCGTGGAACAAAATGGACTGTTTTGAATTTTACCTCGTCTTTAACTGCCGTGCTTCTGGTGGAGAAGTAAAAAGCAGTGAGATGGTCTAAAGTCCCTGTGTTGAAGGGAGACAGAGAAGACTGGACAATTAATGTCTGAATTTTGGAGTTATTTATGCATCTGAGTCTCTCCCTCCCCCTCGTCCCCCGAAGATGAGGCCTTTATCTGGTGGCAGCCTAGAGTGACCAGTCTGTGGCCTAAATAATGCTTTGTAATATAAGTTTATGTTGATGGAGAGGACAAAGTAAGAAACGATTGCATTGTCTTAAGTGTGTGTCTTTGAATCGACTCTCTGTCACCTGCCTCTAAATGACCTCATGGCTGCTTGCAGGGGACTGACAGGTCTCAGCAGCTGTTGTCACTGTTCATTCCACACTGACATCTCAGATCATAGCACCAAACCTCAGCATTCCCTTTCTTTTAATTCTGTATTTATTCCACATCATCCAGTTCTAATGGTTCATCACTTATAACAATAAAAATCAAGATTTTTAAAATAATCAATAATATTATTTAATCCTTTAAAAATCATATTTTTACAGAACATTCAATGATATAAGAAAGTGCTCATCATATAATATTAAATAAAAAAAGATAAAAATTATGTGTGCAACATGACCTCACTTGAATTTATATATGTGTATGTATGTGTGTAATTCCAAAATATTAATCTTGATCATTTCTTGACAATGCAATTAATAATTTTAATTTTCTTCTTTACGCACTCAAAAACTTACTAAATTGAACATTCACTATTTTTGTAAGCGAAAAAAATAATCTTTTCAAGCTGCCACAGAGATGTAAGATATTCCTCAGTGTAAACCTGAGTTTTATTGTTTATTTACACTACACTCTACTTCACGAACTTCATTTCCTATCCTCTGGATTCCCCAAGTCCCACAAGGTTCAAATGTGTTTCCAGAATCCAGAATGCAAGCGAAACGAGCAGGCTGACTTCTGGGTGACTTCTCGGCACGCCATGTGTCAGGAAGCAGAATGAGCCAAAAGGACTGTTCTATTCTCCATCCTGCCCCTAACAGTAACACAGACACCTTGGGAAGCCCCGCAGAGCATCCTGGGCCAACTTCTCCCCATATGTGAACTGAAAGGTTGGGCTGGGTGACCCCAAAGGCCCATCTTGCTTGAAATGTCTACTTTTCATGAACTGCTGCTGAATTCAAATACAGCAGAAAGTTCTGATCACCCTAAGTGTGAGGTTCCTGCAAAACTCCAGTCACAGGCAAACGATTCTCCTTTAACAGGAAGTGGTGAAAGCCAAGAGTCATAAGTATCCAGGAGATCCAACATGCTGTTTTATCTCAGAACAAATCTCTCAGGCCAAATATTCACTGAAGATGTAAATACAGCCCAAATAGCCACAGCGTTGAAAATGGGGGATGATGGGAGGGGCTCAAAAAAGTAATAGGTAAGGTGGCCTTTCAGAAACGTTGAATTATATAATGTCTCAAACATAAAAAAGAGTTAGCTGTATACCCCAAAATTAAGTTTAATAGAGTCTGAATTCACCTCACTTATCAGGTAAGCTCAACTATAAACCTGGAATGTTAACAATAATCGGATCTGAACACTTAGCTGTAGAAAATATAACCCTTAACTTAGATGAAATTATTGACATTTGAAAATTAATTTCTGATTACAGTAGCTTTGTAGTATAAGCTGATATCCGGTATTGTGACCCCACCTACTTTGTCCTTCTTTTTCAAGATTGCTGTGGCTATTCGGGGTCTTTTTTGGTTCCATGTGAACTTTTGAAATATTTGTTCTAGTTCTGTGAAATATGTCACTGGTATTTTGATTGGGATTGCACTGAATCTATAGATTGCTTTGGGTAATATGGACATTTTAATGACGTTAATTCTTCCAATCCATAAACAAGGTATGTGCTTCCACTTTTTTATATCTTCCTCTATTTCTTTTTTCAATGTCCTATAGTTTTCTGCAAATAGGTCCTTTACTTCTTTGGTTAAGTTTATTCCTAGGTATCTTAATTTTTTTGCCGCGATGGTAAATGGAATTGTTTTTTTAGTTTCTCTTTCCGTGAGTTCATCATTGGTGTACAAGAATGCCATTGATTTCTTGACATTAATTTTGTATCCTGCTACTTTGCCAAATTCATTTATTAAGTCTAATAGATTTTTGATGGAGTCTTTAGGGTTTTCTATGTATAATATCATATCGTCTGTGAATAATGACAGTTTCACTTCCTCCTTTCCAATTTGGATTCCTTTTATTTTTTTCTTCACGTCTGATTGCTGTGGCTAAGACTTCCAGTACTATGTTAAATAAGAGTGGCGAAAGTGGGCATCCCTGTCTTGTTCCTGTTCTTAAGGGAAATGTTTTTAGTTTTTGCCCATTGAGTATGATGTTGGCTGTAGGTCTTTCATATATGGCCTTTATTATATCAAGATATGATCCCTCTACTCCCAAATTGTTGAGAGTTTTTATCAGAAATGGGTGCTGGATTTTGTCGAATGCTTTTTCAGCGTCTATTGATATGATCATGTGGTTTTTATCTTTCAGTTTGTTTATGTGGTGTATCACATTTATTGATTTGCGAATGTTGAACCAGCCTTGCATCCCTGGGATGAATCCCACTTGGTCATGGTGAATAATTTTTTTGATGTATTGCTGGATCCGATTTGCTAGTATTTTGTTTAGGATTTTGGCATCTACGTTCATCAGGGATATTGGCCTGTAGTTTTCTTTCTTTGTAGTGTCTTTTTCTGGTTTTGGAATTAGGATTATGCTGGCCTCATAAAACGAGTTTGGAAGTCTTCCTTCTTCTTGAATTTTTTGAAATAGTTTGAGGAGAATGGGTGTTAGTTCTTCTTTGAATATTCGGTAAAACTCCCCCGTGAAGCCATCCGGGCCTGGGCTTTTGTTTGCTGGGAGAGTCTTGATTACGTCTTCAATTTCCTTAGCTGTTATTGGTCTGTTCAAGTTTTCTATCTCTTCCCGGTCCAGTTTTGGGAGACTATGTGTTTCTAGAAATTTGTCCATTTCACTTAGATTATCGAATTTGTTGCCATATAAATGTTCATAGTATTTGCTAATGATCCTTTGTATTTCTGTTGTGTCAGTTGTTACTTCTCCTCTTTCATTTCTGATTTTGTGTATTTGGGTTCTCTCTCAAAACAGCCTGGTACTGGCACAAGAACAGGCATATAGACCAGTGGAACAGAACAGAGAATCCGGAAATTGACCCAAGACATTATGTTCAATTAATATTTGACAAAGTTGGCAAGAGCATACAATGGAGTAAAGACAGCCTCTTTAATAAATGGTGTTGGGAAAATTGGACAGCTACATGCAAAAAAATGAAACTAGACCATCAGCTTACACCATACACAAGAATAAACTCAAAATGGATAAAAGACTTAAATGTGACTCGTGAATCCATAAAAATCTTAGAAGAAAATGTAGGCAACAAAATTTCGGACATCATATGCAGTAGAATCTTCACTGATACATCACCTAAGGCAACAGAAACAAAGGGAAAAATGAACACATGGGACTACATCAAACTCAAAAGCTTCTGCACAGCAAAAGAAACAACCATCAGAACAGATAGGGAACCCACTCTATGGGAGAGCATAATTGCCAATGATACATCAGATAAGGGGTTAATTTCCAAAATATACAGAGTGCTCCTACAACTCAACAAAAGGAAGACAAAGAACCCAATTAAAAAATGGGCAGAGGAACTAAATAGACACCTCTCCAAAAAGGACATACAAATGGCTAAGAGACATATGAAGAAATGCTCAACATCACTAATCATCAGAGAGATGCAAATTAAAACAACAATGAGGTATCACCTCACACCTGTCAGAATGGCCGCCATCAACAAATCATCAAACAACAAGTGTTGGCGAGGGTGTGGAGAAAAGGGGACTCTAATACACTGCTGGTGGGAATGCAGACTGGTGCAGCCACTATGGAAAACACTATGGTGTTACCTCAAAAAATTAAAAATTGAATTGCCGTTTGACCCAGTGATCCCACTTCTAGGAATATACCCTAAGAAGCCTTAAACACCAATCAGAAAAAATACATGTACCCCCATGTTCATAGCAGCACTATTTACAATAGCTAAGATCTGGAAACAGCCCAAGTGTCCATCAGTGGATGAATGGATAAAAAAGCTGTGGTACATATACACAATGGAGTACTATGCAGCTGTAAGAATAAAAGATCTCTTATCCTTTGCGACGACATGGAGGGACCTCGAGAGTATTATCCTAAGCGAAACAAGCCAAACAGAGAAAGACAAATATCACATGATCTCACTTATTTGTGGAATATAATGAACATAACAGTCTGAGGAACAGGGTAGACCCAGAGATGTGGAAGTAGGGTATAAACTGACACCCCTCAGAAGAGGGGTTGGGGGGGGGAGGGAAGAGATAAACCACAGAACTTATGCGCATGTATGCATAAGTGATGGACATGGACAACAAAGCTGGGGACAGGGTGGGGGGATGGGGAGGAGGGTGTCAATGGGGAAAAAAGGAGAAACATCTGTAACAAAAATAAATTAATAAAAATAAAATAAAATAAAAAAAGAAAAAAGAAAATTAATTTCTGAAAATTATACAATACATAAATTTGCTGTAAAGTAAAATTCAAGCCATACAGATGTACACAGAGTAAAAAAATGGAAGTTCCCTTGAAGTGTCACCCTCTCCCATCCCTCTCCTCTGCCCACAGGGAACCTGTGCTTTAGACCCTTTTTATTTAAATGGACCTCTCTTCGCAGGGTTCCTATTATCTCTCACAAAGCACTACAAGTATATCTGTAAATACCAGATAATCTTTGTTCTGTCAGATTTAACCAAGAACTTGACAAATTTCTTACTAAAATAGAATGGTTGTTTTCAAAGAAAACTCCAGCATTTATATCTTCTAGAATTGATTCAAACCATTATTCTCTCTCTCTCTCTCTCTCTCTCTCTCTCTCTCTCTCTCTCTCTCTCTCTCTCTCTTCTAATCTTTAAACTAATAAGCAAATAAGCAGGGATATTGAAGGAAGAAATGTTGCTAGGACAGCGGGAACAGCCCAGAAGCCTGGGTGCGTGCAGTTTTTGGCCTCCCAGACACAGGCATATGCAGATCTGTATTAGCTCAGACTCTTAACTGAGCTCAACAGATGCCCCCAGGTTAGTTACCATTTGAAAACATCCAATCTGTGGGCGCTGCTAGGAAACAGCATCGCAACTCTTCCTTCTCACTCTTTCTTCTCACTCTCAACTCTGCCTTCTCTGCAGCACTGTTCTCCAACAGAGCTGCTGCTTCGAAAGGAAGACGCGGGTGCTTCGGAGGTACGAGAAGTCCAGGGATCTCTTAGAGATCAGTCCCTAAACGCTGACCTGGACAACGTAATACTGGCCAAACCAAGTCTGTGGAAAGTCTAAAAATCAACAAAAACGTTGCAGAGATCACTGGGGTGTAGAGCCTTTAGGAGAAAAAATAATAATAACTTAAGGAATTAAATACAATTAGCCAAACAGCTCAGGTCTCAAAAATTATTATATTGGGTTCAGGGAGGGGAAATGATGATGCTTTTTTGTTAAAGTAGAAGAAATATACAATATATACTAATAAAAACTATCATTTATTCCATGCTTACTATTCTCAGCATCTTACATAAGTTCAACAATTTAGTGTCACAACAAACCTGGGGACGGGGTTACTCATTATCCACTCCACTTTAAAGATGAGGAAACTAGCCCTGGTCGGTTTGGCTCAGCAGTTAAAGCGTTGCCCGAGAACCAGAGAGTCCCAGGTTCGGTTCCCGCTAAGGGCATGTACCTCGGTTGCAGTTTGTCCCCGGCCCCGGTTGGGGTCGTGTGGGTGGCAACCACTCGATGTGTCTCTCTCACGTCAATGTTTCTCTCTCTCGCTTCCCTCCTCTTTCCCTCCTGCTCTATGTGAAGATAAATGCAAAAATGTCCTCAGATGAGGATATAAATAAATAAATGTATATATATGAAAAAAAAAAAAAGATGGGGAAACTTAAAAACAGAGAGGTGGTCAGCTTCATCGTCAGAGGATCTGGGATTGCCCTCCTATAGCAAAATCGCTGCAACTTGCCACACCACCCAGAGGAAAAGATCTCCCCTGGAATTCACATTCTCATTGGCCACACTGTGCTACCTGTTCTTCCCATGTGGTCTTCCCACTGGGATATGCCCGTAAGACTAAACCAGTTAGAACCACCTGATGACACGGGGTGGGCAGAAGTAGGTTTACAGTTGTGAGTACACAGAACACACAGAGTTTATTCTTATATTATTATATATTAATTATTGTACTATTTTCCACATGAACAACTATAGACCTACTTTTGCCCACCCCTGCTTACATGGAAGTAGCAGTAGGGTCAATGACCCTTAAACTTCCTGGCTGAGAACGGAGGTAGCAGGAGAAGGAGCATAATGCATGCTGGAGAGGGGACCGCCAGATGTCTACCACAGTGCTCGTCAGCCAGAATGACAACAGGAAGTTTCTCCAACAGTATAATTATAATCCGATTCCAGCTTGCATTTATCAATTCCTGTTGGCACTACTTGTTCTGGAACAATATGCCCTCTGTGCAATTACATTTTTAAGAAAAAGTCAAATTTTTATTCTATCCCTTCTTCCCCAGAAAAAAATTCTCCTAGGGACTACAAAAAGTTTGCAATACCTGTTGGACACTCTTAGGAATGTGTGTGATCATTTTTATCAGGAAATCTGATAGTGCTGAAATAGACTATCACATACTTTGTGATCAGAGGAAAATCAAGGTTCCAAATGAGAAGATTTCTTTTTACCTAGTCATCTTGTACATGAGTGTTATTTCACCCCTGAGTTATGTGTTTAGTGATTTGCTCACACACAAGCAAAGCACATGAGTGAAATCAAGAACTGTATGAGTCCTTATGAAGTACTCAGAATTATTCCTCTACTTTTATTCTAAACAGACAATTAGCTATCCAATTAAAAAAAAAATGTGTTCAAATAAAGATATCACAGTGTTCCTTGGGAAAAGATGTTAAAGTTTAATGATCTTCACTATCAGCACGCTGCTTATATTAAAATGAATGTGGAATTCAATTTAATCCAATGAATATTTGTGAAATATAGAGTGTCTACTATGTAACCGTCTTGAAGCTCATGCCCCTGTCTCATAGAAAATACTCTCTACACTGGCCTTCATAAACTTGAGGGCTACAGTCGTTGAATATAAGTTGATCAGCAGAAATGTATTTGAGCGGGTGTGCTAGGAAGGGTGGCACACAAACAAGTATGACTCTTACCCCAACCTTACCTCTCCAGGATACCTTAGCATTTCATTTTCCTCGTCTTTCATCATTTCCATGGCTTTCCTCTGAACCTTCTGCTCGTTCCACTGCTATGATAAACCAAAGTCTCACAATTGCACTCTACAAATAGAAACAACCAAATGGATTTTCTATTTTAAAAAAATGGTGGCTTATTTTGGGAAGCAGATTCCCAACCACACACTATTACATTAAGTTGTGCTTCAATGGAAAAGAAAAATGAGTGTAAAACTGAAAGAGTAAACATAACAGATATCAACTAAAAATCTAGGGAGAAACACTTTATATCGTTGTTACTAGGCATGACTAATTCAATACATCCCTTAGCTAACACCAGCTGTCTGTAATCAATGCAGACCAGCAACCATTCCCAGGCCTACAATGTACTACATGCTGCTAAGAAAGACTGCTTCTATCAAGGCCTGTGAAGCTCCCAAGTTCACTCAGTTCTGCTCCTGAAGAAGCTTCAGAACCATTTCAGACCACTCCAAGGTCATTTAGAGCTCCAGAGCAGGCGTATTAGGGGGTGACTGAGGTCATCTTGATTAATGCAAGAATCCTTCTACAATGGTGGTTTCGTTGATTCAGCAATGGAGAGCTGGGCAAGTTGTCAAGTCTCCAAATATTGGGAAGCCATTTCTTACACTAAGTCAAAAAGTTCATACAGCCCTCTTCTCTGTCATTCCCACCAAAATATGTCTAATTCTTCTTTCCATGACAAGCCTTTAAATAGAGGAAGACAGCTATCATTTTCCCTTCTTAGTCATATCTCCTACTGTCTTCTTCATAGAATATCTTCCAACCCGCATATATTTTGCATCTTTCTCCTTGCCACTATTGTTAAGCAAGTTAAGTGTTACAAAAAAAAATCTAAGTTTTTTGAAAAACGTACCTGCTTCCTTTTCTACCTTATTTCTTTTGGTAAAGATGTTTACATTCATTTTGCAGTCACTCATAAATGAGCAAACAAGTGAACCAGTACACATCATAATTAATGCTTATCGTGAGAATGTTTTTTTTGTCAAGAGTCAACATTTAAGCGGCCTTGTGTCTATTTAAACTATACTCTGCTGATTTCCTCTGCCTTTGAGTCTCTCTGTATTCCATCGTCTCCATCCCGTCATTCTTGCCCTGTGGATTAAGGTCAGGCAGCAAGTGTTTCTATTCCCCATCATCTAATTGATCATGCTGGTGTGACATTTCAATCTCTGCTTCATCTGAAGAAGCAGCCTCATGTTAGATGGTAATGCTGTGGAGGGAAAAAACAGAAATAGAAAAAGCCTATTAACCTTCAGAAAATGATAGTACATTTTGTGCTTCTTTTAACATCTGATTATTTTCTAAGCACTAAAACTTTCCATTTATTAAGCCCTAGGTGAGTAAGTGATGCTTTTACAAACAGAGAACATGAGATATCACTTCTGAGTGATTTTGTGGCAATCACACAAACTGGGAGAGGCTGAAATAAATGACGAGCTATGAAAACCACAGGTCTGGCTTCCAAACGCGGAGACACTCTTTCTACACATTTCCACGTTGTTATTTAGATAGATAACTCTGACATGAGACTCCAAAAGATGGGATTCAGACCTGGTCTGAAAGATCTGGGTTATAGTCACAGGTTAGACTGAAGTCGTCAATATACATCCACCTTCTGCTATGCATGGTACTCAGTTATTCTTCAAAACATCCTGCCAAGACCAGGAGGGTGAGCTCTGTTGTACAGATGGAGTCACTGAGGCTTGGAGGCTTGTGACTTGATGAAGCTCACATAAGTGCCAAATGGAGTTAAAGTAGGAAGTATACCACAGATTCGGTATTCCCCATGAAGGATTTGTTGTAGTATTCTTCAGTATTTATTGTAGTCCTTCCTCTCTAAAATCTAATTACAAAATTAATTCTGCTTTTACTTACCCTGGATTTTGACAAGTGACACAGACCCATAAAAAAGGGGATCCTAAAAAAGACTGAAACATGTCCTGAAGGATATGTGACCCCAGGGCACTGTTTGGCAGCCAACCCTAATCTCCGCCTCAGTGACCTGAGGAAGAGAAAGAAGCCAACACAGGTTGCTGATTATGCATGAGCAGTACAAGGATGTCCTGTTACCTGCTGGTGGCCACACCTTCTTCTGCTCCTTTTTGCAGTAATCTGACTCCAGGTACCTAGTTCCAGTAAGTATATAGGACCTTCTACTATACTGGATCTCAAACAGTACCCAGTTTTTCACTCTCGGACTGAGGTATGAAAACCTATTTTAAAAAATGTTCAGGTCAGGGTGGAGCACAATTTTTTTCTTGCTTATTTTCTGAGATCACTGGGGAGTTTTCCAGTGAAATTTTTTTCCCCCTAAAAAAAGAGAAAAAATCCTTGGTGGTGAATGCAATTTTTCTTCTGAAATTTTCCAGATATTTCTGAGCCTTCATACCACTTACTCTGGGATTAATCATGAATATGATGAACCTATTTTAGGTAACTAAGCAGAGAACAATTTTCTAATCTCTGCTTTGCCATTTTCTTCATAATAGTGGGCTACAGACATATGTTCCTTCATTTGTAAAATGGTGATAATATTAGTCTACTCCAGGGAGATTTTGTAAGAATAATAGAAGAAAGGCCTTTTAAGCCCGGCTATAGCAACCACCCCCATAGACAAAGGTTTCCAAGGGGAGAGAGCACAGAGGAGGTGGGATGATAGGAGAAAACTCAGGGGAAAAAGCTCAGCCCACCTATCCCTAAGGCATAGCATCCCATTATCTTTCTCTAATATAAACCATCTCTTATGATCTACTCTGTCCATCAGTTTCTCTTTCAGACCTCCTCCAGGTCCCAGGGATATTATCCCCATATCAAGGATCCTTGCTTAAAATTTTGCTTGAGATTCTCACATTTCTGTATATGCATTGCTGCTTAATACACAAAATACACTGATGCCATGGAGAAAGACTCTTTCATTAAGAAAAGTAAAGTAATATGGAATCTGTTGACTTCATCTTGGAGACCAAGTTCATTACCACTCACTTCCAGTTTTAGTGTTCAAATGGTTGACAAGCTCCGCCGCACTGTGTCAGTAAAGCAAAAGATGGTCTACAGGGTAAACCATCCTGTAATTCTTATGTTATATATAGTCAGCCTTGGAGATAATAAATTAATACCCACCACTGGAGAGCTACGGGGAAAAGAAAGAGACCAGTCTCAACTGAACACCATCATGGAAGAACAGTGGGAAAACACACACACACACACACACACACACACACACACACACACACACACAACTGGATCGGATTTAAAGGGAAATTACATTTTTTATAATTATGTATGGTGGCAAATGGTAACTGGACTTACTGTGGTGAGCATTTCACAATACATACAAATATTAAATCATCATGTTATATACCTGAAACTAATAAAATGTCATATGGCAATTATACCTCAATTTTAAAAATGAAACTACATAAAGAAAAGCACATTTCTTTTGGTCCATCCAATTAAATAACATTGAGCTCCACCAGTAGCTTTGAACTGCCCACTCTTCCACTGAAAGCACTTAGTGTGCAGAGACTGTGTATCAGTAATTATAGATCAAAGCACTAACATAAAATCAGAATTCAAAATGTAATAACTTAAAATTGGTTTTTGTGATTATAGATGTAGCAGCATTTTCAAATTACTTTAATAGTAACCACTAAAAAAAGTTAGCCCTCTTAATTATATTTGTATATAGACTTAAAATAATGTGACCAATCCACTTTTGATTAAATAAAATTCTGGTATCTCTATTGAACTTGATTAAGGTGTTTATCCATATATATAGCTAAATAACAACTAACTCCTTTTTCTATAAATAGAATCAAGACAAAGAT
This sequence comes from Tadarida brasiliensis, assembly GCA_030848825.1. Lineage (NCBI taxonomy): Eukaryota > Metazoa > Chordata > Mammalia > Chiroptera > Molossidae > Tadarida > Tadarida brasiliensis. The sequence goes on along the minus strand of CM061266.1, from coordinate 61,626,510 downwards.
GTACTCATCAAATATAAAATCTAATCATGTTTGGTCTTAAAAATAACTTAGATTAGATGATTTCATATTCGTTCTGCTTGTTCTTTCTAACTTCCTGCGTTGTATCATACACCAGACCCCTCACACTTGATATCCCTTTCCTAAATATGTCCAAAGCCCGGTGGTCCTGCTATTATTACAACTCCTCCCTGTCTTTCTATGTATGACCATCCAACTTTTCAACAATTATCAAACTGATAATCTGTTCATCTCTAAGTCACTACTGAAGCACCCCATAAATCAATACGTGTGTTTTGATTCAATGCTTTACCCTCACTCCTTTTCTGCTAGACTCTAAAGAAATCATTCGGATTAGGGTAAATTATTTTCAGAAGGGAATCATTAAAGAAGTGTTTCATGGCCTTCCAAATCTACATCATATTTATAAAACTTAGATTATGAAGTATTAATTAAGCACCATCACTGAAAGATACTATCAAGAGTGGGCTAGATCTATGTAGATACACAAATGCATATATGTAACTTAAATCAAATGTAAATACACATACATAGTTGTGTGCATGTGTGTTTAACATTTTGGGCAGCTTAGAATCCACTTCTACTTTCTCTAAGACACAAATCAAATTTTCTTTTAGAAATGTACTTATTTCCTATTGTATTATCTTGGTGGGACAGTTCATTCAGGTGACATTCTCCCACTAAGAATGTCAAATAAACCGGCTTTCCTCATGCTTTCCCAGAAGAGCCCGGAGCCCAGGGAGTCAGCTGCTGCCCTCCAGGATTTGCCCCTTAGGTGAGAGATGCTAGCACGGAGGAAACTGCTGGAACCCGTGCTTCCCAGCTGTGGTGCCCTGACATGATTGTTCCTGGTCTAGAAGCATGCCCAGCCCTCCAGAGCAGCCTTTCCTAGTGACTGTTACCAATCCCTGTTCTCAGCTTTTCAGCTGATTTTCTGAGCTCCTAGTATATTTCCAAGGAATTCCCCTCTTCGTAAATTGCCCAAAGTCATTTTCTGTTGCCTGCAACCCAAAGACCCTAACCATTACAGTTACTTACGAAATAAACACTGAGTAAAAGCACCCGTTTAATATATTATTTGTAATCAAGGCAATTAGTATGTATGGGTAGATACATTCTGTTTATCTATGAGTAAAGAGGATCCAGGGAAGTTGAATTTTCAGTCAGGAAGGCTGCCATGAGCTCTCCCCAGAGGAATGTCATGAGCTGAGAAAGCATCTTTTTCAGACACTCTATATAGATAGATATAGAGATAGACACAGATATATAGTGTCTGAAATGTACGTATGAAATATATATATATTTCCAGACCTATTGGTATGTTCTGAAATTTTATAAATACCTTTGATGGAATATCAATTAAAGTTGGCAACAGGGTTGTTCCGTGAGAACTCCAGGAGCAAAGAGGTCAACTGTTTTGAAAAGTTCTGTATTTGATGCAGCATGTTAAAAGAGCGTTTGACTTAACTCTTCAATATATGTGTAGACTATTGTGCTCAAATCGCTCAGGATATTTCACTTTTTGTGATCTTCTTTAATAGTTACTAACCATCCTGATTCCACCACATCACCAGGCAATGAGAGGTTTTCTTTGCTTTGTTGATATAGAACATGCATTTAATGTTGCAGATTTTAAGGTTTTCGCTCTTATAAACTTATAATATCCATTTCTCTTTCTGTGCAGTAGACCTGATTTAATTATCTCCCAGAAATTAGCAAAGGTACTATTTTTGTCTTTGCTTGCCCTTCATCTTTATTTGATTAAAGTACCTTAATTGGACTGGGTTTACCTCAACGTCCTAAATTCTAAATATCAAAGGCGGCAGTGAGACTGCTGGGTGGTTTTAACAGACTCTTTGGATTCAGCAGACTGTTCTGGGATAATCAGTAAATCGGCATCATACATAAGCCGGCTCCTCTCCTTCCTGCGGCCCTGCACCGCCACGCCCCCCACTCTCTTCTGAGCGAAGGTCCCCTTCTCTTTCTCTTTCACAGGATATTTATGGGAATGAGGAGGGTGTGTGAAACCTATTATTACCCATGCTAACAGGCTGAGCTCTCTTTTAATCTTGTGGGTCTTTGAAAACATTTCAAGCGCTGTTTGATTGAAGTCGTGCAGTATTGACAAGAAAAGGGCTCACTGAAAACTTCAGCATATGAAAAGGAAGGAGAAAAACATAGGCCCCTCTTGGCACATATTTTTAAAGGAAGTGTAGATATCACTGTGATGCTTTTACCACTGAGTGGGCTTTTAAGACACCAGGAGACATGGCGGGAAGGAGGAAAGGGGACAGGGAAGGGCATTTCTCTTGGCTCCAAGTGGGAGCAATATTACATCAAAGTCATTTTCCCACCAGGAGACATTTCAGGGGTCTCTGTGACACAAGGCACAACTGCACCGCAGGCCAAGTGAATGGAAGAAAAGACCTATTTTAGCACTACCCTCAGTGTCAGTGTCGTCTAGGGCTGCTGTAACAAAGCACCACCAGCTGGATGGCCCGAAACAGCAGAAATGTTTTCTCTCACAGCTCTGAGGCTGGAAGTCTGAGGTGAAGGTGTTGTCAGGGCTGGTTCCTTCCCGAGGCTCTGGGGGAGCATCTGTTCCATGCCTCTCTGCTAGCTTCTAGGGCTCGCCCATCCTTGGCGCTCCTCGGCTTACCGCTGCATCACCCCCAATCAGGGCCTCAGTCATGACGTGGCACTCTCCTTGTGTGTCTCTATGTCTCTGTGCACAAATTTGCCTCTTCTCATAAGGATACCAGTCATTGAATTAGGACCCACCACCATGCAGAATCTCTCTCTCCTGATCTCAACTTTACTTTTCTCTCCTGATCTCAACTTTAATTTTCTCTTCTTCAGAAACCTCCTCCATACTTTTATCCACAGAATACTCCAGCCAAAACTCCCAAGGCACTATGCCGATGCTATGACCAAAGTAGTAAGAACCTTTCACAGGATACCCTGGTGCTAGTGAGTTAATGATGCCTTTGATATTGGCTGGTAATCACTTTCCTCTTCTTTCCTGGATACACAGCTGGACCTCGCTTCCCAGCTCCCTTGTAGTTAGGTATAGCCTCAAGACTGAAGTCTGACAAGTGGATTGTGAGGGCTGTGCACCACTCACAGGTCTGGCTCATGAAACTTCCAAGCGCAGTAATCTGTGCTCCTTCCCTCTCCACTAGCCTGATGCAACAAACACTTCGGAAGCCACATGGAGTGAATGACAGAGCCACAAGATAGAAAGAGCCTGGGTCTCTGAATGGGAGCCTCTAATACAGTGGTTCTCAACCTGTGAGTCACCACTCCTTTGGGGGTCGAACGACCCTCTCACAGGGGTCACCTAAGACCATCGGAAAACACATATTTCTGATGGTCTTAGGAACCGAGACACGGCTCCTCTATCTGTCTCCAGGCGGGTCCGCCCACATGCAGATACGCCCACATACAACATGAGGAACTGTATTAAAGGGTCACGGCATTAGGAAGGTTGAGTCTAATCAAAGAATACCCTGTAAGATATCACATAAGCAAAAAAATAAACACTGATTCTGTTTGAGTCAAATAACTTTGTTTGTTACAGTGTTGAATCTACATTAATTAATATGCACCTGCTTTCTGAGGTGCCCCACATGGGGGCTGTGTGCTTTCCTACGCTGTTTTTCACTAGAGCATTTCATGGGGCAATTGTGCTTCTGAAAACACTATAGATGGTATAAGAGAACCTGTCCCTTATTGTTGATAAAGTAAACTATTATTATTAAGACAAATATTTTTATTATTAAATTGACTTTTTCTTGAAAACACATCCAGAAATGATTCATTTCTTAGAAAATAGAGCAATAAAGCACTTCGTTTCATCCAAGACAAGACTGTATCACATGCAAGTAAGGCTAGCAGGCAATAGGTCACATTTCACTTCCTCAAGATTGTTTCAACAAGGAGAAGACTCATAAGCTGCCTTTGAAATGGAAAACAGGACTGGGGAGAACGCAGAGCAAAAGCTAAGATAAGGAAAATAGGTTGAAATTAAGCTTTGACATAGCTGAAGGAAATGTGGTTCAGTCACACTGTATATAAATAATTGCCCTGATTACATCTAAAAAAACACTGAAAGAAGGTGTGGTCAAGTTAGAAGTGTCACCAGGAGGGCTGCCGGGTTTAAAGCCACCTGACTCCTCAAAGTTACATTACCTTGGGGCTTTCTCCCTCGGGCAAGGACAAGTTGTCTCCTGTGCAGGGAACGATATTTCATGTTGTCGACACACATGAATGAATGCAGCTTTTGGGGACTCTATACTCATGGGAGATTGAGGGATAAACTAGAAAGTCAATATATCCATCATGTACAGCAAGTCATTCAGTATTCAGGATATTCATATATGTCCTTCTGGGCAGCCCAGCCTCTCTGATTGTGAATACAGTGTGGAAATACAGACTGAAAACAGAAGTTCACTTGGTGAGCTTGGCCTCAGAGCTACTTGGACCATTCTGATTAGTATAGGACTTTCCATCCACTCATCACTACACCAGGGAACACACCTGCCTCTAGGAGGCAGTGCATCAAGCTGGAGAAGATTGGGACCCTCCAACTTCCTAAGAGAGAGCTTGACTGGACAGTGCCAGCCTTGGTCTCTCTGTCCCTTATTTTCCTGCATACCACATTCACCTGCCCCTCACTCCCCACCTGTGCCTCTATAGCATATTCTTTCTCATTCTTTGTAATACTGACAAGGTCAATCAAGGTTCTTGAGCTTCCTGTTGATTATATGTGAACTGCTTTATTTTTAAGGTAAACTGTGCCAATATGTGATCTCAAGGACCACGTGACACTTTCATTCAAGTTGTCACCTCTACTTAAAAGAACTAGTGTTACTTTTCCCCAGAGAATAAGAATATATTTGGCCTGCTTTGGATACAAATGCTACTCCTTTGATGGTCTCATCTCCAGATCCTCAGGTATTCAACTTTGATCGGAGACACAAATATTCCTATTAAATTGATTTCATAAGCACAAATTCCTTATCAAAGGAAGTGGAGAATGGCCGATTTTGTAACTAAAATAACAACTAGTACCTGAGGCTCAAGGAGATTGTTGAAATAACAAAACCCGGGATTCAGAAAATCTGGGTTCTCTACCTTGTTCAGCCACTAAAGCTCTGGGAAACCTCCTTTACTTTTTTGGTGCACACCTTCAGCCTGTGTTCTTTACCTGGAAAGGGAGAGAGCTAGATGAGATCATTTCTAAATTTTTATGCTTCCAAGATGCTAAAGTTGACATGCCATACTACTGGAAAACATTGTTCAGACCAGAGAAGGAAAAGAGCTACCAGTGAGTGCGTTCCAGGCACTCAGACACACCATCTTATTCTGTCCCTGAAACCGCCCTATGAGTAGATCTTATCACCATCTGCATTCCACAGAGGAAGGAACTGAGGTCCAGAAAAGTTAAGTGATCTGCCCAATGTTATGAACTAAGTGTTTTTATCCCCCCAAATTCATATGTTGAAGCCCTAATCCCCCAATAGGATGATCTTTGGAGGTGGGGCCTTTGGGAGAAGTTTAGGTTTAGATGAGATCATAAGGGTGGGATCACTGCCCTGCCTCATGATAGAATCAGTGCTCTTATAAGAAGAGATCAGAGAATCTCTCTCTCTCTCTCTCTCTCTCTCTCTCTCTCTCTCTCTCTCTCTCTCTGCCACGTGAGGACACAGGAAGAAGGCAGCTGTCTGCAAGCCAGGCACTGAGCCCTTCCTTACCAGTAACCAAATCAGCTAGCACCCTGATCTCAGACTTTAAGAGCTATAAGAAATAAATGTCTATTGTTTAAGCCACCCAGTCTGTGGTATTTTGTTATAGCAACCCCAGCTGACTAAGACATCCAATGTTCTATAGTTAGTACCAGGTCTGAACCCTGTGCTAAAAATAGAGGCCAAATGAAAGTACACATTTCTAAAGAAATTGTCCCCATGGCAACCTGCTGAATGCCAACAGTCCCAGTTTTTAGGTGCTGCTACCCTGAGGACAGGATTGGAACTTATTTCGTGTCAGTGCCAACACTACCCCTGAATGTGTAGCCAGTGGCCGATGTGGTCTCATTTGGAGGATGAGCACTCTAGAGGCCACCTGTGCAAAAGTATTTCACTGGCCCAAGAGAAGCAAGTTGTGCACTTGCTAAGCCACCATTCAAGAGTCCATTCTTCTGGAACAAGACTGCTCCCTTCCTGAGGCTCTCTTTCAGATTGCATATTCCACTGAGTGGGGAGGCAGATGCTTACTGCTCTGAGCTGGTCCGTCCCATTGAGCTGGCAAAGCAAGAGTTCTCCAGATGCCTCAAGAAATTGAGAAGAGAGAACTGACGAGAGGGAGAAAGGGGGAGGGGGAGGGCACATGAGGGCAACCACCTACTTCTCCCTTTGCTGAGACCAATCCCAGAGTGAAGAATTCTGCTCCTGTCTTGAGCTGGAAATTTAACGCTATTATTTATAACCTACAGTCCCCCCAAATCAGGTGTGACTACTCACATAGGATAGTAACCAGAAGAGGCAGGGAGCATGTCATGGCGGGGACACTACTACAGCAGACGGTGGCCATGTGAGCTGTGGTGGCAGCTTGTTCAGAGTGGATTCTATTCTGCTTCAGTGACATCTGTTTGCAAGCTAAGGCTGAGCCTCCAGATCTGCTGACACGGCTCCTCCAGGATCCAAGTCAGCCGTCGGCTCAGCATCCGGACCCCTCAGCCCTCAGGCAGGCTGCACTGAGCTCAGGCAGAAAATGGAATTTCCTTTTCCTGCCTCATTAAAGGAACCATCTGAGTTCACTTCTCTAACAGGAGCAACCTTGGCTGAATTTAGTCTTGCACAGTGATGAGCAGAGGCATCAAATTCCATCCTCCTTCCTCCGTCTCAGTAAGAAATGCACTGGAGTAAGAAAGAAATCGCTGCATGCATCCTTACTCCCGTGGGGAATACACAGCTCCATCTGCCACTGCACATGCCAAGCGCTGTGGATGGCAGTCATTTCTAAGAAACCATAAAAAAATTTTATGGGCCATACTTTGCATTTTCACCTTCACTGAGCATATCACTGGGCACCAGACAGAGAAATACTATGAGTCAAAGAATCTCGTTGTCTTTAGAGGTGTCTATATTCAAGAAAGAAAGCTATTCTGGAGTTTCATCTGGAATATCTAGGTAATGAAGATGCCACAGCGATGAGACTTTTCTTATGACATCTCATAATCCATTACTCCATTGCCCATGTGTTGACCCAGCTTCACTTCAGCTTCTTCAGCCCCATGTTGGGCATAAGATTTGTTGTTCCAGTGTGAGAGTGAGATCATACACTTCATTAAACCCGCTTCCCCAAAACACAATGAGCCACTTTTGGCAGCCTCGCCGGTTGGACAGGAAGGCCCGCGGCTGAGAAACAGCGCTGAATGTTAGCTAAGTGCTCAGTGTTGAAAGGTTTCATGTGAAAATCCTGAAGCAGAGCCGTAAAATGTTCAGGGAGTGGAGCACCCTGACTCCTGTTCTGGAAATGGTGCTCATTGGATGGTCTTTGGCTCCCAGCAACCTGGTCTCAATTTCCATCGGGCAAATAGAAATGAATGCAAACTTTCTGCTGCCCATCCTCCCCCCTTGCAAAGCAACCAAGGGTTTGCAACAGGCTCTGACTTCTCTCACTTCCTTCCTGAGCACGAGCTCTCAGCACCCTCTGCCCCACACAGAAGGTGGGTGGCAAACAGCCAGGCTCTGGAACAGTCAGGGGAGCAGAGACACAAAAATCAGAGCCTGGGCGTGTGGGCCACTGTGCCCTTAGAGTTTAAGGTTCAGGCGTTTCAATGCCAGGGGACCTCTGTCCACCTTCGCCATTTACTGATGAAAATGCCAGCTTGGAGGGGATAGTGGGACCACAGGATGACACAGGGGCAGAGCCAGGACCACAGTTCAGGTCTCCTGATGACTCTCCATCCACCACTCCTCACTGTCTCCTTGTGCACAGGGTGAGAAGAGACAGGAAGTAAAGGGGATCTTGGAGATGGAGTTGGAGGACATCTGACCCAAGGGTTTTCTGAATCAGAAATTGTGCATCTTTCATCTCTTCTGCCCACACTCCTCACACGGCATCTGGAAAGCTGCTTCAGAGCATGTCCAAATCACAGTGTACCAGATCTGAATGCCCTGGGGAAGTAACAGAACTCAGGTCACTCCCCGGCACAGAGAAAGAGCTCTGTGGGTCCCAGGCCTCTCTCTTGCAGCCAGAACAGACTGCAGCTACCGTGGAGACATATGGAAACTCACCAAGGGAAGCTGCGGTCCAGCACAGCAGACGATAGGCAGAGATACAGTGTCGAGGGCGTTGAGCTAACCCACAGCTGCAGAGGCCCGTCCTCCTCAGGCACTCTTCAAAACCCAGTGTGAAGCAAGGTGGCTATCTCTGCCCATGGCCAAAACCGTCCCATTCACTCATTTTAAAACGGGGCTTTGAGAGTTTAAGAATAAAAAGCACAGTTTCATCTTCTTTAGATTGTGGATCTACTTATAGCACAGGACTTAGATTTTCAGCTGGGGCCATGCCATCCTTAGGAAATGCATATTCATGTTGAAATGCAAACCTCCAGAATGTTCCGTGTGGGTCCTTCCAGATGTTGTTACTTGCTTTCTGATGTGCCAAGATAACAGCAATCACTTTTTGTGGTGCATGCCAGGATCTCAAATGCATCAGGCAAAGTAGATGTTATTCTTCTCATTTTATAGGGAAATAAACTGAGGTTAAGGATTTCTGGTGGCATGATTTGCTCTAGATGTCACGTGGGCTTCAACAGGTAACAATTCAAGCCCCAGGCCTGAGTCTGGAACCTGGAATCTTTCCATGGTGCTGCTCCTTCCAGCCATCTCAGGTACAGCTGGTCAAAGCTCACCTAATCAACTCTTTCCTCCTCTCCTGAAAGCTAAGCACACAGAGAACCCAGTACACCCACCCCACTCCCCTTGACCACCAAGACTCAGCAGAGGTGGGCTCTACTATCACTGTGCCCTGGAATACTAAGAGAAAGGCAAACTACCTCCTTTTCCTTGAGATAGCTTCTCACGCCTACATATATCCTTCAGATACGCCAATAGTGGATCTACTTTTAAAATGAGCTCCCCATGCTGGCTGATATCAAGTTGGTTTCAATTTCCTGTAATTCCTATAAGTTTGTGCCCATAGCTGAGTTCATAGTGTCTACCGTAAGTTATTATCTTAGACAGAGGAGTCTAGACTGATTAGCATCAAGCAGTATCTCCCAGAATTAGGTGCTTAATGAATGTTTCATCTCTACAGTGAAGATGAAGATGATGCAGATGGTGATGATGGTGATGATGATGATGATGGTGATGATGGTGATGATGATGATGATGATGATGATGGTGATGATGGTGATGATGATGATGATGTAAAAGCCTGTGAGGTTCTGTCTTATAAAAGCATTCAAAACACTTCACTGAAATTATTCATAAAGGTTTCCCAAAGAACTACAGTAGAAGACTCAGTAAACATGGAAAGCAGAGTCTCTGAGAACTGGTTTTCTCTGGTAGCACCAGATAGAGTTTACTATGTCCTCTCTCCCAGGGCACTGAGTAAGGGGCAGAAGAGGCTCGGAGGCCTCTGGAAGCATTTGCTTGAGGAAGAGCACCTCTTAGCAAACAGAAGAATTCCCTGCTCTCCCCACAGGGAACCAAACACCTCTGAGTCACAATTCACCAAACTCAGAGCCAAACTGACAGGTTGGAGAAAGAAGTTAATAAAACCTTCAGATCCAGTGCATGGACTAGTGGTTTCCCTGATAACATGCTGAGCATGACTCTAAGTGAGGGAAGCTAGGGCAGAGGGCCCAGTCCCCCTGGCAAGCCAGATGCATGTCTCGGGTCTTCTCGGAGAAGGCTCTGTGTCCCATTGTCAAGCACACTGATAGGCAGGGCCTCACTCACTAAACAGCAACAGCCATAGAAGGGTCTGAGGATGAAACAAGGGCAGAAACAGTAAAGGTAAGAACTGTGGAGACCCTTTCACACCAGGATGGGACTGTTTCCAGAAGGCACTCAGACCCTGGCTTTTAAAATGCTCAGAAACTTTCCCCCTAGGTTTTCTACAACAGTCACAAATTATCTTTAGCTTCTAAAGCAACCAGACTTAAGTGATTGTAAATAAAGAAAACAAATAGTTTATGTGATGCATTGAATCAATACATCACACATCCCAGACTAATAGCTGTTGTCCTGATTCCATTTCTTCTTTATTGCATTCATGGTTTACTAAGTACTTTCAAGCAGAATAAATAAGGCTTTAAAGGAATAGCTTAGGAAATTTATAAATTGGAAGTATTTTTTTTTTTACGTTTAAAATAATTGTACACTTTAAGCAATTGTACCTCAATGGCTTACAATCTTCTAAGAAGCTGTACATTTCTGAAAGGGAAATCTACTTTAATATGAACACTTTCCAGCTTGCTTTAGAAATAGAACACAGAAATCAATCCACAGACTCTTATTTCAACCACCTCTTGTCACTTTTGTTATTTTATTCCACAGCTCATAGAAATGAGAACTGGAAAAGAATAAAAATGAGCTGTTTGACTCATATACCCTTATTCTGTTTTTAATTGCAGGGAAAGATGACACACTATAGTGAAGACATTTCATTACAATTCAGGGAAAAAAAGGTTGAGTCAGTTATGAGCTGTATGGGACAGAGGCATGGAAAATGCATGACAGTTAAATTCAGAAATACCCATCATTCACTTCCCTGTATATGGTAGTGCAACAGATAAATAACACTCATGCCATTGATTGCATCTGCTAAAATAAATGGTGCTGCCTTTCTATAAATATTGAATGTTGTCTTTTATATTACAGTAAGCATTAGTAATGATGTTACTATATCTGCATTTAAGACCAAATGAAAAGATTAGTGTGCTTGTTTCTAAGATGAAGGACTGAAGTCTGACCATTCCTTCTCCCTAATACCCATATCCAAACAGCTGCTGGCCTGCCACGTGGTCCCAGAGCCTCCGGGGAGAGGAGTAGGGAAGGGCACACCCTCTGGAGCCAGCCTAAGTGAAATCCTGACTCTTACTCACACTGCAACCTCACAAGCCGCTTGGTCACTCACCCTGGGCCTCATTCTCCTCCTCTGGAGAGTGAGGTCAGTCACACCACCTGCTGTGCAGATTCATTGAGTTATGTTGAAAATACTTAGAACGATGTTTGGCACTTAATAAAGACTACATAAGCATCATCTTCTTTGATTACAATGATGGTTTTCATGTTGCTGTCTTCCGTAGTACTTCCACTTTAATTCTTCTCCAGCTCCTTCTTCCCACCCCATTGCCCCCCACCTTCTGTCCCAGTCAACTGCAGCAAGTAGGATCCTAGCTGGGATTTCTGCTTCTAGGATATCAAACCCACCCACCTCCAGCTGAACTCTAACATCCCTCCTTTGTAGCTCACATCACCCAATAGGAATGTCTATCATTAGCACCTACCGCACTTTTGATTTTTTCTATCTATCTATCTATCTATCTATCTATCTATCTATCTATCTATCTATCTATCTATCTATCTGGTAATGGGGCTCAAAAACACATATTTTAATCGCTGATATCAGAGGCCCACTCAGACAGGGAATTGTCTTTCTTTAGGAAATACCTTGATAGGTAAATTTTGGCAGGAAAGATGAGTCCCAAAGACTCTGACTCTAAAGAGAAAGAGAAAGAAAAAGAGATCGAACTTCTCTGCAAGAGAGGTACAAATACACTTCGGGACTGGGGTGAGCAGTGAAAAATAAGTTGAATGAATGGGGAAAGGCAGTCAAACAACATAAAAAAAGAGTTCTGCTTGCAGAAAAAGATGGCCTGGTGCCTGGGGCTGTAGGAGATTTAAGGCAGGAATGGGTCATCTTGAAATTCAAACTGTTTGCGTTTGGGAGATGTGAAAAACACAAAAGGAGCTGAGTCTTACTGTTGAGTTTGAGCTTCCCAGGATATTTGCAATAAAAGGCTCAATGCTGTACTGTTTGCATCCCAAAACACAGGTTTGTTGACTTAGGTCCTCTGAGAAGCAGACAGGATTGGGTGTGTGAGAGGTTTACTGGGGAAACACCTGTGAAAGAGTAAGGGAAGGAAGCTGGAGAAAGTGAGAGAAGACCTCAGAGAGATGCAGGTCTGACTCCTATGAAAGGGGAGGGAGGAGGAAGGAAAATGGGGTAAAAAGAGCCGCAGATCACAGAGAAGTTCTAAGAAAGACCCAGCCAAGGTGATGAAAGTCCTTGACGTCAAAGTCACTGTTGGAGGAGCCTACCAAAACTGTGACCTCAGCACAAAGGCAATGGTGGTGTTATAGGGGAAACTGGGGTATCCTCTTTCCCACTGGGTGCCGGGGTGAGGTCCCTATGATATCTCGAGAAAAAGAATTTTCTGAGACTCGCACGGAGGATAAGTGATTTTTACTTGCAGGGATTTACATCCCTGGGTTTCCAAAGTCCCATTCCAGTCATAGAAGTGTAGCAGGGGTTTCAGTAAAGCTAAAAGCAAAGCCAGAGTCCTGAGTGTCTGCTCCATGTTGCAGCTGGGTCCAGTTCAGCATCAGGCTAGTGACAGTCCATTAGTCCAGTGTGTGTGTGTGTTGGGGGGGGGCGGATAGGGGGTCCACATGGCTGTGGGCCGTGTGGGGGAATGCAGGGAAGCAGGAGCACAAGAGCCCCACAAGCCAGGAGTCAAGTGGAACACACCAAGAGGAACCAAGAGGGCGAACTCCTTTGTATAGGAGATTAAATATCCCAAATTTCACGGCCGTGCAGTGGCCGTGCCCATTCTGGCCAATGACCTGTCCCCAGTGTGACTGACAGGCAAGTACCTTCCCTATGTCACCCCGACTTACTGTGCATGTGCCCATCCTCCTCCCTGTCCTGTCCCTTCCCCCAGAGACCTGCGGGGAATAGACGGGTGGCCCACTCGAAGTGTAAAGCTTTAGCTTCCCGGAGAAGCTGCCCAAATGACATGCCTACAACATTGGGCCTTCCCTTTGCTCCTTTCCTGTAATTAATAACTAGGTTAATTACAAGGGCATCAGTCGATCCAGAGGGTCAGCAACTGGGGCTGTCATTCAGCCATGCTCCCAGAGCCAGGGATTAGGGCTACACATTCTCATCAGCACTGCCCAGGGCCACCTCAACGGCTAGGATCCTGTCTGATCCATCATCGGATACTCGACTGCTCAATCAGTGTGGGCTGACCCATGCCTCACACCACACACTCACCCTAAACAACCACTGAAACTAACCTGGTTTTTCCATTTTATTGTGTTGTAAATTTTCCTTAATAAGAAGGTTTATTAAAAATATTTAGGGCCACTGGTGGTTACTCAAAAAGTTCACTATACATTTGCCATATGATCCAGCAGCTCCAGGCCTAAGTAGACGCTCAGAAGTATTGAGACCAAGGACTCGGACAGATATCTACACGCTCGTGTTCACAGCAGCACTTGGTATAATAGCAAAAACGTGAAAGCGACCAAAATGTTAAAAGAAGAATAAACAAATGTAGTATATGCATGAAATGGAACATGTTTAGCATCAAAAGGGAAGGAAATTCTGACACATGCTACAACATGGATGAACCCTGAGGACATCATCCTCAGTGAAATAAACTAGTCACAAAAAAAGGACAGACACTGTGTAATTCCAGTCACGTGAGGTCACTGCAGTAGTCAGACTCATAGAGACAGAAAGGGGGTGGTCATCCGAGACTGGGAGGGGAGGGGGATGGGGAACAAGCTTTAATGGACAGTTTCCTTTCTGATGATGGATGGTGGCGACGTTTGCACAACAATGTAACTGTACTTAATTTCACTAAAGTGTTCACCTAAAAATGGTTAAAATGGTAAATTGTATTTTATGAATATTTTACCACAATAAAAAACTAGATTATTTAGAACATATATCTGACAGGGAAGAAAGCTAAATAGGGCTAGTACTTCATGCTACCACGTGTCCGTCTGTCTCAAGTCCTCCTCTCTGCCTCCAGATCCTTAACGAAGTCAGCAGGCTGCCAACTACTCCCCGAGCCATTTGGCTGGTGGGCTGGTTAGAGGGCTTTCTCTAATTGTCTTCTTCAAAAGTCTGCTCCGGGCAATGGCTCGGACTCCACTCAGGAGCCTCTTCTCAGAGCAGCCATTCCCACAGAAGGCCCCAAAGCCCAGGTCTCAGCTTCTTGGAACCCAGATGATAGCCCTGACCTTTGGCCCCTTGTACTGAAATTCCTCTGTTTAAAAATAAAAGTAGACTTGTTTTGGTAAAAGTAGCCAGATCGCATTTCTTTCCCTCAAAGACTTCTGCCAGGACAATGGAGTGAGAAAGAAAACCCAAGCGAGAAGCTGAGTCTTTGGCAGGAGAGCCCGTGGTGGGCTGGCTCCTCGCTGCGGGCACCGTTGTGTTAACAACAAAGAGGACACAAGGAGGACCAGGGCAGGAGGCACTGCCCCGCCTGCCGTTGGTGTGGAATCCCCTCTTCTCCTTTCGCTCATGCTTCCACCTAACATGAGACCCTCAGTCAGGTGACCCTCTCACTTTCCACACCGTTTCCACTAAAGGACTGCAGACACTTTGTCACTCTCTCCCTGTCGATCTTCCTTCCTGCACACCTGTTCATTCACTCTATTACTGTCATCACACTGTTGCCGGGAAATGCAGTTCTCCAACACCAGTGGGAGTGGGGCTCTTGCAGTATCTTGAGAAAATGAATTTTCTAAGACTTGCACAGGAGAGTGAATGGTTTTTATTCGCATGTAGTTACATTTCTCAGGTTGGAAAGTCCCATTTCCCTTAGTCCAGTCCTGAAAGAGAGGTAGCTGGGAGTTCAGCAGAGCTAGAAGTAGGGCCAGTGTCCAGAGTTTCTGTTCCTTGGTGAGGTTGAGTCTGATGTAGCATCAGGCTAATTCCAGTCCATCAGTTCATTGTGTGGGTCCTACTTGGCCATGGGCCATGTGGGTGAATGCAGGGGAGCACGCCCCTGCAACAGGAGAGCCAGGAGTGCAAGAGGGCCAAGAGAGAGAACTTCCTTTGTTCAGAAGCTGATGTATCTCAGATTTCTCACCTTTGCAGTGGCCATGCCTATTCTGGCCAATTATCTGTTCCCAGGTGTGACTGACAGGTAAGCATCTTCCCACGTCACTCAGGTCTTATGGGGCATGCGTCTAAACTGCCTTTGTCCAGTCCCTTCTCCCATTGATCTGTGGGGACTAGACCTGGAGAGTGTTGACTGCAGCTTCCTGGCAAAGCTGTATAAATGGCATGCCTGTATTATCTGGTCTCCCTTCACTCTTTTCCTATTAATAATAACCAGGTTATTAATGGCATCAATGCTAAAAAGTCCCAAATCATCAAGTGCCCTGAGTTCAGAGTTTGGGATCCACACATTACGTGTTCAAGACACTGCATCGAGCGTGTCAAATAATATGACATTAATGCGGAGAACCTAATCACTCACGCTACAAAGGTGGCAAGACAGCTGACCCAAGGCACCAAAAGGTCTGTACACACCTAGGTTGATTTATTTATCAAGGCACCCAGACCTATAAATTGTTCAGAATATCAGGGGAAGGGAGACAGAGACGGCACAGGGTGTTCAAATAAAGGATGTAGAAAGTGTGACTGTTCCCTACGTGATGATGAGATACCCCGAGTGCCTATTTCCCTCTGACCCCTGAGCAGTTTGCCGTGTTAGTTGACTTTTAGGTCATCCAACACCAATTCTAAATAGTTTAGGCAGATAAAAATATTATTGAAGGAGGTGAGTTAGTGCACATGATCTTTAGATGACCCATCGGTAGGCTTAGGGGCTAAGCAGCCAAGAAAATTCCTCAAATCATATTCAGTCAGCCCAGTGGTCATAGAAAGCTAGTCCCACACAACCAACACTTACAATGTGGGCATGCCAGACTACCCCAGACCCTCTCCCATGTGGCCCCAAAACCTGGGTGCTCCTACCACGACACCAGCCAAAACGGACCTCACACCATCGTTGGCTTCACCAGCTTCCAATTCAAAGTCTAGTTGGTGGGACCTAAGTCACATGCTTGCGTCCCAAGTGGAGGGATGCTGGGTAAGTAACTGGTAGGTCTCTTAGTTGAGGAATTTTCCAATCATGGGCACAACATTCCTAGGTTCTACTTAAGAATATTGGGCAACCAAAAAGAAGGGAACATACCCCTTGGGGGCGCTGCTGTCACCACAAAGCTCTGCTGCTTCTGCTGCTCTAAAGCAAAGCTTCAGATACAGCTTTGCTACCTAGAAAATTAGATTCTATCTTTGCTAAGAGAATAAGGAAGGCCAATTATGTAGACTAAAAAACCCCCAATAGTACCAAAAATACCTCACTGCCTTCAGGAAAAAGAGCAAACTGTGCCATTCAGTTTTTCATAACAGGGCCCAGTCTGCCTTTTTAGCATTTCTCCACTTAACTTCCAAAATTCTCGACATTACTACAACCACACTGGTTGGCTCCTGCTTCCCATTCCGAGACCCAGCACATGCTTTCACACTGGGCAGTGTTGCTCATGCCATATTCCTGCAGGGCCATTCATCACCCACTCTGCCTACCCAGATTCTACCTCCTTAAACACACAGCTCTGATTCCACATCTATGACCTTCCAAAACCCCAAGAGGAAAAAAATGTTTTCTCTTCTTCAAACTCCAGTGGTAGCCCACTATCTTCATAATCCATGTATCAGGTGATCATGTACCATGTGACATCACTTCTATCATTGTCTCAAACTCTTATGTCTTTTGCAATTTACTTATTTACTCATGCATAAATGTCTTATCTCCCCAATTAACCACTAAAGTCCTTGATGGCAGAGATTCCTTATCAGACTTCTTGGAATTCCCACAGAATCTCACGTAAGGCTTTGCACATTACAAGCAGGTCAATAAAGATATGGGACTTTAAATTTACTCCACAGAGTCTGTACCTATCAAAGTGACTGGGGATGCCTTTGCTCATTAGCATGGCCCTGCTCCACATGCTGACACTTGTGCATTTTCTTAAGTAGGACATCTTTCTTAGGGGAGCCAAGGAGGAAGAAGTCAGCAGTTGAGTCTTCCCCAGCAAGCATGCTGGCAGAAACAGAGCTCCAACCTCAGCAGCTCTCATTAATCTGGAAACATTGATCTGATACTCATCTGTATAGTGCTGATTTGGTGTTACATACATTCCAAGAGCTCACAAATCCTTATGGCAACTGCATCAAGTAAATGCCATTATTCCCATTTCACGGATGGGAAGCCTGTGTATGTAACTCAGCCAGGGTCCCATAGCAAGGAAGGGACAGATCCAGTATCAAACCCAGGCAAGCTGGCTCCAGAGGCAGTGCTCTTAGCCACTGGCCAGTGACTGAGACCCTGTATTTCACGTTGCGAACTTAATCATGGTCTCTACAGAAAGGTATATTCTAAAAATTGTAAACTTTCACAAGCCATTTCTAGATAATTCTCACAGCACAACCTTACAGTGACTTCCCTGCTGCCTGGTCAGCTGCAGCTGCGTCCTCTCCAAGGAGGTCTAGATCTCGGCTCCAGGGGAGTCCTTCTCCCAGTCCAGCTCAGCCCTAGTATGGTGGCTGCTCCTTTTTATTTTCGCTGCTATTCTGATATTCCATAGAGTTCTCTTTACTCCTTCCCAGGCAACCTCGTATTGCTTCAATTTCCTGTTATCTTTAATAATCCTTTATATTAAGCTTTCCAATATGCAGATGGCTGTGGCTTCTCTCTTCTGATCTGACCCACTTAGCATATGAGCATTTAATATTGTCTTCCTACCCTGACATCTACCCAAATATGTTTTACCCCTCGTTTCTGTTGTTTTAAAAATTCAGATAGCACTACTTTGTTGTGTATTTACTTTCTTTAGTCTACTTTAAACTATTTGTGGAATTTAAAGGCTATTAATTAATTGAAATGCATACACAAATGGGGGCGTGACTGTTTAACTCGCTTCGAACCATTTCCAGAAAATAACCAGGCTCAATGCAATAAACCAATTATTTTTTATGGAGATAACGGGGCTGATGATCCTACATTCTTCCATTCCGGGTTATATTTTCCTACAACTGAGGACCCCTAAAAATTTAGATGTTAGTACAAAGAATTGAAAAGCTTTTAGACCCATGATAATAATAGTTCATCATTATATTTCTCAAATCAACACTTTCTTTTCCTAGACATTTCTTGAAATATATGTGTCCTGCCCCAGGCTAGGAACTGATTCAGGAGATACCAAACCCAGAGAGATGGGTGGAAATAGATGTGGAAAATTGTGATCATGTAAAATAGAGATTTTTCAATCTAGTGCAACGGAGCAGGGAACGACAATTTCAGATGGGCATCGGGGAGACTAGGGAGCATTGTAATTATTAAGAAGTAAAGTCTCAGACCAAATTCCCGTGGTGATCCCAAATTGAAAACTTCCCAGGTTAACCATCAATTCCATTACCACTACCCAGGGGGATCGAGAGCTGTGTTGTGGCGAGAGGAGCTGGCTTTGGTTTGAAACCCCAGGCTCTGCTGCCTGCTAATTATATGTCCTTGAGCAATTCCTTAACCTCATATCATAACAATGCCTACCTCCCAGGAGGACAGAAAGAGGCACTAACTGCAACGCCCTATCCCATTGCCTGGCACCTAGGAAGTCTTAGCCAATGCAATTACCTTCTCCCCATGCTGGTTTCCTAGGGCTGCCACAACAAAGAAACTGGGTGACTTACAACAACAAAAATGTATTCTTTCACCAGTCTGCAGGCAAGAAGTCCAAAATCAAGGTGTCCGCTCGGCCATCGTTCTTCTGAAACCTGTAGGATCCTTCTTTGCCTTTTCCAGCTTCTGGGAGCCCAAACATTCCTTGATTTGTGGCAGCATAACTCTGCCTCCATCTCCATATGGCATTTTCCCTGTGTCTCTTCACACAGACTTCCCTCAGTGCATGTCTGTCCTGTGTTCAAGTCTCCGCTTTTTATGAGGATGGCCATCGTATTAGATGAGGGCCCACCTCATCTAACTGTCTGAAGTCTCTATTTCTAAATAAGGTCACACTCTGAGGTGCTAGGGGGTTAGGGTGTCAACATATCTTTTTGGGGGACAATATTCAACTCAAAATACCCCCTCAGTTTTCTGCCTAAAGGTGGCAGCATAGCCCCCTTCCTCCATAGTGAATTATGAGTCAGAATTATTAAGAGTACAATTTGTGCTTTACCACAGTCTCTGGAATGTAGGAGATACATAATATACTCATTGAGGTAAAGCACAGGTAAGTCCATAACTGAGAAACTTCCTAACTCTTCTCTACCTTCCCATCCTGGGCACTGGCCTTTCCTGGTCTCTATCCACCCCCGCCCCATACCCAGTCCCTGCTCATATTGCCAGTCTGGCACTCACTGGGTACCCTTCCCTTTCCCTCCCCTCTTAATCTGATCCCTTAACCTAAAGACTCATAACTACACAGCAGCAGCATTAAAATCTCTATACTGTGCCAAACAGGAGCCATCTATAAAAGAATGGCAGGGATGGCAAGAAGGACATTTATTTCCTATGCCAAAGCCTAAGTCCTTGTTTGAAGTATGAGAAGCTGGGGCAGGCCACGTTTAGCCACTAGCACCTTTGTATGAATGGCAGGGGTAGGGGTCAGATTAGGGCACAGGGCTCCTCTGTGGAACAAACAGGCCATAAAGGAAGGAGCATGGACACTGCACAGAGGTGTGAGCAGACCCATCAGTGTTTGTTTGAGCTGGCCCCAGCCAAGGAAAATGAGGGAATTGAGAAAAATTCCTAAGGTTGGTTGTAGGCCAAAGGGTTGGCAAAATAGATCTGGAAGCATCATCTCTGTGTGTGTGTGTGTGTGTGTGTGTGTGTGTGTGTGTGTGTGTCCCCACTGAAAGTACACTTGATCCTCCCACTCTAGAATCCCAAATAGAAAAATTGAAGGCCACCCCAGGCCACCCCACCTCAGGCAGTCAGGGGCATTGTCTGCTTTAAGGGGGCAGAGAGATTCCCAGTCCAAAGTCATCCCTCCATCATCCCTGCTCAGGGCCTGAAACTCTCATCTTTGGCATCTTTCCTAAGTTAAAGACATCCTACCCTCCACAATGTTTGATAAAAGCACAACACTCCTTGGGGAGGAATACCCTGTGACCTCAGTGCCCGCTGATATTTTCACTGGGAGAGTGTACCTGGTTGACACTTTAGTCAGCTGTCCCAAGCGAATAAACCCAACCACAAGCAAATATTTGTCTTGTTCTCTGCTATATCCTCAGAGCTGTACAAATCCCTGGATGTAAAATGTCATATGAATCCGCCTCCAATCCGTACTATACGGGGACAGAATAGTAGCTAGCATGTCATGTTGTTCTAATGAGTTACTAATCGATACATTTTAAATGCTTAGAAGAGTTCCTGGCATATAGTAAGCTCCCAGTAAACATTAACTGCTATTATTATTATTATTATTATCATTATTAATTATCTGAGAAAACACAGTAATGGGAGAGGAGAAAGGTCTATAGAACGGGAACCAAAGGCCCTGGTGGGGTGATGCTGTCTGAAGGGGGGGTCTGGGAGAAACTGGGTGGTAGGTGGAAAAGAGAAAGAGAGCGGAAGCAGCTTCTCCTACCACACAAGTGTGTACAGAACAACCCTGCAGACTCTGCCTATGTTCTGGGCACATGGCACTTACCAAGGCCCACTTGAGGGCCTGGCACTGGATTGTGGCATCCTTTCTCTCCTGCGTTGAGCTAGGAGCATTAGTCTAATGGCTTTGCTGCAGCAAATGAGGTGTGATAAAACTCAGGAGAGTGCAGTGGGAAAGCTTCCATAAATGAGAAAGTGACTTTGTCCTGGAATCTCCGACACTGAACTAGATAAAGAGGGAGCACACGGCACTGGAAATTCGGTGTCCTGGATACCCAACAGGACCCAGGGGATAATACACAGCCTAAAGGGGTGTGCTACCACACAGTTTCCCAATGAGTATTACAGGTGGCTCATGGTGGGGGAAAAGTACCGAAATAGGTTTCTGGGTTATATAGAGTTAAACATATTTCTTTAGGCTAGAATTTCTCAGAGCTTCTAATATGCCTAAATACATATGAATCTCCAGAAGGGTTTCCCAAATGCATTTGATCAGGGAAGGCTATTTTTGACAGAGTATCCAGAGACCAGTGTCCTGCTGGAACCCCCTTAGGTTGTTGACAAATGCTGGACAGAGTGTTTTCTAGGGCGAGTCACCTAGAGTTTCCAGCTCTCCGTTTCCTCATCTGTAAAACAAAGACTCCATCAGTGGTTCTTAGCTGAGAAGCTGGTACAAGCCATGGACCCTCACCCTGTGACAGACACATATGAGCCAGACTTCTCATTTACATGCAATTTCCAGGAATCACAAATCCCTTCTTGACTATAAAATGTTCTAGGATTCTTTCCATCTCTATATGGTGAATGCACCTAAACTGGAAGGATTTTATGGTAGGCATCCATTGGTTTGCCTACCCAGCATCCCTGCCCTTTTTTTTCGGTAACAGCACCGGTTTCCTTTTGTGAAACAACCTCCTTCCTATTCTCAGTCCATAGGTTTTAAGAAAAGTTGACCACCTCCCCCCAGCTTCAGAGTGGGCATGTCACCCAGGCTGACCAGTTAGAATGCCTCATGCCCCTGGCCACATGGAGGGAGCGTGGGTAGCACAGTGTCGAGGAAAGTGTTCTCTAGGACATGTGCTAGAGCCATCAGATAAGGAGGGAAGGAGGGAGCGAGGAAAGTCTTTGCGTTGTGGCCACTAAACCGGCAAAACAGAAGCCTGCAGTCTTGGTGGCCATGCTTGTCTCTGAGAGGAGAAGCAATTCCTGATGACATTAGCTGAATCATCACTGAAGTCCACTTCACCCCTCAAAATACCCAATAAATAGTCTCTTCCGTTTAAACTAACTTGCAACTGAAAGAGTGCTGAATAATTCAGACATCAATCTGGGGATTCCCGGGGCTGCTGTGAGGTTCAATTAAGAGGCTCACAGCATTAATGCTGAGTCCTCACCTGACAGAGAACCGCTGTGGAAGGACATTAATGGGCGAATGTGCATTAGCAGGTACCAGCAGGACCTGCCCATTGACCCATGGGATCTGTGCACCAAGAAGACCCCAGAGACCTCAATAATGTCTTCCACCCACTACCTGATTCCTGAAATGCCACCGTGGAGCATCTGTGGTGTTGGGGGGAGTAGGGGGAGGTGTGGAGGGTATTGCAGAGGCTTTTGAGAATCTAATGTATCTTTGAAAAATGAACGAATCAC
The DNA here is from genome assembly GCA_030848825.1 of Tadarida brasiliensis. Lineage (NCBI taxonomy): Eukaryota > Metazoa > Chordata > Mammalia > Chiroptera > Molossidae > Tadarida > Tadarida brasiliensis. The sequence goes on along the minus strand of CM061266.1, from coordinate 61,604,129 downwards.
ATTTAAGTCTTTTATCCATTTTGAGTTTATTCTTGTGTGTGGTGTAAATTGATGGTCTAGTTTCATTTTTTTGCATGTAGCTGTCCAATTTTCCCAACACCATTTATTAAAGAGGCTATCTTTACTCCATTGTATGCTCTTGCCACCTTTGTCAAATATTAATTGAGCATAATGTCTTGGGTCAATTTCCGGATTCTCTGTTCTGTTCCACTGGTCTATATGCCTGTTCTTGTGCCAGTACCAGGCTGTTTTGATTACAGTGGCTTTGTAGTATAAGCTGATATCCGGTATTGTGATCCCACCTACTTTGTCCTTCTTTTTCAAGATTGCTGTGGCTATTCGGGGTCTTTTTTGGTTCCATATGAACTTTTGAAATATTTGTTCTAGTTCTGTGAAATATGTCACTGGTATTTTGATGGGGATTGCGCAGCCACTGTGGAAAACACTATGGTGTTACCTCAAAAAATTAAAAATTGAATTGCCATTTGGCCCAGTGATCCCACTTCTAGGAATATACCCTAAGAAGCCTGAAACACCAATCAGAAAAAATACATGTACCCCCATGTTCATAGCAGCACTATTTACAATAGCTAAGATCTGGAAACAGCCCAAGTGTCCATCAGTGGATGAATGGATAAAAAAGCGGTGGTACATATACACAATGGAGTACTATGCAGCTGTAAGAAAGAAAGATCTCTTATCCTTTGAGACGACGTGGAGGGACCTCGAGAGTATTATCCTAAGCGAAACAAGCCAAGCAGAGAAAGACAAATATCACATGATCTCACTTATTTGTGGAATATAATGAACATAACAGTCTGAGGAACAGGGTAGACCCAGAGATGTGGAAGTAGGGTATAAACTGACATGCCTCAGAAGAGGGGGTGGGGGGGGAAGAGATAAACCACAGAACTTATGCACATGTATGCATAAGTGATGGACATGGACAACAAAGCTGGGGACAGGGTGGGGGGATGGGGAGGAGGGTGTCAATGGGGAAAAAAGGAGAAACATCTGTAACAAAAATAAATTAATAAAATACGATTCTTAATTAAAAAAAAAAAAAGAAAAATGAACGAAAATGTTTGCCTGCACTTTCAGGAGTTAACACACTCCCTGAAGCCCTGAACTGATTCTTTCTTCAAGAGGTCTCAGGACCCCATGGCCTCACGTTAGGCAGAGAGGATTGGCTGGACTTGTTTCAGGAAAGATCCCAGTTTCTCAAAGGACTGGGAGTAGGAAGGAAGGAGAAAGGGAGCTCTCCACCGGCACAAGAAGGGAAAGGAGAGTGGCACCATAATCCACAAAGGCGCTGGCATTCAAACAAGCAGCGTGAGTTGGTCTCACTACCTCCCACCTGCCCTGGGAGGAGTTTCCAAGGCACAGGAATGGGCTGGAACAGCGAAAGCCCCTCCTCACTCAGGTTTGGAATTAACCTGTGGCCTAGGGTTTGGATTCCTGTTAAAAGTAATCCCGGAGAGAGAACACTTTAAACTCTTACTCGTCACACCTATCCCAGGTAACAGGTTGTAAGAAGGAGCATCAAGTGCGTCAGTAAAATAGAAGGGCAGTTGGACACACGTCCTCTGCAGTCTGGCTTGGTCTAGGCCTGCGTGGCAGAGCCCTAACTTCTTTAAAAAATAAAAATAAAAAACAGTTGACCCGAACCTTTTTTGCTAAATAAGTGTTTTAAATGACTTTGTTCTTGCCAACTGTGGGAGGATTTGTAAAAATAAAAAATGAAAATAATAGCCAAGGCCTCATAACCAAGGAACTGCCGAGCTTACGGATGGCCTTAAATGTAATAGCAAAGTTAGTGGCCGATGGTTTGACATGTCCTCACTCATTTTTCTTCACATCGTTACAATTTTTCATCCAAACTGGCCTCCCCACCTGAACCTTAACTGTTCATTCCCAGCCCTCGCCCCCACCCCCAGCAGGGCTGTGCTAAGGTGCTGCCCAGGCTTCAGGAGGCCCCCACACCGCCGAGGCAAAGGCAGGGACCGAGGGGGACAGGTACAGCTCGGCTCCTGGCCACAATCGTTCCACCCAACCAACGTCTCAGATGTTTTCTGCCCTCAAAGATGTGAGATCTACGGTCCCATGTTAGGAGAGCTCAGATGAATCTCTGCAAAAAACATATTCTACAAGCCAAAGCCTTTTGCTAAGAATAAAGGCTTGTGCCTATTTCAGTCTCAAACTGAGAGCAGATAACCATTTATTTGCCTAACTCCTCCACAGCTTGGAAAGTGCTTTTCTTTGCTCTCCTGCCTGTTTGTTTGTTATACTTGGGACCCCAGAGGAGAGCCCACACGTCAGATCTGCTCCATAGCAACTGCACCCCCTCTTATCTCAATAGGGGCCCCGTTACCATCCCCGCATGCGCGATGCCGGCGGAAACTGGAGCTGGGTCCTCAAGTTGACTCCGAGGTGTTAGTGCTGGCACATGTGACCATTTTAAAACGTGCCTCCATAAATCCCAGGAAAATAAGAACTTGTTTCTTATATCAAACAACATATCTACGTCTCAAAAGCAAATAACTATACAAAGCTGTCCACTTTCACTTCGTTTGGAAAGACTTGTTCTGTACCAACATCACTCCGCTTGATATATTCCAATAAGCAAGCTCATGAAAACCTGATGAATACCTTGGGCAAAGCCCTCACACCATCAGCTCATATTGTATGTGAACACATGGCAAGAGTCTGGAAACCAGGATCTGGGTTTTTTGAATGACCACACACGGGCACAGCCTTGGGCACTGAGTGTGGACTTCACCACAGCCCCCTAAGGAAGATTAGAGAGTGTGCGAAGTTTGCACTGGGTGTCTCCTCCTCTGTTGTAGCCCCCTCCCCCACTTCGTAGAATCCTCTAGAAGCTTGTCTTTGTTTTCCGTCCCCATCCAAGGGCTTTGTGCCCTGAACTGCCTACCCGGGATGGCAGTTTGAAGACAGTGTTACAAGAACAAGCTTAGCCTGTTAAAAACAGTTTCATGCCGTGAAGATGTCAGGCACCATCTGCCAGGATGCTTTTGCCTCCCCCTAGCAACTGCTCCCACATCCACGTCTCTGGTTACTTTGCCTGCTTCCCTAGTTACCAGTGCCCCAGTCTCCAGCACACCTCTGACACCACCCCCGTGTGTCTGCAGCTTCCCCCGGGAACTAGAACCACATGGAGGTGGGGCCCAGGCGTTCTGCCTCTCGGATTGCAAATGAACTCTCAGCACCAACTCTGGTTCCAACCCTGCCAAGCCCACCGTGTGTTAGCCCAAACCCCCAGTTCCAACATTTTCATTCAGTGTTAGACAATCTGGTCAGTTAACCCAGTAGACCTCAATGCTGCACGCACATCTGAATCCTCTGGAAGCCTTTAAAAATTATTAACCCCCAGGCACCAGTCCCAGAGATTCTGATTCTGTTGCTCTGGGGTAGATGAGCATTTTTTTTAAGTTCTGCCGGTAGTTCTTATGATCGACTAGGGTTGTGATTTAACCCAAAAAATTCACAGTGCTGAGCACCCTTCCACGTGTAAAAAATAATTGCTTAATGATGACCATTTGGACAGACAAATACAAAGAGGATTCCTTAGTTGGTTTTAAACAAGTAATTCCTCCAGGTTTTCAAATTTGCCTGGCATTCAGTAAAATCTATTTTATAATGATATTTTATAAACACCAACCCAATTTTCTGTTCTCCATGGAACTGCATTACCCACTAAACGTAGACTTTGTCTGTGAGACTCCTTGGACGACTGCCATGCACCTTTGGGAACTATACCTCTTCCACGCCTGGGAAGTGCTATGTAAAACCCTGAAATAGTCAGTTATATAAAAAGCATGCCATTAGAATTTTTTCAATTAAATCTTCATAGTTTTTCCCCTAGTTCTTTAATTCCTTGGTATTCGAGGTGAGGTCCCTGGGTTAACAGCATATTAGAAAGGCAGAGTCCAGGGCCCCACCCCCGACCCACTGAATCAGAAACTGTGTTTTAACTGGACCCTCAGGAGAACCTGCAGCTACATTCAAGTTTGAGAAGCACCACCCCCTAGACTGCTTTTATCAGTCTTGGTGTTAGAATAACTTCTTTCAAGGCTCTCCCTTTGTGGTCTTAACCCTCCAGGAATACTCTGCTTCCACCAAATTGGAACACCTCAGCTGCCAGGCCTTTGCTCTTTCAACCCCCTCCCCCACCATCTGCAAAGCCTTTTCCTCCCCTTTCTGCCTAAAAGCAGCATTTCCATTTCCCAAAGTCCCAGCTGAGCCTCCCCTCTTGAAAACCTTTGCAGATCTCCCAGCCCTAATTGTATAGCATTTGTCTGGCTATATTCATTGAAAACAATAACATTCATCCACCATTCTCGTTTTATTATTTTACCATTATTTCACCCTTAACTTTCCAAGTACTTCTGCCTTGCCTCCCATCACTTACATGCCTTTGTACCTGCCACGGGGCTTTGCACATAATAAATACAAAAAATATTTGGTGTTTGGTTTTGACTTAGATCTCTGATGGCAAACTATATAATACGGAAAACCTATAAATCTGAGTCTAGAAACTAGTACACATTTTATACCATTTAAGCTTTACTGGTCTTAAAATTTCCAACATGCTGAACACAAGAGTTGCAAAATAACATGCTGTATAAACAAATACTGAACTATATTAAATAACTAGAGAAAACAGATATCAAAAATGAAAGCAAGACAGCATTAATATCAGATATCAACTAAGAAGTAAGTAGAAACATTTCATATCACTGTTATTCAAGAAAACTAATCAAATAAAATCCGGTAGCTGTTGATCAAAATGTGTTGGCAGCCAACTCCAGGCCTATGATGTGCACATGAAATCATATAAGGTTCCTGCATATAGGGTTTCTACCAGGGGATGGGCAGTCCCAAAGCTTAATACATTCCACTTCTGCATGGAATGACATCATACATTGCAGGAGGAAAATTCAGGGGTGGTTTTTCTATCCTTCATAAAGTCCATAAATATTATTGAGAATTAACAGTGTGTCCTGTAGCAGGCCCCAGAAACAGAAAGACAGCTAAGACATGTCTTCACTGATAAATTATTCCCATTCATAGGGGGGGAGACATAAACAGATCATTTTAATACAATGTGGAGCATATAGCACTAGGGTATACACACAGAAAGCATTATTGGAACACAGAAAGGGCTGCCTAACTTAACCTGAAGTAATCAAGGAGGCCTTTTTGGAGGTGGTGATGCCTGAACTGAGCCTTAGTGTTAGCAAAGGAATTAGCCAAGTGAAAGATGAAGATTGATATTCCAGGCAAGGGGAAGCATGTAAGAAGGAAGAGGTCACTGATATCAGGGTATGTGGAAGAAGTTTAGATAGTTCTGCAGGGTAAGAGGCAGGAAATGATGTTTATTCCACAGAGGTAATGACCTCTTGCTAGTTGATAAAGGTCCAAAGTACCTTGGACTTTATCTTAAAGGCAAATGGAGAAGGTCTAGGCATGAAAGACTTCCTGCAGTTTTCAAGATCTTACATGCAAAGTAAAAACAGCTTAGAGTCTACATGAACCACAAATACATTAAATACCATAGAATCTTCATCGACATGGCTACTTAGATACTGGTTCAAACATTTCATGGATCATCTCTATAGATTGATTCTGGAGAAAACAATCTCTGAGATAAATCCTTTCCAGCCAAGAATCTATTTTCTGATTCCAAATGGTCAAGAAACTGATGGACCTGTGACATGTATCTGTCCTTGTGAAGGCACTAATTCAGACCACACCACATGACAAATGCCACAATGTTATCAAGATATGGTAATGAGATGAAAATAGCATTAACAGTGCCATCGAAGTAAAGGCCAGTGGAGAACAGGAGTTTGCTTCTTCTCACTCCCAGCTAACTTCACTTTCCAGCAAACTAGATCTTTCTCCAATTATAGCTCATGTCAGACAAATAGGTATGCTTATTACTTCTTTATTCTTAGTATTTTAGTTTAAAATATTAAATAGTCGTGTGTTGCTTTTTTTTCATTTGCAACGGACCAGTTCTGTTACCTGTTTTATACTTACACACACACATACACTTACAGATTTTTATTCAATTTTGATAGGTGAGAGGCTGGTTGATTTGAATGTTGACATTTTGTGAAATTTTACCTCAATATAAAAAGTAAATTGTTGCCCTGGCCGGTGTGACTCAGTTGGTTGGAGCATCGCCGGCGAACTGAAGGGCCATGTGTTCAATTCCCGGTCAGGGCACATACCCAGGTTGTGGGTTTGATCCCTGGTTGGGGTGTGTGTGTGAGGCAACCAATCGATGTTTCTCTCTCGTGCATTTTTTCTCACTCAATTTCTCTTCCTTTCTCTCACTCAAATCAATTTTAAAACATTTTTAAGTAAATTGTTTACTCTAGATGTTCAAAACCATTAACACAAGGGGGGAAAAACCACCACCAGGAAGTAATTCAGTTTGGCTCAGGCAGGTTTTATACCCAAGGTTAATATAAGCTAGAATTATTTAACTGCCCGCCTTTTAAATATGTCCTGCCTCCAACCTGAACCGTGCACACTGAGTTCCTTAATGGCTCCTAATCTGTGCCAGACCCTTCAAGGCGGGTGGAACTAGATGACTGCAGCCCTCTCCTGCCAGCCTGGCCCTGCGTGGATGCAGCCTCCGCCTTCCCATCTCCCCTGTGCAGAAACTGTGTTCCTAGCTGTGACAGTACTTGTTGCAGACGGGACATGTGCCCACACGGACATTCTTTTTAGTCTTTTCAGGACCATCGAATTAAGTAATCACTAGGAAAAGTAACAATGTGATAAAGCTTAAAATAATGTTAAAGAAGTAAGTTTGCTACCTAAAGAAAATAAGAATAAAAAAAGCAAGTAGAGCAGCGGTGACGTGAATGGGCCCAGGGGCCAGACTGCAAGGTCTGGCTGGTGATTTCCCCACCTGCTAGCTAGGTGACTTTGGATGGGTCCTTTAATGATTCAGAGGTCCCAGTTACCCAATGGGCAAAATGGGAATAATAATCCTAGTTCCTATCTCATAATGTTGCGACAAGATTTTAAAAAGTAATTTATATACAGCATTAAATCAGAGTTTGGCACATCGGAGGGTGTACGTGTTAGCTGTTACTAGTATTATCATAATCATGATTACAAGGCACCATAATTCATAAATCTCATTAATTCTCAGAAAGCAGTTTCACGGAATATCACAGGATATTGCATATGTACACCCACCCCCTCCTTTTCCAGCACTTCTTGGAGTATTTGAAACACAAGAGGATAAAAAAACTCTTCTCAAGAGATTGTATTACAAAGATTAGTTAGCAGAAAGTACGATGTGGCAGACACTGTTGGTTGAATGACCCCACCCCATGCCAGCCTCTTCCCTAGGTCCTCTCCCAGCTTGGAATGTCCACATGACACAGTGTAACAGGAAAAAGCTTCTTCCTTCTTCCTGCTGAAATGGTGTCTGGGCTGCAAGAGGCTTCCCTGGTCAATGAAGGAAACTTCATAAGAATCAGAGACATCAGTACTAACATTGCTAAGCCCCTGAACCAGGGCCAGAAACAACCTGCCCACAGATTTTCCATCATCTATGAAAATAAACCCCTTTACAAATAAGACATCATATCCAGGTCTTCTGATACACGCAGCCAAAAGCATTCCTGACTCATCCATTTACAGATTCTCTACATTGTCCTTGATACTAACCGAGAGGTATCAGTCTACAGCACTCGTATTCACCCATTGCCACTGATGTTTTCTTTCTTTCCCTAGGAAACAAGGAGTCCTTGGCATGTGTGCTCCTGTGCACTCAGCCTTCCACCTCTCCCAGTATGCGCCGAATCCTGAACATAACCAGGGGTCCTTCCTTCCAGACCTTCCCGTCCATCTTCTTGCTCTCGGGTGCTGGTTCCACTTCAAGCTGCTTATGCTGCAGTCTTTTTATTCCTTGCCTTCCAGAAAGCCGCATTCTGGGTGACCACTGGACGTGGTACTGGTGCCACTCATTACCCTCGACACAAACTTCCCAATTTCTCTTCAGCGTCGCCCATGGCTTGTCTCTCCCCGCTGTCAGTGGTATTATCTTGACCAGTGTTTCCAGCCCCCGGAGATTTTCCAAAGGCCTTTCTGCCCATCAGTCCTCAGCCCCTTTCTGCTCTCTGTGGAAGTCTAGTTACATCTGTGCATACAACAAAACTGGTAAAAGTTACATAGTGTATGAATAGGGTTACCAAGGGGTGTACACAAGTGTCATTTTGTGTTCTTTTTAGACCATCATAATTCACTGAAATAAATACATTTAAACTATTTTTAAATTGTCTCTATAGGTAAGATAGTGTTTCCTTCAGATATAAAATTATTCAGCCAGTTCAACAAAAAAGAAAAAAAAACTGGAACTTCAACTAGGTGATTAATAATTTTTTCTTTATAAAATTAGTTCATATCCTGGAAACTGGGGTTTGTCTGTTTAATATCATATGAAAAATTATAGTCGTCTTGGCTAAGCAATCGTGTCAGTGAATAGCTTCTACAGAAGACTGGGGAAAAAAGAGAAACTATATTCTTGCTGCCAGCAGAAAGATAAATTTTGCTGGCCTTTGAAAGCTGGGGGATTAACTAGCATTGGGGCGGAGATGTTTTGAAAGATACAGAACCTGTCACATTTTCTGCTTCGTGAACTCAACATACAAACAGGGAAGGCTGTTATGGGTGTGTTGTTGTAGTCGTCTGCTAACAGATGAGGCTTTTGAGTTTGTGAACGGAAGGAGCAGCAGACACCATTCTGTGTTTAATAAGCCATATACCCTCCAGTACTGAGATTACCCCTGACAGGGAGTTAAAATTTAGAAGAAAAAGAAAAGTTCTTCCAAGTCACAGAAATATAATATAAGACCCTATGATTATAAAGAAATCACATGGATTGGGAAGGAGGCAGTTGTAAGAGATGTTACTTCCTTTAAAAATCTCTATAATTTACAAACGGGAGGGGGCTGAATTAATAAAGTATTAAAATCATCCAAGTTACTATTTTAGGATTTAGGCCACAGGGGACACAAAACAATATTTTTGTTTTCTAGCGAACCATGTACAGGTGAATTGAGGTGAATCAGAAACTCTTCCCAGATAAGAAAAACTTAAAATCATCACAGTAATAAAGATAAAAGTCATTTTCAGGCACTAGCCTAATAATATGTCAAGAACAGAGCCATCACATACATAATTCAAGCATAATGTGATCCTCAAGACGCATGTTCTGAACTAAAGAGGCAGACAGCCTGGGTGGAGACATGGCTCTGCTGTGTTACTCTGTGCAAGCAAGACAACATCTCTGGGCTTCAATGTGTGTGTGTGTGTGTGTGTGTGTGTGTGTGTGTGTGTAAATAAAATTTGTGAGGTTGTTAAAATAAGTGAAGTAAGTTGATATTTGTACTGTGTTTGGAACAGTTCCAGACACATAATAAGCAATATATAAGTATAAATAAAAAATAATCATAGCTGAGTAGCTTACTAGATGGGATCAGTTTAAACTAATCAGTCAGTGGAAGGAACCATAGAAGCCTCCAAACTTCTTACCTCATACAAGAATCCTCTTTAGAAAAACAAAACAAAAAAACCAACAACCTTGATACACTGTGAGGAAGAGGAAACTGCCTGCCTATAATTCCCACCTTGAATTCTAAAGCTGAAATAATAACAAATAAATCCAACTCGGCTCCCATATGACAACCATCACTCTTTCTCAGGAACCATCACTGCCTTCTCTTCTTCAAGCCAAGCCTCCTCTATGTCTTTACCCTTTATGACCTTGATGGTGCCCCAGCTTCTTCACTACCCCAACACTCGCCTCTATAGGCACTCCCTGAGTATGTCCGGTCCCCAACGAAGTGGGACAGGAAGCACCCAGATGTGGTCTGTGTGGCGTATTTGATGCTCTCATTCTGGACCTTGATTTCTGTTAACTGAAGCTCAGACTGCATTCCCGTTTGGGGGCACCTGTGTCATCTATTGCCTCATATGTAGCTTTCAGTTAATAAAACTAGCCTCTTGGTTTGCTGAAAAGCCAGAGTGCTCAGCTCCATCCTTACATGGACATTTTAAAAAATTTTTTTATCTTTATTGATTTTAGAGAGAGAGGAAGGGAGAGAGAGAGAGAGATAAAAACGCCAATGAGAGAGAAACATGGATTGGCCGCCTCCTGCATGCCCCTCAATGGGGACCTGACCCACAACCTGGGCATGTGCCCTGACCGGGAATCGAACCGGTGACCTCCTGGTGCATGGGTCGACACTCAACCATTGAGCCACACCGGCCAGGCTTCGCATTGACATTTTTAAGTCTAAACTCAAAATGTATATGTATTCCTATTAATAAGTCTCACTTGTTTATTCATCAGGATAAATGTGTGCGCAAATGGAATATTAGTACACTAAATTAGATTCTAAATGCCCTTGAGGAAATTGGGATTTTTTACAAAAACCTTATGATGAAAATTTGGTAAAGCAAATAACCATCTTTCAATTGATTTTTTTATGTAACTATCTATTAACGTATTATAGTTGCCTAAAGCAGGATACAAATATATTAAGCTTTGGATTATAACATATTATGTTATTACAGCGGATCTGCCTTCCTGTACTTTGATTAGGATAATATCAAAATTAGTTTATTTTCCCTGAATGTACCGAAACCAGAATATTAGCATGGCAATGAGAGAGCCAGGAGGCCACAGACCCCACAATCTATGCCCTGGTCTAAAATGTCCTTAAAGTGTACAGACCTCACATGGCAAACAACGAGTTTATTCTTTGGTTTAAAAGTCTCCTCCCATTCCTTTTATATGAATACAATAATATTTTTTTTCTTTCTTTATTGATATTAAAGAGAGAGGAAGGGAGAGGAAGAGAGAGATAGAAACATCGATGAGAGAGAACATTGACTGGCCGCCTCCTGCATGCCCCCCACTGGGGACCAGGCCCACAACCTTGGCCTGTGCCCTGACCGGGAATCAAACCAGCGACCTCTTGGTGCATGGGTTGACGCTCAACCACTGAGCCACACCAGCTGGGCTGAATATAATAATATTATTGAAAAAAATTATAATTTACCCTTTCCTATTTATTCAGTTTTCGTTTGATTCCATGATTGGGCCACTCACTTCCAGGGCTATCAGGTGAGGCCCATTCTACAGGCTGACCACAATTTACTCCTCTTCACTCTGATGACATTCCACCACTCACCTAGAGTTTCACCAGCCCCACCTGCCTGTACTCTTAGCTCCACCCATTTCTCCAAACCACTCCTGAAAAAGGAGGCAGTGGATAAATGCTCAAATCAATCCTGTGGCAAGACAACCAATATCTAGTGTGCCTGGGTAAACTCTGGGAACCAGAGCTGAGCTGTCCCTTCTCTGACCCTAACCCTACCCTACCACTGAGCATAGTATGTGTGGCCTCCTAATTCAATTTCTGACTGTGTTCCTGTTTCCTTACTGGGGGTGGAGCTCTGTCCTAAGCCCAGACAATTCACTGAGGCCTAAACAACTTTCCCAGCCCATCTCCAGATACCTGTTATTCAGTTGTTACCTAGGATTCTGCCATAAACCAGCAAGATCTCCAAGCATCCTGCCACCACTCATTACACTTTCCATATCATCACTGCTACCCAGGGATGTCCCAACACATTGGAGACTGGGCTCAAAGTTACCCTGGGTCTTTCAACATCACAACTGGAACTGCTGATACTAAAAAGGAACTTGAGTGGACTTCCAGTCAGGATGGCGGCCTAGGTGGACGCGGAATCGCGTCCTCCCACAGCCACATCAGAGTTGCAACTAAATCACAGAGTGATTATCACTTAAAGACCGCATGGGGTCGGGCTGAATGGAAGCCCTGCAACTGCGAAATTGAAGGGGCAGCAGAGGGGAGACGGCATGCTGCCCTCCAGGACCCTCCTTGTCGCCTGGAAGGAGGCGGGATCCTGCAGCCGGGGGCGCCTGCGGAGGCTGGGCGACCCCCTCACCACGGAGGAACCCAGGCAGAGCGAGGGAGCCGAGTGACCCCCACACCAATGGAGGAACCCAGGCGGAGCAGCGAGGGAGCTGAGCGACCCCCACACCAACAGAGGAAGCCGGCAACACACAGGAGAACTGAGCAAACTGAACAACGAAATTGACCCAGAGACATGGAGGTGGAGTACGGGATGACGGGCCTCAGAGGAGGGGGGGAGGTGGAGGAAAGAGATAAATCACAGAGCCTATGTGCATGGGTGCATAACCAATGGACATGGACAACAGGGATGGGGACGAGGAGAAGGGGAGGGGGAGGAGGGTGTCAATGAGGGAAAAAAAGGAAAAACATCTATAACAAAAACAAATTAATAATAAAATAAATTATTAATAAATAAATAAATAAATAAATAAAAAGGAACTTGAAGAAGAAATATGCAAACCCAAGTATAAAAAAGCCTCACTTTTCTTTCCTAAGGCATAAAAGGAGTCTCAAGTAAATGAAGTTGGGTGCCATGTTTCTGAGAATGGCCAGGAGTCAAGGCCAACAAATACTGAGACTCCAGATGAACCCATTTAACTTTCAGTGGCACCTATCTGCTTATGGGGAGATTTTCTCATCAGCAAGACTCAGCTGTGGAAGACTAGAGTTGAATTCATCCAGGCCTGGGATTTTGCTAAGCAGATGTGAAAGAAAGACATACGGACAAAAGAGCTGATACTGTCCAAGAGAGGCTACAGGATCGAAGAGGGCTGGGAAATGAATACAAAGAATGGGTGACAGAGAAAGAAGCGTGTGGAGAGCCTAATGACGTTGAGCATTTTTTCATATGTCTCTTGGCCATTTGTATGTCCTGTTTGGAGAGGTGTCTATTTAGGTCCTCTGCCCATTTTTTAATTGGGTTATTTGTCTTCCTTTTGTTGAGTTGTATGAGCACTCTCTATATTTTGGAAATTAACGCCTTATCTGATGCATCATTGGCGATTATGGTCTCCCATATACTGGGATCCCTTTCCGTTTTGATGGTTGTTTCTTTTGCTGTGCAGAAGCTTTTTAGTTTGATGTAGTCTCATGTGTTCATTTTTTCCTTTGTTTCTCTTGCCTTAGGTATTGTATCGTTGAAAATTCTGCTGCGTATGATGTCTGAAATTTTGTTGCCTTCATTTTCTTCTAGAATTTTTGTGGATTCATGAGTCACATTTAAGTATTTTATCCATTTTGAGTTTATTCTCGTGTATGGTGTAAGTTGGTGGTCTAGCTTCATTTTTTTGCAAGTAGCTGTCCAATTTTCCCAACACCATTTATTGAAGAGACTGTCTTGACTCCACTGTATGCTCTTGCCACCTTTGTCAAATATTAATTGAGCATATTGTCTTGGTTCAATTTCTGGTTTTTCTATTTTGTTCCATTGATCTATCTGCCTGTTCTTGTGCCAGGACCAGGCTGTTTTGATTACAGTGACTTTGTAGTATAGCCTGAAATCTGGTAATGTGATCCCTCCTACTTTGTTCTTCTTTTTCAAGATTGCTGTAGCTAGTCGGGGTCTTTTTTGGTTCCATATAAACTTTTGGAGTGTTTGTTCTAGTACTGTGAAAAATGTTGTTGATATTTTGATGGGGATTGCATTGAATCTATAGATTGCTTTGGGTAGTAAGAACATTTTAATGATGTTAATTCTTCCAATCCATGAGCAAGGTATGTGCTTCCACTTTTTAATATCTTCCTCTATTTCTTTTTTCAATGACCTGTAGTTTTCTGTGAAGAGATCCTTTACTTCTTTGGTTAAGTTTATCCCTATGTATCTTAATTTTTTTGCTGCAATGGTAAATGGGATTGTTTTTTTAGTTTCTCTTTCTGTGATTTCATCATTGGTGTATAAGAATGCCATTGATTTCTTGACATTAATTTTGTATCCTGCTACTTTGCCAAATTCATTTATTAAGTCTAGTAGATTTTTGATGGAGTCTTTAGGGTTTGCTATGTACAATATCATGTCATCTTCAAATAATGACAGTTTCACTTCCTCCTTTCCAATTTGGATCCCCTTTATTTTTTTCTTCATGTCTAATTGCTGTGGCTAAGACTTCCAGTACTATGTTAAATAAGAGTGGCAAAAGTGGGCATCCCTGTCTTGTTCCCGTTCTTAAAGGGAATGCTTTTAGTTTTTGGCCATTGAGAATGATGTTGGCTGTAGGTTTTTAACATATGGCCTTTATTATATTGAGGTATGGTCCCTCTATTCCCACATTGCTGAGCATTTTTATCAGAAATGGGTGCTGGATTTTGTCGAATGCTTTTTCAGCATCTATTGATATGATCATATGGTTTTTATCTTTCATTTTGTTTATGTGGTGTATCACATTTATTGCTTTGTGAATATTGTACCATCCTTGCATGCCTGGGATGAAACCCACTTGGTCATGATGAATAATTTTTTTGATGTATTGTTGGATCCTATTTGCTAATATTTTGTTAAGGATTTTGGCATCTGTGTTCATTAGGGATATTGGCCTGTAGTTTTCTTTCTTTGTAGTGTCTTTATCTGGTTTGGGAATTAGGATTATGCTGGCCTCATAAAATGAGTTTGGAAGTGTTCCGTCTTCTTGGATTTTTTGGAATAGTTTGAGGAGAATGGGCATTAGATCTTCCTTGAATGTTCTGTAAAACTCCCCCATGAAGCCATCTGGGCCTGGGCTTTTGTTTGCTGGGAGTTTCTTAATTACATCTTCAATTTCCTTTGTTGTTATTGGTCTGTTCAAGTTTTCTATCTTTTCCTGGTTCAGTTTTGGGAGGCTGTGTGTTTCCAGAAATTTGTCCATTTCTCCTAGGTTGTCCAATTTGTTGGCATATAATTGTTCATAGTATGTTTCGATAATCCTTTGAATATCTGTGGTGTTAGTTGTTACTTCTCCTCTTTCATTTCTGATTTTGTTTATTTGGTTCCTCTCTTTTTGTTTCTTGGTGAGTCTGACTAAAGGTCCATTGATCTTGTTTATCTTTTCAAAGAACGAGCTTTTTCTTTCATTGATCTTTTGAATTGTTTTTTCAGTCTGTATGTCATTTATTTCTGCTCTGTCCTTTACTATTTCCTTCCTCCTACTAGCTCTGGGTTTTTCTTTTTGTTTATTTTCTAGTTCTTTAAGTTGTAGGGTTAGAAAGTCAATTAGGATTTTTTCTTGTTTCTTGAGGTAGGCCTGTAGTCTATGAACTTCCCTCTCAGGACTGCTTTCGCTGTGTCCTACAGATTTTGTGTTGTTGTGTGTTCGTTTTCATTGGTTTCCAGGAAATTTTTCATTTCTTCCTTGATCTCATTAGTAACCCATTCATTGTTTAATAGCATGCTATTTAGCCTCCAAGTGTTTGAATGTTTTTGTGTGTTTTTACTGTAATTGAGTTCTAGTTTCATGCCACTGTGATCTGAGAAGATGCTTGATATGATTTCAATCTTCTTGAATTTGTAGAGACTTGCTTTGTGTCTTAACATGTGGTCTATCTTTGAGAATGACCCATGTGCACTTGAGAAGAATGTATATTCTGCAGCTTTGGGGTGAAATATTCTGTAAATATCAATGAAGTACAACTGATCTAGTTTGTCTTGTAAGGACTCTATGTCCTTGTTAATTTTTTGTCTAGAAGATCTATCCAGTGGTGTCAATGGCATGTTAAAGTCACCCACTATGATCGTATTGCTATTGATCTCTCCCTTGAAGTCCTCCAGAAGTTTTTAAATATATTTAGGTGCTCCCATATTTGGTGTGTATATGTTTACCAGGGTTATATCCTCTTGTTGGATTGATCCTTTTAATATTATGTAGTGACCTTCTCTGTCTCTTATTATGGCCCTTGTTTTGAAGTCTATCTTGTCAGATATGAGTATTGCTACACCAGCTTTTTTGTTATTTCCATTTGCTTGGAAAATTTTTTTCCATCCCTTCACTTTCATCCTGTGTGAGTCTTTTGTTGTGAGGTGGGTCTCTTGTAGACAGCATATATATGGGTCATGTTTTCTTATCCAATCAGCTACCCTATGTCTTTTGATTGGAGCTTTTAAGCCATTTACATTTAAGGTAATTATTGATAGATAGTCATTAGTTGCCATTTTAATTTTATGCCTGTGTTCCTCTCTCTCTCTCTCTCTCTGTTTCTTCTTCTTCTTACAATAATCCCCTCAGCATTTCTTGCAGTGCTGGTTTGGTGGTGGTAAATTCCTTTAGCTTTTTTTTTTATCCATGAAGCTCTTTATTTCTCCTTCAATTTTGAATGATAGCCTTGCTGGATAGAGTAGTCTTGGATTCAGATCCTTGCCTTGCATTATTTTGTACACTTCATGCCACTCCTTTCTGGTCTGCATCGTTTCTATTGAGAAATCAGCTGACAGTCTAATGGGAACTCCTTTGTAGGTAACTTTCTGTCTCTCTCTTGCTTCCTTTAAGATTCTTTCTTTGACTTTAATGTTTGCCATTTTTATTATGATGTGTCTATCTGTGGGTCTTCTGGGGTTCATCTTACTTGGGACTCTCTGTGTTTCCTGGACTTGTGTGACTTTTTTCTTCACCAGTTTAGGGAAGTTTTCTGTCATTATTTCTTCAAACAAGTTCTCTATTCCTTTCTCTGATTCTTCTCCTTCCGGTATCCCTATAATGTGAATGTTTTTACATTTTGTATTGTCCCACAGCTCCCTTAAACTTTCCTCTTGCTTTTTAAATTTTTTGCCATTTGCTGCTCTATTTGGGTGTTTTTCTCTACCTTGTCTTCTAAGTCACTGATTCGGTCTTCAGCTTCTTCTCATCGACTATTGAACCCTTCTAAGGTATTTTTCATAACAGCTATGTCATTATTTCCTCTTGATTTTTATGCATAGCTTCTACCTCTTTTTTTAGGCTGAAGTAGTTCCCAGTGAGCTCTTCATAATTCTTAAGTTTCTTGTAGTTCTCACCAAATTGTTTGAGCACCCTTAAAATCATTGCTTTGAATTCTTTATTTGACAAGTTGCTGTCTTCCATTTCCTGTAGTTCCTTTTCTGGTGATTCCTCTTTTTCTTTCCTTTGGGTGTTGTTTCTTTGTCTCCCCATTTTAGCCGTCTGGTAGCTCTAGACTCAGTGAGGGATGTTTGGATGTGTAAGCAGCTCACTGTATATCAAATAAGGCTACTGAGTCCTTTATTGGTTTTAGAGAGAGAGGAAATGAAAAGGAGAGGGAGACAGAAACATCAATGAGAGAGAACTTCAATTGGCCACCTCCTGCATGCCCCCCCACTGGGGATCAGGCCCATGACCTGGACATGTGTCCTGACCCGTAATCGAACCAGCAACCTCTTGGTGCATGGGTCGATGCTCAACCACTGAGCCATACTCGTCGGACCTCATACACTAAGTTTATAAAACCTGGAAATAGACTATTTATTAGGTTGGGGGAAAAAGAGACTGAGCAAACTATGACTGGCTCATAGGCATTTAATTTCTTCTACAAAGTAAAATTCTACTCATCTTGCTCATTCATATTTCAGACCTCCTAACATTCTAAAGTTTGATGCCATCTGTAACACCCAAGAATATAAGAGAAAGGTAGCTATGGTAACCCACTGCCTCTGCCAAGGTCAGAACACTGTCACCACCAATTATCTTACCATTGAGAGCAAGGATCTTTATCACACTCCTGGTAGAACCAGGATTCCTGGCAGAAAATACACTTTTTTAAAAAATATTTATCTTTCTATGCAGGTCCCTCTGTTAAACTTATGGTTGGGGCTTATTATTCTTTTTAACTTGAAAAAGAATTTTTATTCACCCGGCTTTCACATTTTTTACATAGAGATGGGGCCCTTTAATTGAAATGACAAAAACTATTAAAATTAATAATAATTTAATTGTTGAGAGCTCATAAACCTTAACAGGTGAGTCACCTTTTGATACTGAGGTTTGAAATGAGTTTCAGTTTTTAAATTGCAACTAATAAATTATGCAAAATAACGGGGATAAAAAAGAATAAATGCACACAAAGAACTTTTTGTTTTATTCTTCTGACTCCCAAAGGAACAGAGATATTACCTACCAATCAATTTATTTCTGGGTAACATGTAAGTATGCCAATATTTTCCTCACATTGAAATTTTAAGGGGAGAATGGGTACTATTCTATTAGCTTCAAAAATTGAGAGAAAAAAATGGGGCAAAAAAATTAAAAAGACCAAGTGGAGATATATATATGTATATTGCAGAACAAAATGGACTAAAGAAAGAGTTGATGTGTGTGTGCTGAAGAAAAAAAAAATCATACCTTTTCACCCACCACACATCTCAGTAATTAATTTGATGTTTCTTTTTCTTTCAATGTAATTACTATATTATTTTATTAATTGAACTTAGCTCTGCCAGTGTGGCTCAGTAGTTGAGTGTCCACCCATGCACCAAGAGGTTGCCAGTTCGATTCCCAGTCAGGGCACATGCGCAGGTTGTGGGCCAAATTCCCAGTGGGGGGGCATGCAGGAGGCAGCCAATCAATGTTCTCTCTCTCTCTCCCTCTCCCTTCCTCTCTCTCTAAAAATCAATAAAGAAAAAAAAATGTTTAATTGAATTTATTGGGGTGACTTTGGTTAATAAAATTATACAGGTTTCAGGTGTACAATTCTACAGTACATCATCTGTATATTGTATTGTGCATTTAACACCCCAAGTCAAGTCTCCTTCCATCACCATTTATTCCTCCTTTACCTTCTTCTACCTCCCCTACTCTCCTTCCCTCTGGCAATCACCATACTGTTATCTGTGTCCATGAGTCTATTTTTTCTTTGCTTAATCTCAATATTTTTTAATTTTTTCATATAAGATTATCCTCTCACTTTAAAATAGAAAGCTGAACATAAGCAAAACTGTATTTATTCCATATTTCATCCTCTGAAATAAACACAAAACTACTTTTCACCTTAACAGTTGAACCATCACAGAAAAGGATTCTGTAACCTCTCTGTCTTAATTTGGCAACTTAATCTCCAAGATTCAGTCTGGAACACTTGCTGACCAAAATTTTTATGACCTATTCCTGGAATTATTTGAAAAGAAATAAAACATATCATCACACTGAGTAATTTTTCTTTTGGAACGCCAGGGTAAAATCTTGCAAAGATTCAACTGAACAGCAGTGTCCCTCTGGAGATAAATTTAACAAAGATGCTTTGACCAGGAAAATCTTTTTTCTGGCAAGATATATAAGAAGAGATACAAAGCAATAAGTATTCATTTGTCCTTTTCCTTCCTACAGTGACAGTGTAAGAAGGTTTTATCTACCTGTATTCTTGATTGCAGCATAAATTCAAGATAAGCTGTTCCCCTTGTAGACAATCCACGTGTAGATGCTTTGGCCCTGGCACCTCTGCTCCTCCAAATTTTTGCTCTAAGAATAAATTCTTCATGCTCAGAGAAAATGTGTCACAAAATAATGCATGCATGGAAAGTGTGAATATAACCCAACATTTTTTCCTTTAAAATTAGTCATTCCAGATGAAGACAGATTATTAAAACTTGACCTAAATATCAAGGGTTTTACTTCAGCAAAACATTTTGAGATTCATGAGTGTATCAAAGTAGATAATGATTAGGGTTTAAATCAAGAGAAGGACTGCAAAGCATTAGCTAAAATGCTAGAGTCCAAAGGAGAGAAATAGATGACCAGATATACCAGCAAACTGCTACTTACAAACAAGTATATTACTTTTATGAAAGCTTCAAATGCAGTCATACTAATTCATTTTGACTACAATGACAGTTTCTCTATATGTCAGAGTAAAAATAATCAAATAGTTTTGCCTTTAAACATCTTATATGTTATCAAGAGAGTATCAATTTATATTTTTAGTCTTAGAACAAGATTAGATTTTCAACCAAAATGTGACTAGCAGAATTATAAAGATTGAGGAGAAAGGTACATTCCCTTTGAAAGTATACGGCTCCACTTTTTCCAGATCCCCTAGCTAACCTTTGTTCTCGCATCAATAAAGCATTTCAATCTTGTCTGGCTTCTTCAACAAAACCAATGAAACTACGTACATAGACCAGCAAGAATTCTTCTTTAGAAACTTGAAGCTTTGGTGTTCATCTTAGCCAGAATGTGTGCTCCCACGGACAAGCAGAAATCTATAGTCAGCTGGGTTGAATACTTATTCTACAACAGCATTTTGCCCTTCTCCAGGTCCAAAACAAAAATCTTTTTGAGTGAAGTTACTGAATAGACAGGCTCAGGATAAAGGACAGATGCATACTGTTTTTGTACAACTGACCTGACTTTCTTTAAGCTAGAAACAAACTGCTTTAGAATTTGAATGTGAAAGTCAAAGAGGTTTTCTTTCCTTCCCTTTCCTTTTTCTTTTTCTTTTCTTCCTTTCTTTTCTTTTTTTTTTTTTTTTTTTGTAATGTAATTTTCACCCAATTTTTTAAGGAAATATTGCTGGAATAAGACCTATGAATTTAACATATTGAACTAGGTAAAATCTGAAAAAAGTTGTTTTATACTATTTCTTTACATTTCCCATGTATTACTTTCTCTCATTTTTCCACCTCCCTCTTTGTTAACTTTCTATTCTTCTCTCTTTCATTTTTTTTCCTTTATCCCTATCCTTAGTTGGGGGATATTTCCAAGATTCAACCTTCTTCCCATTTCTTTTCTCTCCCTACTTGATAATTTATAGCAGGGTCACACTGGTAGATCACTTTATACATTTTACAACAATCCTCACCTTTGATTCTCACAGTCGTCTTGTGACATAGTCCTAAGACATACAATTACCTTCCATTCTACACCTACGTGAAATTAAACACCTATTTAAGTAGTAACATAGAAACTCACAAGAATTTTCCAATTGCCTTTGCCCCCTCTAAAGAGACCACACGGACAGGATCATGTTTTTTCATCAATGTGGCCCCAGCAATTAACATAGTCTGCAGAATATAATAAATTATACATATATGAGCAATGTAATATACTCAATATATTGAATAAATGAAATCTAGCTCTACTCTTATATGTGTATGAGGTCTTACACTTGTCAAAGTTCTATTTTTAAAATATGAACTCCTCTGATAAACACCATATTTTATGAATTGGAAAGATCAACTACTTTGGTTCCCCATTTTACTGATGAAGAAATTATGCCTTAGGAAAACTAAAGAATTCATTCATAAATTGTCAATAGTAGCTCCAAACTTGGAGCCTAAAAAATATCAGTTTGAGAAGAATTTTGAATCCCATGTAAACCTGTGGATTATTCTTCACTATAAGGTTCTAGTTAGGGGAAGTGAGTCATGGCTCTACGTTTTCATCATTCTGCATAGTCCCAACAGTGTATCTATTGATGTCACATGTGCTAGGCTATTGGGATGTAGGGGGAAAATCTTATATATTTTTGCCTCTAAGCAGTGCATTGAATTAAACCAAAATATTCAGTTTCTTCTAAATTTTAAAATATATAATTAAAAGATCAAAGCTTGCTAATGTTATTTAGGCCAATAGTCCCCATGTCACTATTCTGTATTAGCACTTCTTTAAATTAAAATATTCATGACCTGAAAAATCCCTAGCACATTACATATGTGTTCACACACGTGTGATGCACACACTGTTTCTTGCAATACTCATCATGACTCACCGCCTTGCCTTTTGGCCCTCCAGATGGCCCATTGTTGTGTTCAAAGTGAACTCCAAGATTCCTCTCTCCTAATTGCTGGCTGCCAGAAGGAGCTGTTTGTGACAGCTGTTCCCCCCACGGTCAATTGCAACAATCCATTGCTTGGGCCTAAGTTGCAATATCATCCTCAGGTTCCTTTCCTGGTTACCTCGTTCATAGTCATACATTTCTTGATTATCTATGCAGAAAGGGGGAAAGGGCAACAATAATTTAAAATATCATAAAAAACATTATTTGAAAGAACAAGAATTATGATACGAGTGAGACCTGTGATTTCAGTATTTTGTCTCTAAAGGTAGCAAGGAAACACAGCCCCACCTCATTGTCCCTCACTCCCATCTATTATTACAGGAGATCTAATTTTATATTTTAAATACTTCATATTTTAATTATATTTAAAATATATTTAATGCACGTATTATATAAGACATTATATTTAATCTTATTTAATTATTATACTTAATAAGTATATGATTATATATTTTAAACTCTCTGTGTCCCCAGAGCCATTCAGTAGCCAGTGATGGCCTTCTCAGGTGCTCATCTGTTTATCTGTTCCTGCCTTGTATCTTCTGCTTACTCATAGTTTCTACCTTTTCATTTTCTTCATCATTTCTGCATCCTCGTGACTCTGGTTTGTCATGATCCTCATGGTGCCAACATTGCCAACACTACTCCATGGCTTTCTTCTAAGCAATCTTTCCATTTCAGCTCCCACAGCGGACCTCTGCCCTATCACTGTAATTCACAGTTTGCGTTCCTGACAGAATTGACTTGGTCCAGATCTTTTCGGTCCAGATCATGGGATAGACCTCTGCACAAGCCGTGAACTGCTGCCTTTAGGACAGGCACCCATCTCTGGGACAGTGAACTACAACTGCAGACAAGGGTCATGTGATGCCTAGCATGGACACTTGAGACTGTTTCTTCACGAGGAACTACAAAAATGTTCCCTTTGGAAGGAGATGTGAATACATGTTGACATGTCTGCGATAGAATAATAGGGCATTGGCAGAGAAGGGAGCAGCCTGGGATGACTAGAGTAGGAGCTGTCTCTGCCCACCCATGTGGAAGGACCAATCGGCACAGCAATGGCTATGCACAAACCACTTCTGACCTGTACTCTGTCACTATCAGGGACAGAGAAGACTTGGAAGTTCTATTGGTTACAATAATGAGAGGGACTGAGTCAGAGATGATGACAGTATTCATAGTATTGTTATGAATAGTATAAACATAGTATTCGGTCTTCATAGTACCGTCTTTTATTTTTATATTAGGTTGGAGACACTTCAGAAATGTTTATAGTCTTTGGGGAAGAAGAGGTTTGATCAGGAATAGTCCAAATTCTGGTGCAGTGTTTATCTACTCCATAGACAATCTGCCCACTCTGAATTCAGCTCCTTGCTATTGTGTATAATTGCAGTGAGAGATTGAAATTACCTCAGTGAGATAAATGTGGGCCCTTATCGGTCATTCCTACCTGGGGAAATGGTTCTGAACTGAACTGCAGCAATGGCATCACTGTGGCAACTGCATCACTGAATAGACATTTTATAGCGAATGGGTTGGTACAGGGCTGTCTCATTGATCAGTACTTGCTCATTATACATGGCTATTTGCATTTAAATGAAGTTAAGTTCAATTAATTAAAAATTTACTTCTCATATTAGCCAGATTTCAAGTGCTCAATAGCCACATATTGGAAGTGCCTATTATATTGAAGAGCACAGATACAGGACGTTTCTGTCATCACAGAAAAATGTACCTGAATGAGATGTTCCCTGTGATGTTCTGGGTAAAGCGAATGGGAACATAGTGTTGTGCGAGCTTTCCTTACAGAAGGATGACCTTAAGATTTCTAGAAATGTGCTTGTGAAGAGAGTTCCAGGAGAAAATATTTTGAGTCCCCTGCCTCAGATACTGAATCTTTAAAGAAGCTGACCCATTTCCTAGAAAGTAAAATGAATACACTATAAAATATGGTCAAAGTGGGGTGCGTAATTCATCAAGGCCCTTATAGAAGCCACAAAAATCAGAAAATTGGTGATTTTCCAGAGAAAGTGTATATGAGTCTCTGAGAAAGATTTTTTAAAGCTGGCTAAAGCATACAGCTAAGATGAGGGATGGCGAGTTTGAGGGAGGAAAACTGGAATTTGATAGGACGACGTCTCTAAAAGATAGTCATGTTCTCACACGGTACTGAGGATTCCTCCCCAGGTGTTGGCAGATGTGAGAAATGTAACCACTTCAGCCGGACAAAGAAAAAAGGCTAGAAATATTACCGGAAACAGTATAAGGAAGAGGATTTGATAAGTAACAAAGCTGGAGTTTCTGGGCCTACAGTTTCCAGCGTTGACAGTTATGAGAACAGTTTCCACAGGACCCCACCATGATCAGAAGGCACAGGCAGATGGAGCTCCAGGAAAATGCTGTGCCGACCTGAGGCCAGGTCTTCACATATTTTTTATTGTGTAGTCAGCACTCTTATGAATCACCTCCTTTTACTCTTTTAACCTCATAATGGGAAAACGCTTAATTATATATAATTATAGGCTAAAAATATTTATTTTAAACTTTTCATTGTAATATCTATTAGTCAAGTTCTTTTAACCCATTTAAATGGAAACTGGGTGTCCAATAGTATAGCCTATAATTAGTGTGTACATATGTCCTGGTCTGCTTCAATGGTTTTGGCTTATGTTGTTTCTCAGAAAGTAATTATTAATACAGCCTCCTTTCATTCACAAAAGTCCTAGTTTGGACAATAAATATATGGTTACCTACCCTTAATGCTATTCTCTAAATGTGTTCCAAAATGTCAAAGGAAAAATGTGTTTTTCAGAGGTCTCTGGTTTCAGTGCCACTTTCCATCTCGGCGAATGTCACCTTGGAAAGACATTGCTTCACCAAGTTGGCATGGTTGGCCATTTTCAACACTATTTAATTTTGTTGCCTTTTTTAACCTCTCAGATGCAATTTTAGTGTCAATTTTGCTTAGCACAGTCTTCTTCCTGTCCTTCATTCTTCAAGATTTCTTTTTCCTTTGGCTTTCTATTTTCTTACCTCTGTTGCCCATTTTTCTACATTTGCTGTAATGTGTGGCTCCTATTTGTGGTTTCCTTTCTTCCCACATTCAATTTGTCTGTCATGTTCTAAATGACTATTTTTGAGTAAATGATAGCATTTCACAAACAACCGCTGGGAGAAGGTGCAATTCCTGATAACTAACCTTTTCTTTTAACTCAAATATTGTCTGATAGCTTAAAATTTCTAGCGCCTTTAAAACTATCTGAAAAGCAGTGGTCTGTTGGTAAATGTTGACTAACCAGCTTGGGGGGTGAGGGGGGTTGGTGCATGGAGCGGTAAACAACCTTACTGTGGTGTTTGTTGATTACTATGATGTAAATCACCCCACCATGGCCGATTTCAAGCTATCAACGTGGCCTTAACCAATTAGTGAAAGTAATTAATTGGCTCTGATGGAGCCAGCACCAGGCAGATCCAGCAGACCCCTGCAAAGCCCTTTACAGAGATACAGAAATTAAAGTTCTGAAAAACAAATCACGTAATAAATAATTATTCTATTATTTGAATTTTCTGTTTTATCATAAAAGGAAAATAAGCTTATATTGAAAAACAATGTATTAAAATAAGCTTTTTTATGACGTTTATTAAAAAAAATAAGCTCATATTGAAAATAAGCTTATATATTAAAAAATAACATCTGAGGTTCTATTTGGTAACTAAAAATGCAGAAGGGCAATTTCTGGTACATAAAAGTACCAGGTGAACAAATTTGGCTCTATCCCCCCAAAAATTACTCTCAAATTCCAAGAACATTATTATGTGAGGGTTGGACTCCAGGCTCCATGACTGCCACACACGAAAGCAAACCCATGAGCCAGAAAACTTCCCTGAGCTG
Source organism: Tadarida brasiliensis (assembly GCA_030848825.1). NCBI lineage: Eukaryota > Metazoa > Chordata > Mammalia > Chiroptera > Molossidae > Tadarida > Tadarida brasiliensis. Next base: position 61,578,515 of record CM061266.1, on the reverse strand, counting down.
GAACCGAGCCTCGGGGCAGAAAGTGAGACAGTCAGACACTATCAGAGCTATGGAACACTTTACTAGCTTTTGAAAATCCTTTATCATTCAGCAAATTTATAAGATTGCCTTTCTTTTGTTCTGAGAGATTCCAGAAGACATCAAGGTTATATTTGGGATCAGTGATTTTTTTTCACAGAAGTATTATTTTTATTCAAAGCCAATTTATAGCTTTGTTTAGTCCTAGTGGCTTAATAGATAAAAGAACTTAAAGTAGGTTAAAGGTGGGGAAAAGCCCTTTGAGGAATAAATAGTTTAAGCACTGCTCCCATTTATGTAAATGCTTTAATCAAATGTTAGAGATTCTACACAGAATGTACTAGCTAAACACACCCAGTGAAGGCTGAAACAAATATTTTCTAGAGAACATTCTGTGGCCAACACAATGTTACCTCTGAACTTGAAATATTTGGCCTAAGGGGGAAAATCTAAAGGCTAAAATTGTAATGACCCTAAATTCATTAAGGTAAGTGTCTTTGAACACATTAGCCATATATTTTATTATAGATTTTTTTAAACCTATATACTAAACTTTATAGCTAGTAGATCAAAATAAAATAGACTGCTTAGAGACATAAGTAGATGCACCATCTCTAGAAATAGCTCATATTTATTGTTAGTCACTGTAATAAAAGCACCTTACAAATTATTTATTAAGCTTATTAAGAACCCTACGAGGTAGATGTTATGATCTACATTCTACAGATTAGAAAACTGAGACTTGGGTCAGTCACTTACACAAAGTCACACATCAAGAAAATGGCAGAATCTGAATTGGATGCAAGCACAGCCCAGGGCACCTACATTTAACCAAATCACTGCCCTGCCAAAAACTTTAAAATCATTTTATATTCTTTGACCCACTCATCTCATGGCTATAAACCTATCCCAAGATAATGTGTCATAGGCAAGCACAAATATAGCAATAAAAAAAATTGGAAGCAGTTTAAATGTTTAACAACTGAAGAATATTAAATGATCTATTCACACAATAGAATGTATTCATAAAGGATGTTTTAGGAGATGAGAAACTTGTCATATAATATCAAGAAAAAAGCAAGTCATAAAACAGAATATATAGTATTTCACTATATGAAATAAATATAAATGTGGATGGGGGAAAAGCTAAAAGAAAAACAGCAATATGTTATATCTCATTATTTCTGTGGGTTAGGATCATATATATTTTTTATTTTTCCTTCTGCATCTTTCCATTTTTTATGGTTTTTGTGATGAATAGATATAATTTTTATAATGAGAAAAGAGTTATTTTTAAATTCAACAAAAGCATGTATATAGTTCTCATTCCCACATCTCACAAAGAAAATGTTGGAACCAAGAAGGGTCAAAGTAAAGTAACTAGTATAGTCAGAGGAATGGGAAGTAAGCTAACATTATAAAGTCTGGGAATATTCAAAAAGTTCTGAAGTACACAGGCAGGGAATATCACAACTGACATAGTGCTGGATAAGGAACAAAATGCATAGGGTTCCCACTTAGGAACAGAATAGAGGCCCAAGCCAGTTCCATTGTCTCTCATGTCCCTCATGGCCAAGACCCTTGAATGAGTTGCCTTTCTTCCCTACCTCCACTCCCCTACTCTTTAACTCACCATAACCTGGCCTGTTCCCCCTAATTTCCTCCCCAACTCCATAGAAATGGCTCTCACTATGAATGTTGTCTTTGTTGTCCAACCCAACTGTCATATTTAATCCTTGTCTTATATGAATGACTACCCAGCTACAATGGACCCAACTGACTCCTTCCCTGTGCATCTCTTTCCTTGAATTCTGTGAGAGGTACTTTGTTGGTTGTCTCTCCAGCATGCATTACCCTCAATCACACGCACACACACCTACTTCCTTGGTAACACAGTACCAGTCGTGTCCAGGTGTGGGACAGCAGGATGCTCAGGGGAAGCAGACCTTTCCCCCAGCCCCAGGAGATGAACCGTGTTGGCCTAACCCAGTCAAGGAAATCGCATTCCCCTTTGCTGTGCTTGTTTTAGGAGTTGGTAGTGGCCAGTGGAACCTGAGGCTAAGTTCTTTGCATGTACAATTTCTGTCTTTGAATTGAATTTTTGTTGTTGTTGTTCTTTTTTTTCTGTTTCTTTTTTTTTATCTTTTTTTTTTAATTTATTTTTTCTTTCTTTTTTTTTATTTTATTTTATTTCTTTGAACTGAGTTTTTAATATTTGGTGCTGTGACAGATTTTGTGTCCACTGGAGAAAAACCAGGACAATCACCCAAAGCTAATATAGAGCCTCAACCTGGAAGAAATACTGAACTAACCAACCCTGGAACTATCCACCCCCAGACTATTATGTGAGATAATAAAAGCCTGTTGTTTAAGCCACTCTTAGATGTTCAGTTCCTTGTAGCCAAAAATATTCTAGTTGATGCCGATGTGCAATCCTGGACTCCTACATCCCACCTACTCTTCAGGCCATCTCCTGAGCTCTCGAATGCTTTGTATGTTACTGCTCCAGACATTTTCACCTTTGACCTCCTTTTCTTATCATTCCATTCACTTTCTCTTTGTGCTTTTTCTTTTCCATTTGGATGATTTCAACTATGTGCGTTTATTATAGTTTACATAAATATTTACTGAAAATCTGCTATGAGTCAGATCCTGTTTTATTTTCTATGCCCTGGAATATGCCAGTGAATAAGACCATTGAGGTCCCTGGACAAGAGAGAGGGGAGAAGACAGGGGAGGGGTCGGGAGGGCAGGAGAGGGTTGGAGGCTGAGGATCTTTTCATGAGATCTACTGTACAATATAGTGTCTATAGTTAACAAGTCAGTATTGTACTATAGTTAACAAGTCAGTATTGTACATTTAAAATTCTGTGAAGAGGATAGATCCCAGGCAGTATTCTTACCACAGAAGAAGGAGGTAGGAGGGGAGGGGGGGACAGGAGGAGGAGTAGGAGGAAATGTTTGCAGGAAATGGATATTTTATTACCTTGTTTGTAGTGATGGTTCACAAATTGTATACATTAAATATGTCCAGGTTTGGGTTTTTTTATATCAATTATACCTCAATAAAGCTATTTTTAAAAATACAAATATACCCCCAAAAAAGTTTTCTTTTGTGAAATGTCCAAGTCTTTTGCATCTTTTTCCACATAATTGTCTTTTTCATATTGATTCTAAGGAGTTTCTAATTCTAGACACTATTTATCTTTTTTGTATTTGCATAGTATTGGATACTTGTTTCTTAAAGACTTTATATAAAACTTCTGGTAAAGTCAGAACCTAGAATGTTCATTGTAGGAAGGCTGTTTATTTCTTCTAAATTAGTTTTAGGAAGTTATATTTTTCTAGGAATTCATATATATTTTCAAATGTATTAGCTTAAAGTTTTCTGAAATACATATTTAATGCTAAGAAATCCCCTCTGCATATCTTTGGTTGTACCCCAAGAGTTGTTACACATAGTATCATTATTTCAATGTGGTTCTAAACATCTTCTCATTTCTATTATGATTTCTTCTTTCACCCATGGGTTATTTAGAACCTTTCTTAATTTTCACATATATTGATTTTTTTCTATATCCCTTTTGTTAGTGATTCCTAATTAATTGCATTTGTGGTTAGAAAGCATGCTCTGTATGATTCTGATATTTTAAATTTGTTTAGATTATGGCATGGGATGTATCCATTTTTAAAAATGACCCATCTGTTTTTCAAAACACATTCTTCAGTTCTTGGATGTTCTATATGTGACCATTAGATCAAATTTGTTAACATGTTGCTCAAAATTTTCTCTTTCCTTATTGGTTTTGTCATTAGCTAGTTCTGTTACTTACTGAGACAGATGTGTTAAAATTTCCCACTATGATGGTACAGTTGTTTACTTCTCTTCATAGTTCTAACAATTCTGCTTTTTATCTTTTAAAATTGTATTATTTGAAGCATCCAAATTTAAAATTGTTATATCATTCAAGGGATTGAACATGTTTTCTTTATCTCTAGTAAGACTCTTTTGCCTTAAAGCCTATTTTTTAATAAATTCATATAGATGCATCGTTTTTTGAAAATTTGCCTGATTTATCTTTTTCCATCCTTTTAATTCCAATCTTTCTTTATCATCTCCACTGCTTTTTAAATGATTCCTTACACTACTACCACGATAATGTTCTGATTATAGTTTTAGCTTCAAAAATAAGATTGTTCACATCTCAAAAGAAACAAGAAACAGAACTGGCATTTCTGGAATTATGGTTTGTGGTTTTGATATATCATTGGTTTGCCGTGGTAAACCCTATTTTTTCTCTAAAGACCAGTTCTTGTTTTTACTGAGCTCATGGGCTCTGCTAGAAAAACATGTATGTGTGGGTGGATGCCGGGGCAGGAAGAGGGAAGATGTGGCCAGGAGAGGTAGAGGCGGGTAAACAACGCTCAGTGTGGGTGTATGTGGCAAATCCAAATGCCTCCAAGGGCCAAACAGGTAATTTCAGCAATTACCCAGGTGGGAGGGAACCGTCTGGACTGGGAACCACTTGCCCTTCTAATTTGTCATTGATCAATCCTTTCCCTATTTGAATGTTGCCAGATATTTTCCAGAAGAAACTTAAATCTAGATTTGGGTGGGAAATCTACTAAGTTTGAAAAGTGGCAGCCAATTCATTTTTTTTTAATTATATGCAAGTCAAATAAATCATGTCTGTTACCTTCACCTGCAAATCCTCAGCTCCACCTGCAAATCCTGGAAGAGGCTGCACTGAGGAGGAAGAGAACATCAAAGACTTTCCCCATCCCTGAGAATCCTCCCAAATGGGTTAACCCAGTCCTCTTCATAACAAGAAATTCCTCCCAAAAAACACAAACCTAATTCATATCCTAGTGCTTGAAAAATGGGATGTTTTAAGATCCTTGGCCTGGTCAACTGCCACAAGCAGCATCAGATGCTGGTCGTCCCTCAGTAGAGATGGGAAGTCGTAGGGAGCAAGAGTGGGACTCACCGATGAAGGGATACCAAAAAGTTTCTACCAAAACAAAATTCTTTGTCTGGGGCCCCTATTGGCAGTCCTATGCCAACATCCAAATTTGAAATAAATTCACTAACCTCAGCCCCTGTTAGTCCGGTCTGAGAAAAAAAAAAAATGGGAAAAAAGAGGGAAGAACAGTCTGAGAAATACATATATATAGTTAAAAAAAGAAAAAAGAGGGACGTTAAAGACAAGGTGTCTCCTCAAAAATATTGCATGCATATGTGTATATGCGAATCTATGTAGGCACATACACAGCCCTTAATTCTTCTGTGCATTTGTTATTATTGCAAAATAATAAAATATTTGTCAAATATCTCCAGGCAATCTACACTGCCACCAAGAGGAGGCACTTCAATGACTGGCCAAACAAGATGTTTTTCACACACAAAAAAAACACACAAAACAAACAAAAACAAAACACCAAGGATTGAGTTCCTACTACTTACAAATCACTGTTAGCTGCTTTTATATATGTTATTTTATGTAGTGCTTAAAACAAAACTGAGAAGTATTTTCATTTTATAGTGAGAAAATTGAACGAAAAAAAAAAAATTAAGCACAAAGAAGATAAATGACTTGCCAAGGTCACAGATTTAATAAGCGCTCGTTGCCAGGATTCGGAACTAGGTCTTCTGTGTGGAAATCCGGTGTGTGCCACTCTATCACCCCTTCTTTGGCTGACAATCAGATGAGAATCTCAGCTCCAGCAGCCTGATTCTTACATGGCCAAGACTTCTGACAAAGTGTGGGAGCTGGGAGGTGCCAATGTCAGGAACTCAAAACCGTGAAGTCAGAAATGAGCAGCAGGACTCACAGTGCGGAGCAAAGGCAGGAAGGATCGCTGGAGGAGTGCAAGGAAACTCTGAGGTCTGAGTTTTAAAACCTGTGATTTCTCACCTTCCCCACAACCCAATTCCCCTTCCCTTCCCTCCTCACACAGACCAAGTACCCACAGTACTTCTTCAAACATAAAAGCCATTTCACTCCGAATTCAAAGAAACTACTTTTCTATTTCCCTTTTCTTAAATTTCCTTCTGGAACCCAATCACCTGTCTCATCACTTTAGCTTAGCAGATTTCAACTTTAGATGATATGATTTCCCTATCCTCCTTCTCATATTTTTAGCATACAGTATTAAAATAGGTAAGTCAAAATGTATTGCCTCAGATAGAGAAAACATTCTCTTATATACTTTAGGACATCTTAAATAACAAAATGTTCTATATGCTCTCATCATAGTTTCATTTAACAAAGTTGTATTTATACCGACTTCGAAACACTGATCACACAAAGCAAATATCTATAGCATGCTATTATGACACATCTTTTGACTGGTCATACAGTAATAACATTGAATTAGTTGCACAAGAAAACTGAGTGTTTTCTTTTGGATAAAAAATTAAATACGTAATGAACAATAGAGGGTGGGTAATTAAATTAATTCTCATTCTCTTCAATATGCACAATATAAAATTTGTCAAGGAATTGTGATAAGAGAGATTTCGCTGGAAAAGAAAATCCATAATTCATATGCCATCTCTCTTGTCAGTTCTCAGATTGACCCTTCAGAGCAAAGCCCATAATTGTTCTTCAGAATTTTTTTTCAAAGGTTTATTGTATAAATAAAAATTATACATGCATAACCCATCTCCCAACATATTGCAATTTAACTTATTCTTGAGGTTTGTTAGAGGCTGGGGGGACTCATTCTAAAGTAAACAGTTTCTCCCCCTCATTCCGATATCAGGCCCACCTTGGTCACAACTCTGAGAATTCATAAGAGTGGTAATAAAACATTTAATAGTAAAGACATTGTCTTATTTACTTCAATCAGTAGATACCACAATGTCCTGGAACAAATTATGGAAGGAAGGGAGAGAGCACAGAAAAACCATAAACTCTTAGGTACTTGCTCACAAAGAAAATTAAGATTTAAGTGTAAGTTTCCTCTACCGATGACTCAAAACCATCCTTGAAGAGGGCTCCTACTTCTATATAAGGAAGGTACTTGAGAAAACAGAATCATTTACATCTAACTGAGAATTCATTTAATAATTGCTATAAAAGTATATCTTCAAAAAATACATGCTTATTGATATATTTTAGCAAACACATAGGAACGTATAGTATGTATTAAAATTCTTGGCAAAAGAAAACCATTCAGTTTTTCCAGCTTGATTATGTTCTGACTTGTCCCCCTTAAGAAGCAGCTATTGTCATATGAGGGGTCAATGATTATAAAAGGAATTGTTTTCTAATTTTATAATAGAAAACCTCATAAAGTACTTTTATAAAGAACATTTTTTTAAATCTCTAGCAGTTTGATTCATCCATATTTCTAGGATCTTTGACTAAAACCAAAAATCTATTCACTTTTCTTGAAACATTTCACTGGGCCTCACAACTTGTATGGAAATAGACTCCCCCAAGAGCCCACTTTATCCTCAGGGATATCTATAATACAGAGTCCCATTATTAATTAACTGGCCCCAGTGAATCATGGTCAAATAACAGCAGAGGAAGTAAAGGTGAAGTCTGGCAGAATCCTGCTGTTGGCTAAAGAGAATAATGACGTCAGATTGTATTTCCCTCAATTCAGTTCAGAATCATCATAATCTACAACTCACACCAATAGTCATTCCACAGAGTGTAATCCAATTCTAAGGTATACCTTGTACAACACGATTTATGTTGATAAAATACAGTAGGTCTATCTCTCTCATAGAAACTAGAAAGGGAAGTGAAATGATAAATGTTCAAATATACAGCAGATAATAATCTCTCTCCTTTCTGGAATATTGAGTCTTCTAGGTCACCTGTTCACAAATGTTTTGTCCCATGTCTGGGGACCTCTTCAGCAGATCAAATGCTCTTGCATTTCACCTACTTACTTGCCCAGCAGACAGGATTCAGTAGAGTAAATGCCATAAATGAGACACCAAATGACAAATATCAAGTAAATTAACAATTCATTTCCAGAAAAAAACACTGACATTGATATACTATAATAACTAAGCAACCTGTCCAAGACTCATAAGATAGACCCTTTTATAGACTGTATGAGTTTCCTATGACTGTGTAACAAATCACCACTGATGTGGTGGTTTCAAACAACAGCAATTCACTCTCTCAGTCCAAAATCAGCTTCTCTGGGCTGAAAGCAAGGTGTTGGCAGGGCCACATTCCCTTCAGAGGCTCCAGGAGAAAACCCTCTCCCTGCCACTTCCGGCTGCTGGTTGCGGCAGCATTCCTGCCACGTAACTCCCCATCTCTGCCCCATGGCCACATGACATCCTCCTCTCTGTTCAAATCTCCCTCTGCCTCTCTCTGATTAGCACCTTGGTAATGGCAGTTCGGGCCTCCAGGGTAACCCAGATAACCTCATCTCCAAATCCTTAACTCAATCAACCTCTGCAAAGATGGTTTTATTAAACTTACAGGGTCCAGAAATTAGAATGGAGACATCTTTCAGGGATGGGGCAGAGGGAAGCATTTTTCAACCTACTACACAAACCAAGACCACAGTTCAAGAATGTAAACATAAGCAAAGGAAATGCTGAAAAGGAACCCAAGTTTCCCACAAACCTTACACACTGTCCCTCTCATGCCATGACAATGTAGAGAGTCATGCTCAGGGTCTCAGTCACAACAGTGTTTATGGATTAGAGGATTATCCCTGACCAGTTAGGGAGCTCATTCCTCTACCATTTATCTAATAATAAAGATATTTATAATGGGAGGGGGCAATGTTCTTGCCAGACACTGAAGGAGGATAGAGCATATCCTCTGATTATCCTTCAAGGCTTTTTATCAAAGCATTTTAGGTTAAAAGTTGCCTGGAGACCAACCGTTTTGGGGTTTGTTTTGTTGTTGTTGTTTATCAAATCGTTCATAGGATATTGTCACTGACATGGTTACAAATAGGGAGGCAGCGTATATTTCCAAAAATGTCCGGTGAACTGGGGGAAAATATAAGGCCATCTTCTGGGTCGCTGGTGCTTAGCTTTCAGCTGCTAATGTATGTAAATGAGCCCATCCAGGGGCCCAGCTGTTGTATGTTGAAATGTGCTGATGAAACTAAATTGGGATTCTAGAGATCGCAAATCAAATTGTAAGCAAAATTACTGAAATACACCAGCCCTCCTTTGAAGCATTATAGGGCAACCCAAGAAAAATGACTAATGGGTACTAATACACAGTTCTGACAGGAATCATAAGCGAGGAAGGAAGTTGCATGTAAAATAATAATAAAGAATATTAAATTGCCACCAGGCCCTGCTAGAGACAAATGAAAATGGAACAGATTCTCACCACCAGGCATTTACTCAATCTCTTCAGAACTGTCCCAGGAATCTACAGACAAAGAATGCTTTCACTCTTATTCTCTTTCTGCTAGAAAGGAATGTTTTCTTGGGACTGTTTCCAAACTGGAAAAGGCAGATAAGGGATGCCCCTCTGAAAAGGAGGCATGAGAAAGAAGTTCATCAAGGTGAGAAGACAAGCTGCCTTTGTCATCTACTTGTAGAGAAAATTAGGCACTTTCTCCAAGACACCCATAGTTTGCTGCCTCTTCATTCCTCCTCTCATAATGCCATTTTCATTCTTACACAGTCATACACCATGTAACAATGTTTTGGTTAATGATGGAACGCATATACCATTTACCACAGTGGTCCCATAACATTATAATGAAGCTGAAAAATTCCTATCGCCTAGTGACACTGCAGCCAACGTGAGGTCGCAGCATAAAGCAATGCATTACTCTGTGCGGATGCTGGTGAAAATAAACCTACTGTCATATAAAAGTATAGCACATATGGCCTGGCCGGTGTGGCTCAGTTGGTTGAGCATCCTACCATGTACCGGAAGGTCTCTGGTTTGATTCCCAGTGAAATGATAATAAAGCGACTATGTTACTGTTTTACATGTCTATTATACTATACTTTTATCATTATTTTAGAGTGTACTCTTTCTACTTATAAAATAATTTTGCTGTAAAACAAACATGCCATGTTACCCGAGCCCAAATTTCATACATCCTATGTTAACCGAGTCTTGATTGTATCATTTTCTCTTATACTTGATTTAATCTCCTGCTGTTTTATAAATTTAGTGTAGCCCAAGGATGCAGTGTGTGTAAAGTCTACAGTAATGTCCTAGACCTTCACATTCACTCACCACTCACTCACTGACTCACCCAGATCAACTCCCAGTCCTATAGGTTTCATTCATGGTAAGTGCCCTATACAGGTGTACCATATTTTATCTTTTTAGGGTATCTTTACTCTACCTTTTCTATGCTTAGATACACAAATACCATTGTGTTACAGTTGCCTATAGAATCCAGTACAGTAACATGCTGTACAGATTTTGTAGCCCAGGAGCAACAGACTATACCATTTAGTCTAGGGGTGTAGTAGGCTATGCCATCTAGGTTTGTGCATTCTACAATATTCACACAACAATGAAATCACCTAACAACACATTTTTCAGAGTGTATCCCTGTTATTAAGCAGTGCTTGATTGTATATATAAAACATGAAGCAATTTTTAACTGCTCATGTAACTTACTTAATATTATTTTTACTCCTGATTGATTCCTTTTCGTCACAAGATAATTTAGGGACTCTCTAGAAGTTTAAATCCAAAGCTCAGTCATTGGTCCCTAGTAGGAAGTGAGCCTCCGCCTGCCTGCTCTGCCTCATCATCAAAGTGTAAGCAAAACCCAGCTTCAAGCTCCCGGCACATGATCCTTTCAGTGGCAGCCCACACACATCCCTACACAAGTCAGGGAGCAAAACACCAGGACAGAGGACAAGCAGCCCCTAAGCTCTGTGGCAGCTTATTTCAGAGTATTGTTCGAGTCGCCCTGTTTAGTCCTTCATGACATATGGACCTACTAGAAGAGCAGTTCTCAACCCCAGCTGCACATTAGAAATGCTTGGGAAGTTGTCTGTAAACATACTTGTAGTCTAGAACCCACCCCCAAATGCTTGGATTGAACTGGTCTGAGGAGGCGCCCACACATCAGTATGTTTTCTTAATTCCCTAAGTGATTCAAATGTGCAAACAGCTTTGAGAAGCATTGTTCCACCTACTAGCTTCTGCTACTTTTTACCTTCCGTGTCTTCCTGGACTTTGTTCTGCACTTATCTACCCACACCCACCATATTTATTGACTTTTTTTCATTTTTCTAAGACCTTCATTTTGCTGCCTGAAGCTGCAGTTCTGTCTTGCTCTTCTCCAGACTACACTGTCTGGCAAGACTTTCAGGTCAGTTTTTTCCCAGGGCATGGCTTCCCTTGGCTTGCCCAGTAGAACACCCACCAAGATAACAAAAGTGCCTTAAGAATCTACCTACACACCCACCATTTCCCTCTTGCACTTTAATCCATATCAAATCTCACAAGGCACTTAATCTTTTCCTCTTGTAACTCGATAACATTCAACATAGTTCTGTGATGTTAAGGTATAGTCACATTTGGACCAAACACCTTACCATGACGATGGCCTTGCCCACCTATTTCCTATCACATGGCTTCTCAACTTCAGAACTATCACCATGTAAGGCCAAAACATTCTTTGTTGGTGGAGGGTGTAGCTGTACATAATAGGACGTTTAGCAGCATCCCTGATCTGTGCTCACCGTATACCAGTAGTACCCTTCCCCCAGCTTGTGACAACCAAAATTGCCTCCAGACATCGCCAAATGATGCCAGGGGAGGGGGAAGAATTGTCACACACCCACTCCATTGAGAGCCACTGCTCTGTTTGTCTAATCTCCCAAACTACTTCAATGGAGTTGGTCCCTCTGCCATCTTGTATATATATTCTTCCCAATTTCAATTTTCACCCACGTTTACAACCTGTTACTGTTAGGCATCTTCTTCCTCCTCAGTTGGCAACCTTTAGCTTTGATTCAACCTTCCAAATGAAGCCAGCCCCAAAGCAGCCAAGGCAAATTCTGGTGTCTGCTTGTCATCTTTAACCCTCCCGTTGCAAATGATAGAGTATGATTTCTCCATTATATAACTTTGTCCCATAAACTCTGGTCTTATATCATAAACCCCATAAGCACTAAGTTAATTCATATAACAATGAGAGTGCTAATAAAAAGCACACAGACCAGGACTTTTCTTAACATTAGAAATGCTAAATTGGCTCCTGACTCTAAGCACACTTCCTCCTGAACAATTGTTCATTCCTTTCTCTGACTTGTGGAATGGGAATTATAATATTCTTGCAAAGCCTTTTGAAATTCCAAATTGGGTGGAATTTCATTTCAATTCAGTTTGAGTAACAACTGAATTATTTGAGCTAATAGAGAGGGATGGATGAAGCACCAAAAATAGAAAATTCACATAATACAAATTTAAGCACATACTGACACAAACACATATTCTCAAATTTTAAGAAATTAAAAGGTCACCAAAAGTTATTAAAAGGATTTTACTGAATGATTCATGAGTCATCCAAATGAAGAATTGCTAATATGTTTGAGCATTACATTACTGGCATAACACAATCAAAGGGGTGACTTTCCATTGTTATTCATTATAATTGGAGATGATTTCAATGACAATTTTTTTTTGGTAGATTTACATAAGATTTTTTTATTCTGTTTATAATTTTCTATTATCTTCATTAAATTCATAGTATTTTTCATTGTGATAAAATGTATATAAATACACTTTACCATTTTCACCATTTTAACTGTGTAGTCCTGTGACATTAAGTACATTCATATTGTTGAGTTAGCCATCACCACCATCCACCTCCAGAACTTTTTCGTCTTCCCCAACATCAACAATTTTTAATAGATATTCCCTCCATACAGTCCACAAATAATCTGCTATTTAACACGTTATTTCTTATAGCTCTTATTGAAATAAATGTGAAGTCTACCAAAATGATTGAAAAGTAGCATTGATATAGGTTTTTTAATTCGACTTTCATATAGAAAAAGAGAATTCTCGTCTTTTCATAGTTATGCTTCATACATTCCCACTATTCAATGCCTAACTAACCTTATCCTTTCCTTATTTCTCAACAGCGCAGTCAGCAGCCCAAGGGAATTCCACATGGGCAAAAGCTTCTGGTTGCCTTGAATAGTCCATAGACAGAGTACAGGGTTATTGACGAAACAAGTATGTTTTTGTACCGGCAAAATTAAAATTTTATTTTTAACAAATATACTTCACATTGCTTTAAAAGATAGTATGGACATTGGCTAAATGATGTTAAGACAAAGGTATGCTCATCAAGTTGTTTTTTTAAGCCTCTAGCTTTTAGAACAGACCATTTTTGGTTTAACAGATGCAAAGTATTAACTACTAAGGAAGACAGAAGTTTCATAAAGCTTTATTAGTAAAGTTTATTTTAGCTTCTCTTAGTCCTGGCTTTATTAATAAAGTTTATTTTAGCTGTACATATTTCATAAAGACTGTGGAACCTTCTTTGGAACATAAAATACTATCCAACAATCACAAAAGTCCAAACTTGAAAATTAAGGAAAATGTTTGTACATTGTTTTTGTATGAGAACACAGACACTCTCATTTTCTGAGACAAAGACTGAAATGAATGGTGGTGATAATCACTAAACATAGTTCCCAAATCAATTTCCTTCACAGAACGTTAACAATAATCCCCATAGAACTCTAGCCCTAGTTTTAAAACTTCCCTGTAAGGAAAAGTCATGCCACAATTAAAGGAGTAAGTTTCCCATCGTTCCTCACTACAGTGTGTGGCAATTTTAACTTCAACCTTTTTTAAGAGGCAATGACTCCCTTCTCTCTATTCTTTCTTGGCTAATGACCATTTCTGGTTAATTTCCTGTAGCTAAATGCAAGCTAATATCGTCCATTTAACTGGGCAGTCACTGATAAATTAATCAGTTATGTCTAGGTTTATACAAGAGAGTGGGTTAAAGACAAATGTCAAAAAGATTCAAACCCAAGATTCTTTTCACCTGTCAGATACAGAAACCAAAGCAAAAGTATTGATTTGCCTTACTTATCCTCAAACAGACTAAAACCTAGAATTAAACTACATAAAGCGTTCTTCTTAGAATTCTTCTTAGACACTGAGAGACTATACATTACAGAGGAGAAATACAACAACAATGTAATGAAGTTCCACTGCTGTGAAACTTTGTCATAGTCAGTTTGGGCTATTCTAACAAAAATACCATAGACTGAGTGCTTAAACAACAAACAGTTATTCCTCACTGTTCTGGAGGCTGGAAAGTCCGAGATCAAGGAGCTGGCAGATTCAGTGTCTGATGGGGGGGCCACTTTCTGATTCATAAATGGCTGTCTTCCCTCTTAGTCCACATGGAAGAAGAGACAGGAGATCTCTCTGGAGTCTCTCTTATGAGGTCACTAATCCCATTCAATAAGGGTTCCACCCTTATGACTTAATCGCCTCCCAAAGGCTCCACCTCCAAATACTATCACATTGGGGGTTAGAATTTCAACATACAAATATGGGGGGAACACAAACATTCAACCTATAGAATTGTTGCTGTTTCTTGCTCACATTTAAAAAGTAACACTCTCAGATCTAGTGGGCAAAGCTTTGACCTAACAGGTGCATTTCTGACATAAACCCGTGGAGAGAACTTCTACTTTGAAAACACGTGGTTCTGAGTAGAGGAGAAAAAACAACATAACTGCTATTGTTAAGTCAGAGCATCATTGCACAGGTCATTTATTTTTTTTAATAGTCTTTGCAACTGTCATTTTAAAAAACCCACAACTCTCACCAGCAGAACATTTAGAAGAGAATACTCCAGCATTTCAGGGAGAACAAATTTCTTTTCTACAACTCTTAAGAGGCACCTCTTGAAATTTTCCAGTTAATATTTTCAAAACTCTATAACAAATAACAGCCCCAGAGAAAAGCCTATAATATGGCTGTCAGTGAACTTGACTTCCATCATAAAATCAAAACACTGTCAAGCATTTTGGGTGTTGAAGCAGCTGCCACCTAATAACTACTCAGAAAAAAATACCCAAATCAGTTTAGGTCTCATTGCAGTCTCTGTGACTTTCAAGTCAGAAAAAAAGGATAGTCATTTTTATGTATTTATTTATGAAACTGTAGTCATAATTTCTCCAAGAAATATATTTATATATAAAGAACTATTATTAATTCTTGGTAGTGTTACCAAAAAAAAAAAAAAAAAGTAAAGAACAAATTTAAATTAGTTCTTTTTCTTCCTAATATATAAAAAAAGAATGAATTAACATGAGCATTTATTCATTCAACAAGTTTCCACTGGTGATCTATTATTTGCTAGGCACTCTGTTGAGCTGTGAGGCAAATATACAGAAATAGGCACTTTTTCCCCCTCCTTTGAATGCACAAATAGATGTCAAGAATGAGTGAAGACTAAGACCACACCGTAAAGTAGAAGCAAACAACCCATCACCCAGGAGTCTAAATTCCTATTTTCATTTCCTTCACATTCCTCTCATTCTGCTCTGTAATTTTTGTTCAACGCTTTCTAAAGAAGAAAGATAAAGGTTGAACAAGAAGATAGGTCTGCCCTTTTCTTCCATATACAGAAATGAGGGCTTGTTCTTACCTTGGATTCTTTCCCTCACTCATCCAGAAAGTATTAGAATGGAGAATAATAATGAATTAATGAGGAACAATGTGAAAGTAACTTGGGAAATGTTATCAGTTACTATCATAAAAGAAAAGTCCAAAAGCTAATTTTAAAATCTGTCATTATTATGCTTTATCTTTTTCACTTTGAAAAACGCTGGGGGGGAAACATTCTTAGTAATTATTAGATGTATTTTTTAAATTGTGGAGGGAAAGGTATTGGTCATAAAACTCCAAACATGCAAAATGTATCAGGCCCAACAATGCTGTTTTCTGTAATATCTGGTTGTTCCAGAAATAAAGGCCCTTTAACTGGCAGTTCACCATTTTTCTCTCTGTTCTTTAAGGAAAGGAAAACATACCCAAAGGAGAGGGCTGTATCTCAAATATGTTAGGGGCTCAATTAGTGACTGTAGGAAGCTGAAAGAATGCATTGGTATTTCAAGGTTCTTGATGCATGAGAACAGGTGCTCCATAAAGTACTTACTAAATAAATAATTGACTAGGTCTCTCTAAAGGCTCCATATGTCTCGATGATGAGAGCTAGGGATTATCAGAAGAAAAGTGTTCCTCATTGAAACAAGGTGCTCCCCATATTACTGCAAACAAATCTCATGTAAAATGGCATGACAGGTATGAAGGGAAAAGAGAGTGGACAAAACCTTACCCCACCCTGAAGCCAGGTGCTATGCAAGTGATTTAATGTATGTAAACCTTACCCCACACATAGCTGCCTGAGTAGCTTCTGACTCCTGCTGCCCATCAAACCCATCCCCACAGAGCCCAAGAGGTCTTTGCAAAATGGAACTCTCTGATTACTGTACTGCACACCTTGCTCAAAATTCTTCAGTAAAATCTAAAAACTATTGTCCAAATCTTTTACTTTGGTATACGAGGCTCACCCTGATCTGACTCTGTCTCTTCAGCTGTTTTTTATTGTTTGGCTTTTCAAGATTTTTTTGGTAGTTGGGGGGGTTTTTTGTGGGTGGGGGGCTATTTTTCCAATGAGGTTCTGGTTCTCACTGTCTCTAGTCTTTCTTTACTAAGTTGGCCTATGCTTAGAAGGCCCCCCACTTCCTCTTCTTCACCTTTAAGTCTCATTTCTGCCATCACCCCCTCTGACATGAGTTAGGTATACCTCTTTCTTACTCCTGTAATTACTGACTATCTTAGTACAGTACCACCAAGCTATCCTCATTCAGCTGTCTTACTCATTCCCAGAGCTTACTCTTTTCTATGTTTGTATCAGACTGGCACAGTCTAGCACACCGTAGGTACTCAAGAGTTCTTTCATGAATGCAGAAATACTGAATGGTTGCACATGAGGGGAAGTTGCAGCAGTCAAGTTAAGAGTCAATG
Organism: Tadarida brasiliensis; assembly: GCA_030848825.1. Lineage (NCBI taxonomy): Eukaryota > Metazoa > Chordata > Mammalia > Chiroptera > Molossidae > Tadarida > Tadarida brasiliensis. The sequence goes on along the minus strand of CM061266.1, from coordinate 61,561,506 downwards.
GCTTAAATTGGCCCTAAACACGTCCTTTCTATTCAGCCCCCCAGGTCACTCTTACCAGATCTGTGAGCGGAGGAGAGGTGCATGCCAGCTCCCAAGGGGGCATTGACCCTGAAGCTTCACATGTGAGCAGAGTAAGCAGAGAAGTGAAGGGACGGACGTCTCCCCTAAGCTACCCAAGCCCCCATATGCCCACTGAAGTTCTCAACCCATCACCACCACCACCAACTTCTTTATTTTTAATCCTCACCTGAGAATATGTTTTTATTAATTTTAGAGAGAGATGCATTGAGAGAGAGAGAGAGAGAGAGAGAGAGAGAGAGAGAGACATCTGTCTGATGTGAGAGAGAAACATGGGTTGCCCCTTGTACACACCCCAACTGGGGATCAAACCCACAACCTAAGTATGTGCCCTGACCGGGAATTGAACCCACAGCCTTTTGGTGTACAGGACGATGCTCCAACCAACCGAGCCACCCAGCCAGGCCCACCACCAACTTCTTAATGGCAGAAGAGTTCAAACTCATCCCTGGGATCCTACACGTTCAGAATATCTTCTATGTTTATGGTTTTGTCTTTTTTTTTTTTTAACACTTTTAGAAACTGTTTCTTTTCCATCAAACTTATTTCCACTATGTTAAGAGTTAGTGGAAGAATAGCTTAAGATCATCAGTACTTGTTCCTAGCCGTTCAGTGGCCTGAGCCGTGGGGGCTGCAGACCAGTCTTCAGTGGCGGCTGAGCGCTCCCGTCTTCAGTAGGACATGCTGGATGGGCACAGGGGGCACCTGTGCCTTCAGACCCGTCTGCAACCTGAGGATGAGCAGCAGTGAACTGGGGAGCTGGAGCAGTGCCTTCACCCTGAAACTCCTCTTTGGTCACGGCCTTTTCGGCAGCAACTGCTCTTCCTTTTCAGTCTCTTCGGGGTCTCTGTAGAAGCAGAGATCAGGCATGCCCTCCCATGGGTGTTCATGGGAGACAGTGCCACGCATGTACAGTACTTACTGGGCGAGCATCCACCACATCAAACCCACTGAGCAAGCTCCCTGGTTGTAGCATAGGACGGCAGTGTGCACAGGGCGCAGAGTCTGTTACCCAGAGCAGTGGTGGGAGGGGTAATAACACAAGACGCCTCTGTGAGAGGCTGGTGCTCAGCCCTGGGATCACCAGAAGTTTTGGCTCCGGAAGGCTGCCCGGACCTGGTTGGTGAAGTTCCCAGGAGGGAAGCTGCAGCAGTAGGAGTGGCTCCGGGGTCAGCAGCGAACTTCAGCACAGTTCCCTGGCCGTGTTCCTGGACGATCTGACAGTGACAACAGGGGGTTTTCAGTGGCGACAATGATGGCAGAGCTGCCAGCAGAAGCCTCTCCCAGGCTCTCTTCAGAAATGTGGTGCAGACGCCACCCCTCCTCCTTTGGCAGGCGTGCTGTTCCATCTGGAAGTCAAGGTTGGTGCCACCTAAGTGGGTTCCTGCTGCAAGGAGTTTGAGGACGTCCTCCTTCATCTTCAGGACGTCAAGGGCTCCGGACACTGTGAAAGTGTCCCTTTAAATTACATGGGAACTGACCTAGAACAGCACCGTGTGGGCCCCTCTACAGGTAGCACAGAAAGACTTGTCTTTTATAGTCATGTAAATTTATCATTCATTTCATAAAATGAAACAGATCTTTGTAAATCACTTATCAGTTAAATGGCTTATAGTCATGCACCTAATGAGGACATCTCAGTCAGTGATGGATGGAGGTGATGATGGACCCATGAGATTATAATGAGCTGAAAAATTCCCATCACCTAATGATGTTAGAGTCCTAGTAACGTCATCATGTCCTACAGCAGTGCATTACTCACGTGTTTGTGGGGATGCTGTAAACAAACGCACTGTGCTGCGAAGCGTATGAAAGCATAGCGCGTACAATTATGTACAGTACCTAATGCTTGATAGTAATACATGACTGTGCTACGGGTTTACGTATTTACTACACTATATTTTTATTTCTATTTAGAGTACGCTCTTCCTACTTATATAAAAAAGTTTGCTGTCAAACAGCACGCTGTGTTACCCCAGCCCCACCTCATACATTTCGTTTTTAACCACAGCTCTTGATTGCATCATTTTTCTTGTGCTTGATTTAATCTCCTGTTGTTTTATAAATTTAGGGTAGCCTAAGTGTACAGTATTTATAAAGTCTACAGTAGTGCACAGTGCTGTCCTGGGCCTTCACATTTACTCACCACTCACTCACTGACTCACGCAAGGCAACTCTCCATTTCACGGGCTCTATTCACGGTCAGTGTCCTATACAGGTGTACCTGTATAGGTGTACTTGTATATTTTTTTTATCTTTTATATCATATTTTACTGTACATTTTCTATTTTTTAATCATTTTTTTATTTTTCAATTATAGTTGACATACATTATATTAGTTTCAGTTGTACACCCCAGTGATTAGACATTATATTACTTACTAAGTGAGAATCCCAATTAATCTAGTACCCATCTGACACCACACACAGAATTTTTGACTAGTGAAACTCAACTTTATTAAGACAAAGAGTATTTCCACACATGCTAAACACATGGAACTGAACAGCTCGATCGAGACACCTGCACTGCTTATGCGAAGTCACTGCTGGGAGGTAGCCACGCCCCCGCCCTGGCTGCAGAGTTCTGCTACACGGCAGGTGTGATGAGTACTTCATAGGCTGAGATCTGCAAGTCCCATACCCTAAATACTTTATTTCTCCTTAACTTCTTCCCTTGAGATGCGGATGAGCTGCTCTGGAGGAAATAAAACAGCTAGACTTATAAAACTAAACATATTCAGGGACCAAGACTGGTCGTTTTCTGTGAAACTTTAAAATCCTCCAGAGCCCTCAAGAGAAGTAATTCTAAGCATCCAACAATCCACAGGCAGAGGTGTTTCCCACGCCATGGTAGGTTTGTATACGGGACGTAGTAATCACGGAAAATTCTGGAGTGATGGAATCTGAAACACACTCTATACTGCACAGTTTATCCCAGAGGAAAACCACAAAGCACCATTACTCTGCAGCAAAAACACGTGAGCAGGTAGGAAGTTAAAACTAGGGGGAAAAATCACTTATTTTTTCAGAAATAGGGCTTTAGAGCCCGGCCGGTGTGGCTCAGTAGTTGAGCGTTGACCCATGCACCAAGAGGTCGCTGGTTCAATTCCTGGTCAGGGCACATGCCCAGGTTGTGTGCCAAATCCCCAGTGGGGGGCATGCAGGAGGTGGCCAATCAATGTTCTCTCTCATCAATGTTTCCATCTCTCTCCTGCCTTCCTCTCTCTCTAAAATCAATAAAGAAAGAAAGAAAAAAGAAATAGGGCTTCAGAGAAAGATTGTGGGGTTTGGAGAGTATAGGTCTTCATTTTTCTCCATGCAAGAAGCAGAACAGAATATCACTACTTAATCTTTATTTTTAAAAAACCTGTCTTTTATATAAATATTTAAATGGGTAATAGACACATTAAACTAGAATAAAAATTACCCATTGGGAAAGCCTGAGGTGATCCTTCAGTTGCCATATTTCTGAAACTGGTTTACACATGATCAACATGGCCCATCTTCCTACAACATTAGTTTCATCCATAGATTTGGAGGTCTTAGAAGGGGGGCTTAAAAGAAAAATGGACTGTTGGACAGCTATTGTTAATAAACATAGAGTACAAAGGACTGAGGAAAAACTTTACTGGGCAGCTGCAAGGATGAACCACACCCTTTCCCAGAGGAAAGCATTCATTTTACTTAGGGTTATGGATGGAAAAGTTTCAGACACGACAGCTTAGACAGCCCAGCACCAAGTGATGGAGCTGGCCTCCTACACCCCCATACTATGACATACAGACTATGGCTGCCCTGGGCTGGCTTTTCTGAGACTCTCCTCGGGTGACAGGAAAAAGCTGATGATTTCTGTGAAGTGAGTAGAATTGTTTTGGGTTAGGGAAAGAGGCATTTCTGGCAACCACCACCAGGAAAAGGGCAAGTCACCTTCTCACTGAAGATGACAGACCACGTACTAAAGGCAAGCAGCTAGTGTCTGAAAACTAGTCAGATAGAGTCACGATCTTTAAGGGGAAATCTGATTCTCCGGGGGTTTTCCATATCAATAGTGGGCTCGAATTTAAGATGTTTCCAGTTCATTTCTAGAAGTACATTTTTTTTTTTTTTTTTTTTTTTTTTACTGTATGAAAGTAGAGGGATCAGAAAGAAATGAACTCAACATGTGGGACTTGCTTTTCTTGTCACTGTCCCCATAGTGTCCTCACTTCTCTAATACTGTTCCCATTTTCTTCCCCCACAGATCAGACCCTTGACTGGCCTTTGCATGCTAACATTCACTGTCTTCCAAGCTTTCTTTTCTTTTCTTTCTACCTCGGAGACTATATTCCCTATGCTGTACTTTACATCCCCTTGACTATTCTGTTACTATCAATTTGTACTTCTTAATCCCTCCACTTTTTTCATTCAACCCCTCAAAACCCTCCCGTCTGGCAACCATCAAAATGTTCTCTGTATCTATGAGTCTGTTTCTGTTCTGCTGGTTTGTTCATTTTGTTTTTAGATTTAATTGTTGATGGATATGTATTTATTGCCATTTTAGTGTTCATGTTTTTTTTTTCTCTTCTTCTTCTTCTTCTTCTTCTTCTTCTTCTTCTTCTTCTTCTTCTTCTTCTTCAAGACACTTTAATATTTCATGTAATACTATTTGGTGGTAATGAACTCCTTTAGCTTTTTCTTGTCTGGGAAGCTCTTTATCCTTTGATTCTAAATGATAGCTTTGCTGGTTAGAATAATGGTGGTTGTAGGCTCTTGCTTTTCATCACTTTGAATATGTCTTGCCAATTCCTTCTGGCCTGCAAAGTTTCTGTTGAGAAATTAGCTGACAGTCTTATGAGAGCTCCCATGTAGGTAACTAACTGCTCTTCTCTTTCAGTTTTTAAGATTCTCTCTTTGTCTTTAACTTTTTGCATTTTAATTATGATGTGTCTTGGTGTGGACCTGTTTGAGTTCATCTTGTTTGGGACTCTCTGTGCTTCCTGAACTCATATGTCTATTTCCTTCACCAGGTTCAGAAAGTTTTCAATCATCATTTTTTTTAAATAGGTATTCAATTGCTTGCTCTCTCTCTTCTCCTTCTGACACCCCCATGATATGAATCTTGGTATGCTTGAAGTTGGCCCAGAGGCTTCTTACACTATCCTCATTTTTTTCTCTTTCTACTGCTCTGATTGGGGTTTTTGTTTTTGTTGTTGTTGTTTGCTTCCTTATATTCCAAATCACTGTTTTGATTTTCAGCTTCATCTACTCCACTGTTGATCCCCTGTAAATTATTCTTCATTTCAGTTAGCATATCTGTCATTTCTGACTGGTTCTTTGTTATGGTTTCTATGTCCTTTTATTATGCTGTTCAAGTTCTAAGTTCATCTACTTTTCTCCTAAATTCACTGAGCATCCTTATAACCAGTGTTTTGAATTATGTATCTGGTAGATAGCTTGTCTTCCTTTTGTTATTTTTCTGGAGTTTTGTTCTGTGCTTTCATTTGAAACATGTTTCTTTGTCTCCTTATTTGGGCAGCCTCCGTGTGCTTTTTCTATGTATTAGGTAGAGCTGCTACATCTCCTGGGCTTGGTAGAGTGGCCTAATGTAGCAGGTGTCCTGTAGGGTCAAGTGGCACAACCTCCCCATTCACCCGAGCTGGGCACTCCAAGTATGCTCCTTCACGTGGGCTGTGTACACCCTTTTGTTGTAGTTGAGCCTTGACTGCTGTTGGCACGTCAATGGGAGGGATTTAGTCCCAGGCCCATCAGCTGCAAGGGCTGACTGCAACCACAGTGGAGGATTAGCTGTGCAAGGGCCCACCCCACAGAGCAGGGCTTATTTCACTGAAGCACTGCTGCCCACTGAATCCACCCCTTGAGTGTGTTGCTTGTGGAGGTGGTTGGGTGGTGCTTTGACATGGTCTGAAGCTATCCACCAGGTGCACTGGCTCCGGGGCCTCCCAGGAGGTGCAGGCCAAGGTCAGCCACTGCCTGTGTCCTGCCTGAGGCCATGTAGCATGACTACAAAGGAATCTGCAGATGGCTGCTACTTGTGCTGACCTTGGAGATGCCCAGTAGAGGCCAAACTGCAAACCAAGGCAGGCTGCTGATAGTGCCAGGTCTGGGGCCACTTAGAGGTACAGGGCATGCCAAGGCCAGATGCTGGTTATTTAAGAGATTTTAGGAAAATCTGAAGCATGAGCCAGGACAGGCCATTCATATGGAAAAGCCACTGGAAACAGGGCGAGTGGGTCCACAACTGGTGGGGCGGGTTTCAGGAAATCACCAGGGCAGGGCAGGACTAAAGGGTGAACCAGGTTGATGGAGACTCAGATACGGCACCTGCCTATCAGTGCTGTGGTTGGGGAAAGGCTCAGAACAGGAACAATGGCCTCTGCCAGCACTTCTGTCTGGGAGAAAGCTGCCCCTTCAGCTCTCGCCCTGATGCCAGACAGTTCAGTTCCTCCCGTATGTCCCTGGTGCCTTCTGAGCTGCTGCCCCAGAGGTGGAACCCAGAGGGAGTGAACATGAGTGAGTCTGTGCACAGGCCCTTTGAAAGGAACTGCCTGGAACTCCAGCAGCTCTTCATCTCACTCAGCCTCGGTCCCCACTGGTTTTTACCGCCAGAAGTTATGGGGACTTCTCAGCACTGGGCTGGGAGGCCTGGTGTGGGGTTGGGACCCGTGCTCCTCAAGGGGGAACCTCCGCAACCAAGATTTTCCTCCCAATTTTATCCACCACACGTGGGTGTCGGACAAGCCTGTTATGCTTCTTTGCCCCTCCTACCAGTCTCCATGTGGCTTCTTCTTCATATCCTTAAGTGTAGGATCCCCGTTCAGGTAGATTTCAGGCAGTTCTGAATGATGGTTGTTCCGTAGTTTAGTTGTAGTTTTGATGTGTTTGTGGCAGGATGAAAGTACATTTACCTATGCTGCCATCTTGACCAGAAGCCCAAAATTACCCTGTTCTATGTTTTTAGATACACAAATACCATTGTGATGCAATTGCCCACAGTATTCAGTATCGTGACATGCTATACAGGTGTTGTAGTCCAGGAGCAATAGGCTATACCATATAGCCTAGGTGTGTAGTAGACTAAACCATCGAGGTTTGTGTGAGTGCCCTCTACAATGTTCGCACAGTGACGAAATCACCTAGTGATGAATTTCCCAGAGCATATCCCCGTGCATGACTGTACTTCCCAAACTCATATATACAAACCTCAACTAGTCTGATATTCCAGAAAGGTGCCCCATATTTATCCGAAAGCTTCCCATGTCTAACTCCTGAACAGGTGTCTCATTAAGAAGTATGGACTACATTATAGCTCCTCTTTATATACTATATTCCTAAAAACCAAGTGCTGGCCATAATTATTTAAAAAAAAAAAAAAAAAAAAAAAAAAAACCTAGAATAAAAATGGAAGGAGGAGAAAATTCAGAAATAGAAAAAAAAAGAGAGAGGGACTTGTCCTCAATATTAAATCTATATAAAACTTCACACCTGGATACCTAAAAGGATTCTAGAGTTATTTCATACCACCATCACCCCCATGCCCTTGAGAACTGCCCGTGATCCTGTTGTGTCCATAGCCCCTAAAGAAAAAAGTACCTCCAGGTGATTTCTCTCTTGGAACAACTTCATTCAAAAAAAAAAAAAAAGGCTAAGATATATTAGCATATATGTAAAAAGATATTCAATACAGCACTCTTTGGATTAGAACCAAAATACCTGGAAACTTGAACACCTATCAAGAAAGGACTGGTGAGACAAATTACAGCACATCAAGAAATAATATGTCATGCATATATCACGTAGCCATCAAATAAAATGAGGTTAGAGCATTGTTATGTGTCCATGGATGTGTAGGGGAGGAAACCTTGCCCCCTCTGCCCTTCTAGGTTCTGTGGCTAATCGAATAATTAAGTTGACATAAAACAGATTAACAGGAGGAAAAAAGTTATCTCTGCTAGTAGCTTTCTTCCTGGTACAGGCCCCCTGTCTAAATTATTTTAGGCGGTTAAGAGAGAGATAAAAAAGCTCTTCTTGAGTCTGTTGGGCCTTAGTTGTCTTCAGCTCAAAATAATCCCCATGCCAAAGTGCCTGTTCTGGAACATACTGCCCTGATCCCCACCACATGCCTTCTGAGAGCTCCAGGATAATGTGGTTAAAAGAAAAATGCAAGGCACGGAACAGGGATACTTCCTACTGAATAGAAAAAAGGCAAGGAGTGCCCTGGCCGGTTTGGCTCAGGGGTTAGAGCGTCGGCCTGCGGACCAAAGAGACCCGGGTTCGGTTCCCGCTAAGGGCACGTACCTTGGTTGCAGTTTGTCCCCGGCCCTGGTTGGTTGTGTGGGTGGCAGCCACTTGATGTGGCCCTTCCACGTCGATGTTTCTCTCTCTCTCTCTTCCTCTCTCTCCCTCCTACTCTATCTGAGCAAAAAATGAAAAAAAATGTCCTCGGGTGAGGATAAAAAAAAAAAAAGACACACCAATGGTTGGTTGGTTGGCTACCCCTGGAAAAAACAAGGTTACTGAAGGAAGATTTACTTTTTATTATAGACAGTCCTGTATTGCTTAAATTTTTCACCATAAAATTTTCAAAAATTAAATTGTGTGTGTGTGTGTGTGTGTGTGTGTGTGTGTGTATTTAAAACAAAAGCTATCTAGAGGAAGTACAGACAAAAGCAAACAGGAAGGGCAAAGCCTGGCTCACTTTCCCCGCCCAACTCACAGCTTCCTGGGCCACCACCCAGCAGACCCAGGCTGGTGCTGCCTGGCTCCAGCTTCAGTGATTTCTCAGTCTGGGAGGCACTGTGCTTTCTTTCAAGAGGAGGGACATCAGTGACTGTAGATGACTCAGGAAACAGCCCCTATAGCCAAAATGCAGATCCTCCCCCAACATTCTTCAGAGTTCTACCTTCATGAATTGTATTTTTAATTAAAGCCTATCTCACAGCTTCTATTTCCTTTTCTCTACAAACTTTAAGAGGTCCTCTCTACCTCCATCCCCACATTCAAAATAATTTGCATATGTTGCAAAGACTGAGGTCAGAGAAAATGTTTGTGAAAAACTTTCCCCTCACATTGAGTACCAAACCACCTTGACAACAGGCGTTCTTGACAATAAACTCTGAGGAAACAGCTTGTTCGCTGCTGGCCCAGCTGGCCAATTGCACAGCGAGGAGTTCTTCTGAAAGCACAATGTTCATCATTAGCCTCACAACAATTTAGGGAGCAGTACCAGCATTCGGAGAACCCCTTAAATAAAGTCAGACCAGTGTTTAAGCCAATCCATACCCAGGAGCCAAGAGGAATAATTAAAGGAGTGAATGTTTTATTCTTTAGTGTTTAATAGAATATATAACAAGTCACATAATCAATGATTCATTACTTCACACACTGGGAGGAAAACAGTATCCAGTATTTCTGTTATACAACTGGTTGTGAATAGGGAGGACAAAACTCTCTAGAGCATTTAGATGGTTGAAGAAATTCTCATTTAAAATTTGGGCATGTCTAAAAAGACTTCATCAGAGCCTTTTCTAAATATAGAGGGATTTTTTTTTTCTTGGTTTTCTGTTTCATTAGAAAAGCCTGATAATCATACAATTAATTTTTCCCTTTCCCCTTCTATTTTGAGAAATATCATAATATGTAAGACAGCATTGTCAACAATTTCATAATTCCAGATAGTTCTATGGGAATTTTACATTGTTTAGCAGATACGAGTTTTTTAGATGGCTGGAAAATTTTAAATAACATAAAATTTACACCTTCAAAATTATCATCCATGATGAATGTTTTAACCTTTTATCATTAAATGTCACTAATGCTGTTTGTGTGGTCATAAATGGATTGTCAGCATTTTTATTCAGTATCAATAGCAAAATCTGCCTGCCTATAAAGTCACAAAGACAGTTGTATAATAGCTTACATTACAATTAATGTTCACACATATCAAAATACATTTAAAATAAAAAACTTGGCTTGGGGGGAAAAAAAACACAAAATGTTTAAGGTGACAAGAATTCTTGGTCAACTAGTCCATCTTCCTACCATACAAGATTATACTGTAATGTAAATATTCTGGTTTAATTTCTTCCAAGTTTCAAGGGCCCCAGTAGAAAATCTAACTCTTCAAACATTAATACTTTTAGATTTTTATTATCCAGACTTGTGACAAAGTAAAGTTAACTTCAACATAACTTGTTTCTGGCTGTAGGAAACCCTATTTCAGGTACCATCGCCACCAGAAACACTAGAGTATTTTATTTATTTCTCAAGAGACAGATTAGGTCATCTAAGAAACCTAATTCAGTTTTTAAATGAGTTATAGTAAAGAAAAAAAATGGAAACAAAAAATAGAATTCCAAAGGATTTACTCTGGTAGGTTTATAATACAAATATTCAGTTTACTATTTTAGAAATTTAATTCAACTGAGAAAAGTATTTATTATTTAGACTATAAAAGAAACTCTTAAGGAATTCAACCCCTCCAGTCAATACTTTCTAAATGCCTGCAGTATAATTTAGCATTTTTCATGTGGAATACAAAAATGTTTGAATATTAGGTTAGAATTTACCATAATTTAAAAAGTAAGAAATTATCAAAGCTTCACCTTACATGGCTTCAATATAATAATAACATTCCATAGAAAATTCCAATAAAAATTGGAACATGTTATGAGCATTGCCAGTTGCCCATTTTGTCTGAGAAGTCACAGATTATGCATTTCCTCAGAGAAGCAACAGGCCCCACATATATATGGTTCTGGATTGAAAGAGAAGACAATTAGGCTTGTATTATAAATTGTCACTTTGCTATCAATGCAAAAAGCCAAATAGGAAACACAAGAATAAAAACAGTATTGAAAGGGAAAACAATTTTTGTCTCACACCTTCAAGGAATATTTTCCACAACATATAATTTGAAAAATCAGAATGAATACGGTTCATATTCTACATGTATTAAAAAACAGACAACTTGTCAAATACTTGGTGCAAAAGCGTTAAACATGGTACCTGTTGTTGTTTTTAACCACCACTGTCAACAATTATCCCTTTTTTAAAAATTAAAAAAAAATTAAATTTATTATTAAAATCTAATGTCACTCAGTTGTATTTACGAATCAAATGGTAATTAGAGCGACGACATATGTAAATGCATGTACACTGAGTCAAGTTAATGCAGCCATAATTACCTGAATAATTGATAACATTCTCCCAAGTTATTTGAATGGTGTCTTCACAGGGTTTATTCAAATATCCTCAATATCCCATCCAAGCTCTTAGGTAACAACCAACAAACCCTCCGGCCACTTGTTGACCACCAAGGGTCCTTCTCTGGCCCAAAGCACATGGAGAGGAAGGGCCCCAGAAGTGCCCATGCCAAGTCATCTTCCTTCAGCTATACTCTCTACCCAATGTAAAATGAGCTTCCGACCCAGCCTTTACTTTGGCCTAAAAGTAGAATGTTTTCAGGTACCCACTTCCAACTTTACAGGGGACAGCCATCCCTAGAAAAAGAGGTTACTTTACTGTCTCTAACCATTACGTTCCTAGTCTTTCAGATGATGAAATGGGCAAGGGGAGCACTGGAGGGCCGCAAGGATGGTGATGTTCGTGGCAGAGACAAAACTGAGCGGTTTCCCATTACTCCCGGAGTTGTACAGATTTAACAAGGAAAATCAAAAACTCAGAGTCTTGCCATATGTCCATGGTTTTGATCTGGCCCCCTAAGATGTTCTCAATTATGTGATTTTTGTTAAGCAATCTAACAGAACACCATATGGGCGGAGAATTCCTTGTGACACTCCACTCACTTTTGGCCAGTGAGCGACATTCCTAAATCATTTCAGGCTTTGAAACAGGGACAAGTTCTGATGCATCACCTGGTCTGAGATTACACTCAACACTAAAGCAAACACTGGGTTCCTACTTCCACTTCTCTTATGATTACAGTCTTTGTATATAGAGCTATCTTGGCTTTTCTAAAAATGCAACTACAATAAAAGACCTCAAATATTTCTCTTTCCCAACTGAAAAGAAAAAAGAATTAGTGGATTAAAAATACAGGTACCTTGATTTAAGTACACAGTTAATCAACATATTATTAATATACAACTAATATCCAAGCAAAAAAGTATGGAGCAAACTCAGTTTTATAATTACGTATTGTTTCCTAACCCAATTTCCCCATTGATAAGGATATAAGAAACTCATCAAAACATGTTGCTTAGTATAAACACCATCTGGTGCAAGTTACTGGGGGCAAATACAGAAAATTTTACAGCATTAGTGAATGAATTAAAAAACTAAATGATTTGTGTAAAATGTTTATATATGGTATATACAGATTGGATCACATGAGTCTAAGAATACAACTGTTCCAATTTTTAACATCTCTTATGGACCTAGTAAGATACAGTACAAGATTCATTTTTAAAAAGAAGGAAAAATAGCGCTAATTTAAACACTGAAAAGAGACTCTTACAAAATCTTTAAAAACATACTCCAGAGAAAAATGCTGAAACAAATGGAAAAAAGAAAGGCTTCTCAGTCATCACAGAATATTCAAAGGAGCCTCACAGCATGAAAGATAAGGATTCATCTCCTTTCATTTATGGTATAGATAGGATATGCATTGGGAATTTATTCCATGTTAAAGGGTATAAGGCAACCAGGTCTCCTTCCATTTCTGTTGCATTTACCTAAAACACCATTTTATTGCTCAGCTCACTTTTAACTGCTTGTCTTCATTTTAAAATACTCCATTTCACAGCTATCTACATATGGGCAGCCTTGGTGCTATTTCTCTGCAGCTCTGTCACTCAAAAAGATTCCACCTTAACTTCAAAGAATCGGCATAAAAGAAGTGACATTTTCTAGTTTTCAGGTTTGCCCAGAAGTCAACATTGACTGGGCTTGGAGAAAATAAGGATTTTAAATAAGACAGCTTAAGTCTAAGTAACCAAAATCAAATATATTTTGACCAAGTAAATAGGTTTTTAACTCAGGATTTATAATCAACAAGAAAATAAAGTTCAAAAACTAAAGCCCTACTGGGTAACTCTTTGGTTAGGTTATATAAGTATTAGCAACTTCTAAGTTTAGGACTCAAAACAGTTCAATAAACTGCCCGTTAAGAGCAGACACGATTAATCTCTATAAAATGCTTTGCGTGTTTTTGTGTACTATTTTTTTAATGTGCATGTACTCAAACGGATGATACAAACTTCCAACTTTCAAATAATAAATGAGTATGTCCGTTCTTCCCTTCCCACCCGTCCTGCCTTCCTTCCTCCCTCCCTCCCCCACCCCCCCCAACCCCCCAAGTCTTAAGAGCTACTGCTATTCACTGCAAGAATACTTGGGCTTTCCTAATCCCCACGACAACGTGCATCACTACCCAGCTCCATTTAGTCACTGCTGGGTGACTTCCCCAAGAACTTGGTGACTTGGGCTGTCCTGCCCTTGTCAGGCAGGGCTCTTTCTCCCTCTTGCCAATAACTGCTGCCATGTCAACCAGTCCAACCAAGGGCTTTTGGCAATGAGCAGAGGAAAAACGGTGCCTCCTCAGGCTGGAGGTAACTTTCTACCAGTTTTAAGTCATAGGTGAAGACCTTTATTTCTGCATGGAGAAGATATGATCCTTCATTGTGCCAGCACTAGATTCTTCTCCTACATCTACCTGTAACTTTTCGAAACTTTATTCATTTATAGTCACTGAAGTGCCTTCAGGGGATCCTAATTTCAGGTCGAATCTTTCATCCAGCCTCCTAAAACTCTACCTTTAAAGAAGGCCAAAAACACTATTCCTAGTGTTATCAATTCTGATGTCTTAAACCTGGAATGAGTCATAAGGGCTTGAGAAGATTTCAAGGAAACCTTCTACACACTGGACAGGGTCCAATCAAGTTCTGAACAATTCGATCATTCCCAGGTACTTGGTGATTGTGGGCCACACTGCCCCATTAGATCCAGACTGAAGGACAATCTGGGAGGGGGGAGGCAGGGGGCAGAGGAAGCACGGTGTGCAGGGACTACATCTGGGCTCTCTCGGTTAAGTGGGGTCCAAAGAAGACGAAAACACTGAAAGGATTTGCGGCTCCAGGTTCTCAAGTGGAATACGAAAGGGACTAGCCCAGCTACTGAAGTGGAAAACAGGATAATAGGAGGGCGTGGGGTTGGAGGGGAGATCTATAATTCTCTCCCGGGCAGGAAGGAGGGGAAATAGGTGTGCTGGAGTCGGGAAGGGGTCTGGGGAGCTCACTCCCTGCAGAAGACGTACTCGGTGTAGCTGGTCCAGATCTTGTCCTCGCTCTGGTCGGTGCTGGCGAAGGCGCAGGTGCCCGTGGAACTGCACGCCACCATGTGGAAGCCCGACTCCGACAGCTTGTCGAAAGCCTGCTCCAGGAAGTTGAACTTGAGGTAATAGCGCGAGGTGTAGCGCTCCGGGGGCCGGTCGGGGTCCCGGCTCTCGTTCAGGGTGTCCCCGAACACCTCCTTGGCAAGTGATGTCTTGCCGCACACGGTGATGCGCGCCACTCGCCGGAACTTGGCGTCCGCCTGCGCGTCCCGCCCAATAGTGTAGGAGCCGCGATAGCCGATGGTGATGTAGCCCGAACGCCGGCTCCCATCCAACGACTGGGACGGCGTGAGCAGCGGCCCCGCTGCGCCTCCGGACGGGCTGCGGCTAGCCAGCTCCAGCGTGGGCGACGGCGCTCCTGCCGAGGCACCCTCCTGCTGCTCCGGCTCCGCGTAGCCGAGCGACAGCAGCTCGTCTCCCAGTGAGCCCTCCTTCTGCACCCCGCGCCTCGGGTGCAGCGGTGGCCCCGGGCCGGGCTGCTGGGGCGCCCCGAGGCGACGCACGAGCTCGGGCAGCTCGAAGTACTCGGCCTCGCGCTGCAGCCGGCTGCGCTCGGGGAAGTAGTCTGGCAGCACGAGCTGCAAGTCCCGCAGGTAATCCAGGATGTAGCGGAAGAGGAAGCCGTCTCGGTCCAGAAAGAAGCGGCCTTTGCTGTCCCGGGCCAGCTCCTGCGGCTGCTGCTGCGTGAACATGCGCCAGAGCAGCGAGTCCGGCACGGACACCACCGTGCAGCGCCTAGTCACATACACCTGGCCCCCTACATTCAGCTCCACGATATCGGGGAAGAGCGGCGGCTCCGCCGAGGAGGATGAGGAGCCGCTACCGCCCCCGCCGCCCCCGTTGGGTAATCCACGGGTGCTGTTCGCCAGAGCCATGGCTAAGAGGTAGCCGGGCTGGGGTAGCGGCAGGAAGCGGGGCCGCGCACGGGAGCTGCGGCTGCCTTTCCCAGACGCTTGCTCAGCCCTGCGTTCTGACCGCTACCGCAGCCAGGAGCCCAGGAGCCGAGCGGTGCGCACCCGAGAGCCCCGATGCGCTCCGCCCGCCTCGCCCGCGCGCTCCAGGCGAGTGCCAGGTCGCGCCCCGCGCGCCGCTTAAGTAGAGCCGGCCTGCTTGGGCGCCGCGGCGCGCAGGAGGCGTGGGCGGCTGCAGAGCGGCGGAGCCTCGCTGCCGGGGCGGGAGGGGGGACCGTGGAGCTGGGAATCGATTTGCATTTTAAACGCTGACGCCGCGCCCGGCCACTGGCTCCACCCAGACTCGCGCGCTCCGGGGACGAGCCTACTACTCGTTTTCACCCCTCCTCGCCCCGCGCTTCAGTCCTTTCCCACTCCCGCCCAACTTTCTTTTCTCTTCCGAAGTGGAGAGACGGAGCCTGGGACAGGCCGCTTCAGAAGAGGAGCCTTCTTTGTAGGGATTGTCACTACACCTTTTTCCCTTCCTAACCCCACCCGGCGCCCGGGGGCTCTGGAAGGAGGGCTTAAACTTTCCTGCTCCCCCCACTCGGGAAGTGGATAGCGGCCTCGGGCACGCGCGGCATCCGGAACTGGCCGCTGTAAACACTGGAGCTGTGGCACTGCGCCGGTAGGTTGTCAGTTGTCGTATTGCTGAAAGTTACCGAGAGAGACGGACATCTGAAGAGACAGTGTGGCCTCCCCAGCCCAAAGGCAGCCACATTTTGTTCGCATTGACGAGTAGCTACGAAAATCCTGAGTAGCCACAAAAAAGCTAACTTCGATATCCTGCATATATAAGATGCTCTCCGATAGTTTACTTTATGGGTGAAGAGCCAAACTCATTAGTTGAGAGACCTCTGAGTTGGGGGAAATCAGCTGAAATGGCAATGGGGAACTTAGGTGAGATAAAGGAGTGAGTTCGTGGTGCCTTCCGCTGAGAGCGGCCCACGAGACCTGCTCCCGCAGGGCGGTCGAGACCAGGCTGAAGCGGTGTAGTGCGGCAAGGGAACGTTCGTCTCTGGGTCCCTGTCAGCCCTTGGTGAATTGCGCCGTAAAACTCCGAGGGTTTGCGGATCTCACGTAATGTACAAAAACCACCTTTAAGCCTTTGCGTGTTTATCCTCCCAAAGGTCCAGGGGAGCCTGCTCTCCTGTGCGCCTCGGTCATTCATCCGGTTCCCTCTAGGCCCAGGGCGTTACCTTTTAAATCCCTCTGCTAAATCGCCTCTGGTCTTCTAAACCCTGCTTGGTCCACATTCGCATTCACCTGTCACACTGCAGCCCAGAACACTCCTGCCCCGGGAAACTTTCCCTGGCTTCCCAGGCGGGTGGGGCCTCCGGAATGCTCCTTCCACGTGCCTTGCCTAATGCGAAACACATTGTGAAATTTCATATGTGTGAGTGATTATCTGACCTCTAACTTTGGTAAATAAAATAGTGTTCCTGATTGCTGCGGAAAGAGAGCGCAAAGAGGGTAGTGAAGGATGTTAAGAAACCATCAGGTGAATGAATATTTGTTGTGTACCAGCTATTTCCCAGATAGAGAACAATGCAAGGTGACTAAGCTCTCAGGCAGCTTTCGGTGTAACCTGGGAGGCAGAGGGTCAGAAGTCTGACCAGTGATCAGGTCTGTTGGCAGTACAGATCATCAATCAGGATAACTCAGGTGAGATCTTTGTTCTTGCTAATAGTGTTTACCCTTTTGTATAGTTATCCAATGAGCTTTACAGTCTCCTCGTGGATAAGTGTCAGTTTAACTTTGAAATGTTTATGTCTGCTGAACAATTATTTCATTCATGTCAGTGTGCTGAAATAAGATCAAGCCCCAAACCAGCTCACTTAATTGCAAGTACAGAGTTTAATATGGAGTGTATTTGACCACTCTTTTTCGTTTGTTTGTTTGTTTGTTTGTTTGTTCTTTGTGGTAATAGATGACACAGTTCCAATGCTGAATTTCTAGGTGGTTGTGCTACTACTGTTTGTTATATCAGTGTCATGTTCTAGACAAAACCAGTCTCTTTTCTATGAATCCAAGGAAAGCCTTGTTCATATCAATTCTGTACATATTTTTGTGCCTTTACTTTGTTCATTGTATCAGCAACTCCTGTCAGTTCTGCCTTCAGAATGCTTCCAGACCTTTAGCATGTTGGGCCACCTCCCTGCCACCACCCTGGACCAAGCTGCCTATCATCTCTTGCCTGGATTAGTGCATTGGTGGTCTCCTAACTGCTTCCACCTTTGCCCCCTACAGTTTTGTTGTTGTTGTTGTTTTATCACCAGAACAAAAGGAGGGATCGTGTTACCTAAGTCAGATCATCTCACTCTGTTCAATGCCCTTCGATGGTTTCCCAGGGGGCTACTAGACTACAGGATTGGAACTGTCCCACTAGTACCTCTCAGACCCATCTCCTCCCCCTTTCCCAGGAGATCCCTGGTCTTAACCACATCATCCCCCCACTTTGCTCAGGGCCTTTGCACTTCCTGTTTTCTTTGCTGAAAAACTAATTTCCCCTTTGGCCCTCATCTTCCTCACCTTGTTTATGTGCCACCCTTCTCACCTTCTGCTGTTCTCCGCAGCAAGACCGGCCCTTGATGACCCTATTTGCTATAGCACAGCCCCACCCAAGCAGCTTCCCCTTCTCTGCTTTATTTATTTACTGTTTTTACTGGCATTAGAATACAAACTCCAAGAATTCAGAGATTTGGGTCTGTTTGATTCAGTACTACAGCAGCCCCCCCACCCCCTTATCTGCCATTTGACTTTGCCTAGTTCCAGTGTGAAAATATTAAATAGAAAATTCCGGAGATAAACAATTCATACGTTTTAAATTTCGAGCCATTCTGAGTAGTGTGATGAAATCTGGAACCTTTTCACTTCATTCCACCCAGACATGAATCATCCCTTTGTCCAGCCAGCATATTCGCCAAGTGTTTGCTACCCACCTGTTAGTCACTTAGTACCATCCTGGTTATCAACTGTTGATATATGAGTGTCTGTGTTCAAGTAACCCTTATTTTACTTAATAACGGCTCCAAAGCAGAAGAGTACTGATGCTGGAAGTTCGGATATGCTAAAGAGAAATCATAAAGTGTTTCTTTTAGGTGAAAAGGTGAAAATTCTCGACTCAATAAGTATTTTAGCATCTCAAATAATCACAAGAAGGGTGAGTACAGTACAATAAGATATTAGTTGAGAGAGACCACATTCACATAGCTTTTGTTACAGTATATTATCATAATTATTCTATTTTATTAGTAGTTATTGGTGTTAATCTCTTATTGTGCCTCATTTATAAATTAAACTTTATCATATGTATAAGAAAAAAACAGTATATACAGGGTTTGGTTTCAGGCATCCAGGGGGGGGTCTTGGAACAAGTCCTCCATGGATAAGTGGGGGGGCTACTGTATATCCCCAGTGCCTAGAACATAGCTGGCATATAATAGGCATTTGACAAATATCTGTTGCTTACTTGTTTATTCCATCAATTTATTAAGGGTCTACACTATGTTCCAAGCAGTGCATTAAAAAATAATCTCTGCCCTCTTGGAGCTTATAGACTTATGAGGGAGAGAGATAATAAATATAGGATATTCCCCCAAAAATGTGTACACACTTTGAATAATTATAAAGCCAGTATTTATTAAAATACATTTCATTTTCAAAATGTAATAGAATCTACAGACACCCGGTATACATTTTCTGGGACACCTTGTATGTAGATAAGTTCACTTTAAAACTGTGAAATGAGATAGACGGACTGAGTTTAGGGATACTGTGTTATATATACAGACTGGCTGGAAGGCCTCTCCATGAAAGTGACATTGAGCTGAACAAGAAGAAAGAGACCAACATGGAAAGTTCTGGAGGAAGCGCATTCCAGGCAGAGAGTAAAGCAAGTTAAAGGAAGGGATCTTGGTTAGAAATGAGTTTGGTACATCTTACAGTAGAAGTTTATCTATTGTATCATTTGCTTGTATCCCATGAATCTCCAAAATATGTTTGAAGAGATCAGTGCAAGTTCAAATGTGAGAACTACTGGATGCCTAGACCCAAGCAGCATGCTACCGTCCTTCTCCACCACTTGACATGACATTCATCCACCATAAGCTAGCCTACTGCAGGGAACCGTTGGTATTTGCTTAGAGAAGTCTAGGGTGTACATGACAGGCATGATAATGAATGAAATAGGTGATATGAGATGGAAAGAATAATTTTCTGGTTGATTTTGTATGTTCTATTTTTTGCCTACTGGTTGGTGTCATGAAATTCAAGAGGATCTGTAATTAGGAAACTTGAATGCTGGGACTTAAGCACCTGAGTGTTTGAGTATGAGGGAAGAGAGGACAAAAACACCTTAGCTTCTTCAATATGTTAAATATGCTCATTGTCAGAGGGGAGGGGATGATTTGGGAAACCACTAGCCCTGTGTCTAGCCCCTGTTTCTTTTCAAGTGACTGTGCTTTCTTAAAAAGAGACAGGACTTTGTATTTTCATCCTAAAGGATGGGGTACAAAAAACATCTCAGGACCTACGTATGTTCTCTTCCGATTGGTTCCTCCTCCCCCACCTACTACTTCTCTTCCAGTCAGCTTCCCACCTCAGCCCACCCCCAAGTCAGTAAATATTCTGCACATCAAAGATTCCACAGAGAAATGAGGAAGATTAAGAGAAATGTGACTGTTAAAGGGGAGGAAGAACTGGGTGAAATGAAGTGAGCACCTTGAGGAGTGAATTAATTTATGTGAAAATGATCTGTAAGCTGTAAAACACCATTCAAGTGTCAGAATCTTGATTTTCCACCACCTGTTATGGTGGCTACAAGTCTGCTCAATAAATACTGAATGAGTAAGTGAATGGCAAAAACATTCAAATAAATGCTGTGAGTTAAAGGGAAAGGAGACAGAATCAGAAATTGTCCCAAATAAATGTTTAGTTTATTTATCATCCTCCCAATATGTGTGAATCTTTTCTGAATGCAGGCTTTAAAAATCATTGACTTTTTGCATGCAGAAAGAGAAAGGAATTGGAAACAAGAGAGATTAAATAACATTAGTTTAAGTAAATCAGGGGATAAAATGATCTTAATAAAGATTTGGTAAAAGATATGCTAATATTTAATCTTTAAAAGAGAGAGAGAAAATGTTATAATGGTGACATTGCCAAAATATTAGGTCTAGAAAATAAAGAAAATCCCAATGTCACTATTATATGATTTTTATAGCTAATACAACCAGAGAAACAAAAGTAATGCTAGAAAAATTTTTATTATTATTTTCATGTTCTTATAAAGCCCTTCCAGGAAATAAGTAATAATATAATAGCAAACATGTATATAGTACTTACTAGTGTGTCAGCCCTGTTCATAGAACTATACATGTATTAGCACATTTAATCCTCGCAATAACTCTGAGATTGGCACTATTATTACCCAATTTTTAGGAGATTGAATGAGCAAATAATATGGTGGAGCTGAGATCTGAACCCAGACAGTCAAACTTTAGAATCTGTGCATTTATTTATTTATTTATTTATTTATTTATTTATTTATTTTTAAGACTTTATTAAATGGCTGGGAGAGGAAGGCTGGGAGGGAGGAGGCGGAGACGGGGAGGGCAGGGACCTAGAATCTGTGCTTTTAGACGCTGTGTTTTACAGCCTCTCACTTAAGAAATAGGTTCTATTATTTTCCCCACTTTACAGATGAGGAACCCAAGGCAATTAGAGGTTAGGTAATTTGACCAATATAACACAACTATTTATCCCTACTAAGGGGCAGAGAGGGTATTCTAACATCTATGCAGTTATACTCTATAGTATTAGTAACAAGAAACTCAAAGGAGTTACTGTCAAAGAACTAGGATTAGGAAGGAATTAAGCCTCTTGCTCTCCTTTCTGCCTTCTATCAATGGCACAATCCTGCCTCCAGTAAGACTCTCTCTCCAAGGACATGTGGGAGCCCACAGGTAGAATGGACACACTGTTGTCCTTCTCTTACCCAACTCAGTCCTACACACAATAAATATGATTTCATTTCTGGCTCTCTAAAATACCATTATGGTTTGCAAAGCACCAGGTTTTTAGTATGTTTATTTAGGTTTTTTTTCCTGATCTCATTAACTCTAAGGGAGGATAAAGTGAGTCCGTGGAAACTGCTGAGATCTAGTTTCCAGTATTCAAAAGCCAGCAGTATGCACTGGTCTTCTGGGGCTTGTAAAATTGAACAAATGTATTCTACTTGTGGCTTTACATATCAAACTGAGCACAAAAATAAACTGGACCACATACACACGGGTGATTCTGGAATTTCTGACCAAGGCTAATTATTAACATCACTGAAGTTTCCTAAGAATTTGAAGGCCTTGGTTTCAAACTGTGATATTAAACTTAAAGGTTAACTACAAATGAGTTCTCACATTCGATTCTAGTGCTTCACTACTTTGCACCAAAGTGCAAAGGGCGCCTCTGGGTTAGCTGGGAGCAGCACTGGGATGCAGATGAATGCTTTCTCCCTCCACATTCGGGTGCTCTTCCCTCTCTTCAGCAGCCCTATCAAATCAGCTCAATTTAACGCCTCAAATGAGGGTTGTCACTAAAAATAATCACCTTGGAGACTATATGCTTATTTGAGAGATGTCAGAATCACTCACCATCTCTGGCATACCTGATTAGGGATTTTCTTCAGAGCCAGTTTACACAAGACCATCATTCCATTACTTCATACTTATGCCAAATTTTGGATTGATCTCTTTTTACAAGGCTATAAAACAGGGCACCTCACTGCCGGACAGCCCCACATGCCCGAGAATAAATGAGGACAAAGCCAGTTTTCATGAGTGTGAAACCAAGGTGATGATTATCAGGTATTCACCTTTTGACATTGGGTTTTAAAGATCTCATCCCTGGAGTTCTCTAATGTGCTGAATAGTACTGAGTTTAGGTTACGCAAAGAGAAGAAGGGCTGATTCAACTGCAGATACTTTAATATGAGGTTCCAGAAAGTCTGCACATTTTTTCACTGTGAGGTTTGGACAAGAAGCCAAGCCACTGGCTAGACTATAATGGACTACTTCTTATGTAATTGTAAGATCATTTGTTTGATATAATTAGGGGGGGGGTGGCGATCTTTCCCCAATTTGCTTTCCAGTTATTGCAGAAATGTGCATGATTTTTCACAGTAGGGAAATGGCCTCAGACAATGCTAAACTTTAAATGTATATTGCTTAATATGATTTCTTTTTAGAAAATAAGTTTATTTTTCTACAATGAAATATAGATGAAAAAATCATACACTTTGGAGTTGAATGAACCATTATTCTTCTCCTGGACTTATTCCTTAAAATCTAAGGTATTGGGAAAACTTATTTAAATATTCTGAGCTTCAGCTCTTTATCTTAAAATGGAGTAAAAACACCTACCTCAACAGACCCTTGTAAGATTAAATGAAATGAGTTCTCTCTCTTTTATTTTTCTTTTTTGCTCAGCCCCTCCCCCAACCCACCCATGGATAACAGTGTGGTGATGGGGTGGGGTGGGGGTGGAAGAGGGCATAGAGGGGATAAATGGTTGGAAAAAATTAAGTTAAAAAGATTAAATGAGATGCTATAAAGCATTTCACTTCACGTCGTAAGCATAAGTTTCTACCTCCTCTTCCCATTGCTGGCTCCCTTGCACTGCTCTTTCTTTCTTTAAGAATAGTTGGTATACAATATCGTACTAGTTTCATGGGTACAATAAAGTGATTCAACATTTGTATACCTCACAAATGTAATCACCCCACTAATTCTGGTACTCGTCTGTCACCATGCAACTTATCGCGGCACTATTCACCACAGTCCCCATCACCTTCTTCCCTCGTCGCCCCCGCCCTCTCCTCTCTGGTCCCTTTGGTCTCTGTTTCTATGAATCTGGTTTTGTTTTGTTCTGTTTGTTTGTTGGCTTTGTTTTGTTTTTTAGATTATGCACATAAGTGAAACCATATGGTATTTATCTTTCTCTGACTTATTTTACTTAGCATAATACCCTCTAGGCCCATTCACGTCATGACAAATGGTGCAATTTCATTCTTTTTTATTGCTATGTAAGATACATTGTGTATATATAGCTATAATTTGATATATATATCATCTTTATCTATTCATCTATCAGTGGACACTTAGTTTGCTTCTGTATCTTGGCTATTGTAAATAATGCTGCAATGAACATAGGGGTGCATATATCTTTTTGAATTAGTGATTTTGTTTCCTTCGAACAAATACCCAGAAGTGAAACTGCTGGGTCATGTGGTAGTTCCATGTTTCGTTTTTTCACAAATATCATACTGTTTTCCATAGTGGCTGCACTTCCCTAACCCGCTTCCTTCATAAGTGTGCCTACCTTGGTCTTCCACTAGTTTTCTCCATCTTTCTTTTGGATGACATCTCTTCAGCAGTATCTAAAGGACAAGGTAAATGACATTTCATTTGCAGTTCCCCATTCTTCCCAGTAATCATTTCTAACACAAATTTGCTCTCTGGTTGAAAAATTTAATCAAAATTCAGACAGCTTCACCCTCGCCGGTTTGGCTCAGTGGTTGGAGCGCTGGCCCTCGGACCATAGAGTCACGGGTTTGAATCTGGTCAAGGGCACCTACCTTGGTGGCGGTTCGGTCCCTGGCCCTAGTCGGGGTTGTATGGGAAGCAACCAATCGATGTGTCTCTCTCACATCAATGTTTCTCTCTTTCTCCACCTCCCTTGCTTCCCCGCACTCTATCTGAAGATAAATGGAAAAATATCCTCGGGTGAAGATTAAAAAAAATTCTAGCCCTGGCCAGTTTGGCTCAGCGGTTGGAGCGTCGGCCTGTGGACCAGAGAGTCCCAGGTTCAATTCCCGCTAGGTGCACCTACCAAAAAAAATTAAAAAAAAAAAAATCCAGACAGCTTGGACTCTCCACTTCAGGGCTTATTTCTCAGCCTAGACTTTGCAACTTGAGTGACAGTAAAATAGTTTTGTTTTCACTCTAACTAAATGTTTAGCCATTGGCAACATCTGAGAGGTAAAGTCTGGGGGGTGAAGGGCAGGGGTGTTGTCAGGGGGCCTATAAATCTCCAGGTGTCCTTAGAATCCAAAGAGAGTGACTTCCTGTCTGTTCCCAGCCCAGGAGCCTAGACCAGGACATGGTGAAAACTGAGCCTAAAACAGGGCCGAGCAGCGTGAGCCCCGACTTAACCAGCGGCTGCGGTGTTTCCCCTGCTTCCAGGCTGCAGTGGGGCGGCAGGAGGGAAGCACATGTGCACACTGTGCGGAAACAGACGTTTTCATCGCTGAAGCAGGTGTTACTGGGAGAGAAGCTGGGCTCCTCTTTACACTGAACTCCACACTCCTTCAAATAGTTAGGAGGTGCCTGCTGTGTACCTACCTGATCTTGCGGGAAGTCCTGCGTGGCCACAAGTCCCCGGCCCATGAGAATCTGCACAATGTCAGAGTGAGTGGCCAGCAATAGTTCCACGTGTCACGTGTGAAGAGCATAAGGAGGGAAGTTACTTTCCATGTCAGCCAGGGTTCTCCAAAGAAGCAGAACCAAGAGGATGGATGTCTATATCTATTCATTGACGTGTACAGAGAGAGGTTGTTTTATTTTATTTTTGTTAATCCTCACCCGAGGATATGTTTCCATTAATTTTTAGATAGAGTGGAAGGGGAGAGAGAGAGAGAAACATTGATGTGAGAGACACATCGATTGGTTGCCTCCCCCACAACCCCAATGAGGGTGGGGAATCGAACCTGCAACCCAGGTACGTGCCCTAATCCTTCAGTCTGCAGCCAACGTTCTAACTGCTGAGCCAAACTGGCCAGGGCTGGGTTGTTTTATTTTAAAGAGTTGGTTGTGAGGGCTGGCAAGTCTGTGAGGGCACGCCAGCTGGCTGGAAATGCAGGCCAGAGTTGAAGCAGACGTCTGAGTCTAAAATCTGGAGGGCAAGCCCAGCGGTGTGGCTCAGTGGTTGAGTGTCGACCCACGCACCAAGAAGTTGCCGGTTCGATTCCTGGTCAGGGCACACGCCCAGGTTGTGGGCCTGATCCCCAGTGGGGGCACGCAGGAGGCGGCCAGTCGCTGTTCTCTCTCATCGATGTTTCTCTCTCTCTCTCCCTCTCCCTCCCACTCTCTCTAAAAAAGATCAATAAAGGAAAAAAAAAATTAAAAAATAAATAAATCAAACCTGGAGGGCGGGCAGGCAGGTCTCTATATTACAGTCTTCAGACAGAATTCCTTCTTCTCTGGGAAACATCAGGTTTTTTTCGTTCTTATGGCCTTCGATTGATTGGCCGTGACCCACCCACATTATCAAGGGTATTCTTTACGTAAAGCCAACTAGTTGTAAATGTTAATCATATCTTCAAAATACCTTCAGAGCAACAACTCGACTAGTGTTTGACTGAACAACTGGGCATCGTAGGCTAGCCAAGTTGACACGTAAAACTCACCGTCATGCTTTCTAAACAGTGTTTCCTCAGAGGCGAAACAGCTGCTGTGGAGGAAAGAAGCCACAGCTTCGTCAGCTGTGTAGAGCTGATACTTCACTCATGCTTAGCATAAGAGCATCTGCAACTGCAAGTGTCGGCCCCACAGTTACTCTGTCCTTGGGATCAAGTGGGTTTTCAGCCAGACTTGTGGAGTCCAAGCTGTTTGTTAACAGAGGAGCCACGTGGGGAGTTCTGCTCACAGCTTTGTTAGCATGGGGTGGAGGAGACCGTAGACTTTACTTATAGTGTCAAGAGCAGAGGTAAACCAGGTGTTTGGATACATTGCATTGGGTACATAAATGCTCACTTATTAATGAAGTTATTCTCTATTATTAATTTATTATGCATCATTTATTAATGACTATTAAAGGGAAATGAAGAAATCATAGAGGAAGGAAGCATTTCGTGACTAAATTGACAATGCCCTTCAAAAGTCACTTTTCCCACCCACTAGTACCTTCTGTGTCTTTGGTCTCTAGGCTCTATGTGAACAAGGTGTTAGAGGATTGACCTTTTCTACCCATGAATGAGAGACAAATGTTGTTCTGCTTTCCCAGGACAGAGAAAAGATGGTTCCTAGAAAATAGAAACTGGAAAACTTGACATTTCTTTTCCAAAAATTTCCAGAATGGATTATTAAATAGGCTGCTTATGAGCTTTTGAGAAAGAGAAAGAGAAAGGTTGCTTCCTACATGTGCCTTGACCAGAGCCCGGGACTGAACCTGCAACCCAGGTGTGTGTCCTTGACCAAGAATCGAACCCATGACACTTCTGGGCCGACACTGTAACCACTGAGCCACACTGGCCAGAGCTCTACTGAACTTAAATCAACAGATTAAATAAATATGTAAGAATCATGCTGTTAAATTTATAAGTGACCCAGAATTTGGTGGGCTAACCAATCCAATATGGAATTAACATGCAAAACCATCCACATGGGCTTCAGCCACAAAGAGAAGCAAACAGAGGGTGTGATAAGCATACATGTAAAGTCATGCAGTTGCTTAAAATGCAGCTTTAGCAGAAGTTCATGTGAACATTTACCTGGGACTCGGCATCGATTGCAAGGTCACGAACCCAGTAGGGTGGCATGTTCGTACTCACGTGCACACACACACCCTAAGTACAGTTCACTTTCACACGTTGGAGAGGACCTTAGAAATTATTCAAGTCAAATCTTTCATTTCACAGGTAAAAGTTGAACGTTCCATAATAGAAACACAATAAGTGATAATAAAACTACATCTAGTATCTGTGTTTTATTGTAGAACTCACAATCTTAAGAGTTATCTTATTGTGGTTTTGATTTGCTTTTCCCTGATGATTAGTAATGTTAAGCCGCTTTTTATGTACCTGTTGAGCATCTGTGTGTCTTCTTTGGAGAAATGTCTAAATGTTTATTTAATTCTTTTGCCCATTTTATAGTCGTTTTGTTTGTTTGCTATTGAGGTATAAGAAGTCCTTTACATTTTGGATACTAACCCTTTATTAGATGTATGGTTTGCAAATATTTTCTTCCATTCCATATGTTGCCTTTTCATTTTGTTCACTATTTCCTTTGCTGTGCAGAAGCTTTTAGTTTGATGTAGTCCAACTTGTCTATTTTTGCTTTTATTGTCTAACTATCCATCAATGGATAAATAAAGAAAATGCGGTATATACACACAATGGAACATTATTCAGCCTAAAAAAAATCAGGCCAGTTGGGAAGTGGATGACCCTGGTAAGTGAAATAAGCCAGACACAGAAGGACACATACTACATGGTATCACTTATATGAGGAATCTAGAATAGTCAAATTCACAGAAGCAGAGAGCAGAACAGTGGTGGTCAGGGGCTGGGGGAGAGGAACAGGACACATTGGCCAAAGGACACAACCGTTCAGTTACACGAGATGAATGAGTCCTAGAAGTCTACAGCACAGTATTCTGCCTGTAGTTAGCAATACTGTATTGTATACTGTTCTTTCTTCAAAGTTTCCCTTTTATTTTTAATTGAATTTATTGGGGTGACATGGGTTAATAAAATTATACAGGTTTCAGGTGTACAATTCCACATCATCTGTATACTGTATCGTGTATTCACCACCCCAAGTCAAGTCTCCTTCCATCACCATTTATCCTCCCTTCTCCTTCGACCTCCCCTACCCCCTTCCCTCTGGCAGTCATGCTTAAAATTTTGATAAGAGGGTAGGTCTTATGTTAAATATTCCTATCACAAATCATAACAATAAAGAAAGAAAAAAAGAATTATTTTAATAGGCAAGGGTCATTTCCAGGAGTGTAAGCAAGGTTGTGAGAAATCCAAAAACAATGTAATAGCAAGATTCTTTTTTTAAATTTTAGCCTAGACTATAGTGGAACCGCCTGGAAAGGAAACTGTTAGGGGCAGCATGACCACTGCGTTCTTTCCAACATCAAAGGGCAAAACTAGGACCCACAGGTAGAAGTTACCAAAAGGAAAAGTTCAGGTTTAGCTTAAGAAAAACCCCTTGAACAACTAACTACACCACCCACTGATGGGAAAGACCACATCAGCGAGAACTTGGCTCCATCCTGCTATAGATCTAAGCTGTAGGCCCAGGCAGATAGGCGATGTGGAAGGAACTCATGATTTGGGCTAAGAAGCTGCATTAGATGAACTCCACTTTCTTTTTGTAACATTCTGTTCACAGAACAATTTTCCTCACCTACTTTTTATGCAAAATTGGGTGCTTTTTCTTTTCTAATCTTCTCTCCCATTTTCAGGGATGGAAACTTGATTTAACATCTCTAATATTAGAGAACTTACCATCATAACCAATAGCTAGTATGTCTTATATGCTCTCTGTGTACCAAGATATACAGCAAATCATAGACCAATCATGTCTTACATGTCTGAATACCCAGTAATTAGCAAATTTGGGAAAATGGCATAATTTTCTTTTTGTTGTTAAATCTTTGAGTAAATGTAAGGGCAATACTCTCATTATTATCAAATATTTCCAAAGTGTTTTATAATTCGTTTTATTCATTTATTTAAATAAACTCAACTGTACAAGTATAACAAGTGAACATTTACTAATAAATCTACTTTTGTAAGTACATCACAGTGGAAGTAAAAACCTTTTAAATAATACAGCGCCAATCTACATAATTTAAATCATTTTATTGCACAAATTGATTTTTTAATTTTACTAGTTTCTTATCTGTTCATTCCACTAAAATCTTATATTATTTAGCCCATATAGCTGGATAAAAATTGGAGCCATCATGCATTTGGCAAAACCCACAGAATTGTATGATGCAGAATAAAACCAGAAAATAAAATATGGACTTTAGCTAAAAATAATGCATACATATTGGTTCATCAATGGCAACAGATGTGCCACACCAAGGCAAGGATTAGTAATAGAAGAAATTGTGGCACGGGAGTAGTAGATGGAAACTCTCTGTACTTTCTGTTGTTTTTCTGTAAACCTAAAAACTCCTCTAAGAAATAAAGTCTGTTAATTAAAAAAAGATGTAAGCAAACTTTCGCCAGCCCTCTGATTGTTTACTCCCGGGCCATGTCCTCAGAGGGTCTATCTCCCTGCGTTCATATTTGTTTATAAATAGCTCATTCATAGAGCTATAGAGGCACTAAAGATAGAAAGAAACATCTTTCACGTATCTCAGGAATTGTCCCAATGTGTGACATTGTCAACAATCTGC
The DNA here is from genome assembly GCA_030848825.1 of Tadarida brasiliensis. Lineage (NCBI taxonomy): Eukaryota > Metazoa > Chordata > Mammalia > Chiroptera > Molossidae > Tadarida > Tadarida brasiliensis. The sequence goes on along the minus strand of CM061266.1, from coordinate 61,531,936 downwards.
CCTACCCAATTTAATATAAAACCAGGTGTCCTCACTCTGCTCCAAGGACAGTGACAATGTTGTTCCTTGGGTAAGCATTTTATACATATTTAGATTCCCTAATCTCTTTTCTGGAAACAATCTCCATGATCCTTCTGAATCTAACAGAGTTTATATTGACCCATCCTAAACTGCCCGAAGTACTCGGGGGTGCTCCTCTGGTCAGCAGAGGTAGCCGTCTCCATTCATCGGTGCTTTTCACACGTAAGGCCCTTTGTTGGTTCTGGGATACAGCTGTGTCTAAGGCAGACAGAGTTACCATCCTCAGTAGAGAATGCAAACATTAGAAAACAAAGTTCACAGGAAGTAAACAACCCTACGTTTTATCACATTCATAATTTGCACGCAACAAACACTGGTTAAGTGAATGAATCAATTCAACTGATTAAGAAAACAACCCAGACTTGTCAATTTTTTTCTTTATACCACCTAGAAAGAGTTTACTGGGGGGGGGGGGGGGGGAAATGCCATAGACAGAACAATGTATGCGTATTCAACCTGTTTAAACTGAGTATCTTTTAAATATTGGTATAATCACTTATTTAATGTTATAAGTTTCAGATAAGCCCTATTTTTTTTTTAATTTAAAAATAGTTTCCCTAATAAACAGCTTCCGCTGACCACATGATTATCTACAAATGCGTTATAAGAGAAGTTTAAGAAGCTACGAGTCAGGTATCTAACTGTTCTGACAAACCTTCAGAGGTTGATTGGGGGAAGCAGTGAGTGAGTGTCGAGTCTCTGTGCTGCCAGCAGGGTGAGGCAGCAGCAATGCACCCTGCACAGCAGCCTCAAAGCCGTATGTTTTTCTCCTCCCGCTATTTTCAGCTACTTGGGTAAAGCTAAGAGTGGGATTTACCCAGGGAGGGTGTGGAAGGTGTAGAAGACAAGGGGGTGATTAAAATGATGTAATGAATCCAAGCTATACAGGGAAGGAGAAGAGGACATCAGTGGGACCTTCCCAAAATAGCTCTTAAAAACATGGGATTACTCTTCAATATTCTTTTCTCTTTTATGAGTAAAATAAAAACCAGTGTTGATTTTATTCCCAGCTCATGCTTGATCCAATTAAAATGAAAGGGAGTAGATCTCACCACCCCTGACTGGCGTGTGCTGCTGGCTCAAGCAAGGCAGGAAGCACCTGTTAACTCATCTGTCCCAGAAGTCTCTCCCAACACGTCATCTCTTTGCTCAAAACTTGGTCATGTGGTCATATCCAGTGCAGTGGGCAGGTGGGAGCATTCTATCCGCACAACTAGCAGGCAATGGACAGCAAAGCCACCAGCAGGTTTAGCAAGACATCTGTCCAGACAGTGCACCGTTTTAGTCCACTTAGCCTCAAGGCCTGTTTGAGTCACCAAAAGATCTTTACAGTTATATCTGTCATTGCATCCGAATGAAAGATGACCTATGAATTACCACTGTACCAATTTTCTGTTTACAACTCTGATTCTCCTTCTCCGCCTTAGCAGCTCCATTTTACCCTGAGCTTTAAGCCTCCACAAAATAGAGGCCATTTGCTTTGATTTGTGTATCTGAAACACATGAGCGTGTCCAATAAAAGTTTGTTCAATGAATAAATGATTGAATGAGTCAGTGAATGAACTACACTGGATGGATGAATCTAAAGGAAGAAGTGAATATATATATTCCAAGCATTAATTCACCCAATTGGCTTGTTTTAATTTTTAAATCATAATTGATTTAGCTTTTAATTATTTCCTGCCTTACATCTTTGTCCACTAGGGCTAAGTTTCAATATTTAGAATTGCTGAATTTAAAATTTGATGTTGAAGTAAAGCATATGAATCTCCAGAGGACCCAGTGGACATAAATGTGAAGGAGGTTTATGTCCTCCTCGTTTTCAAAAATGTTCACTGTGTGTTCACAAGCAGTGGTGAGAGAAATGTTTCCAGGAAAGTTAAATAATCAGGAATTCCTATCTGTATCAAACATCTGCTTACCATCCACAGCAAACATTCAGCATGAGACTGCAGACGTAATCCATATGTTTCCTCCTTTATAGATGTACAGTATACCAATAATATCGTGGAGTGATTAGTAATACATAACCAATAACTTAGAATTTTATAATATTTATCGTACATGCAAAATTGTTTAGGTACTACAATATGTAACCTTTTCAGGGAGAAATCATGGGCATGTCAACTGTCTTTTTAAAGAAATTACAACCCTGTAGCTTCCTTTAATTAATAAGAATTAATCAGCAACTAGATGTATCGATAGTCTTTAGTTTTCTGAAATGTGGTAGGGATGATACTACAGAAAACTGATACAGATGTCCACAGTGCTTTGTGCTTGGTCAACCATTTTCAAAATACTGTATGGTTACAATTATAAGTAAATACTTGATGTAAAGTTGTATCTTGTATTTAAATAGTAGCCAGAAGATTACCAAAAAAAAAAAAAATGGGTTGGTTTTGCTGCCACTTTGCTTAAGAAGGTAGATTCATATGTGATGGAGGAAGAGTACCACCTAGTGGTAAAAGGTATAAACTGCACCCACCAGGGAGCTGACTAGAAGTCTCCCGGAAGTATAATATTTCTGCCACATTTTTAAAAATGCATTTCATAAAAAGTAAAAATGGCTTAAGAAAACTACCATAGATTCAAAGACCAATTGATATGTACAGAAGTAGAAAGATCCATATTATTGAAAACTTGCACTAAACCCTAGAAATAATTAAACCAAACATAGTCAGTTCGTTTATGGATGAGGTCACTGATACACAGACGGGTTATGCCACTTATTCCATCACACAATGTGTTGGTGGCAGTACTAGAATTCAACCTTAACCCCAAAGGACTCTAAACTCCAAGCCCCCTCTATTGTGCCATAGCCCCTCTTAGGAGTGAAGAGATCAGGTGGATAGTGGAAGTGAGAAATGGACACCAAACAAGAAGCCTGCAGCTGTCCATAGCACAGGGTAGGAGACAGAAGAGAAGGAAAGGAAAGAAGAAAGGGGATTAAAGAAAGCAAAGGACTCAGGTGGGAAGAGCCCAAAAGACAGAGCTGGTACTAACGACAAATTATTTACTGCAAAAAAGTAATCCTACTTTAATTTCTAAAGAAGCTGAAATGCTATTTGTTACTCATATTATAATAATATTAACTAATATTCTAAAAATTAAAGCAACCATTATAGTCATGTGTTTTTGGTTTTGGCTTGAAATATGTACTTATGATAATAGCAAATAGGAATGGCATGTTGCATTCTCAGCAGTATATACATGTTTGACATTGAGAAAGTTATTCTGATGAACAGAACATTCCTATGTGTGCTGAATAAAATGCACTGATTCTACTAAAAATATGCATTACAGGCATTTTAAATGCAGGCACCTTTGCAAAATTCCTAAGACAGGTGTTTATCATGTCAATTACAGATTTTAATCAACTTTGTGTATATGATTATTTCTAAATAAAATATAGAGATAATCAATATACCCAGGAATTTAGGAAAAAAACCTAAACTTTCCAAATGTTTCACAGGTACTGAAATTATGTATATTAAAATGTGCAGGCTAAAATATATTTCTTAGATGACCTGAGATTTATTTAACAATTATCCATCTAAGTCTACTAGTACATTTGAGCAAAATGTATTGCTTTCTTAAACAAGAAGTTAGTATTTCACTGAGACTATTTTTAAAACTTGGAAATACCTGTAAACAGCTACTCAGAAATTCTTTTGTCTTCCAGTGATGGGTGCCATAAGCATAACACAGTCTTTCACATACTTTGTACATATAACACATTAATACTTGAGCATTTAAAAACAGGGGTTAGAAAAATGGCAATGGCTACACAGAACATCTTCCAGGACCAAACTGGAATTACAACTAAAATAAAGACAAATCATCAGAGAGAACCAACCAAAAAGCAGCTGGAGAGAACCTGTATAACCAGGGACGGAAAGAGGACACCAAATCGAGCCTGGTAGGAACTGTAGAGGCTCAAGAGGGCAGGCTGGGAGACCACAGAGAGCAGCTGAGGGCCATTTTAGCTGTGAGCAGTTCCCTCGGGGTTAAAATCCCAAGCCAGCTCCACAGTGCAGAGTGCCAGGACAGAGCACTAAATTAGCTACAGCCACTCACCTTGGGCTCCAGCAGAGGGACAGCAGACTGGACTGGAACTGCGTGGAGAGACTCAGGAGTTTGGAGAGCTGGGAGGGCACTGGGAGTTTTACACTGAATCGTTCCCTCATAGGACAGTAGCCATATAACTCAAACAGCCGCTTCCCAGAGCCCCAGGGAAAAGCAACAGCCCCTCCCTCAGGAATTTAACACCACTGGCCAGGCCAGAGAAATGCAAATTGAGGTTCATTAACAGCTAGAGATGGCCAGCAAGGTTCTGCCCCACCCTCTGGAAATTATCTTACCTGAACACCTGAAGGATTTTTTCATTCAGCTGAGGGATACAATCCAAAGCTCATCAAGTAACTGAACTAATAGCCAGCAGGCAAAAGCTGGAGGAAAACTGAACCTTTGATTGGCCTGCAAATCTACCCAGGAAAGTAAGACTTGACAGTGGTGTTTAACCTGGGTCCTCCCATACTCATCTAAACCCAGTAGAGGGAGCCACAATAAAAGGAACACCAACACCCACAGGGAAAATTTGGCAGGCTCCAAAACCCACTAAGACAGCCAAAATGGTGAAACAAAGAAACAAATCCCAAATGAAAGAACAAGAGAATTCTACAGAAGAAGAAATAAATGAAATGCAATTAAGCAAGTTATCAAAGGTAGAATTCAGAGCAATGATAATGAGGAAGATCAACAGCATGAGTAAAGAGCTCAACAGCATAAGTAAATATATAGAAACATTGAAAATCAACCAATTAGAAATGAAAAACCACTAAGTTGACATGAAGAATGACTTAGCAGAAATAAAGAACACATTGGAAGGAATAAGCAGAAGAGTAAAGGAAGCCAAGGATCGGATCAGTGAATTAGAAGACAGGGTAGACAAAATCACCCAATCAGAGAATCAAAAAGAAAAAAACAATTGGAAGACAGCTTAAGAACTGTGGACAATATGAAATGTAACAACATCCACATCATAAGAGTTTCAGAAGAAGAAGATGAGCAAGAGTTAGAGAATAGATTTGAAGAAATGGTGACAGGCAAATTCCCTAACTTGATGAAGGAAAAAGGCATACAAGTTCAAGAAGCACAGAGAGCCCCAAGTAAGAAGACCCCAAACAGGCCCACACCAAGACACATAATAATTAAAATGCCAAAAATTAAAGACAAAGAAAGAATCCTAAAGGTAGCAAGAGATAAGCAACAGGTTACCTACGAAGGAACCCCCATAAGGCTCTCAGCTGACTTCTCAACAGAAACACTACAGGCCAGAAGGGAATGGCATGAAGTAATCAAGGTCATGAAAAACAAGGACCTGAATCCAAGACTACTCTATCCAGCAAAGCTATCACTCAAAAGAGAAGGTGAAATAAAGAGCTTCCCAGACAAAAAAGGCTAAGGGAATATATTAGCACCAAACCAGCACTGCAAGAACTGTTCAAAGAACTGCTGTAATTAGTAGAAGAAATAGGAAGAAAAATATAACCACACTAAACAAAAATGGCAATAAATAAGTACATATCAATAATCACCTTAAATGTAAACGGATTAAACACTCCGATCAAAAGACACTGGGTAGCTGAATGGATAAGAAAGCATGACTCATATATATGTTGTTTACAAGAGACCCACCTCACAACAAAAGACTCACATTGGTTGAAAATGAAGGGATGGAAAAAATATTCCAAGCAAACAGAAAAGAAAAAAGACCCGGGATAGCAATACTCATATCTGATCAAATAAACTTCAAAATGAAGGCCATAACTAGAGACAAAGAAGGCCACTACATAATATTGAAAGGGTCTATCCAACAGGAAGATATAACCTTGGTAAACATATATGCACCCAAAATAGGAGCACCAAAATACATTTAAAAACTTCTGGAGGACTTCAAAGGAGAAATCGATAGCAATACAATCATAACAGGGGACTTCAACACCCTGCTGACATCACTGGATAGATCTTCTAGACAAAAACTTAGGAACCAGAGACTCTAAATGATGCACTAGATCGAATGGATTTAATAGATATCTACAGAGACTTACACCCCAAAACTACAGAATTCACATTCTTCTCAAGTGCACATGGGACATTCTCAAAGATAGACTACATGTTAGGACAAAAACTAAGTCTCTAAAAGTTCAAGAAGATTGAAATCATATCAAGCATCTTCTCAGATCACAATGGCATGAAACTAGAAATCAATTACAACAAAAACACTCAAAGACATTCAAACACATGGAGGCTAAATAGCATGTTATTAAACGATGAATGGGTTACTAAGAAGATCAAGGAAGAAATTAAAAACTTCCTGGAAACCAATGAAAATGAACACACAACAACACAAAATCTATGGGATGCAGCTAAAGCAGTCCTGAGAGGGAAGTTCATAGCACTACAGGCCCACCTCAAGAAACAAGAAAAATTTCTAATTGAATATCTAACCTCACAACTTAAAGAACTAGAAAGCAAACAAAAACAAAAACACAGATCAAGTAAAGAAAGAAATAGTAAAGGTCAGAGCTGAAATAAACGACATAGAGACCAAAAAAAATTTGAAAGATCAATGAAACAAAGAGCTAATTCTTTGAAAAGATAAATAAAATTGATGGACTCTTAGCCAGACTCATCAAGAAACAAAGAGAGCAGACTCAAATAAACAAAATCAGAAACAAAAGAGGAAAAGTAACAACTGACACCACAGAAATACAAAGGAACATTAAAAAATACTATGAACAATTATATGCCAAAAATTGGACAATCTAAGCAAACTGAACACATTTCTAGAATTACACAGTCTCCCAAAACTGAACCTGGAAAAGATAGAAAACTTGAACAAACCAATAACAACAAAGGAAATTGAAGATGTAATCAAGAAACTTCCAGCAAACAAAAGCCCAGGCCTGGACAGCTTTATGGGAGAGTTTTACCGAACATTCAAAGAAGAACTAATACCCATTGTCTTCAAACCAGTCCAAAAAATTCAAGAAGGAAGACTTCCAAACTCATTTTATGAGGCCAGCATAATCCTAATTCCAAAACCGGATAAAGACACTACAAAGAAAGAAAACGACAGGTCAATTTCCCTAATGAACATAGATGCCAAAATCCTAAACAAAAATTAGCAAATTGGATGCAGCACTACATTAAAAAAATTATTCACCATGACCAAGAGAGATTCATTCCAGGGATGCAAGGCTGGTATAATATCCGCAAATCAATAAATGTGATACACCACATAAACAAAATGAAAGATAAAAACCATATGATCATATAAATAGATGCTGAAAAAGCATTCGACAAAATCCAGCACCCATTTCTGATAAAAATGCTCAGCAATGTGGGAATAGTGGGATCATATCTTAACATAATAAAGGCCATATGAAAGACCTACAGCCAACATCATACTCAATGGACAAAAACTAAAAGCATTTCCATAAAGAACAGGAATAAGACAAGGATGCCCACTTTTGCCACTCTTATTTAACATAGTACTGGAAGTCTTAGCTACAGCATCTAGACGTGAAGAAACAATAAGAGGGATCCAAATTGGAAAGGAGGAAGTGAAACTGTCATTTATCACAGATGACATGATATTGTACATAGAAAACCCTAAAGACTCCATCAAAAATCTACTAGATTTAATAAATGAATTTGGCAAAGTAGCAGGATACAAAATTAACATCAAGCAATCAACAGCATTCTTATACACCAATAATGAACTCACAGAATGAGAAACTAAAAAAAATCCCATTTACCATTGCGGCAAAAAATTAAGATACCTAGGAATAAACTTAACCAAAGAAGTAAAACACCTATTCGCAGAAAACTACAAGACATTGAAAAAAGAAATAGAGGAAGATATAAAAAAGTGGAAGCATATACCTTGTTCATGGATTGGAAGAATTAACATAATTAAACTGTCCATATTACCCAAAGCAATCTATAAATTCAATGCACTCCCCATCAAAATACTAACGACATATTTCACAGAACTAGAACAAATACTTCAAAAGTTCATATGGAACAAAAAAAAGACCCTGAATAGCCACAGCAATCTTGAAAAAGAAGGACAAAGTAGGTGGGATCACAATACCAGATATCAGCTTATACTACAAATCTACTGTAATCAAAACAGCCTGGTACTGGCACAAGAACAGGCATATAGACCAGTGAAACAGAACAGAGAACCCGGAAATTGACCCAAGACATTATGCTCAATTAATATTTGACAAAGGTGGCAAGAGCATACAATGGAGTAAAGACAGCCTCTTTAATAAATGGTGCTGGGGAAATTGGACAGCTACATGCAAAAAATGAAACTAGACCATCAGCTAACACCATACACAAGAATAAACTCAAAATGGATAAAAGACTTAACCATGACTCGTGAGACCAAAAAAATCCTAGAAGAAAATGTAGGCAACAAAATTTCAGACATCACACACAGCAGAATTTTCACTGATGCAATGCCTAAGTCAAGAGAAACATAGAAAAAAATTAATACATGGGACTAAATCAAACTAAAAAGCTTCTGCACAGCAAAAGAAACAAGCATCAACATGGAAAAGGAATCCACTATATGGGAAAGCATAATTGCCAGTGATATGTCAAATAAGGGGGTAATTTCCAAAATATATAAAGTACTCATATAACTCAACAAAAGGAAGACAAGAACCCAGTTTAAAAATGGGCAGAGGAATAAACACCTCTCCAAACAGGACATACAAATGGCCAAGAGACATATGACAAATTGCTCAATGTCACTAATCATCAGAAAGATGCAAATTAAAACGACTATGAGGTATCACCTCACACCTGTCAGAATGGCTGCCATCAACAAATCATCACACAACAATTTCTGGCCAGGGTATGGAGAAAAGGGGACTCTAATGCACTGCTGGTGGGAATGCAGACTGGTGCAGCCACTATGGAAAACAATATGGTGTTTCCTCAAAAAATTAGAAATTGAATTCTCATTTGACCCAGTGATCCCACTTCTAGGAATATATCCCAAGAAGCCTGAAACATCAATCAGAAAGAATATATTTACCCCTATGTTCATAGTAGCACTATTTACAATTGCTAAGATCTAGAAACAGCCCAAGTGTCCATCAATAGATGAGTGGATAAAAAAGCTGTGGTACATATATACAATGGAACACTATGCAGCTGTAAGATAGAGAGATCTCTTATCCTTTGAGACGACATGGAGGGACCTGGAGAGTATTATGCTAAGCAAAATAAGCCAATCAGGAAAAGACAAATACCACATGATCTCACTTATTTGTGGAATATAATGAACAAAATAAGCTGATGAACAAAATAGACCCAGAGACATAGAAAGGAGTACAGTTCATACTGACAGACCTCGGGGGGGGGGGGGGGGGGGGAAGAGATAAACCAAAGAATTTATATGCATATATGCATAATCAATGAACATAGACAACAATGCTGTGAGGGTGGGGGGGGGATGGGGAGGAGAGTATCTGGGAGGAAAAAGGAGAAACATCTGTAACAAAAATAAATCAATTAATAATAAAAATAAAACATTTATAGTGGAGCCCGACCCGTGTGGCTCAGTGAATTGAGAATTGTCCTGAGCAACAAGAGGTCGGTCACAGGTTCAATTCCTGGTCAGGTCACATGCCCAGGTTGAGGGCTCTATCATGCAGGATGGTTCTTCCTCTCCCTTCCTCTCTACCTAAAAAAAAGAGAAAAAAAAATCAATTCACAAACAAAAAAACTTATAGTGGAAACTAATTTTAATTATATAGCTTATAGTTTGGTTGGCATTGATAGTGGTAAAATAGACAATTGAAAAAATTATGAATTTGTGCATACTTCAATTCCTAAATCAAATGTAAATTCAATTAAAATTGAATTCTGTTGGTTGGGAATATAATCATATGAGTGTGTCCTCTGGCCTGGAGACCCTGATATGAACAGACAGAATTGTGAAATTCAAATCACACTTAAAACCACTTTGTTTTTATTCCCCAGGCTCCTTTTTCTAGTAACAGACATCTCTCTCTCTCTCTCTCTCTCTCTCTCTCTCTCTCTCTCTCTCTCTCTCTCTCATACACACACACACTCACACACACAAACACACCTAGGCCAAACAAATCACCATAATCACCATATCCTGCCCCTTGGCCTTTGCGGTTATGCTAAGGTTGTCCAATCAAAGTACAGCTTCCAGCAGTGATATCTTGAACCAGACTTGACCAGACAATCCCTTCTCTCCCTGTGGATGGGCAGCTGTAACCCCACGATGCTCCAGTGTAAGAAACTTATCACAGCAGAGAATGAAGTCCAGTGGGAAGGAGGGAGGTGAAGGAGCTCTTAGGGCATGAGTCTCTTTGTTCTGATTGCTGAGATCCCTGGCTCGTTTCCTATTCTTGTTCCTTTTCCACAATTTCTCTTCCCATAAAGTTCTTTGAAACAAGATCTACTTAGAGATATGTTCCTGCAACCTAAAGAGAACTGACTCATTCTGTGTTTTCAAAATGAGGCCTAGTTCTGATCATGCTACCGCCCTGGTCAGATAATCTCCATGCTCTTTATTGCTTGAAAGTAATCTCCAAGTTTTTGTTTGTGTGTGTATGTGTGTGTGTGTTTTGTTTTTGTTTTTTGATTCGTGAGTTGGCTCTAATCTACCTTTCCAGTCTCATCTCATTCAATCTAGTGAAACTTTATTATTCTTTATATTTTTTTAATATCTACTACTTTCCCTTATTCATTCTGCCCCGTGAAAATTATTTTCTACCTCCAGCAATCCAGGTTCCACCTTCTAAAACTGTATCCACTTTTCAAGTTCAACCACAAATGATTGATCTTCCATAAATCCTTCCTCATTACTCCATGAATCCGTTAAGGTTAGGTTCAGCGGCCTGTGAATGAAAATCTAAAACCACAACAACTTAAAGGAATGAGAAATTTAATTCTTGCTCGTGTGTAGAAGCCTGGAGTAGGCATCGTTACCAGGTTGTGACAGCAACAACATGGGCATCTATGTATTAGTGTTCTAGGCTGCATAACAAATTAGAACAGACTTAGCGGCTCTAACCAGCCACATTTATTATCTCATAGTTTCCATGGGTCAGGAGTCTGGCCATGGCTTAGCTGGGTGGTCTCACAAGGCTGAAATCAAGGTGTTGGCCATGTTGCATTCTTATCTGGAGAGTAGGGAAGAATCCATTTCCAAGCTTCCTCAGAATTGAATTATTGGCAAAATTCATTTTCTTATGTTTGTAAAATTCATGGAGCATTACTTCTACAAAGCCAACAACAGAGAAAAAGAGTCTCTGCTGCTTTGAGTCTGAATCCAGGGAAGGCATAGGCCCTCTTTTAAATGGCTCACCTGAGTAGGTCACACCTACCCAGAAGAATCTCCCTTTTGATAAAGTCAAAGTCAACTGATTAGGGACCTTAATTACATCTGCAAAATTCATTCTCCCCTGACATATAATGTAATATAATCATTAGAACAATATCCCATCTCTTTGCCATATTCTATCAATTAGAAGAAGCAAGTCACAGGTCTCATTCCAACTCAATGAGAGGGGATTCCACAAGGGTATAACTCATTGGGAGTCACCATAGTGCATGTCCACAAACTCAGAGACCTGAGTTCTCTACTTTTTCTGCTCAGCCCTATCACTAGCTTTCATCCAAGTTGCCCTCATGGTCCACAAAGGCTGCTGGAGCTCTAACTGTCATATCCACCTAACGCATTGTAGAGAGGAGGAAAGAAACAGAGCAAGAAGGAGCATTTCTCCCAACTGGGTCAGTTGCCCATAAGCAGACTTTGTAGACGTCCCACACAGCATGTTCACTTACACCTCTCTGGCCTGGGGTGCAGGCAGTAAAGGATGCATTCTCCACAGAGAAGTTATTAAGAAGCAATAAAACCAAATTAAAGTCGGTCTGCCTTCTATTGTTGCCATCCACCAACAGTTCTGAACAATACATTGATAGAATATTCCTTCCTGAAAAACATTTCAAGTTCACACGCTTTTGTTACTTATTCTCTAACAGTATGGTACTCTACTTGAAAATTAACTGAAACAACTTAGCTCCCAGCACATAAGAGTTTGCTCATTGCGAGAGTAAGTTCACAATGGTCGGACATCTTCTGAGCTCCCTTCCAGCACAATGTATGTCTCCTGCTCCGGTGGAACTTGCCTGCATCTGAATGGCAGATTCCACGTAAACAATAATAGCACAGGAAACAGAAATGGAATTACTTCAGTCCTTTCATTTTGTGTAACTGCTTAGAGTTGTGATAGTGTGTTTAAATTTGAAACAGCAAAACAGAGTGCAAACTGCCGAATGTGTTTTGTTTGGAGACTGCAAATGTATATGTATACAAGCAATATTTCACTTAATGTTGATAATAATTTTAAAATTAAAATATTCTCTTTTTAGCCCTGCTGGTGTGGCTCAGTAGATTCAGCGTTGTCCCATGGACTGATAGGAACCAGTTCGATTCCCAGTCAGGGCACAAGCACTGGTTTCAGGCTCAATCTCCAGTAGGGGGCATGCAGGAGGCAGCAGATTGATGTTTCTCTCCCACATCGATGTTTCTATCTCTCTCTCCCTTCCTCTCTCTTTAAAAAAAAAAAAAAATCAATAAAAAACATTAAAATATTTTCTTTTTAAGTAGTTAGTTGTTTTGCCCTGGCCAGTTTGGCTCAGTGATAGAGAATTGGCCCTCAGACCAATGAGTCATGGGTTCGATTCTGGCTAAGGGCATATACCTCGGTTGCAGTTCATCCCTGACCCTTGTCCAGGTCATGTGGGAGGCAACCAGTCAATGTGTCCCTCTCACATAGATGTTTCTCTCTCTCTCCCTCTCATTCTATCTGATGATAAATAGAAAATTATCCTCAGGTGAGGATTTAAAAAAAAATAGTTATTTTTAAACTAAAGAACAAATTCAGAAAAGAAAACATTACAGCAGGGGTCAGTTTAATAGTTGCCAAATGTGTACCTTTTGCAGATTTTTTAGTTTTATTAAACTTCATTGAAATTTATTAGCTTTATTAGTTACTGTAATGTTATCCATTACTATGACAATTTTTAATATATTTTTATTGACTTTTTAGAGAGAGAGGAAGGGAGAGAGAGATAGAAATATTGATGTGAGAGAGAAACATCGATCAGCTGCCTCCTGCACGCCCCCTACTGGGGATCGAGCCTGCAACCCAGTCATGTGCCCTGATCAGGAATTGAACCGGGACCTCTCAGTCCATGGGACAACACTCAATCCACTGAGCCACATCGGCCAGGCACTGTGACAATTATGTTGATAGAATTGGGTTTTCTTTCTATTTAGTTAGTTCTTACATATCAGTGGAGCTCAGTGACCTTGAAGTATCTCTCTATAAAACAAGCATAGTATATAAACACAGGACTGAGTTTGCAAGCTTTGCTGAACCCTGCTTTGAGATGAAGAGACCACAACTTCTTGTGTTTCTGAGATGAAAGAAAGGAAGAGCCTGTCCCTCTGTCCTCAGGTAACCCAATCAGGTATTAACATCAGGCTGTGGTTCTATCTGAATGATCTGGCCAGGAAGAGAACCATGTCCCCACAAACAGGTGAGTTTTACTAGTCAAAAATCAAAACAAGGTCATTTATCATTCATTGATAAATTGGGTGAGTTAGGAAGAGAAATTAAAAAAACATGTCTTGAAAGTGGGAAATAAATTTTCAGTTATTTTTAATGGACAGAAACATTATTGGTGTTTAAAGAACATGACATCTAGAAATAGCCCAAGTGTCTATCAATAGATAAATGGACAAAAAAGCTATGGCACATTTACACAATAGAATGCTATGCAGCTGTAAGAAAGAAAGATCTCTTACCCTTTGAGACGACATGGAGGGACCTGGAGAGTATTGTGCTAAGCGAAATAAGCCAGTCAGAGAAAGACAAGTACCACATGATCTCACTTATTTGTAGAATATAATGAACAAAATAAGCTGATGAACAAAATAGAGCCAGAGATATGGAGGTAGGGAATAGAATGACAAGCCTCAGAGGGAAAAGGGTAGGGGGTGGTGGGGGCACAAAGAGATAAACCAAAGAACTTATATGCACATATGCATAACCAATGGACACAGACAACAGTGTGGTAAAGACGAGGGTGAGGGGAGCGGCGAGGGGGGGGGGGTGTCAATGCAGAGGGGAAAAGGAGGGACATCTGTAATACTTTCAACAATAAAGATAAATTTTTAAAAAAGAACGTGACATTGCTTTTTAGTTTTTCTGTGCTCAACATTAGTTTGGAGTATTCAGGCTCAACCTTGTATCAATGATCAAGTGCTCAATCTATTGCACTGAGATATTTAAACAACAAATTAATGAAGTCACAACTTCTTTAGAATAAGCAGGCTACATAAACCAGGAGTGGGGTGTGGGGACACAAAGACCCCATCTTGGAAATTATTTTCTCAGAATTACACAAGTTGGGGTTATATTCTGGAACCTCAATCTCAAGAGATAGTTGCCAGTATAGCAAAACATAACTCCTCTCCCAAACCCCATAATGAAATGTTTATTTAATGCATTGTCATGCCTCCCTATATAACTAAGGCATTCTATTACCATCAGATCTTTCTGTCCAGGCAATACACATTCCCTCTACTACTGGGTCTGCATAAATCCACCCATTTCAAAGCCAGCGCCACTGAGAAACCTCCAGGAGAGGGCACAGAGATCGATGTTGTAGTATTAACCTGTGATTTGATGTAATTCTGACATTCGATTTCCCCAAATTTCTCCTCAATTAAACTGGGGAGGGGGCAGACACTAGCTATTTCTTGTGCCCACTATACTATGGTTGGACTTTCTCCACATCACTTCAGGTCTGCAGAGGAGCACAGCCCTCTGAATCAGACGTTCACGATGAAGGCAGGTGCAGGGATGCTGCACGGCGAGGATGGGGTCAACGTGTGGACATTCTGGTAGGCAGTACGTGGTTATTTCATTGTGCAAGAAAACATGAGTTATGCATTTCAGAATTAAGTCATTTCCATATTTTGAACCTATATGAATAGAAATGGAATATTTACTAAATAACTTTTAATAAATGTTATTTAGAAATATAATGTTATTTACTAAGTAATATTTAATAAATGTCATGTATTAAGTAATACTTATTAAGGAATACAATATAAATAATACACACTGGATAAATGCTAATTGTTAAATAATAATAATATATTAGATTTTTAAATTAAGCATCAAACCTCCCATGTGTTACTATAGATAGTTAAGTCAAATACAAATGGTAACATGATAAAAAAGGGTACATTCTGGAGTTTATATTTACAACAGTGAGGATAAAATATGTACATTAATTCCAAAGCTCATAACCTTTCCCCACAGGGTGGGGGTGGGGGACAAGTGGTTTGGAAAGCCTCTTGGGCTGTATTCCCCAGCACTCTGCCGTGACCCACGACACCCCCGCCAGCCAGTCATTCACAGCTCGTTCTGCAAACCTCCCTGGAGCCCACACCTCCTCCCCTTTGCTGGGTTCTGGTTCTTCGTGTCACTGACCCACCTCCAAGTTCTCTGGACCAAGAGACATAGTCCAGGCTGCCTCCGCAGAGAAAAGACAAGGAGGCAAAGGGTGTGGAGAAGGACCCCATGGCTCCCCCACAGCCTCCTGTTCCTTCTAGAACTTCTCAAAGTGGCCTCTTTACGGCTCCTGTAAGACATCGCCCTTCGCATGCCCCCTGTGAACCGTCGGTGAGTGACTCTGGGGCAGATGCTCCTAAAACGACAGTTTGAGAAAGTCTGAAGGGCCTAACAACCTGAGCCTAAGATCGTTCTTACACTACAGAGTAAGCAGCGCCTCAAGGGAGGGGTTTAGGTTTTTGGTAAGGCCATGTCTTACCTTTCACACAGAAGTACGCGGACGGCAAGGATGAAAAGCCTGAGTGGGACCCATGAGCTGGGTGGGGTGCTCTGGAATAAAGCACAGCCAAGTGGAGCACGGTCCTAGAAGAAAATCCAACTAAATCAGGAACTGCAGCCCAAAAATGAAAATCAAAATGGCTTACTCCATACGAAAAAGAAAGCCCTGAGTAAGAAAAACCAAATTTGGAAAACTGTGAAAATGGCCCCATGCAACTAAATGAAAGAAGGGCCCAAAGAATAAGTTACAGCAAAAAAAAATGTTAAGCTCACAGAATTTTTACATATACCATTCAACACCCCTACACACACACACACACACACACACACACACACACACACACTTTTCTACTTTGCAATGATAAACATCAATGTCAGCAGAGATTTCTCCAAGCAGATGTTCTTTCTCCTTTAGGGGCCACATGTACAATTGCTATCTGACTGTTTGCTGCAGGCTGGGATGCTGACTGCACCCTGGCCAGCTGCTACCCTCTCTGCTCTTCTCCCAGGTCCATCCATCTTCTTCCTGCTTCCCCAGCTGGTGTCCCATTTGCTATTCTCTATTGTCTGTGATTTTATATGTTCCTTCTCTACGGAAGTTAGATTTGGCCACCTCATTGTAAGGACAGAAAACATGTTTTTCTTTTTTTTTTATGATTTTATCCACAATTTATGAGAAGCACCTGGTGATTAAACACGGAGCTTGCTGGTGTCTGCAACGTCAAACTGTCTTTCTACCCAACTGACAGGGGCAGCAGGAAGGAGTATTAGAATTAAGAGAAAATATTAGAAGAGTAAGAAAACTAATCATAGTGGGGCTACTAGCCATTGTTAGAAAAAATGTTAATCATCCTTTACGATGTTAATCGTCATTGCTTTGTTCTGATTAAAGAAAAGCCCTTTCTGACCTGGCTGGGAGGTATGCGCCTGGCCTTGGGAGTCTACCTCAGGAATGCTGTCCATTCTCCTCATCTGAGGACAAAGGGACGACCTGACCTCATGGAAAGATTAACAACCTGATTATCAGAACACTGGACCGGTGACTGTGACTCACTGGAAACCAGCTCCTGCAGCCCCCAGCCCACATCTCCCCACCCACATTCCTCCCCGCTTGCCTGCTAAAGAAGATATGATAAGAACCCCCCACCCCCACCCCCATACATTGGCCAGACTGTCTTCTGAAGAACCAACAACTGCAACTCCTCAAGGCAAACTCCACCCCACCCCCACATCTGTTTGACTTCAAACAGGATCGCCTCCCTGCCCCAAGTGCCCTTTACTCCCAAAAGCCCCCAATAAAAGAGCAACTCACGCCCTGGCTGGTTTGGCTCAGTGGTTAGAGTGTCAGCCTGCGGACCAGAGAGTCCTAGGTTCGGTTCCCACTAAGGACACGTACCTTGCTTGCAGTTTCTCCTCACATCGATGTTTCTCTCTCTCTTCCTCCCTTTCTCCCTCCCGTTCTATCTCAAGATAAATGCAAAAATGTCCTCCGGTGAAGATAAAAAATTTAAAAAAGCAACTCACTCTTTCTGTCCTGCCCTTGTATTGCCAGTCAGTGCCTGGGTCCTTTCCCTGACTATGGGGAAAGTAATAAAATTCCTCCCTTTTCTCTCTTCTCTCAGTTGTGAATTCTTTCACAAGCCTGAGTTACCGGCCCAAACAAAAATCCTAACACTCGTTGCCAAATCTAATTTATTTGGGTCAATCCTCAGCTTCCTTCAAACTCTCTGACATATGACCCTGTTGACCACTCTGTGTCCTGAAACTTTTTCCTCCCAAGAGTTCTGAGAAAATACTCTTAATTCTCCTGCCTCACTCACATTCCTGCTGAGAGGTTTGCTGGTTAAAAGTTCGTGCTTCCCAGGACTGTGCACTCATGCTGGTCTATGTCTGACTCAAACCATAGTCCCCAGACCAGCAACATCCCCATCACCAGGCCCTAGTTAGAAATAACAATTTGGACTGCCAGATTAGATACAGGACACTAGTTAGACAGAAATTTCAGATAAGCAATGAATAAATTTTATGATTAAAAAATTTAGGATAAATATGTCCCATGGAACATTTGGGACATATGAATCCTTTAAAAAAAATTGTTGTTGCCCGGTCGGTGTGGCTCACTGGTTGAGTGTCAACCCATGCACCAAGAGGTCGCAGGTTCGATTCCCGGTCAGGGCACATGCCCAGGTTGTGGGCCAAATCCCCAGTGGGGGGCATGCAGGAGGCGGCCAATCGATGTTCTCTCTCATTGATGTTTCCATCTCTCCCTCCCTCTCCCTTACCCTCTCTCTAAAATCAATAAAGAAAAAAAAAATTTTTTAATTGTTGTTTATCTGAAAATGCAAATTTATTTGGCATCTTATATTTTTATATGCAAAAAAAAAGTTATCAGGTTCTTGGCTTTAGTTCTTGGCCTGTCTAGGTGGGAAGCAGAAGGATCTGGGAGAAGACAGTGAAGCATACTCCGTTCTGGCAGAGTTATGAAAAGAGCGCTCAGCGGCGGGAAGCATGTTTCCCGCACCCAGCCCCACCTCCTCCATCTCTGTAAGGGCAGCCTGGGGGTCTGAGAGCAGAGGGGCTGTGTTTTTGTCGTAGGCAGTTAGACAGACTTGAGCAGAGCAAGGATCTTACAGAAGGTCACCAGGACTGAAAGCCCCAGGTCCCTGACAACTGGGAACATTGAAAAAACAAGGACCTTGCCCAGAGGTAACATTTCCTCCCCTACTATGTCCCTGGCCCTGTGGTTTAGACCCCCTGACCTTTCCTCCCTAGAGATAACATCTAAGCCTCAGTTATATTGCAGCTCCAGGCCCAGAAAAGCAACAAAACCAGACGAGTGAAACACAGCTGACCTCAGCACCAGCTGAATTGACCTATGACCCTCTACCCTGGTGCCAACCGATCAATGGACACCGGGACCCTGAAAGCACACACCTAGAAAACTGATTACTATTCTACTGTGACCCTCTCAGAGACCTCACCTATGATTCCTGCCTGTAAGAGGAAATAAAAGCCCTCAGGACTTAGGACCCAGCAAGCTCTCTCCCTCCAGGAGCACAGCCCCATAATGAAAGCTAGGTTGTTAAGCTATCAGAAAAGCAGCCACATTTACATCCCTCTGGAGGAAGGAAAACAGGAAAGCACTGTAGAACCTGCTTACCCGGCAGTAAGCTTTTCATCCGTCCTTCCTCTCCATTCACATGATGATCCTGACCCACGGTGACTTCACAAGCAGGAAGGTCTTAGCTGCCAGCACAGGGGAAATTC
This sequence comes from Tadarida brasiliensis, assembly GCA_030848825.1. Lineage (NCBI taxonomy): Eukaryota > Metazoa > Chordata > Mammalia > Chiroptera > Molossidae > Tadarida > Tadarida brasiliensis. The sequence continues at coordinate 61,512,596 of CM061266.1, read as the reverse complement.
AGCACCAGCCGGTGGGCTTTTGAGCACAGTGGAAGGCTTGAAGAGTCCTTCACAGAACTGCTGACAGTGCTGTTCGGGGCCACCTCAAAACTACAAATGATGAGGGACTCAAGAAGTTAAACATTTTTAGCTTTAGGTACATAGTCAATAGGCTTGGTAATTAGAGCATGTAGAAAGCCATTGCTCCAGGGACTGGAATGTATGACTACATCTGCCCTGACTTCAGGAGACCTTCAAGTAATTTGACCTCTGTGCCCCAAAAGGGCTGCAAGCGACCCAAGACCAAGACGGCACCTGAGCCATTGTGCTCAGGGAGAGAATGTCATGCCCAGGATGCAGATGAAGAATCACCAGTCAGCTCCAGAGATCAGAGGAGGTCTGGGACTTTCAGGCTAGGAGGGATTTAGACATCCATCAGCAAATGAGTGGATAAAAAAGCTGTGGTACATTTACACAACAGAATACTATGCAGCTGTAAGAAAGAGAGATTTCTTACCCTTTGAGATGACATGGAGGGACCTGGAGAGTATTATGCTAAGCAAAACAAGCCAATCAGAGAAAGACAAGTATCACATAATCTCATTTATTTGTGGAATATAATGAACAAAATAAGCTGATGAACAAAATAGATCCAGAGACATGGAAGTAGAAAACAGAGGACAAACCTCAGAGGAAGGGAGGTGGGGTGTGGGGGTGGGGGTAGATAAACCAAAGAACTTATATGCATATATGCATAACCAATGGACACACACAAAGTGCAGGGAAGGTGGGGCAGGAAGAAGGGACAAGGGTGTCAATGCGCGAGCATTGGGGGGGGGGGGACATCTGTAATCTATTCAATAATAAAGAGACATTTAAAAAAGAATCACCAGTCACCAGATGAAAGGATGTTAGGAAAATCACCGGACTGCAGCTTTTATCTGATTCACCTTTTCCCCTGAATTCCAAACCCCTTACCTGCTTTCCCATGAATTCCAAACCCCTTACCTAACTTTTCTTCTCCTTATATAAGGGGTGTGCTTAAGATGAGATATAAGATGGTCTTTAGGGTACATAACTCACTGTCTTTTCAGATCGCTGGCCATCTGAATAAAGCGCCCATAAAGACTCAATCTCTGTCTCTACCATTGGCTGTGGTAATGACAGGTAGCTCCAACACTGATTTTTCCTGTTTCACAAAGACAGGGGACCTGGGATTATGTGAGGCAACCGACAAGAAGAACCTATGAAAAATTAACTCCTAAGCAAAGACTTAAGGCACACAAGAGCAACAACACGTATGATTAGAATGAAAAAATTGCATTTCCTTAAAGTCTTCTGGAATTTATAATGACCTTGATGAATTCATTAACTTTGTTTTTAAAAGTGTGGATAGCAACCTATATTTGTCAACGTTACGCAGAGATCCTTTTGGAAAAAGTTAAATGCTAAAACACAGACTCAAGCGTTAGGAAGTTTACGTGGTTTCAACGCAGCCCTCGTAGCAAGTAGTCTTTGCAGACATAAAGGACTTATATTAACCTAATAACAATAAAAATCATAAACATTTTGCATCAACAGTACAAAATTCTGAAGACACAAGCTGGAATACCCACCATGCCACTAATTTTTGCTAAGTATTTCAAGTCTGGTACAAACAGAACTATATACATATTTTTAAAGCATTTGAGATAACTTCATTTCTCCTTAAAAAACTATCTTTATGTGCTGAAATAAAACATTTTCTTAAATAGCAGTAATATTTTTAGATTGTTTAACCAGTGAAACTGTCTTCCATGTGAAGGCACTAATTTTAGCATCAGACCTGGGGCAATCATCTTTACAAAGTTGTCACAGGGCAATCCTATTTGCAGTGGAAGGACAGAAAAATCCTCAAAACATTGGCAGCTCCAATGAAATTAATCTCCCTCACACCTCCCCTTGCCCCCGGGTTTTGAACATACATATTTAAAGTTATCTTGTATACATAATGTGCAGCAAGTCTCCAGTGATGGTGTCCCATACCCATGCCTCCCCATAATTCATGCCCTTTTTTATCCCCTCTCCTTGAATCTGGTCTCAGTTTTAATTAATTAATTAATAAAATGCAACAGCATGCTGCTGACGGGCATCTGTGGCTACACTGTGTTCTCGGAACGGAGGGTGCCAGCTCTCACGTGAGAAGCTCAAGCACCCCAAGGGCTACAGTCATGAGGAGCCCAAGAGCAGCACCAGGAACGGCCACATGGCCACCAGCCAGCCCTCAGCTGCTCCAGCCAGTCCCAGCCCAGGCACCCACATGGGAGTGAACATCCTATGGGGGAGTCTTCCAGCCCAGAAGAGCCTCCAGATGTGCAGCCCCGGCCACGGTCTCACTGCACCTGCGTGAGAGACCTCAAGCCCAGCCCAGCCGTGCCCACTCAACCAACAGAACCAGGAGGGTAATAAATGATTGTTTAAGCCCCTCAATTTGGGTGGCGCATGTTACATAGCAATAGATGTCTGAACTACTTTATCTGTACAATAACAATAAGCCACCTACTTAGATAAGTGTGTGTAAGTACCCACAAGCAACATGCTCCTGATCTAAAGCAACGACTCCCAGGTCTCACGGTGAGACATCTCCAAATTGCCTCCAAAACTTGCAAGAATATTGTGAACATTGAAAATAGTCTTAAAATACAGCCCTGGCCAGTTTGGCTCAGCAGTTAGAGCGTTGCCCATGGACCAAAGAGTCTCAGGTTCAATTCTGGTCAAGGGCACATACCTTGGTTGCCGTTCATCCCAGCCCTGGTCAGAGTCATGTGGGAGGCACCAATTGATGTGTCTCTCTCACACTCATGTTTCTTTCCCTTTCTCTCTTCCTCCCTCCCTCCCACTCTATCTGAAGATAAATAGAAAAATATATAAAATAAAAATAAATAAAATAATCTTAAAATACAATTGATTCCATTGTTTAGTTTGGAAAAGATAAATAAATAACATACAGCTCCTTACAAAGGGAATTAAATTTAAAAATTAAATATATCTGGGGCGGTTATACTGTAAATCCAGCTTTTATTCTAAAAGGTGGCGTCGCCCGTCTATCAGTGATCCCTGCACTGAAAGGTCCAGAAACAGGCAACCCTGCACTGTGATGTCTAGGGCCTCAAAGCCTCAAAGTGGGGGCTGCGTGCCACCTGCCACCTGTCACCTGGGAGCTGAATCAGAAAAGAAATGAAAAAAAAATATATCAAGAACTCATGGACATGGACTACAGTGTGATGACTGCTGGAGGGAGGGGGGTGGGGCTGTAAGGGTATCATTGGTGATAAACATAGTCTTGACTTGGGGTGATGAACACACAATACAGTGTACGGACGATGTGTTATAGAATTGTGCACCTGAAACTGTATAATTTTGTGAACCAGTGTCACCCAATCCAATTAAAAGTGGGAAAAAAGAACCTGCATTATATGACAAGATCTCCAGATAAGTCTTATACCCATTAATGTTAGAGACACATTGGTATAGATCAGTGGTTCCCAAACCTCTCTGCATATGAGAATCATCCAAGAGTCCTAGAGGTTCCAAACTCCAGGCCACAGGGACACAGGCATTGATGGTTTTGCAGACCACCCAGTGATTCCAGGTGCAGCCAAGTCTGGGAACCACTGGTCACTCTAGATACAGCGCTGGTTCTCAAACTTGACCTAACAGCAGGATTGTTACAGGCAGTGAGACAGACATGAGCAGAGCGAGGACAATGGGCCAGGTACAGACACTCACCAGGGCAGAAAGCCCTGGACGTCTAGCAAGGGGCTAAACTGGGAAAACAAGAACCTTGCCCCAGGGTAACCTTTCCTCCCCTAGCATGGGGCTGGTCATGAGGTTTAGCCCCCTGACCTTTTCCTCCCTAAAGTTAACATGTAGGCCTCAGTTGTATTTCAGCTCCAGGCCCAGAAAAGCAGCAAAACCAGACAAGTGACCATCATAGCTGCCTCAGGTCCAGCTGCATTGACTAATGACCCCTGTCCTGGTGCCAACCAGTCAGTGGAGACCACGACCCTGATAGAGCACACCTGGAAAGCTGATGAATATTCTATTGAGACCCTCTTCTGAGACCTCCCCTAAGATTCCCACCTGTAAGAGAGAGAGAAATACCCTCAACACAAAGGACCCAGTGGGTGCTCTCCCCCGGGGGAGCCTGCTGCACCATTCCCTTCCCCCTTCTTCCCTCTAAGGGACCCCACTTGCAACCAGGGGAGCAATGGGCAGCAGCAGCTCATTCCAGCCTAACCCCCTGAACCTGTCTCCCAGGCCCCCTTTCCTCTGACTTCCCTGTGAGCCAAAGCAACCCAGCCCAGGCTCTCCTGTTGCTTCTTCTATGTCCTTCCTTGTTTCACTGTCCTGAGTACTTTTCTACGGCCAATACGTTCTTGCTTGCTTTACTGCACTTTGTCTCTTGACTGAAATCTTTCCTTCAAGAAGACAGGAACTGAGGTCTTGTCGTCTCACCGGTGGGTAACACTGTCTTCAGTGTCACTCTGAGCCACCAAGGCTTTTGAGTCTGCGGAAAGACTTGGGGAGTGCTCAGAACAGTCAGATACTATACAGAATGTCACAGTTGTAACTGTGGGAAGTACCGATGAAACAAGAAATATTGGAAGAGCCAGATTCCAATTAACCTTACCAATAATTGTGCTTAATTCTTGGTATATCACTATTATGTGGAATTTAAAATCTCAACAGTGAATGAAATTTATTAAAAGTAGCAGCAGCAATTAAGCCTCAGATACTTATATAACTTTAGAATGAAAATGTCAAGAAAGTTAAAGTGAAAACCATGTGAGACATGTTCCATAAAATAATAAAGAGGACAGGACCTTTTTGTTTTTATCCTCACCTGAGGATATGTTTTATTGATTTGAGAGAGAGAGAGAGAGAGAGAGAGAGAGAGAGAGAGAGAGAAACATCAATGAAAGAAATATCCATCAGTTGCCTCCCGTAAACACCCCAACTAGGGATCGAACCAACAACCTAGGAATATGCCCTGACTGGGAGTAGAACCTACAACCTTTTGGTGCACGGAACAACACTCCAAACAGCTGAGCCACTCAGCCCGTGCTGGACCTTTTTAAAAGGCTCGATGACAACACAATGTCTCAAGTCTAAGTAATGGTTATTATTGTGTGTTGAGTGTGCACCGTAGGTTCCACGCATGGATTTTCTAACTCCATGAGACGTTTTAACTTAAAACTTCCATTATACTGACTAGATCATAAGTGACTTACTAGCTTCTTCCTACCCAAGGGTCTAGAAGGCCAATTTGGCACAGTAGGTGGTGTTGCAGCCCCTGGGTTTCTCAGCAGGGTCATCAGAGAGCCCTTCCTGGGCCAGCACTGTTGACGTCCCCAGTCCTGCTGCAAGCTGCCCCAGGCTCATCCACTGCCACCCCTCGGGTCACCCTGTGTCCAGCCATGCCTAAGTGCCCACCTCCCCCAGAAACTTCTCTCTGCCAGCAAAGCCTTTCCCCCTTTACCTAACACATTTCTACTCAACCTTTTCTCTTCAGGCCTTCGTGAAGAGTCACCTTCCCTGTGACACCTGTTTGCTTTTCCAGGTGGAATGTGTGATGCCCACCGCAGCGGTTCCTCAGCACCCTTTCAACTCCTTCTGCATTGCTGCACCAACACTCTACATTCATGAACGTATTTCTTCAGTAAATGTTTATCAAGCACGTGCCATGGACCAGACATTGTATCCAGCTCTGGAAACAGAAAGATGAAGCTGACAACCTAGACGGGAGACGGGAACATGATGACAGCATGGGACACCAAGATGGACAAGCTGTGCAGACGGGAGCTCTGGGGCAGCACCGAGGAGGCCCCAGTTACCGCGCCTGGGAGGGGAGTGGGTGGACGTGCCTACGTAGAGGAGGGGATGCCTGACACAGAGGGAAGGGCAGGGCATTCTGGGCAGCGGGGACAGTGGAAAGGCTTGTGAGTTTTGCGCGCATGGGGCTGGGTGGAAAATACAAGAAGCTGGGTGTTTGGGGGAGAGAAGAATAGAGATCAGAACACTCCTGTCCTTTTAGGATGCTTCTATTTTATCCAGGTGGCAGATGAAGAATGCCCCTGGTTGGCAGCATCGGAACAGTCTACATCCCTCGGCTGCACCCCCAGAGGTGCTGCGTTAGTAGGAGGAGTTGGTGAGGACCAGAAAGCTCCCATTTTATCAAATGCTCAGGTGGCTCTGATGCTTCTTGCCCTTCCCCTTCCCACAATGTACAGGAAGATGAAGGAGGAGAGATCCTGGGACCAACTGAGATTTAGTTTCTGCCATTCAGAAGAATGAGGAGTCAATGAGAAAATATATTCTGTTATAGAAAATTTACAAAGAATTCTTAAGTACCTGATTTTATGGGTGGAGATGCGTGACTGTTACAAAAATCGCGAGACACTGACAATGTCCTGCTAAAATCAGGTGCACTGTGCTCAAGTTCATGGCGTGGCCCTGGCCCATACAGCCTACTCAATGACAGACTGTAGCAGGCCTTCTGCTATAACCAGATTGATCTGGACCAAGTGCTCATTCTCCCTTCATTTAATCAGCCAGGTATCACTACTGGGTTCTGGTTTGGCTGAGTAGTCCATCATAAATAAAATCCCTTAAAATTTCAGACCCAAGCATCTTTTATGTTTTACGGTACTAAATGCTAGCTTCTTAACTAACTTGTTGAAGTACTGCAGGAAATCAAATGCTCCCTTTTCAGGAAAACAGTGTTCCTTCCCACAGGACCCTGTGTGACTGTCATGACCAAAACCAGAAATCAGGCTTTCGACCTTCAATGACACATTCGCAATTGTGCCTCCATCTGGTCTCTAAAATGAATGGGTGGATTCTTCTGCCAACAACACAGAACATAATTTAAGGTCCGAGTTGAAATGAACCCAATCACAAACCAGTGTAAACCCAGCCCTCTCCAACGGCTCATGTGAGGTGAGGACCTAAAGATGCACCACTTCTTGCCCCTCTCCCAGCATCGTCCCCCACCCCCCACCACCACCAATGGGTTAGAGAGCAGAAAGCAAGGAATCTGGCTCCTATTACCTAAGCTCTGTACAAAAATGGCTTCCCTGAACTACGATTTGTGGTCTCAGCTTTACAGACGGTTACAAGGATATGCATTTAAACAATGTTCCTGTGACTTTTGCACACCCAATTTAGAAGCACTGCCTGTTAAGTTGTGAAATGTTGCTCCTACAATGACCCAGTTGATAAAGTGCTTCTTGATTCAGGGCAAGAAAAACTTCAGTTCCTCAAAGAGCTAACCTGCATCCCTGCTGTCAAATAATGAGAATGATATTACCCAACTATTTCCCCTTTTGCCTTAGCTTCAGAAAAGTAGAAGTTACTGTGCCCTGCTGCTGCAACTGATTTATGTCAAGGACCCTGTGACATTGATTCCTCTGTGATTTTAATGTGTCCCTGCTCTAAATTGTGCATTGTGTTTGATTTTGTAAATAGCCTCAGGCTTTTCTGGAAAAAGGGGGGCTATCATTTTAAAGAAATGCATTTTAACTTTACCATGAATTGGTTTCCTTCAAAACTTTTATCTCAGCTATATTTTTACATTAGTTTTTTTCTGTTTGATTAATTTCTGTTGCCTCTATTAGAGTAAGTTCCATGAGCGGAGAAACTCCAGGTAAAAGGCTCACTTCTGTGTCTTCATGCTTCGCATCATGCCTGTGTGTCCATGGCACCTGTGTCAGTCAAGACAGACCAACCTGGACTTCCGGTCAAGATGGCGGTGTAGGTAACCGCGGTATCGCATCCTCCCACAACCACATCAAAGTTATAGCTAAACTACAGAACAACCATCATTCAAAACCACCTGAAATCAAGCTGGATGGAAGTCCTACAACTACAAAATTAAAGAAGAAGCCTCATGGAGACTGGTAGGAGGGCAGAGGCGCGACGGGCTGGTCCCACACCCACGTGTGGCGGATAAAAATCAGGAGGGATACCTCGGCTGGGAAGGTCCTCCCTGAGGACTGAGGGGTCCCCGTCCCACACCAGGCACCCAGCTCAGGGTTCCAGTGCCAGGAAGAGAATCCCCATCACTTACGGCTGTAAAACCAGCGGGAACTGAGGCTGAGGCGGCTGGAGCCCCCGGCAGCTCCTCTTAAAGGGCCCGCGCACGGACTTACTCGGACTCGCACCCTCCAGGCTCCAGCATGCGGGAGGCAGCTTGAAAGGCACCAGAGTCATATGGGGAAGAACTGAGTTGTTTGGCATTGGAGAGAGGGCTGGAGAAGCAGCTTTCTCCTGGACAGACGTGCTATCAGACACCTTTGTTCCTTTGGTGAGCCCTTCCCTGGGCCGGCAGACGCCACCATATCTGGGACTCCAGCAACCTGGCTCACACTGTTGGCCCCGCCCTGGTGATTCCCTGATGCCCTGCGCCACCCAACTTTCAGGCCCAACCAAGCTGTTGCCAGTTGCTTTACCATAGGATTGGCCTGTCTTGGAGCCTGCTTCAGTTTTTCCTAAATTCTTTCAAACAAGCAGCATCTGGTCTCAGCTAGCCCCATACCTCTCTCTAAGTAATACATAGAAACAAACAGGGAGGCAGCCAAAATGAGGAGACAAAGAAACAGGTCCCAAATGAAAGAACAGAACAAAACTCCAGGAAAAGAACTAAGTGAAATGGAGTTAAGCAATCTAACAGATGCAGAGTTCAAAACACTGCTTATAAGGATGCTCAATGAACTTAGTGAGAACCTCAGTGAACTTAGTGAGGGCCTCAAGAGCATAAAAAAGGACCAGTCAGAAATGAAGGAGGCACTAACTGAAATAAAGAATTTATACAGATTCAATAGTAGAGTAAGTAAAGCCAAGAAACAAACCATCGATTTGGAATATAAGGAAGCAAAAAACACCCAATCAGAACAGCGAAAAGAAAAAAGAATCCAAAAAAATGAGGATAGTGAAAGGAGCCTCTGGGACAACTTCAAGCGTGCCAACATTCGCATCTTGGGGGTGCCAGAAGGAGAAGAGAGAGAACAAGAAATCGAAAACCTATTTGAAACAATAATGGCAGAAAACTTCCCGAACTTGGTGAAGGAAACAGACATACAAGTCCAGGAAGCACAGAGAGTCCCAAACAAGATGAACCCAAAGAGGCCCACACCGAGACACATCATCATCAAAATGCAAAAGGTTCAAGACAAAGAGAGAATCTTAAAAGCAGCAAGAGAAAAGCAGTTACCTACAAGGGAGTTCCCATAAGACTGGCAGCTGATTTCTCAAAAGAAACTTTGCAGGCCAGAAGGGAGTGGCAAGAAATATTCAGAGTGATGAAAAGCAAGAACCTACAGCCAAGATTACTCTATCCTGCAAAGCTCTCATTTAGAATCGATGGCCATATAAAGAGTTTCCCAGACAAGGAAAAGCTAAAGGAGTTCATCACCACCAAACCATTATTATATGAAATGTTGAAGGGTCTTCTTGAAGAAAAAGATAAAGAATATGAACAAATAAAATGGCAATGAAACATATTTATCGACAATTGAATCTACAAACAAAATGAACAAGCAGAACAGAAACATTCTCATAGATACAGAGAACATTTTGTTGGTTGCCAGATGGGAAGAGGGTTGGGGGTTGGGGAAATGGGTGAAAAAGGTGAAGGGATTAAGAAGTACAAATTGGTTGTTAGACTGACAAACCTCAAAGGGAAGGGGGGTTGGGGGGTGGGAAGAAATAAACCAAAGAACTTATATGTATATATGCATAACCAATGGACACAGACAACAGTGGGGGAAAGGCAGGAGGGGGGAGGAGGGGGTCAATGGGGGAAAAATGAGGAACATCTGTAATACATTCAACAATAAAGATAAGTTAAAAAAATAATAATAAATTTTAAAAAAAGAAAGTGAATGGAGTTGAGGCCAAAAAAAAGAAAAAACTTTTAATCTGAGAAAGGACTTTGTAGTCAATAACTTCTTGTTATAAATAAATTATTTAAATTAAAAAAAAAAGACAGACCAACCGGTGCTGCAGCAACAAGCAGCCTAAAAACCTCAGTGGGTTAAAAGAACAAAGGGGTTATTTCTTGCTCACTCTCATTTCCATCGTAGAGGTTGGCTGTGGCTCTGCTCCACCTCAGAGCCACTGGAAGATTGTCATGGCAAAGAGAAAGGAGATCTGACACACCACAAGCCATTTGCTGGTTCTTTGGCTTCACTAGCCGAACCCCACCATGTGGCCAGGGAGGGGAGGGATCCTGCAGGGAGGGAAGGTAATATCTGGTGAATGGTAATACCATCTATAACACTACCCCAGGAATTAAGTCATCTGGGCTTACAAATCACACTTTCTTAAATTAGTCGGGTGCTCTTTAATGATGTCTTTCCATGTATCTCTAACCACTGGTATATTTGAAACGTGTTTGTTTTATAATAACCTGATTTCAAAGTATCTCACTATATCACGGACGTGGTTATACTCAGGTCAAATATACTTCATCACACGTAGTATCTCCCTCCCACGGATAACTCAGAAAGCCCAGAGAGCAGTGCATTTCTTGTCCCAATGCCAATCAGAGGCCCTTGTCGAGGTTACAGAGCCTGGGTCAGTTCCCAGCTCCTGTGATAGGGTGGGCCACATAACCCGAAACCTGTCACTTCAAAACACCTGAGACTGGACGGAATAAACAAACATCTTACAGGTGTGCCTGAGCTTCGAAGAAGATAAGGGAACTCCAGGCACCAAAAATGAAAATGAAACAGAACTGCGGCAGGAAACCAGAGAACTGAGAGCAGCGATCCCGTGAGCAGGTTTCCCAGCTCCATGTGGCCTCACAGCCCCCTGGGCTGAGCCTCTAAAGGCTTCTGGAAGCAGGAGATCCTAATAAAAGACTAATTTCGTAAATCTGTGAAGGCTTTCCTCCGTATGCTCCTACCAGCCACACTGAGGCAAAATAAGTAGAAAGTGTGAGAAGTCACAGCTGAGACCCCAAATAAAGCTTGACGCTCCCCCCCAAAAGAACTCAGCCTATGTAAGACACAAATAATGTTGTCATATTTGGCAAATAAAAATACAGGACAGCCAGTTAAATTGGTATTGCTGATGAACAAACATCAAAATGTTAACATGAGTATATCTAGTGCAATATTGGGACACACTTATGCTAAAAGAAAGTATTTGTTTTTTATCTGAAATACAGTATTTCATTTGGCAACCCTAGGTACACCAGAAAAATGACCCACCAGTATAGGGAATCAACAAGCATGCTTGTCAATTTCCATGTGGGCTCTGAGTGGGATGGGGTGGGGGAAGCATTCCCCCAGGAGTTAACAATCATAGGCCTGCCCTTACATGGATTTATGATTCAGCTTTATCTACCTGTATGATCCCCATCTACCAAGCCAGAAATTAGCATAAGAGAAGTCCACAGACCATAATACCCCAGGACTCCTCACAGAAGCAAATACAGACCTGCTCTGGGTGGGGAGGGCTCGCACCCTCTACTCAAGCCCTGTGGAGGTCCCCAGACAATGCCTCACTAAAGATGAACTCACAACCCCAAAATCACAGACAGAGGTGAGAGTGGCAGTTTGTGTGCAGCAAGCAAGACGGGCTCTTTCACTTGCCAGCTACAGAAGCCTAAGGGCACGAAGCCTTCCAGACCCCTGCAGAGTGAGCGTCAGTCTAAGCTGATTTCTTCCCTGTGTTCCCTCAGGTGGGACAGGTATTCAGCTCTATGATTTCAGACTGAGAGTCTCCTCTGGCCAATCACCTCACATAAATCCATCACCACTGCGGAGAGAAAAACGAAACAAAAAAGCCACTTCCAGTCTGGCCAGTGCGGCCCGATGGATTGAGCATCCCCCTGTGCACCAAGAGGTCGCCGGTTCGATTCCAAGTCAGTCCCCAGTAGGGGGCATGCAGGAGGCAGCCGATCAACGTCGATGTTTCTCTCTCTCTCCCTCTCCCTTTCTCTCTCTAAAAACTCAATTAAAAAAACAACAACAACAACATTTTTTAAAAGCCACTTCTAGCGATGGCAGATTCAGCATTCATTAATCTATTAAGACTAGACCTGCAGCCTACCTGGTGGGGGTGGGGAGGTGGGAGTGGGGTGGAGGGATCAATGGGGGATCAATGGGGGGACATCTGTAATACTTTCAACAGTAAAGATAACTTTAAAAAAAGAAAAGAATAGACTGTCAAAAACTTCTAGTTTTCTTTTCCTATATGAACTACTTGCTCAATAAACTCAAGAAGAGCTTGAGCAATCTGCTTTCAAAGGCTGGGCCCTGCTACTTCCCTTCCCTGAAACCCTGGCAAACTGGGCAGCTAACCCCTTGCCCTAGGACTTCCCCAGCTGTAGCAGCGAAACTCCTTAGTCCTAGGCAAATAAAGACAGCTGGGCACAGGAAACATTTTGTCATCCTCATAGGGCACAAAAAGGGGTCACATGTTAACCTGACAAGCGCAGGGAAGGCCTGCGTGGCGGCCTTGCAAACTCAAAGACCAGTAACCATAAAGGATGGTCTGAAATTAAAACTTTTTAACTACAAGCAGTTTATGGCAGGTAGTCGTGTCTTAGGCCGGCATCTTCCCTGACAAAGATCAACCTTTACCTTAACTGAGCCTGTCAGTCGTTTTGCATCTATGATAACATATCTTTGGAATGTCCAAGTAATTTTCCTTTTTCCAGACCCCTCAGAGCACAGGCACTGCTCTGCGGAGACCACAAATCCTCTCAATGTCACTGAGTTCATTGTTGACTGTTAAAAGGTGCAGGTGTCTATCGGTTTACTTTTCCTCCAATCCCAGCAGTTTCCCCCTTTGCTTTCTCCCACTCCCTAATCTATCAGCAATGGATTTCACGTAACTCACTTGCGTCTTCTCTTTCGATTGCAATGCATAAAATAAGGTGTAGGACTGCCATACTCTGGAGTGTCATCTCAATCTGTTACGATTTTGCTTCCCGGCAGCTGTCAACAGTTTTGGCTCAAATAAACGCACAAAAATTCTTCACGTGTCTGAATGTTTCTTACGTTGACATCATAAAAGGCAAATTAAGTAAATCTGTGACGTTTTTCCCTTTTATCGTCCTGTCAGCAACATTCAGGCCAAATAAGCTAATCATTATTTCTTCAAGAGGTGGGTTATGCAGGGAGTGGCTGTAATCGCAGACTGTGTATACATATGTATACATATACACGTACACATATGTATGTATACACATACGTTCTTAAGTTTCCTTGAGCTTCAGTTTCCTCATCTGCAAAATAAACAAACACAAAAATGCGACCATAAAGTTTTGGCGAGGGTTAATGACATTGTGTGCGTCAGAAATAAAGCAATCAGCTTAGTTCCTGGAACATAGTAAGCACTCAAGAATGACAGCCATTTTGTTACGCGTAAGACTTTTCAGCACTTAGCTATGATATTTCAGACAGTTACTAAATGCTTCAATTTTCCGCATTTCTGCTTTGACGTAGCAGCTTCATTGACGTGGCCTGATTTTTCTCACACAGCACGTCAGAACCCACTCATAGATGCAAACGCTTTTCTCCTCCTGTGTTTGGACACATCTGATCGTTCTTCCTTTGATTTTCAAAATCCAGAAATCTTTATGGAGACAGGGGAAAATAACAAGAATATCAGCAATTTGTTTTCACTTTTTAGAAAAACAAATGTGATAGACTTTATCTTTTATACCCTTTTTTTCCCAAAATGCAAAAGTAACTGAAAATAGCTTTCCCTTTTTCCCATCTCTTTTCATCAGTGACTCAGAACTAACAGTTCTCATTTCTAACTGGCTGATTTTCAAAGTATTCCAACTCTAAATCACCTTTAAATGAGGTGTATATTTTATGTCAGGCATTTGCTAATAGAGTAAAAATCTCCCCCACTGCCTGGCATTAGGCTGTACTGAGCATGTGTGAATCAACAATCTTTTAAATTGCTATCGATCTGAAGACATTACCTCCCTCTGTTAGAGGACATAAGGCTGAGTGGGCTGTAATAGATTTTCCCCAAATCACCCATATAATCTTATTTGGTCTCCTTTGTGGCCAGAACATAGTTTAATGTGCTGACTATTTTGGATGCTGCTGTCAAATAAGATTTATCTTTGTTTGACATTAAAAGTCCTAACTGGGATCAAAACACATACGTAAACCAGTGTTTCTCAAACTCTAATGTGCATACAAATCACATTTTGAGAAACCTGTTGAACACAGACTCTGATTTCATAGGTCTGGAGTGCGGACCCAGATCCTGTGTTTCTAGCAAGCTCGTAGGTGATGCTGATGCAGCTGGTGTAGACCTCACTGGAGCAGCTCAGGTCTAAGGCAATGGTTCTCGGTGGTCACAGAACCGCAGCATGGGACTGCCTGGGGGAGTGTCAGAAATGCATATTCTCGGGGCCCAGATGATGACTGATATACACTCAGTTTGAGAACCACTGTTGTAAACAAGTAAGTCTGCTTCCCTAGCTGGCCTAAGGATTGTTAGTTCCCATGAGGAAAGGGACCAAGGCTGCCTTGGGTCTGAGACCCCAGGTCTGAGGACAGACAGGGCAAAGCTCAGTTAACTGCTGGAAAGGAATACTTTGATCGGCCCACACTGGTGAATGGGCTTTGGGGAGACAGACCCTGCCAGGTTGCTGGCTGAAACCTCATCAAGCAGATACATTCTCTATACCCAAAAGTACAGGTAGCGTTGATGCAAGCACTCAGTGTCAAGGAAGTCAGACATGAGTTAACAAAGTGCTTAACTGCCCAGCTGAGGAAATAGGTATGTGACTATGACATCTGCTAAACAGGGATATGAAAATAATGAGAAAAAATTTTTGAAAGAATTTAATTTAACATTTCAAAAGAAAAGCATTCAGCCCTGGCCGGTTTGGCTCAGCGGTTAGAGCGTCGGCCTGCAGCCCAGAGAGACCCAGGTTCGGTTCCCGCTAGGGGCATGTACTTGGGTTGCAGTTTGTCCCCGGCCCTGGTTGGTCGTGCGGGTGGCAGCCACTCGATGTGTCCCTTTCACATCGATGTTTCTCTCTCTCTCTCTCTCTTCCTCTCTCTCCCTCCCACTCTATCTGAACAAAAAATGAAAAAATGTCCTCGGGTGAGGATAAAAAAAAAGAAAAGCATTCAAGTAGACACCATGGAGAAAGTCCCATTATCTGACTTCTTCACCCTTATTTTACTGTTTAGTGTGGCTTAGTATAATTTTAGTGTCTAGGGTCTTAAAGGAATTAATTTGTTCACCAACAGAACCTGACACAGCTTGTGAGAAATCAGACAAAAGTTAGAAATGTAGGGAAACAAGAGAAAGCCTCTAGAGGGATCTGTGGGTCCAAAGGAAAGACACATAAAGAGCAGAATAGAACTAGAGAAACCATAGCATCTCCACAAAGTCAGGTGCAAATCAGAAAGAGGAGCAAGGCTTAAATTCTGGAGTGTAGGTTAGGAGATTTGTAAGTGCTGGCCACCCACAAGGGTGGTAACATCATCAGTAAATCTCAGAACTTTAGGCTGGATCATTGGCTCTCACTTTGGCCGAGATGGAATCACCTGGGAGGTTTAAAAAATACTGAAGCCTGGGTCTCATCTCTAGACAGTCTGTTTTGTTGATAACCAGGGCATCAGATTTCTGAAATCTTTCCCCTGGTGAATTTATTAGATAACTAGGGTTGAGAGTCTTACACTCCTTGAAGCTTGTCAGCATTCATCTTTGAAGGTGTGAGGGGCCCAACAGTAGGTAAATGAGAAACAAAATGGCTAAGAAAATGCTCTCCCTTCTTATTTATCCCCACCTTCTCTCCTCTTTGCATGTATGCTCTCCCTGGTTGCTGGTAGTCCATAGTGTCTTTTTGCTATTCAGAAAAATTCTCCTCTTCTTCAAGATACTTTGACAAGAATTGAGAAGGCTCTATGATGTTACTCTACATGCAAGCTAGCAAGCTGCCTTCCACACTTTCATGGATGGTGGCAGAAGATACGAGACTCCTGGGTCAGAAACAAATGACTTTATTACTTATAGAAATAGCAGTAGCCAGAGAGAGTATCAGCTTTTTCTTGCACTAAGATCCCAGTTCCCTTTTCCACAAGAATGCAAAGGGGGCCAGGTGACATCTGCACATGTAGTAAGTTTTATTACAGGAGAGGGACCCTGAACTTAAAGAACCTAAATCTTTTATAATGGGCACTAAGCATGTCTGCCTTTTACTCCAAGGCTGTTTGCTATAAACATCCTTGAAAAGATCATCTGAAATAAAACAGTCGGTGTCTCTGCTATCAAAACGTGAAGAAACATGTGAGACCCATGGAGAAATGTCTTTCAGCACACTTCACCTTCACTGTCAGAAAAATGTTATAATATACAGATTTCATTAGAATGAAAAACTTTATGTCCTCTGCTATGCAGTTATCAGAATAAATATGCAAAATTACAACGTCTGTGATGTGAATGAAGCCTTCTTGCATATGACATCACTGAGCATGCACAACCTGTACCACTGTACCCTATGAGATTGTGTCTGTTTTTATATTTTCATCTTGCTTTTCTTCTCTATTCTTGTTTCCTATTCAACCTTGCTTTCAGACATTTATTTTTTTCATTCACTTCATTCCTAACCAGTTTCCTTCTTCTACCCAACTTTCCACAAATTATGTTCCTTCAGATAGTGATACTTTCAGACATCATTAGCTCCACATACTCATGGGCCTAATCCTTGTTGTTAGCACCTTGGAGCAACATATGGAACCCCCAGGACTGGGACATACAGATTACCTCTCAAAGCTAAACTAGCAGAATCCACATGAAATGACTGAGTTCTCTACAAAGGGCCCATGCTAAGGAAGAGAAGAAATTATAGATTTCTAAGACTATGCCGTGGTCTCAGGACCATGAGGATACCTCAGGAAGAACTTGATGTGCCACGAATAAACTGCCATCTTACCAGTTATAGGAACGAACTCAAGTTTAACTCTCCCAAGAACTACTCTGAAAAGTGGCCAAACAAGAATGTGCTGTCATGTGCCTGAGTGTTGCAACAGCAGGAAGGTCATCAATACAGAATCGTAAAAGGAGAACAAAGAAAAAGAAGTTGAAAGAGACTGCCTAGCAAGTCCTGGGTGGACCTTGCACCTGGTGAAGTCCAGCAGAGAATTATCCATTGTATGGGAGCAAGAACTTCCGCCCAGCTCTCCCAAAGTCTTGGTAAATGCCCATCAAATCTCTGCTACTGCTTTATTCTAGCTCCACACTCAGCAAGAAAAATCCCATTACTCATTTGTCTTACCAGCCACACTGTCATAGGGTTGTGTCTGCCTGGCTATATAAGGGGTGAGATTCCTTTCTTTACAATCTCTTAGGGGATTGCCTGTGATTTACACCACATTCTGGTTTAAAGATTATTCAATAATTAAAGTGATTTATTTCTCTCTTAACTTTGTGGATAGGATTCTGGATTGAGAGAAGATTTTGTTTCTAGTTGAATTCCCCCAACACCTTATTCTTCCTCATCCACATTTCTTAGCACAGTGCTTTATCACATATAGAATATTTTTTGTTAATTTTAACTGTTTCTTTTCCCCATCTTTTACACATCTGAGACTAAGCACATTTTTTTTAGTTGGTGGGAAAAAAGAATAATACTGATTCAAAGAATGAAACCACAGTCAGAGGATTTGAAAATCTTTGCAAACTAGTTTCTATTGTGAATGTTAAACTGCAGAAAAAGGATAATGTTCTTTGTGGATACCAAGAATACAGAGGGAGGAAGGAGAAGAGCAGGGCTCAATAGGAATTCCAAAAGGGAGAATCCAAGTCGTCATGAGGAAAACACCACGTCTAACATCACAAGAGGCCACATTATTTCTAAATATTTTTCAAAATTTTTGAGGTAATACTGAGATATGGAAATGCCTGACTAATTTATGTACTTTGAATGAGTCATGACAGATTGTTCAGCTGTAAAGAAGTTTTCTCTCATAGAAACATGACAATGGTATATTTTGCCTGTTAGCTGTCATCCCATTGACACCCAGAGTCTATGCTACACTGTGGTAAACTTGGAGGGTACAGATCTCACTCACCCCACTGACAGACCAGGATAACATGTTTGGGGTGTAAAACTTAAAATCTAGGAATGCTGATTGCATTGTGCTGTAAGTTAGCATCATGTTTTCATAAAGCAAAGACTAAAAGATAAATAAAATAAAGATAATTTATGAGAAGCAAAATAAGAATTTGGCCAAGTGCATCTAGCAGAAAATCTGGTGGACCCATGTATTCTGGGCACAAGGGAGGTGAATAATTTCATGAGGCAAGGATAGCATCTGGCTTTTCCATGATCTGTGTAAGGTAGCTCTCCATCCATTCCTCTGCTACTAACCAAGTGAGTATTGCTAAACTGTTTATCTGCAGTCACATTTTAGTTAACAAGTCATCATTTACAGAAATAATGTTCAAAAAATGGTGGGGTGGGTTACAGATAACCAGTCCTGTGAATGTCATCATCTGCCAAGGTGAGCCCACAGGTGATATTTCCATGGGACCTATCCTCTCTCTGTCTCTCTCTCCCCTAATTTCATAAAGCAAGTTTTAGATCTTTAGTTTATCAACCATGAAGAAAACATACAAATGGAAAGGAGATACAAGATAAAATCACTGAGACATCAGGAAAATATCCTGCTTAATAGTCTATGTTCAACTAAATGGGGCAAAGCCACACACAAAAAAATAAGAAAAAAATATGAAAAATAGATGATGAGAATTATTGAAAAATATTATCATATATGACAAGCCACACCAAACAATGAATGGCACACTGTGGTCCCCCTCTGAAGACTAAGTAACCACACGGGTCCCTAGCACCCCTGGCCACAATTGGACTAGCAATGATGCTGATCTAAGGAGAGAAATCTAGAGACCACCAGTGGTCTGGAGGTGGTTTGATCCAAAGTTCTACCAAAGTGAGATGACAGTGAGTAGGTCCTGTTATCTATGATCACACTAGTTCTCCTATGTTTGCACCCTGACTAGTACTTCTCACCTTAGTTGAGTTTAAGAGCTTCCTTAAGAAGTTCATGGTCTCCAAGGCTTGGGGTGGTCATGCTAGATTGGGGGATTAAGGGGACAGAGGAGCATCCATCACAGACAGAGTGATCCTGCAGTCAAGGGTACATCCCAACACTAGCAACCAGTCTGATTCATGTGGAACTTATTATGAGCAAACAAGAGAAAAAACAACAGCATGAAAGAGAGGCACTAAGATGAAGAAACAATGTGAATAATCCTGGAAGAAAGAAGAAAAAAAACACAACATTTAATTTTTCAAGTAATTTTCTCCAAGAGATTAAGGTACAGTATTTATAAAACAAGAAAAGGAGGTGAAGTGGTAAAGGTTACACACTTCAGAGAACAATAAAGAGTCTTATAAAAAAAAAAAAAAAGAAATTATTTGTAAGAGCTGTATCAGAATGGGCACAACTAAAGATCAAATTAGAGATTGGAAGACCAAGTCATACAATCCTTATCAGACCATTGAAGAGAAATGTAAAAATATAGAAATTACAAGAATCAAGTGGAGACGTGGAGGATAAATACAAGAGACATAGCTACCTAATATGTGTTCAGAAGAAGAATAGAAAGGAAACTGAATCAAGAAAATAATAGAAGAAAATTTCTCTGAGCTGAAGAAAGACTTGATCATCTGAAAAAGACCCTCTGGTGTGAAATGAAAATATTGAAACTGAGGGACCTTGTGACTTTGATTAAATTCAGTTTTAAATCCTAGTTCTAAAAATAACCTCCTCTATATAGAGAGACCTAACCTTTTCCCCAGATAACCAGCAACCCCCAAGGCAGCAGAAGACTATAGCCCAGACCTGACTAACGGTCACATGGTCCAGACCTCTGACAGGCAAACCATAACACCTTGGCCCAAGTTGTGATTCGGTTCCTGAGTTCTAAGGTGGAACAACCCCCTGGCTACTTTCCCATGAAACCAGAGGGATGCAGGTGTAGACCTCAGAGCTCTCCTCAAGACCTGAAGAAATGATTCATTACCCTTACCTCACCTCCGACCAATCTGCTCGTAACGCAGTCCCAAATGCCATGGTACCTTGTGATTTTGCCTATATCATCTGTAACCTACATGCCATTGGGTAGTTCCGGCTTTTGAGCATTAGCTTCTCATTCTCCTGGATGGCACCATTCATAATAAAGTAGCCAATATTTCTCCCCTGCAGTTCTGGGTATCTAGTGTCTGGCTCTGCTAGTGCCAGGTCGATGAACTCTTTCTGTTCTGTAACAAAATCAGCAGGACCTTTCCTGCTGAAATATTTAACCACATTCCTTTTGAGGTCCGTGACAATTCTATATTTAAATATAGCTTCAAAAGAGCAAGAACTACCTAGGATGCATTCTGTCTGTTAAATATGCATACACAATTTCTGCATGGGAGTTTTTTAAATGTCTGCCAGATGTATTCAAATAAGACATCCATCCATTTTATTCTGCTTTTAGCGAACATCTGGTGCAGAGCAATATAGCCGGTGAAAAATCACTCAGTATTTGCTAGTTAACCAAGAAACACAAACGGGCTACTTTATGCTTATGAGAAAAGCTACAAACCATACTTTTCTTTTACACAGAGTGATTTAGAGAATAAATTATAACCAGCCTGAGCTTTCACAAATGGAAATATTTCTTCACAATAACATGTGTTGAATCAATTGTATTTAAAAAATGACTTTTACAGCCAAGCATTAATAGCTCAAATTCCCCATTTTATAGTCCCTGAAACCTAATCCCTTCCTGTGCACTTAAAAAATTCCAAAGTTTAATAACTTGGTAAAGAAAGGTTCATGTGCGCGCACACACACACACGCACGCACACGCACGCACACACACACGGAACATATAGAGAACACAAACACACAAAATAACCATTGACTCCATGAGGCATTCTCTTAAATATTATTTTTAAATACTCTTTTTCTTGTCTTACTTAAGTTTTCAATATCCCTGTTAAAATTTGGTTTTCTCTTGTTGCTTAGGGGTTGGGGAAAATGGAGCCAGAACAATAGCAGATAGATAATAGTCTAAATAGTGGGGAAGATTCTGATAGCTGTTATTGTGGTTGCTGCTGTTGTTTTAAGGAAATTAAATATACTTTGCCCCCAGAGTTTCCTCTTTTACAAAAACATGCCCATGGTACACATGTTTCAATATCTCAAATGAATGAACAAAGAACTAATCAGGGAAACAAACCCTGGTTGCTACCACGTGATTGCTGATAAAACATAAGCTTTCAGAAAAAAATGAAACTTAATAATTACAGTCCAGAGACTGTTTCATCTGATTTTTGTTCTATAGTGGCACAGGAAAAGAGAAACTGTAATTCAAATACCCCAAACCAGCTATTCTGGGCAACACTGTGACTAAGCCTTAGTCTTTAAGTTAATCACAATTCCATAAAAAGTACAAAGTAATTAAACCAACAAATAGTTAAACCATCTCTTCTTCTGAAGTCAATAGTGGCAAAACCTGAGGCCCAGAGAAGATGAATGAGCAAACTTCTGTAAAAGCTCACCAGACTTAACAAAGTTCCTCATTCCTTTATCAAGCTTGTCCATGGTGAGATGGTTGAGGTCATCATAGCCCATTCTTTTTTTTTTTTTTTTTTTTTTTTTATCCTCACCCGAAGACATTTTTCCATTTTTTGTTCAGATAGAGTGGGAGGGAGAGAGAGAGAGAGAGAGAGAGAGAGAGAGAAACATTGACGTGAAAAAGACACATCGAGTGGCTGTCTCCCGCATGACCAACCAGGGCCGGGGACAAATTGCAACCGAGGTACATGCCCTTAGCGGGAACCGAACACGGGTCTCTCGGGACCGCAGGCCGACCCTCTAAGCACTGAGCCAAATCGGCCAGGGCATCATAGCCCATTCTTTATGTTTCTGTAAAATTGGTCTTAGGAATCTCTAAATGTCTTATAGACATTTAAACTGAAAACTCCAGAACTCCCATCTGAGATAATGCTTACGATTGTTCTATTTTAACTGTTTGTCAAACCGTATGTTTATTTTCTTTCAACTCGGTGAGATTACTTTCAACACCAATTTATGTAGACCATGCAGCAATAAATCACAAAATCTATAATGTGAGTGTTCTTACTTTCTGGAGTCTATACAAATGGCCTGAAGAAAATACCCTTCTTGCACCCCATCCCCAAATACCCATCTATTCTTTTTTTTATTATTATTAATTTGTTTTTGTTACAGATGTTTCTCCTTTTCCCCCCCATCCCATCTATTCTTTGAATACAGAAATCCACCCTCCCATGGGTGGATCTGGAGTCCACTGATATAAAATAAAGATCATCTGAAATTGTACCCTGATGCACACAGCCACCATGTGTGCCGATACTGAACCTAGCTCTGGGTTTTCCCAACCTGGACCATAGTTGGGAAGCCCACTTTAAGCAACAATTGGCTTAAGAGTAGAATCCAAAGGTCCCCAAGTCCTCTTCTTTCCGAGTCCCTCTTCCATATACCATCAAGTACAATCATTCCCCTCTCCTTTGATTCTTCCTTAGCTATGTAGGATAACCAAAGAGTACCTACATTTCCCATCCCTCTGATCGGCACCTTGCGCTTCTCGCTCTGGCCCTTCATGCACAAACAACTGCTCAAGCCTTCGTTCTCCAAAGCATGGCTGACACTAGCTTGTAGCTTATAACAAAGTTTCCCAAGGATCACGTAAGGAATTATTATGTTGTGAATAAAAAGTTCAAATTAGACATTTGATCTCACTGATCTTTAAATGTGTCTGCCTGTGTCCTCCCACATGGGGTACCCTGCTGACCACCTCCCCCACCTACCCATGTGGTTCTGGCTTATAACCAGGGTATTACCGCCCCCACCCCACCCCAAGCGGTGCCCCTGCCTTGGCCCTATCTTCAGGGCCTCAACACTCTTTCTCCACAGGCTCCAACCAAGAGAAGAAAAGTACTAACCTCCTTCCAGAGACATGACCTGCCCAGAAGAAAGATAACCTTTCGCATTTAAATGCAGAGCAGTTTAGTTCCTTTGTCCCAAACTCTCCTTCTGTAGTAGGACTGGGGGAGAACAGTGAGTCTCATGGATATTTCCTCCAAAATTGAAATGCAATCTTCCCTAAAGATATTCTGCCACTACATCTGGAACAATAGGCTCAAATATTGAATAACCTGCTTTTTTACCCACCAATTGTTCTGGACCAGATAGCCCAAAAGAAATGACAGTTACCCACAGGAGCAGAGCCAGGTCCAGATCAGACAAGCCAAGCCACGGTGACTGATTACAAGCAAAGAGGCTTAGACAAGCTACGCTGAAGCAGACTTGGGCGATAGCAGGGAGTGAGGGAGACGGGCAGTATATCCCAGAAGCCAGGCGGAGGACCAGGAACCAGAGATCTGCATATATGGAAAATGCAGTTCAGGAACAAACAAGAGAACGAGCTGGGAAGAAGTGTGATTGACTCCCAATGTCCTTCTAGGTTCTTCATCTCAAGCTACCAGGAAATCCTGGCCAGCACATTTGTCCCTAAGACAATGGTAACAAGCAGAGATGAAGTGGAAGGGGAAGCTGAACTGTGCCTTAAATACTGCACATGTCATATTTAACTTAACCAATCCACTATTTGATGGATTTGACTGTTTCTATTCTTTTTTACTTCTTTTATATTTGATTTTTTCCATTACACTTGACATTCAATGTTATTTTATATCAGTTTCAGGTGTACAGTATAATGGTTAGACAATTATGCAACTGACTGAGTCATCTTCCCAATAATTTGAATACTCACCTGGCATTATACATAGTTATAAAATATTATTGACTATATTCCCTATGCTGTACTTTACATCTCCATGACTATTTTGTAACTAACAATTTGTACTTCTTCATACCTTCACCTTTTTCACCAAGCCCCACAACCCTCTGCCATCTGGCAACCTTCAGTTTTGTTCTCTGTTGCGGAAAGGAATAAGACACCAACAACAAACTGCAGGTGAATGGCCAGTGGCGGCCCAGACCCACCGCTGGGTCTGGTTTTTATTGAGTTCGGTTACACAAAGAAGTGCCCCGCAGCCCCAAGGATTTTCTTATGGATAAACAATAGATATTATTGATTAACATCAATTCTAAAGGCTAAGAAAAAATAAAACATGAGTCAGGCAGGGTGCACATAATAAACATCTGCCCCCTGTCACATAAATCCCATTGTGTTTAGAACTAACCTAATGAACCATAGCTTCAGGGAACTCCTGACCATTGAGTGTAGGAGCCAGGCACAACGCAGGGCACATACCTTCCTTGAGATTGCTTAAGAAGTTTTCTTCTGCTGGGAACATAACAATCCAGGGTTCATCTGGGGGACATTCTCTCAGGATCGTAGTTTGCTATGGCTCATCCAGGCGTATCCCCACACTCTGTATCTATGAGTCTGTTTCTGCTTTGTTTGTTTGTTTTGTTCTTTAGATTCCACATTATAAGTGAAATCATATGGTTTTTGCCTCCATGATCACCTGAACCAGGTGCTCCCAGAGTGTCCCTTGTGTGGGTTGTGTGACCTCCTGTCGAGCTCTGATTGTTGTTGGCACATCAGTGGGTGGGATTGACCCTCAGGCTGTCTCACTGACCCCACAGAGTGGGGTTCTCCCCAGTGGGTTCCTGTGACTGCTGAGATACCGCTTCGGGTGTGCCACTTGTGGAGCTAACCCTGGGGTGCTCTGCTGGGGGCTGGAGCCAGCCACTGTGTGTGTGGTCTGGGCCTCTTGAGAGGGACTCCAGTACAGGTCATGTCAGATGTTGCCTGTGACCGACCTGGAGCTACCTATAAGGAGCTACAAAGCAATCCACATATGGTAGCTGCCTGTGCTGGGCCTGGATGCACATGGGAGGGGCCATGTTGCAAACCAAGGCTGGCTGCCACCAGAACTGCGACTGGGGCCGGTCATCAAAAGGCCCAAGGCACCCTGAGACCTGACACTGCCTGTTGGCTGCCCATAGGCTCAGCCACTGAAAGTCTCAGGGTACACAGAGGCTAGCTGCCACCCAGCTGGTGCCTGTGGACTTTTGTGTTGGGCTTGGTCTCAGGGAGTCATCAGAATGGAGCTGATAGGGTTCACCAGGCTGATGCAGATTCCAGTTTGGTCGTGTTGGGTGAGGGCTCAACACGGGAACAATGGCGGCCATCCTTCCAGCCCACACCCCAAAGCCACACAACTCAGTTTCTCCCTGCATGTCTGTGGTGCCCTCTGACCCAAGCCACTGTCCCTCTTCTAGATCCCAAGGTGAATCCCTGCAAGTGAGCGTCTTTGTGCTGGCCCTTTAAGAGGATGCCTGGGTTTCCAGCAGCCTACAACCTACCTGGATGTTTCACAGCCAGATGTTACGTGGGTTCCTCTTTCTGCACAGGTGTTCCAGGCTGGGGAGCCCAGCATGGAGCTGAGACTCCTTGCTCCTCAGGCGGGACCTCTGCAGCTGAGATATTCCTCCAGATTTTCCAGCATTACATGTGGGTGCCAGACCAGCCCATTTTGTGTCTCCGCCCTTCCTACCAGTCTCAACATGGCTTCTTCCTTATATCCTTAGTTATAGGACTCTGTTCAGCCAGTCTTCAGATGGTTATCCAGGTTGATTGTTCTTCAGTTTAGTTTTAATTTTCATATGGTCATGTGAGGAGGTGAGTTCATCATCTTGACCAGAAACTGATTGTTTCCAGTTTTTAACTGTATAAGCAAGGCTATAAATTTTACTTTTTTTTTTTTATTTTTTTACCCAAATTTCCATACATCCATGCTTATTTCCTTAAGATAAGTTTTTAGAAGTGTAATACCTAGATAAAGGAGTGAATAATTTTTCTGCTTTTGACATAGTGTCACCCAAAAACCCAGCTATTCACCGCTTGAAAGCCAATACTTGAGAGACAAGTGTTGGGTGGAAAGGAAAGTTTCTTTATTCAGGAAGCTGGCAGCCTGGGAATATGGTGGATTCATGTCCAAAAACCATTTCTGAAGTTCTGACCCAGGCAGATGACTTACAAAGGGAGGAAGGATGGGAAGCAGCAGGAGCTCCGTGCCGGCCCACATACTGCTGGTATGCAGTTAATCTTTTACTTGATTACACAAAGACTTGCTTGCGTCAGGGTTACTATTCGTCTTTGTGGTCAGGCATGTTTTAGGTCATTCATTATCTCCCTGGAAACCACTGGTTACTCAAAAAAAGTTCAATTGGGAAGTGTTGAAATGGTAGAAATTTTAGGATTAGAACAAAGAGAAAGCGATTGCATTTGAGAGGAATGAAGGGTATAAAAGGCAAACACACAGAAAACAAATCACTCCTTGGATTCACTCCTGAGATAACTTCTTCTTTAGACCATGAAGCTCAAGGTATTGTTATATTTTATGTGGTTATTTAAATTGGTTTTCTAGCTTACCTCTTATTTTCTCAATTTCCTCAGTTGCCCTGTCCTTTTTTTTTTTTTTAATATGTTTTTATTGATTTTTAGAGAGAGAGATAGAAACCTCAATGGGAGAGACACATCGATTGGCTGCCTCCTGCACACCCCCACTGGGGACTGAGCCCACAACCTGGGCATGTGCCCAGACCAGGAACAGAATCGATGACCTCTTGGTGCATGGGTAAACGCTCAACTACTGAGCCACACCGGCTGGGTATAGCCTCTCCTTTTAAGAACTACCTGCTTATATTTCAAAAATGGCATTTTATTGTTTCTCACAGCGTCTTGGTTTTTTTTTTTTTTATCAGTGTTTTACCAATAATAGACATGAATCTGTTGTATAAAATTAGGAAGAAAATGAATCATTATAGATTCATTGAATTTTAACCTCCTAGTTTTATGTGTGTTAATTTTGACATCGCCAGATTGTATTTCTCATGATATGTTTACTGTCCTTAGTCCCTCAGAGAAGGTAAGTTTTCTGCAGCAAGAACCGAAACAATTTGGTTTATTATTCTAGAGACCTTGGCACAGTGCCAGACACGTAGCAAGAACTTGTGAAACATTTATTAAATGACTGCATGTTTTGCCTTAATTTATACTTTATCAGAGTATTTTACTAAAAAGAGATGTAAACACCAGGAGAAAGTCAGGAAGGCCAAAATATTATTTTAGAAATAGGTGGGCACAAGTCTCCAGACCGCTGAGCAGCTGCACGTTTATACCCTCATGCTCCCTTGCTCATGGCCCAGAAAGAGGACGTTTGTCCTTTGCCACAGGGGGTGGTTGTCAGGGGATCTCCAGGCTTTTATGAAAGCCCTACTTTCATACGTTGTTGGCAACAGGGGGTCATGAAGACGGACACCAATATCACCTTCTGGGTTCTATGTTGGCACCCCACCAACACATGCTCCCCAGGACTACACGTCTCCCCACACGGCACTCCCAGGTCAGACCTAAACCTGAAGAGATGAACAGCCAATCACTACATCTTCTCCTGTGGGAACGGGGGTGGGGGGGTGGCATGAGAGGTTGAAAAGAAGCAGCTTTGCTTAGAAAAAGGGATCCAACTAGTACTGGAAACTCTGTTTTACTTGGCAGTCATCAAACCAGTTCTCTTTCATCCTTCCCTTCCTCTGCTCTTAAATAGGTTTACCCAAATGTTTAGCAGCCTGAAAATCAAAGGCATTGTTATTCTCCGTTTTAATTAGAAACTTCTGTGCCAGCAGGCTTTGTGTCTCCCAGAGAGCTTCATCCTGCTTTCTTCCATGCCCAATTCATTCACTTTTTTAAAAAATATGTGTTTTTATTGATTTTTAGAGAGAAAGGAAGGAAGAGGGGGAGAGAGATAGAAACATCAGTGAGAGAGAAACACTGATCAGCTGCCTCCTGCATGGCTCCTACTAGGGATCAAGCCTGCAGCCCAGGGCTGTGCCCCGACCTGGAATCGAACCAGCAACCTCCTAGTGCATGAGACGACATTGAACCAACTGAGCCACACCGGCTGGGCTCATTCACCTTTATAGCAAAGCTTCAGAGACATAATAAGTAGCCCGTTCTTTTGAAGATGGCAGGGTTTTCCTGCCTCGATAATTTGGAGACTGAAAATGTGGGACTAGGCAGTGGCCAGGTTGAAGACCTTTCAGCTGGGCACTGGTTGCATCTTTTTATCTCTGCCTGGGCACTGAACCAGACACCCCAGATCCTCTGCTCCAACAACCCCTAACCCTACACCTAACACTTTAAAACGAGGTATCCGATTCTCAAAGAGACAAAGTGAGTTGTACAGTGATGCAATAATCAGAGCGGGGAAGGAAAAGACCTGACATTTATTAAGTAGTCCCAAGTGCTAGGCATATACTAAAACACAACTTAAGAGTGGATTTTTTTTAAAACTGTACACAATAGGTGTTCTATTGTAAGATGTGTAGAAAATAAAATAAGTGTCTCTGCATTGAAGAACCTGATAGTGAAAGAAATTGCACAGTACTCTACTGCTTATGAAATGCAGATAATCCTACAGGCTTTTATGATCTGATTTGTGGGGTAGAAGCAGAATGGTTTTCTCCACCAGGATGACCACAGGCACTTCACATTCAACAAGTTCATGGTGAGCCCGTCACCTGCTCCTCATCCTGTGTACCCTCCCTTGGCAAACGACACTGCTGTTTCCCTTCTCTACCCATCTCAAATTCCATCTCTGCCTACAGAGAGCTTTCCAAAACACGGTTCTTTTTTGTTGTTGTTGTTTTGAACTTTTTTTTTTTAATTAAAATTTTTAGCATTGACATTATCGCAGGGTCCACATTTCCCACCTCAACCCTCCCCCTACCTACCCCTTCCTTGGCCTTTATCAAATTATTGTCCATGTCCATGGGGTATGCATATATGTTCTTTAGCTATTTCCTGCATCTTCTGGTTAATTTCTGGGCTCTGTGTTCCGTTCCATTGGTCTATATGCCTGTTCTTATGCCAGTATCAGGCTGTTTTGATTACAATGACCTTGTAGTATAGTTTGAAATCCAGTATTGTGATACCTCCAACTTTGTTTTTCTTTCTCAAGATTGCTGCAACTATTTGGGGTCTTTTTTGGTTCCATATAAATTTTTATAATATTTTTTCTAGTTCTATGAAATATGACATCGGTATTTTAATAGGAATTGCATTGAATCTATAGATTGCTTTGGGTAGTATGGACATTTTAATGATATTAATTCTTCTAATCCGTGAACATGGTACATACTTCCACTTGTTTGTATCTTCCTTAATTTCTTTATTCAATGTCATATAGTTCTCCGAGGACAGGTCTTTTACCTCCTTGGTTAAATGTATTCCTAGGTACTTTTTTTTTGCTGTTGTTGCCATAGTAAATGGGGTTGTTATCTTAGTTTCTCTTTCTGAGAGTTCATTATTGCTGTATAAAGATGCCATGGAGCCCTGGAGGGTTTGGCTCAGCAGTTAGAGCATCAGCCTGTGGACCAAAGAGTCTCGGGTTCAATTCCGGTCAAGGGCACGTACCTTGGTCTCAGTTGTGGTTCAGTCTCTGGCCCTGGTCGGGGTTGTGTGGGAGGCAACCAATCGATGTGTCTCTCTCACATTGATGTTTCTCTTTCTCTCTCTCTCTCTCTCTCTCGCTCTCTCTCTCTCTCTCTCTCTCTCCCCCCCCCTTGCTCCCTCCCACTCTATCTGAAGGTAAATAGAAAAATATCCTTGGGTGAGGATTTAAAAACAAACAAAAAATGCCACAGATTCCTGGTTGTTGATTTTGTATCCTGCAACTTTATTAAACCTAGTAGTTTTTTTTGGTGGGGTCTTTAGGATTTTCTATATGTAATATTATGTCATCTGCAAATAATGATAGGTTTACTTCCTCCTTTGCAATTTGGATGCCTTTTTATTTCTTCTTCTTGTTTGATAACTATGGCTAGAACATCCAGCACTATGTTGAATAAGAGTGGTGAAAGCAGACGTTCCTGCCTTGTTCCTTATCTTAAGGGAAATGCTTTTAGTTTTTGTCTATTGAGTATGATGTTAACTGTAGGTTTTTCATATATGCCCTTTATTATGTTGAAGTATGATCCCTCTATTCCCACTTCGCTGAAGGTTTTATCATAAATGAGTGCTGGATTTTATCAACTACTTTTTGTGCATCTATTGATATGATCATGTGATTTTTATCTTTCATTTTGTTTATGTGATGTATCTCATTTATTGATTTGTATATATTGTACCAACCTTGCATCCCTGGAATAAATCCTACTTGACCATGGTGTATAATTTTTTACAATGTATTGCTGGATCTGATTTGCTAATATTTTGTTGAGGATTTTAGCATCTATATTCATCAGAGATATTGGCCTATAATTTTCTTTCTTTCTTGTGTCTTTATCTGGTTTTGGTATTAGGATAATGTTGGCCTCATAAAAAGAGCTTGGAAGTCTTTCCTCTTGAGTTTTTTGGAATAGTTTGAGGAGTATAGGTGTTAGTTCTTCTTTGAATGTTTGGTAAAATTTGCCTGTGAAGCCACGTGGTCCGGGACTTTTGTTTGCTGACGACTTTTGATTACTGCTTCGATTTCATTAGTTGTTATTAGTCTATTCAGGTGTTCTGCTTCTTTCTGATTAAGTTTTGGAAGACTGTTATGTTTTTAGGAATTTATCCATTAGCCCAGGTTGTCTGTTTTGCTGGCATATAGTTATTTGTAATATTGTCTTACAATTCTTTGTATTTCAGTATGTGAGTTGTTACTCTCCTCTTTCACTTCTGATTATATTAGGGGGACCTGAAAGTAATGTCGTGTTTTTACGCCATTAATTCGAACAGATAAATTTTTAACAAGTTTTTATTTTTAATCAATGATGTAATCACCCTCGTTATCAACAACCTTTTGCCATCTAGTGTGCAAATTTTCAATGCCGGATCGATAAAAATCAATTGGTTTTTGAGCAAAATATCTGGAGATGGCATTTTGGACATCATCCAAATTTTCAAATTTTTTGCCACTTAGAAAATGCTGTAGCAATCAGAATAAATGGAAATCCGATGGTGCAATATTGGGTGAGTATGATGGGTGAGGCAATATCTCCCACCCCAATTTATTAATTTTTTCCAGGGTTCATCTTGCGCAGTGCGGTCTTGCATTATCGTGTTGCAGAATAACGCCTTTTCTGGTGACAATCGCTGGGCACTTTTCAATTAAAGATTGATTTATTTGCCCTGGCCGGTTTGGCTCAGCGGTTAGAGCGTCAGCCTGCGGTACAGAGAGACCCGGGTTCGGTTCCCGCTAAGGGCATGTACGTTGGTTGCGGTTTGTCCCCGGCCCTGGTTGGTCGTGCGGGTGGCAGCCACTCGATGTGTCCCTTTCACGTCGATGTTTCTCTCTCTCTCTCTCTTCCTCTCTCTCCCTCCCACTCTGAACAAAAAATGAAAAAATGTCCTCAGGTGAGGATTAAAAAAAAAAAAAAAAAAGATTGATTTATTTGATCCAATTGTTCACAGTAAAGGTCTGCATTCAGTTTGTCCAGGTTTCAGCACTTCAAAGTGAACGACCCCACAAATATTCCACCAAACACACAAAAGTGCCTTTTTGGGGTGTAAACCTGGCTTAGCTGTACTTTGTGGTGATTCATTCAGAGAGAGACACTGCCTTTTGCGTTTTGGATTATCATAGAGGACCCATTTTTCATGTCCAGTGATCAAGCGATAAAAAAACGCCTCTGTATTGTGCCGCTGAAGCAATAAGTTGCATGTGGTGGACTGGTTAGCTTTGTTTTCTTCGGACAGATTATGCGGGACCCAAACACCTGCTCTGCTTACTTTACCAATCTGCTGCAAATGTTCTTGGATGGTCGACCAAGGTTGGTTAAGAGTGTTTGACAGTTCCTCAATTGTCTGGCACGGATTTGCTTCCACTTCCACCCTTAACATGTCATTGTCTAAAGTTGTTGGTCTTCCTGATCGATACAAGTCAGAAAGATCAAAATGACCAGATTTGAACTTAGAAAACCACCTTTGGCATTTACGAATGTCTAATGCACTTGGATAAACATAGCAAATGTTTTTGGTAGCAACTGTTGCGTTACTACCCTTGTGAAACTCAAAAAGCGTACAATGCCGGATATGTACCTCTTCTGGTATTTGGCTGGCCATTTCACTATAAATTGAAAAAAAAATTAAGATTTAATTATTTACGAGTAAACAAGTCACTATAACCTTAAAATGTCTTTCGCACGATCTTGAAGTACAAATGAGCTGATAAATGACAACCGAATATCGAAATGTGCAGAAACGACATTACTTTCCGGTCCCTCTAATATTTATTTGTGTCTGCTCTTTGTTTCTTGATGAGTCTTGTTAAAGGTTCATCAATCTTGTTTATCCTTTCAAAGAACCAGCTTTTGGTTTCATTGATCTTTTGCTTTTTTTGTTTGTTTTGTTTTTGTTTTTAGTTTCTATGTAATTTATTTCTGCTCTGATCTTTATTATTTTCTACCTTCCACATACTCTGTGCTTTTCCTGCTGTTTTCTTTCTAATTCATTTAGGTATAGGGTTATTGTTTGCTAGAGATTTTTCTTGCTTCTTGAGGTAGGCCTATAATGCTACTAATTTCACTCTCAGTGCTGCTTTCACTGTGTCCCATTAATTTTGGGTGGTTGTGTATTCATTTTCATTTGTTTCCAGGTAATTTTGGATTTATTCCTTGATCTCATTGTAAACTATTCATTGTTTAATAACATGCTATTTAACCTTCATGTGTTTGGGTATTTTGAGCTTCTTTATCGTGGTTGATTTCTGTTTCATGATGTTGTTGTCAGAGAGAATGCTTGATATGATTTCAATCTTTTTGAAATTGTAGAGACTTATTTTGTGTCCTAACATGTGGTTTATCTTTGAGAATGTTTCATGTGCACTTGATAAGAATGTGTATTCTGCTACTTTGGGATTAAATGTTCTGTAAATATAATTAAATCCATCTGATTGGCTGTGTCATTTAAGGCCACTCTTTCCTTGTTGATTTTTTTTTGTCCGGAAGATCTATCTGTTGATGATAGTGTTGTATTAAAATTCGCTACTATGACTGTATTGCTGTCGATATCTCCCTTAACATCCACCAAAAGTTGTTTTATATACTTAGGTGCTCCTACATGGATGCATATACATTTATAAGGGTTATACCCCTTGTTGGATTGATCGCTTTATTATTATGTAGTGACCTTTTTTGTCTCTTGCTATGGCCTTTGTTTTGAGGTCTGTTTTGTCAGATATAAGTATTATTACCCTAGCTTTTTTTTTTTGTTTATTTCCATTTGCATAGAATATTTATTCCACCCCTTCACCTTCAGCCTGTTTGTATTTTTTGTTCTAAGGCGGGTCTCTTGTAGACAGTATATATATGGGTCATGTTTCCTTATCCATTTGGCTACCCTGTGTCTTTTGATTGGAGCATTTAATCCATCTACATTTAAGGTTATTATTGATAGGTACTTACTTATTGCCATTTTTTATGCCTGTGTTTCTCTATTTCTTTTTCTTCTTAAAGCAGTCCCTTTACCATTTCTTGCAATGCTGGTTTGGTGGTAATGAACTCCTTTAGTCTTCTTTTGCCTGGGAAGTTCTTTCCTTCACCTTCTATTTTAAATGATAGCCTTACTGGATAGAGCAGTCTTGGTTGCAGTTCTTGCTTTTCATTACTTTGAATACTTTATGCCAATCCCTTCTGGCCTGAAGGGTTTCTGTAAAGAAATCAGCTGCCAGCCTTATGGGAACTTGCTTGTAGGTAATTGACTGTTTCTCTCTTGTTGCCTCTGGGATTCTCTATTTATGTTTAATCTTGGCCATTTTAATTATGATGTGTCTTGGTGTGGATCTCTTCGTGCTTATTTTGTTTGTGACTCTCTGTACTTCCTGAGCTTGTGTCATCTTTTCCTTTACCAGGCTAGGGAAATTTTCTGTTGTTATTTCTTCAAAGCAAGGTTCTCTATCCCTTGCTCACTTTTTTCTCCTTCTAGTACCCCTAAAATGCAAACATTATGTTTCATATTGTCCCAAAGTTCCCTTAAACTATCCTCCTGCTTTTTAATTATTTAGTCTTTTTTCTGTTCTGATTGAGTGATTTTTTTTCTATTTTGGCTTCTAATTTGCAAATTCAATCCTCTGCCTTGTTCAGCCTATTTACTACTCCTTTCAGTGAATTTTGTATTTCAGATAAGGCATTCTTCATTTCCACCTGGTTATTTTTCATGGTTTCTAAATTCTTCTTCATGCTGTTGTTGTTCTCCCTAAGTTCCTTGAGCATCCTTATAACCATTACTTTGAACTCTCTATCTGACAAATTGCTTGCCTCCATTTCATGTAGCTCTTCTTTTGGAGTTTCCTTTTGTTCTTTTATTTGAGGCTTGTTTCTTTGTCTCTACATTTTGGCTGTCTCTTTGTGTTTGTTTCTATGTTTTAGATAGCAGTGCTATGACTCCCAGTCTTGGTGGAGTGGCCTTCTGTAGTAGGTGTCTTGTGGCTCCCAGTGGTGCATTATCCTTGATTACCTGAGCTAGGTGCTCTAGGAATGCTTCTTGTGTGGGTTGTTTGGACCCTCCAGTTATAATTGGGTCTTGATTGCTGATGGCCCTTTCATAGTTGGGATCGACCCTCAGGCTGGCTGACTATGAGGCTTAACTTCACCCCAGGTGTGCAACCTACTGTGCAGGTGTAGTCTCAAGGTGTCTTGATGGGCTCAGTGGCACAACTGTTAACCCTTCTGCTGGGTGTCTATAGAGGTTAACCTTTATCACTGTGTATGAGTTGCTGTGCAGGGGCTGCCCCCTATGACGAGGTTGTTCCCAGCAGGGTCTGGAGCCTGCTGAAATTCACCTTTGGGTGTGCAGTTTGTGTGTCTAGTTGGGTCAAGCTCTGGTGTGGTCTGAGGCCCACCACTGGTTGTGTTGGTTCTGGGTCCTTTTGGGTGGGTTTCAGATGCAGGTTTCTGTCAGATGTTGTGTTTAACTGTCCTTGGGCTGCCTATGTGTAATTACCACTCTGTTCACTATTTGTATCTGCATCTGTTAGATCTGTGTGTTTGGAGAGGGACCAATCTGTGTAAATGGGTCAACTTATTTTAGCTTAGAACTTGGGGTAGATCTGTGGTCAGAAGCAGGCTCCCTAAGGTCCGCGTCCACCTGTCACCTACTCCACCTTCCACCTGAGGTTGCCTCATCTTCCTCCATAGCCTTCAGAAAAGAGGCTACAGGATGGACCCAGGCTAGCCTAGCTCAGGCTAGTGGGCCCTCTGCTTGGATATTATGTAGTCAGACACTCAGTGAGGGGACATTAGTCTCTACTTCAAAGACAAATTCCTCAGTCTCTACTAGAGACTCCAACTCTAGTTCCCCTTAAGAGGACTTGCTGCAGGTTCAGGTGGGTACAGCTAGCAGTGTCCTCTGCAGGAGCAGGTTCAGCTGCCCTGGGCTTAGGAGGATTGAGCAAAAGAGTCTCTGGTTGGGGATGTTGTGGTCCCAGCCCTCAGGAAGGGGCAGAGCACTTCCTCTCATTCCAAGAAAATATCCTCTGAGGATCTCACACTTGGAATGTCCTGCTCTGAGCTGCTCTCCCCCACAGAACTGCACCCAGTGGGGAGAGTGGGGGTATCCAGGATTTCACAGAGTTGAACCAATCAATCTTTTGTTGGGGGTGGTGTTTGCAGCCTGCAGGAGGGGGAGACGGGCTCTACCTCTCCTTCCCAGGGCTGCCTGGGGAAACTCACAGGGAGCTCAGATCAGCCTCCCCACCTTGCAGTCACAGAGCCCAGCACTCTCCCAGCTATCTCTCAGATAGAAGTCCCCCAGCATTTGGCAAAACCTATGCCCTCGGGAACCACCTGTCCAAGTGGGAGGGGTTGGAAAATTATCCCCGCCCAGAACTACTATCCCTCCCCGAGGCTAGTCTCAGGTAAGTAGAGGCTGAAATTCCCAGCTCTACTTATGCTGAGAACTCACCTCAGTTTGGGCCAAAACTCCAACCTGCACTGCCAACAACCCAGTGGAAGGGAGCAGCCTGACAGGCTCCACCGGTGGGAGTAGGGGTTCAGACCCTGCACTCCAGGTGGGTTCTTTTCCCCTTTCTCTACACCACAGAGTTTAGTCACTTACTGGGGTTCTGCCCAATGCCTTTCAAGAAAGAAGAGGGTCCCTCAAAGTGACTGCTGGGGGCAGTCCGCGGGCCACTCCACTGAGCCCAAGCGCCACAGCGCAGCCCTTCCAGCAGTCAGTTTCCACACAAGCTGCTCAAATAGGAGAGCTCCTCCCCTGGAAAGGTGCGTCCCGTCTCCCAGGCAGACAGAATCACCCCGGTTCCCTCCGCCCGATGCTGTGCGTGTCCTTCTTCCCGTCTCTGCTGCTCTGGGTTTGGGATCCCTGCGTGGAGCTGAGACCCCACACTCCCAAAGGGAGGAAGCTTTACAGCCGGAATCACGGACTGAGGCCCACCACACCTGCTACAGGGGGGTCCCCCTTTCTGAAACTCTCCTCATCTTACCAGTCTCTACGTGGTTTCTTCAATGCTCCTTATATATAGTATGTCCAATCAGCTGCACTTCACCTGGTTTTTCAAGTTGATTGAGAAGTATTTTAGCTGTAAATCCCACCCCTGGCTGGAAGGGAAGGTCCTCCGTCTCCAGCTATGCTGCCACTATCTTGGGGAGTCCCCAAAACACAGTTGTGATGTATCCCTACCTTTCTTAAGACAGCACTATGGCTCCCCATTGACGTCATA
The DNA here is from genome assembly GCA_030848825.1 of Tadarida brasiliensis. Classification (NCBI taxonomy): domain Eukaryota; kingdom Metazoa; phylum Chordata; class Mammalia; order Chiroptera; family Molossidae; genus Tadarida; species Tadarida brasiliensis. Next base: position 61,475,836 of record CM061266.1, on the reverse strand, counting down.
GTCTTTAGCATAATGTAACTTTCACTACTCAGTCCTAGCCTGCAAATGCATTCTCCTTCTCACCTCGGACCAGGGCATGCAGCTCTGCAGCTGGAGTTTGCCAAATTCACTGCACCCCTCACACTTCCAAGCCCCAGCCTACCTCTACCTCTGCGTTTAACCCTCATCTCATCCCCAGCACCGGCACCTGGCTGACTCCCACAAGTGTTCATAACCAGCTCAGGTGTCGATGCCTCCAGGTATCTACCCACAAAAAGAGCAGGCAGTGGACCTCAAGCATTCTTTTAAATCTCCCAGTAGCCATGTTGTAAAAAGTAAGAAGAAACTGATGGAATTAATCTCAATAATACGTTTCCTTTAACCAATATATTCCAAATATTTTCCTTTCCGGATGTAATCAATAGCCTTCAAAATCCAGTGTTTTACTCTTATGATGGATCTCAATTTGGACTCATTTCAAATGTTCAAGAGCACACGTGGACACGAGGGCACCAGGGGATCACCCAGACGTCTTCTTGGACACACAGGGCCCTGTGCTGTGCCTCCACAGCTTCCGGTGCTGGGGAGGGTCTAACTCTGGAGGTCTAGCGTGGGAACCAGAAATGTCCATTTTCAACAGGAACCCCAAGTGTTTCTGATGTCCGTGTTCCTCTGACAACACTTTAAGAAACAGGGCCTTGATAGCTAGATGCACCAGTTTTAGAGTTAGACCCGTAGGGGTTTGTGCTCAGACTCCATCATGTAAAAGCTGTGTAACTTAGCGACTTTGCCTTTCTTGGTCTCGGTCTCTTCACCTGCAAAGAGAGATGCACAAGAAATACCTACCTAGAGATTTGTAGGTATTAAATGGATACTGTATTCTAAAAGGTTAGCACATCACTTGGTCTGTACTTGAAATGGCAGTTACCAGCTGTCTGAATGCACCCCCTCCTCACCCAGCTATGCCCACTTTATGGGCAAGATGTCCTTCCCATCCTCCCTGCTGACTCTGTGCTTCCCTCCACCATCCCCCACCATACTTTGTGGTCATCACCTGCTTCCTAATCTGTGTCCTCAACTTGACCGAACACAGAAACCTATTGTGTATTTCCACATCCCAGGTGCTTGGTACACATCGTTTTTTAGAAATTAAACTTAATTTGATCAACTGGGTTCCCTCTAGGACAGCAGTTCTCAACCTGTGGGTCGCAACCCTTTTGGGGATCGAATGACCCTTTCGCAGGGGTCGCCTAAGACCATCGGAAAACACATATTTCCGATGGTCTTTGGAACCGAGACACCACTCCTCTATCCATCTCCAGGCAGGTCCACCCACATGCAGATATGCCCACATACAACATGAGGAACTGTATTAGGGGTTACGGCATTAGGAAGGTTGAGAACCACTGCTCTAGGGGAATAAACTCTTTACATAAGAGTACCTCAGGTGCTCATATACAGAGGATGTATGCAAATGCACAGCGAGCGTGGCCCTGTTCTAACTCTCTTCCCTTTCAAGTCTGTCACAGAAAGCTTTGCCAAAGTGATCCATGGCTTGAACGTGGGACACTTGACAGATCACGTCATTCAGAGGAGCAAGAGGATGATTCTGGATACGCTGGGCGTTGGGTTCCTGGGAACCAGTACGGAAGTGTTTCACAAAGCCAGCGAATACAGTAAAGTAAGAAGCTGTGTCTGCTTTAGAGATAAACAAGTGTGCACACAGGCCTGCTCATGAGTGTGCCCGTGAGTGTACCATGGGTGTGTGTGTTCTACGGCTCTGCTCTTCATTTAGAGATAGCGCTTGGTGTACAGCATTGTTATATCGCTTTATGCTTTTCTATGCTCTATTATCTGAGTTTTAATATTCATCCATATATTTTACTACGGCACTGTCTTAAGACCAGTCTTCGCACTAGTAATATCTGGTAGTTTATTACCATTATGACTGAAAGCACTTTTTGTCTGAGAGTCTTAGAAGCAAGGGCACCTACCCCAGATGATGTGTTCATGCCAAGACTTTGAGAGTCTCTGGAGAAAAGGCTGGGCCAGCACTCTGAGCAGAGAGTGGGTGTGCCTGTGGGAGAGGTAGCACTCACTCTCCAGAGGAAGTGCGTGGTGTAGACATGTTCACTGTCCCCAGCACTTACCCACGAGCAGTAAATAAGAGTGAATTCAGACTCCACTCCCTGAAGCACATATGGATCGTGGTCTGGGACTGAGCAACAGCATCTCTTCCCTCTTCCATGGAGAAAGTGTGTATTGTTCTACAAGGAAGAAAAGAATCCAGTGATGACGGCTTTGATCTAACGTAGCACAAAGGGTTCAAATAAGGACTATTCATGTAATGCCTCCAAAGATGAAGAATGCTCCTTGAAGTGGGATTTGGCATGCTGTGCTCACACGCTGTATCACTGATCGATATTCTTTTGTTCCAGATCTACAGTTCCAGTACGTCCACCAGCACTGTCTGGGGCCGGCCAACCCTCAGGCTCCCACCGACGTACGCTGCTTTTGTTAACGGTGTGGCTGTAAGGAGGTTTCCATGTCTTTTCAACTGTTAGACAAGTAGAATACTTTTCAGAGCCAGGAAATAGCTCAGAAATCACCCAATTTTCATATTTTACTGATGACATCATTGAAATTCATAGAGATGAAGTGGCCTGCCTTCTCTCCCATGTAGTAATTTCAGTTTTCACATTTTAATAGTGAATTGATGCTTTCCAAATAAATTGGGAAGTAGAGGAAATAAGATAGGATGTAGATAAAACACCCTCTACAGCAGCGATTCTCAACCTGTGGGTCGCGACCCCTTTGGGGGTCGAACGACCCTTTCACAGGGGTCGCCTAAGACCATTGGAAAACACATATTTCCGATGGTCTTAGGAACTGAGACACCGCTCCTCTCTCCATCTCCAGGCGGGTCCGCCCACATGCAGATACGCCCACATACAGCATGAAGAACTGTATTAAATGGTCACGGCATTAGGAAGGTTGAGAACCACTGGTATCCCAACTCTAAACTCTGAATGTATATAGCAGAGAACATAAAACCCAATATCCAGACTCAATTCCTTCTCTGTTCCTTTGGTTGTGGCCAGTAACACTTTCTATCCAGTAACCAGCCTTTCATTCATTCATTCATTCATTCATTCATTCATTCATTCATTCATTCATTCATTCATTCTTTCAACAAATATTTATTGAGAAAGAAATAATGGCTATATGGTATCTATATTTTCTGAACCAAAAATCAGCATTTCTTGTCTGAGAGACAATTGTTATGCCTTCTCTGTGCATCAAGGTCAATACACAAGATATTATTTGATCATGAACATGTTGGGATTTCTGAGATATATTTATGGTTTTGGGGGACAGTAGCTCAGAATATTAAAAGTCAAACCCAATGATGCATCTAAGGAATAAATGTCTAGTAAGCAGTAGAAAATGCACCAGCCACATCCAATAGACATTAAAAAAAACTATTTTTAAATGAACTTCTGGTTATTATTATTTCATGTAAGAAGAAAACAAATGGCTGGGATAAAGAGGAATAAAACCTTAAAGCAGAAAATAATGATTTAAAAATATAGCTTAGTATTTAATATTGATTCAAGAGTTCTTGGGACTTCTCCATAAGTTCAAAATTATTTCATAATAAAAGGTACAAAAATATATGGCCTGATATGGAATAAATGACAGAAACGTTTTAGTGCAACTTGTTTGATGGGTTGGGGAGGAAGGGAGGGAGGAAAGGAGGGGCAGTCACCTAATTCCACAGCTTTGTTTATAAGGGAAATATAGATCTTTTTAGGGGCTGTGGCAGAGAGCTCTGGTCACTTGAATAAGACCCAAGCTCCTTGGGGCTCACTAGCTGCTCCCCAAGGTGCTGCTTGCTCTTGGCAGAGGACAGCATGCCCAGTGCCCAGCTACGTGATAAAGAATCACAAGTTATTTCCAGAGAATCAGGTCTAAAAATCTCACATCAGACTAGGTCATCACTAAACTAAACGCTTACTGGTCCAAAAACCATTGCATTCGAGGAAATACATTTTGGTTTTTCGTTGTTGTTTGTGTGTCTGTTTATGTAGATTCACTCAATGGATTTTGATGACACCTGGCATCCTGCCACCCACCCTTCTGGAGCTGTCCTTCCTGTCCTCGCGGCTTTATCAGAAGCCCTACCTCCAAGCACAAAGCTTTCTGGCCTTGACCTACTGCTTGCTTTCAATGTTGGGATTGAAGTGCAAGGCCGGTTAATGAATTTCTCCAAGGAAGCCAATGACATACCGAAAAAGTATGGAAATACTTGCCCCATAAACAGACAGCCACATTCCTCTCTCTCTGTCAATCATGACCTCTGTGGAGCTTTCTGATGTAACAGTTGGCTCAGCTGAAGATGTTAACATTAGCGTTAGGAGCTAAGTCAGGTCACCAATCACCTATCAAACCATATATACAAAGGTATGACTTCAGACATGCTAATGAAAAATCTCCTTTGGGTTTAGAAAGTCCACGAAGACCATGGAATAAATTGGAGTCTCTCACCCCAGGGTGACTTACGTCATCCTGGCATCTGTGGGTACTCTGAATATTCCTGATCCTTTCAAAGCAGAATCTACTTTGATATGTGTTAGGGTTCTTCAGACTAATGAGAACATACAGAATATCCTAAACCTGACTGCTCAACCCACAGATCAAAAATGGTCAAATGTTGGCTGTATCATATGGCTCAATGCGGTATTTATCTTGCCACATGGTCTACCCTGCTAGGAGAGGTGTAAATTGGAATACTGAATGAGCTTTCACAGTTTCTCCAAGGCCTTTAATTGTTTCTTTTAAATCCTCACCTGAGGATATTTTTCCATTTATTTTCAGATAGAGTGGGAAGGAGGGGTAGAGAGAGACAGACAGAAACACTGATGTGAGAGGGACACATCAATTGGTTGCCTCTCCCACGACCCTGACCAGGGCCGGGGACCGAACCTCAACCGAGGTACGTGCCCTTGACCGGAATTGAACCCACAACTCTGGTCTGCAGGCTGACGCTCCAACCACTGAGCCAAACTGGCCAGGACATAGCCCTTAATTTTTATAGTTACTTACATGGACTTTTAACAACTTTCACCTTCTCCAATAGTTGTAAAATTATCATTTATAAAGAATTTACTGTTTCAGGCACTGTTGTAAGCATGTGAATTCATTCAAAACTCACAAAATCCTAGGAGGTAGATACTATTATTATTGCCATTTTATGTAAGAGAAAACAGGTACAGAGAAGTTGAACAATTTTCCCCAAAGTCACTCCCTAAGAAGTGGAAGAGCTGAGATTGAACCCAGGCAATAAGTCTCCTTTATCTAAGTGCCTGATCACTATACTATACAGACTACTGGAGGTTGAGGATTGTAAATCTGCAACTCCTTGTTTTTTTGCTTTTCAGATTCCATCCGCCATCAGTGGTAGGAACTTTGGGTAGTGCTGCTGCTGCGTCCAAGATTCTGGGGCTCAGCATGACAAAGTGCCAAGAGGCCTTGGCTATTGCTGTTTCTCATGCCGGGGCACCCATGGCAAATGCTGCCACTCAGACCAAGCCTCTTCATATGGGCAACGCTGCCAAGCATGGGGTAGAATCTGTTTTTCTGGCAATGCTGGATCTCCAAGGAAACAAGCAGGTCTTAGACATGCAGACTGGATTTGGGGCCTTCTATGACAACTATTGCCCCAAAGTCCTTCCAAACCTGGATTCTTACATTTGGCTCCTGGACCAGCAGGATGTGGCTTTCAAGTGTTTCCCTGCACATTTGGCCACCCACTGGGTGGCAGACGCAGCTGCATCTGTGAGAAAGCACCTTGTAACAGACGGAACCCTGCTTCCCATTGACAGCATTGAGAGAATTATACTCAGAACTCCAGAAGTCCAGTATGTGAACCGGCCTTTCCCAGACTCGGAGCATGAAGCCCGTCACTCCTTCCAGTATGTGGCCTGTGCCGCACTGCTTGATGGTGACATCACGGTTCCATCATTCCACAAACAGGTGATCAGCAGGCCACAGATAAGAGAGCTGCTTTGTAAGGTAGAGCTGGAGCACCCTCGGGACAACCTGCCAAGCTTCAACACACTGTACTGCGAGATAAGTGTCACCCTCAAGGATGGAGCCACCTTCAGGGAGCGCTCTGATACCTTCTATGGTCACTGGAAGAAGCCACTGAGCCAGAAGGACCTAGAGGCAAAGTTCAGAGCCAATGCCTCCAGGATGCTGTCCTGTGATATGGTAGAAAGACTTATAAAGATAGTAGATAACCTGGAAGGCCTAGAGGACTGTTCTGAGTTAACCACACTTCTGAAAGGACCCTCTCCATCAGAGATGCTTTCACAATCTATCTAGCATTTAACAAGTCCGTAATACAATCTCCTCTGAGATTTACCAATATCTAAATGATTTTATATTTGGGGAAATTCAATGCTATCTTTTACAGAGCAAAGGTCTACTCTTGGTGTGCCCAGAAACAAATGCAGCATGGTGGAGAGAGTCTAGACAGAACTGCAGATATATGTGTTATAAGACAGTGAAAAGCTAGGAAAATTCCGGGACAAGTGGAATAGGGAAATTGGGGCAGGACAATTAAACAAAGCCATAAAGTTTTGCAGGCCGTGTGCAGCAGGACCTTATCTTGGGAACAAAAGGTTAAGACCTCTTCTTACAAAAAAGAGTGCAGGAAAAGAGGGGGAAGGAAATGGGGAGAGGAGGAGGAATCCTACTTAGGACAAATCATCCTGAAGCTCCTGAAGCTATTAAAACAGCAGGGGGCGGTCATCATCCCACAAATTTAAACATCCCACTATTTAAACAGAGAAGCCAACAGTGGGGATTTAATTGCCAGGTGCTTCCCATAAATTGTGGGAAAGCCATAACAAAGACAAGGGGAGACCTTCAGAGTTAATCTGTACCAGAATATCTAGCAGAGGAATTTTTAAAAATCTTATAAACAAGAGAGTATATAAGGCAGGAGCCCCCGCCCCACTCATTCTTCAGATGATGTGAGAGCCTGTCTGTACTTCATAAGCCAGATGTATAGATTTGTTTGCCTCTTTAATAAATGTGCATGCTTTAATGTTTTAATAAATTTACTTTAATTTTTAAAATAAATTCACTAAACGCAATGTAACTATTATCAGGAGTCTCTCTTGTAAACTCATTTATATGAGAAGACAAGAATCGAGGTTGGGGACAGCCCACTCCCTCTGACTCAGGGGGCTGTCCGATAACCCCTCTCTGGTGTCTGTCACATATGGAAGAAGTCTGGTCCTGTACATTTGCAAGACTGTTCCAATTACCTATAGCAAGATAATACATATGCAAGAAACACAGAGAAATTTATTTTATAAGCATTCATAAAACTGAATTTCAAGTCTTCTGTGACTTGTTTATAAAATTAATCTTTTCGGAGGACTTTTATGAAATCCATGAACCTAAGATGTGAGAAGAATTTGAACCTGTACATATTTTTGCTGACAGTGGAGAGGGACTCTGGTCTGTTTTGGGGATGCTGTTGGGTTTAAGTATAAGGGCTTAGCCCTGGCCGGTTTGACTCAGCGGTTAGAGCGTTGGCCCTCGGAGCAAAGAGTCGCAGATTCGATTCCAGTCACGGACGCGTGCCTCGGTTGCAGTTGGGTGCCCAGCCCTGGTTGGGGTCGTGCGGTAGGCGACCAATCGTTGTATCTCTCTCACACTGGTGTTTCTCTCTCTCTCTCTAGCCCTCCCTCCTTCCCACTCTATCTGAAAATTAAATAATAATAATAATAATAATGATAAGGGCTTAGCATATTCAAATCCTGCCTCTTCAACTTACTAGATTCGATCCTGGGCATGTTACTGGGTATCCTTCTGCCTCAGTTTCTCTGTTTTGTAAAACAGAACTAAAAAGCAGTCTGAAAACCAAAGCAGTTTGGCTCCAGAATCCACGCTCTTAACTACCACAAAATTTTTTTTTTGAGAAATAATGAAGAATCTGAGCTGTAATAAGGAATGACAACAAAAAAGTGCATATGTCTATAATTAAATACTGACTATATAAAACAATAAAATGTGCCCTGGCCGGTTTGGCTCAGTGGTAGAGCATCAGCCCGTCGGCCAATGAGTGCCGGGTTCGATTCCAGCCAAGGGCACGTACCTTGGTTGTGGTTTGTCCCCAGCCCTGGTCGGAGTTGTGTGGGAGGCAACCAGTCGATGTGTCTCTCTCACATCAATGTTTCTCTCTCTCTCCCTGTCTCTCCCTCTCTCTCTACCTGAAGATAAAAAGAAAAATATCCTCGGGTGAGGATAAAAAATAAATAAATAAATAAATAATAAGATAATAAAATGTCTTATGGATTTAAGAATTGCAACATTAGCAGGGAGTTTTATAGTTAATGTGTTCTAAATTCCTTGTGTTGTTCAAGGAAAGGGCAAAGCTACTAACTCTAGACTTTGATTTGTAAGTATGCCTGTTGACATTTCTAGGGTAACCATTACAAAAAAGCAGTAGAATGTATCACTTCCAGGTTAATAGAGAGGGAAATATGGAATCAGGGGGAAAAAATAACCCATATGAAGGCAGGGCTGGAGTGAGGAAGAAATCTAGAAAAGGCAGAATAGACATAAAATTGTTGAAAAAATCCAAATATATCTATTACTACAAAAATAGTAAATGGACTAAATGCTCCAGTTAAAAAGATAGACTCTGAACTCATTTTAAATAATGTTTCATAGCTTTATTGACATCTACTTTACATACTATTAATTCATCCATTTTAAGTGTACAGTTCAATGAGTTCTGGTAAATTTATAGATCTGTGCAAACATCACCACAATCCAGTTTTGGAATACGTCTGTCACTCTGAAAAATTATTCTTGACGGCTTGCAGTCAATCCCCATTTCCCTCTCCAGCCCTTAGCTCCCAATGATCTGCTTTCTATCTCAATAGTTTTATCTTTTCCAGACATTTTCTATAGTAAATGGAATCATACAATACGTGGTCTTGTGTGTCTGACTTGCACTTAGCACAGCAGTTTTAGGATTTTTCCACATATGTATCAGACACTTTATTCCCTTTCGATGCTGAGTAGCACTCCACTGTATGGGTATACTACACTTTGTTCACCCATTCATTAGCTGATGAATAGAAGAATTGTTTTCAGTTTGGGACTATTATGAATAATGCTTCTATGAACAATCTCATACATGTCCTTCTGTAGGTATATCTTTCTATTTCTCTTGGGTAGATACCTAGGAGTGGGAATGCTGGTAAGTACACATTTAACTTTATAAAAAACTGTTTTCCAGAGTAGCTCTATCATGTTACATTTCCACCAGCAATGTCTAAGAGGTCTGGTTTATCCGTATCCTCACCAACTCTTAGAATGGTCAGGTTTTTTCATTTTAACCAGTCTAGTGAGTGTGCAACAGTATCTCATTGTGATTTTAATTCGCATTTCCTTCATGACTAATTCTTGCCCATTTTTGCCAATTGTTTTAATTAGCTTGTTTTATTATTCAGTTGTAAGAGTTATTTATATATTCTGGGTATAAGTTCTTCATCAGATATATGCTTTGCAGATATTTTCTCCCAGTCTGTGACTGTCTTTTCATGTTTCTAATGATCTCCTTTGAAGAGTAAAAGTTTTAAATTTTGATCAAGTTTGTTTTACCATTTTTTAAAAACTTCTTATTGTTACTACTTTTGGTGTCATCAGAAGGCTTTTTTTTTTTAAATCCAGTTACATACTTTATTCAAGATACATAAGGATGCAGAAAAGTTGAAAGTAAAAAGATGGAAAAATATAGAGTATTAATATTAAAAAACTGGAATAAATAAATGTTAATATTAGACCAAAAAGAATTCAAGCAAAAAGCATTACTAGAAATAAATAGAATAATAATAATAATAACAATAATAATAATTAATAATAATAATAATTTAAATCACTAGGTAACAAAATAATTCTAAATCTATATGCATCTAAATAATATTGAATAACAAGGAGAAATAGATAAATCCAATATCATACTGAGAATATTTTAACATTCCTCTTATTAATTGATATTTCAAGGAAACCAAAAAATAGAGTATATAAGATTTATACAATCAAATGTTTTATCTAATGGACACATAGAGGATTCTGTACCCAACACCTAGAGAATTCACAATTTTTTAAAAATCTCATAAAACATTTACAAAACTGGACCATATACTGAGCCTAAAGCAAGTCTCAGCAACTTTTCAAAGGATTGGATCATACAGATCATTTTCCTAATTACAATGCAGTTAAGTTAAAAAAAAAAATCAATATAAAAAAGGTAATTAGAAAAGCCTGACATGTTTGGAAGTAAACATTTCTCTAAATAAGTCTTGAGTCACAGAAGAAATTATAATGAACATTACAAAACATTTAGAACTAACCAATAAGAAAAATAATACATAGCAAAATTTGTAGGATCTTACAAAAGCAGTACTTAGAGATGTGTAGCATTTTCTATTGCTGGCTCTGTATTACTTGGATTATGCTGTTCCATAAGGACGCATCATGTTAATTCTGATGAATTTGTTTGAACACAGTTAATTGAAGAGAAGAAAGAAGAGGTGGTTTTTATTGTGGCCTTGAGATAAAATTCACTTATTATCCTGTCTTGATACCTTTCAGAAGTTTATAGGGACAAGATCTGACCGCCATTAATAATACCCCTAGATAACCCCTGTTAAAAACAAGATAAAGGACCCAAAGTACAGTCACTTTTATGCTAAGCCCCATATCACCAAACCAAGGCTTAATTACAGTTTTGCCTTTCCCAGAAATGGAATCTTAAACCAGTCTATCAGGAATCTCCTGATCACCATTAGCTAGGTCATCTGCCTGATAAACACCTGCCATCCCCTAAAGGAAAGTAACTTTGCAATAATCAACCTGTTTTTTTGCCTAGCATAACTTCCTGTTTTTTCTCCTTTCTGCCTATAAAAGCCTTCTATTCTTTTTCTTCATTGATTTTAGAGAGAGAAGGGAGAGGGAGAGAGAGATAGAAACATCAATGAGAGAACATCGATTGGCCGCCTCCAGCATGCCCCCACTGGGGATCGGGCCCACAACCTGGGCATGTGCCCTGACTGGGAATTGAACCGGCAACCTCTTGGTGCATGGGTCGACACTCAACCACTGAGCCACACTGGCTGGGCATAAAGTCTTTTATTCTGTAAGCTTCTTGGAGCTCATTTCTATCTGCTAGATTGGATGCTGCCCAAATTAAATCAATTTTTGCTCAAACTTAAAATTTTGAATATGCCTTAGTTTATCCTTTAACACCCCTGACAATGCATCAGACCAACAGCAGGGGTTGGGGAAGACAACCTTTCCTGAGGGGAATAACAGCGCTCAAGGTGACCTTGATATTGGTGTATGCCCACTAAGTTAACTGAAGGCAGGAGAAAATATGAGGGACTACGGGTCTGCAGAGAAATCTTCAGCATCCTCTTCACTGGTAGCCCTGCACACTGTCCACCCCCACAGCACCACATACAAAAAAAATCAGGGGAGAGAGGGAGAGGTTGGCTCCCCACATTCCTTCTCAGATGATTCCCTTCTATGAGGGTCTAAAGCGAGTGCTAGTGGAGACCTGCTAATGAAATGGGGGAGTTAAAGCTAAGCCCATTGTCTCTTACTTCCAAGGCCTGAAGAACAAGAACTGAGTCTCCCTGTAGGTCCGGCCAGACTGCCAGGGATCAAACCCACCCTGAGACTGGGACAAAGGCTCGGCTCACAGAGAGGGTCATCACAGCCTCCCCACTGCCTTTCTGCTTCGTCAGCACCTATCTCAGGCCCTGCTTCAAACTGACTCAGTCACCAGACACACTTTTGCCAGCTCTGAGGAACCCTAGCACTGGCTATTGTATATGTTTTGGGGATTCTCAAAACTATGCACACATTCAGGTATTCACCAAAAGCACTCATGGGACACAGGCAGAGCCTGGAGAAATGCATGCGTAGACCTTCGATGCCTCCAGGGAGGAGACATGTGAAGGTGCTCCCTTCTCCAGCAGGGGAAACTCAGCACAGTGTGTGTAGTCGACCCTTGGTATCCATGGGGGATTGATTCTAGGACCTCCCTCAGATACCCAAACCCAAGCATGCTCAGTCCCTTCTGTGGCATGACATCATGTGCACATAGCCTGTATCTGCACGTAGGCCACAGCGAGTGTGTGTGCCTCGTCACTGCATTCGCGTGGACTCAACGTAATGCTCGATGCGTAGCAAATTCAAATTTTGCTTTGGGGAACCTTCTGGGATTTTCCTCTCAAATATATTTGATCTACAGTTGGTTGGATCCACAGGTGCAAAACCCACAGACACAAAGGGCTGACCGTACAATGTTTCTGCCCAGGGCAGAGACTGAGCACCCGAGGTTTTTATTAGTGGCTGGGCATATAGGCCCCCTTTGCCCAGCAACAATCATAATTCCAGACTCAAAGAAGGAAAGCAGGTGTTCAGCATAATTCGCATTATTTGCACAGTCTAGGCAAAGTGAAGCATTTTTATAAGTTAGAGAGTGAGTCAAGTGCCAAGTTCCCAGATGCCAGTCAAGGACCAACCTTACGAACAGGCCCTAATAAAGACAGGAGCCTCCGGCCTGCTGTTATCTCCTTTCGGCACAACTCCATCCTGAAATGCCTTCCTTTCCTGTTTGCGCAGTTTGCAAGGCAGAAAAATGATACAGAAAAACTGGACTTCGCTTCCACGTTAGCAGTTGTCTCTGCGGTGTAGCACGTCAGGTCCGTAAGCTGTGTGTTCTTTCGTGGTATTAACAAAAACTGACACCCCAGGAGGCTTACAGCTGTCGGACCAAAGAGCTGGGATGATTTTAACCAGGGTAAACTAAGAATACATGAGTTTAAAGGGAATTCAAAATATATTTTAAAATAACAACTTTACTTGGAAGCCTTTGTCTAAAACCGATATCACAGTCAGGTAAGTCCCCTACCGTATCTGGGACCACCTTAAGGTCCATGATAGCTTATGTAGGGGAACCTTCTCGGGGATTTGAGTACATCGTGCGGGTCCATTCAGTTCCATAGATGTGTACTGAGGGCTTAATATCTGCCAGAGGGTGTTTTTGGTGCAGGTGATAGAGCAGTGAACAACATAAGCAAAAACCACTTAAAACTGTGAGCTTACAATCTAGTGTGAGTGCAGAGATGAGCAATAAGTAACTAGGACTCGGAAAGTGCTCTGCACCTGTTCTGGGCCAGCCGTGCCTCCGTCATTCCTCCTGGTGGGAATGCGAGCTTCTGGAGGCCGAGCTGGGTTCAGGGGCGAGAGTCCCATGCGTGTGAGCCTTCATAAGTGGAATTAATAGTGCTCAGTTCTTCCTGGGCCATAACATCACCTGTGACTGAAGACTGGTGGCACTGCAGAAACGCAGCTTCTTTGTCAATTCTGGCAAGACTCCCCACACAGACAAAGTTAGAGGGAACTGAAGATAGGGGCAAAGGCACAAGATACAAGACTGCTTTTCCTTCCCGCAGAGGTGTGCATGTGTGTGCAGGTACATGCATTGTGTGCCCTTTCCACAAATATGTAAACTTTCTGCAGGTCTCAAGTTCTTTAATCACTCATTGGTCAGATTGCTCCACTATTCCTCTCTTCTCCTTCCCTACATGTAGAAAAACCGCATAGGCCCTGGCGAGGTGGCTCAGTTGGTTGGAGTATCCTCCCATACACCAAAAGGTTGTGGGTTCGATTTACTATCAGGGCACATGTGTAGGTTACGCTTCCATCCCAAGTCGGGGTGTGTATGGCAGGCAACCGATGTATGTTTCTCTCTCACATTGATGTTTCTTTCTCTCTCTCTTCCTTCCTCATTCTCTAAAAATCAATAAAAACACATTCTTGAGTGAGGATTAAAAGAAAAATAGCATAGGGATAGTTCACAGACAGTGATAATTCAAAACACCTCCAAAAAAATGAGTGTTTCAGAAGCAGCTGTGCTGGCTTCTGCTAAACTCTGGAGGGCAACAGAGCACATCAAAAGAATGTAAGATACACAGTAACTTTTTAAAAAGTGTCATGGCTTTAGCCCGGCTGGTGTGGCTCAGTGGTTGAGCATTGACCCATGCACCAAGAGGTCACCGGATTTCCGGTCAGGGCACATGCCCAGGTTGTGGACCCTATCCCCAGTGGGGGGCATGCAGGAGGCGGCCAGTCGATGTTCTCTCTCATCGATGCTTCTGTCTCTCTCTCTCCCTCTCGCTTCCTCTCTCTCTCAAATCAATAAAGAAAAAAAAATTTTTTTTAATAAAAAAGTGTCATGGCAGAACAGAACAAATACTTTCACAGAAATAATGAAAACTACTGTAGTTGTCTCCTTCAGATGTCAATGCAGAAATCAACATTCAGATATCATCATGTCATTTAAAAAAATGGATCCTTGCTTTTTGTTGCCATTATTATTAAAAACAAGTCAACCCACCCCAGTTACAGTTGGTGCTCATATAGGAGCCAACCTGGAGGTTCAGGAAAAAAGCCTTTGGAATAAATAAAATAAATGACAATGTGCTTGTATAGAAACACTGTGTGTCTAAATAATTCAATAATGGTTATTTCATCTTTGAGTCAAGATCACGCCGAAAGTATCCATCATCATGTGACAGAGTGTGCAATTCATTCGGTTGGAGCAAAACTATTTTTACTTGATTACTTAATTTCTTCTAAATATTACAACGAAAGCATCATTTTTCAAATACGTTGTAAAACGTCCCTGCCATCTTCCCCATTCCATCGCAGATTCCACGCACAGGGGCCGTGCCATGAACACGCGTGTCTGTGTCTGCACCGTTTCGTTGGTGGCGTCCTGGCAGATTCCGCCACGTCCCTGCAGCTGTGTCTGCATCGAGGCTCTTGTACGGCAGCTGCTTGGTCTGCATCAGCAAACCTATCAGAAAAGCAGCTCTGAGTGGGAGAAAATGTTTCTTAGGCGCCTAACAGCATGACTGTGAAGAGAGTTAAAAAGTATCCGCTCGCTTTGGCCTCTCAAACACTGCAACATCCGAAACAAAAAAAGCACAGGCACTGTGCACAGAAGAAATCTGTTCCAGCACCAGGCTTCATTTAAGTATCCAGCTAGTGAGAGAAATGAAGATTCAATAAGAACTAATGAATGTAAGCACAATTTGATCCATACACCTGAATGATATCATGCAGCAGAATGGCTATAGTGAAATGTTTTTCTCACAGAGTAAGCCAGTGTGTTTTCAAATAATACATATTCTCTGTGATTCAAAGCCATCGGGTTTTGTCACCACCGTAAGCTACACTCGATACCATTCCCACCCCCACCCGAGTGCCAATCACCGAATATCACAGCCCATAATGAAAGCTAGGTTGTTAAGCTATCAGAAAAGCGGCCACATTTACATCCCTCTGGAGGAAGGAAAACAGGGAAGCACTGTAGAACCTGCTTACCCGGCAGTAAGCTTTTCATCCGTCCTTCCCCTCCATTCACATGATGATCCTGACCCACGGTGACTTCATGAGCAGGAAGGTCTTAGCTGCCAGCACAGGGGAAATTCAGCACCAGCCGGTGGGCTTTTGAGCACAGTGGAAGGCTTGAAGAGTCCTTCACAGAACTGCTGACAGTGCTGTTCGGGGCCACCCCAAACTACGTGCAAATGATGAGGGACTCAAAAAGTTAAACATTTTTAGCTTTAGTACATAGTCAATAGGCTTGGTAATTAGAGCATGTAGAAAGCCATTGCTCCAGGGACTGGAATGTATGACTACATCTGCTCTGACTTCAGGAGATCCTCAAGCAATTTGACCTCTGCGCCCCAAAAGGGCTGCAAGCAACCCAAGACCAAGACGGCACCTGAGCCATTGTGCTCAGGGAGAGAATGTCATGCCCAGGATGCAGATGAAGAATCACCAGTCAGCTCCAGAGATCAGAGGAGGTCTGGGACTTTCAGGCTAGGAGGGACTTAGACATCCATCAGCAAATGAGTGGATAAAAAAGCTGTGGTACATTTACACAACAGAATACTATGCAGCTGTAAGAAAGAGAGATTTCTTACCCTTTGAGATGACATGGAGGGACCTGGAGAATATTATGCTAAGCAAAATAAGCCAATCAGAGAAAGACAAGTATCACATAATCTCATTTATTTGTGTACTATAATGAACAAAATAAGCTGATGAACAAAATAGATCCAGAGACATGGAAGTAGAAAACAGACAGACAAACCTCAGAGGGAAGGGGTGGGGCGGGGGGGGGGGGGAGATAAGCCAAAGAACTTATATGCATATATGCATAACCAATGGACACAGGCAGCAATGCAGTGAAGGTGGGCAGGGGGCATGGAGAGCGGATGAGGGTGTCAATGGGGGAAAAGGGGGGAAGACATCTGTAATCTTTTCAATAATAAAGAGACATTTAAAAAAGAATCACCAGTCACCAGATGAAGGGATGTTAGGAAAATCACCAGACTGCAGCTTTTATCTGATTTACCTTTTCCCCTGAATTCCAAACCCTTTACCTAACTTTCCTTCTCCTTATATAAGGGGTGGGCTTAAGATGAGATGTAAGATGGTCGTTAGGGTACATAACTCACTGTCTTTTCAGATCGCCGGCCAGCCGAATAAAGCGCCCATAAAGATTCAATCCTTGTCTCTACTCATTGGCTGTGGTAATGACAGGTAGCTCTAACACTGACTTTTCCCGTTTCACAAAGACAGGGGACCTGGGATTATGTGAGGCAACCGACAAGAAGAACCTATGAACAGTTAACTCTTAAGCAAAGAATGAAGGTACACAAGAGCAACAACACGTATGATTAGAATGAAAAAACTGCATTTCCTTAAAAGTCTTCTGGAATTTATAATGACCTTGATGAATTCATTAATTTTGCTTTAAATAGTGTGAATAGCAACCTATATTTGTCAGCATTGCTCAGAGATCCTTTTGTAAGAAGTTGGTGTGGCTCAGTGGTTGAGCATTGACTCATGCACCCAGAGGTCACCAGTTCACTTCCTAGTCAGGGCACATGCCCAGGCTGTGGGCCCAATCCCAAGTGCGGGGCATGCAGGAGGCGGCCAATCAATGTTCTCTCTCATCCATATTTTTATCTCTCTCCCTCTCCCTTCCTCTCTCTCTAAAATCAATAAAGAAAAAAATTTTTTAAAAAGTTAAATGCTTAAACAGACTCAAGCGTTAGGAAGTTTATGTGGTTTCAACATAGACCTTGTAGCAAGTAGGCTTTGCAGACATAAAGGGCTTATATTAACCTAATAACAATAAAAATCATAAAAATTTTGCATCAACAGTATGAAATTCTGAATACACAAGTTGGAATACCCACCATGGCATTAATTTTTGCTAAGTATTTCAAGTTTGGTACAAACAGCATTATATATTTTTTCAAAAGGATAACTTCATCTCTCCTAAAAAGAAAAACCAATCTTTATGTGTTAGAATAAAATATTTTTTTAAATAGCAGTAATATTTTTAGATTGTTTTACCAGTGAAACTATCTTCCATGTGAAGGCACTAATTTTAGCATCAGACCTGGGGCAATCATCTTTACAAAGTTGTCACAGGGCAATCCTATTTGCAGTGGAAGGACAGAATAAATCCTCAGAACATTGGCAATTCCACTAAAATGAATCTCCCTCACATCCCCCCTCTCTCTGGGGTTTTGAAAATAAATATTGAAAGTTATCTTGTATACATAATGTGCAGCAAGTCTCCAGTGATGGTGTCCCATACCCATGCCTCCCCATAATTCATGCCCTTTTTTATCCCCTCTCCTTGAATCTGGTCTCAGTTCTAATTAATTAATAAAATGCAACAGCGTGCTGCTGAAGGGCGTCTGTGGCTACACTGTGTTCTCGCAACGGAGGGTGCCAGCTCTCACGTGAGAAGCTCAAGCACCCCAAGGGCTACAGTCATGAGGAGGCCAAGAGCAGCACCAGGAACGGCCACATGGCCACCCAGCCAGCCCTCAGCTGCTCCAGCCAGTCCCAGCCCAGGCACCCACATGGGAGTGAACATCCTATGGGGGAGTCTTCCAGCCCAGAAGAGCCTCCAGATGTGCAGCCCCGGCCACTGTCCCACTGCACCTGCGTGAGAGACCTCAAGCCCAGCCCAGCCGTGCCCACTCAACCAACAGAACCAGGAGGGTAATAAATGGTTGTTTCAGCCCCTCAGTTTGGGTGGCGCGTGTTACATAGCAATAGATGTCTGAACTACTTTATCTGTAAAATAACAATAAGCCACCTACTTAGATAAGTGTGTGTAAGTACCCACAAGCAACACGCTCCTGATCTAAAGCACCGACTCCCAGGTCTCACGGTGAGACATCTCCAAATTGCCTCCAAAAGTTGCAGGAACATTGTGAATGTTTAAAATAATCTTAAAATACAATTGATTTCATTGTTTAGTTTGGAAAAGATAAATAACATACAGCTCCTTACGAAGGGAATTAAATTTAAAAATTAAATACATCTGGGGCGGTTATACTGTAAATCCAGCTTTTATTCTAAAAGGTGGCGTCGCCCGTCTATCAGTGATCCCTGCACTGAAAGGTCCAGAAACAAGCAACCCTGCACTGTGATGTCCAGGGCCTCAAAGCCTCAAAGTGGGGGCTGCGTGCCACCTGCCACCTGTCACCTGGGAGCTGAATCAGAAAAGAAATGAAAAAAAAAATAGCAAGATCTCATGGACATGGACTACAGTGTGGTGACTGCTAGAGGGAGGTGGGTGGAGGAGGGTGGAGGGTGTTTTAATGATGATAAAAGGGGACTTGACTTGGGGTGGTGAGCACACAATACAGTGTACAGATGATGTGTTGTAGAATTGTGCACCTGAAACTGTGTAATTTTGTGAACCAGTGTCACCCAATCAAGTCAGTAAAAAGGGGGGGAAATAATCTGTATTGCATAACAAGATCTCCACGTGAATCTTATACCCATTAATGTTAGAGACACATTGGTATAGATCAGTGGTTCCCAAACCTCTCTGCATATGAGAATCATCTAGGGATCCTAGAGGTTCCAAACTCCAGGCCACAGGGACACAGGCTTTGATGGTTTTGCAGACCACCCAGTGATTCCAGGTGCAGCCAAGTCTGGGAACCACTGGTCACTCTAGATACAGCGCTGGTTCTCAAACTTGACCTAACAGCAGGATTGTTACAGGCAGTGAGACAGACATGAGCAGAGCGAGGACAATGGGCCAGGTACAGACACTCACCAGGGCAGAAAGCCCTGGACGTCTAGCAAGGGGCTAAACTGGGAAAACAAGAACCTTGCCCCAGGGTAACCTTTCCTCCCCTAGCATGGGGCTGGTCATGAGGTTTAGCCCCCTGACCTTTTCCTCCCTAAAGTTAACATGTAGGCCTCAGTTGTATTTCAGCTCCAGGCCAAGAAAAGCAGCAAAACCAGACAAGTGACCATCATAGCTGCCTCAGGTCCAGCTGCATTGACTAATGACCCCTGTCTTGGTGCCAACCAGTCAGTGGAGACCACGACCCTGATAGAGCACACCTGGGAAACTGAATCCTCCCCTAAGATTCCCACCTACAAGAGAAAGAGAAATAGCCTCAACCAAAGGACCCAGTGTACCCTTTCCCCCAGGGGAGCACACCGTAGCCATTCCCTTCCCCCCTCTTCCCTTTAAGGGACCCTAGGACACTTGCAATCAGGGGAGCAAGGAGCAGGGGAGCTCGTTCCAGGCTAACACCCCTGAACCTGTTTTCAAGGCACCCTTTCCTCTGACTTCTCAGTGAGCCAAAGCAGCCCAGTCTATGCTCTCCTGTTGCCTCCTCTGTTGTTTCACTGTCCTCAGTGTGTTTTTCTGGGGTGAATACATTCTTGCTTGCTTTACTGCACTTTGTCTCTTGACTGAAATCTTTCCTTCTAGAAGACAAGAACCGAGGTCTCTTCATCTCGTTGGTAACAGGGTGACCTGGGGAGCATCAAAAAAAATACTAATGTCTGTTTCCACCCCCAAAGAGTCTGATGTTACTGGTCTCAGGTGTGACCCTAGCACTGGGAATTTTTAAAACTTCCTGAGTGATTCTCATGTGCAGGAAAGTTGGAGAACCGCAGACCTAGAGCCTGATACAAGGGTTCAAAGTGGTAGCTGAGCCTGCGCTACATTTCGGACACAGGCTTTTGAAGTCAGTGAGCATTAACTAAAATGAACAGTTGGCCTCACAGCTTGGAGCTCACTCACCAGGTACAGTGCCAGCGTCAGGCTCGCTGGAGTTCAGGTCTGCCAGATCACGTGGGTCCCCAGGGGCTCTCCTGGCACTTTCCTCCAGCACATGTCTCCTCTGCTGGGCTGCTTTTCAAGTGGTGAACCATGTGCATCTGCTCGGCATTAGGAGCAAATATCTTCACCTTCAAAAACAGAAATGAAAACAAACGATGTCATTGACTCTATGAAAACAATCAAGCAAATCAATCTCAGAGCCTAAGCCAGAAAGGAAAGTCAGAAAACCATTAAGTAATTCTATATGCTTTCGAGTCCAACACCAACAACAAATATTACAGCTCAATCTCAAGAAAGAAATTGCAGGGGACTTCTAGGGAAAAAAGAACAGAGCTATAAATTAGCTTCAGAAAGGAAGCAGACCAGAAAGAATTTGGTTTCCAAATACATATGTTTATAGCATATACCGTACATACATATGTTTTTTTTACGGAGATAGAAGAGAGGATCCAGTTTTATAAATCAGAGCATAGGGGTCTCAAACACATGAGAGAATGAATGAAATCTGCCCTTGAAACCATTCTAAATCAGTGATCTCAATCCTGGCTACATATGAGACTCACCAGAGTTGAGGTCCAAACAAACCAGTTCCATGAGGGTGAAGTGTGAGCGTGGGCATCAGGGTGTTTTAAAATCTCCCCCAGGTGATTGTCAGGGTTGGCAACCACTGATCTGAAGCAAATGGAACATAAAACTCACAACCTCAGGGCTCTGAATCAAAATCCCAATAAGTCATGGATGGAAAATTGCAAACCCATGAGGTGAATTCTAGCTCTTGACCCAGAAGGGTGTTTTCCATGCCTGTCAGTGATGTCCACATTTAGAAAGAGGAGATAACCTGGGTGTAAACATCAGGCAGGGAAAGATCAGGGCTTGTGAACACTCATAGGTATCCACCCACTTCTTTGAGAAGGGGGGAGAGGGAAAGAGTAGGGGATGGGTAGGGGGAGGAAGAGGATGGGAATGGGGTAAGAGGAGGAGGAAGGCAATAGTGAACCTGAAAAGAACAACCACAAGTTAGGAGCAGGTTCTGGGTCTGCCTGACTGCTGGGGATCTATACCTGTGTGACACTGGGAAAGTTACTCAATATCTCTGTGCCTACTTTTCCTCAGTCTGAAAGTAGAAAGTAACACCTTTTTCATAGGGTTTTTGGGAGGATTAAATATAGTAAATATCAGCTGTGTCAAAAACTAGATACTAGTATATTTCTTTCTTCTACTTTTTTTGATTTGAGATGATTTTATTATTATTATTTTTAATTTGTCTTTATTGTTGGAAGTATTAGAGATGTCCCTCCTTTGTTCCTCCATTGACACCCTCCTCCCCACCCCGGCCCCCGCTTCACAGTACTGTTGTCTGTGTCCATTGGTTGTGCATATATGCATATAGTTCTTTGGTTTATCTCTTCCTGCCCCACCCCATCCCACTTCCCTTTCCTCTGAGGTTTGTCAGTCTGTTCCCTACTTCCATGTCTCCGGATTTATTTTGTTCATCAGCTTATTTTGTTCATTATATTCCACAAATAAGTGAGATCATGTGATATTTGTCTTTCTCTGACTGGCTTATTTCGCTCAGCATAATACTCTCCAGTTCCCTCCATGTCATCTCAAAGGGTAAGAGGTCTTTCTTCCTAACAGCTGCATAGCATTCGATTGTGTACATGTACCACAGCTTTTTTATCCACTCATCTAACGTAGGCACTGCTTCATTTTGCTTGATATACATGAAGAAAAGAGAAGTTTTCATTCTGAAAGTGGTTTTCTTGAGAATAAAGTGTAAAAAATGGAGGGTTGAGGAAAAGTAGGTTTATAGTTGTTGATAATAGAAAAAGACATGCAGGTTACGATTATTATAATAGCTGTATTAATTCAAAAGAATGTCAAAGTGCAACTGTAAACCAACTTTTGTCCACCTCTGTATATTCAACAAATACATATAAGATTGTAAAGACTGGTTTAAGAGATTTAATGTAACAAGTACAGGAGGGCAAATCCAAAATTACTTGATTTAGGATTAGGGTGAGACGTTAACTATAGTTCCAGAGTTGTTTGTTTGTTTTAAAGTATCGCATATTAAGTAGCTAGCCCCTCTAATTCCTTCAAGGGAATATTATAATTTTTAACTTTATTAAATTCACACTTACATTATCCTTTAAATTATCTTTGACCTAAAATAAATGATGCTGTAGATAAGTGAAACTGCCAATAAAAACCTGAAAATAGGACCTATCTATAGTTGATGTATTTGTTTAAACCAGTTAAGCACCTATAAAACAGGAACTGGACGTGTCTCATAGGTTTTTGGGGTGGGGTTGGAGGAGGGTGTTAATGTTTTGATTAACATCAAGATATTTTTAACCTCTTGCACTACAATTTGTGCAGAAAATTAGTATGTTCAGAGTAAGGGCTCCTAACCTTTCTCTGTGTTCTGTGGACCTTTTTGGCAGCCTGGTGAAACCCCTTCTCAGATTTTTTTTTTTTTATGTTTAAAAGAATAATTAAAAACCATCATCACATTATAAGTGAGAAAGTAAAAATTAGCTTGGACTGTAAAAATCTGCCTTACCATTCATGAGCCTGGAATAAAAGGCAGATAAAAACCAGTTGCAAAATTAATAGAAAACAATCTCCCAAAACACAGTAACACAGTAGAGTTGTCCAGTGTCAGAATCATAAGGACCCTCAGTTTCAATGAGCCCTCAGGTGTAACAGCCATGGAGTAGAGAGAAGCAGCCAGCACAGCGAGGAGTCAGGCCACACTACTCTACAGGCATCTTCCCCCTGGGGTGCTGAGGTCCTAGGCAAGAGGAACAGAGGCAGAACCAGACCAGAGCAGACAGGAGCTGGTAAGACGCTAAGTTAGGGCTGATGTGAAGAAATGCTTTCTCACCGTTAGAGCTGCAGACCCAAGAGAGGAAATTCCTACCACCAACCAAGGTTAACGAGAAGCTTCCTTTTATAGTTCTGATAACTCCTGACCAGGACTGGAAGTTCCACTATGACCAGTTGTGGCCCCATTATTTGCATACTGTTGCTTTGGAGAACTGTTTCTTTTAATTAGTTTTAAGTCATCCTCAAGTGCTAGTCCACACAAAATCCTGCAAGTGTCCTACCAATCTGACATCACATTTCAGCTTTCATGGCTAGGATTTGTTCCCTCTCATCTTGGGTGGGTCTTTGGAGAGACCAGGTTAGCCTTGATTTTGAGCTAGGCTGGTATATGGAGGGGGGCTAGGATTGGAGCCACCTAAACGCTTAGATTAGTGGGTGTTAAAATGGGGCCCCACCTGAACCTCCACAGAACTCTCCAACCTGGTGCAGCAAGTGGACAAAGGTGTTTGGTGGTGGGGTGCAGGGAGAGGCAGAACTACTTCCCATCAGTCCTCAGAAGGCCTGGCAGACCTGGGGAAGCCACTGATGCTCCCATCATGGTGGTCAACTCTGGCCACTGCAGTCACCTTGCTTATTATATACTTACAAGTACAGGGTGTCTCCAAAAATTGTATACAGGGTGTCTGTAGATTCTATTACATTTTGAAACTGAAATGTATTTTAATAAACACTGGCTTTATAATTATTCAAAGTGTGTATACATTTTTTTGGGACACCCTATATTATGATGGTTCAGTCCTGTTGTGGGTGAAGCAAAGACATTAGAAAGCCCTGGTCTAAGAGCTCAGCAGCCTGCTGATCTCTTATAAAATAAGTGAGTATAGCGACAATGCTTTTAATGTTCTATTTATAGGCATAAATCAACATCTATGTATAATGGCCTGGCAAGCCACAAAGCAGGGCAATTGACCCCATTGTTTTCTTGAGGTGGTTGAAGGGTCAAAGAAAAGAGGCTAACGTAGAATCTTCTTCCTTATTGAAGTGGTAGAGCGAAACAAGGAAGAACATCTGAAGGGGAGATGCATGAGTGGATTAAATGACATTTATGTTGACAGCTGCAAGAACAGCACCAGGTGTTAGACCTGTGAGGTCAGACTGGACCTTGGTTCAGCAACCTCGGTACTTGAGTTCTGGCTAGGAAAGAGTTCAGAGCCTAGACTCAAACTGTAAGAGAAAGTTTAGAAAGTTACAGAGATAGCCCGGCAGGTGTGGCTCAGTAGACTGAGCGTTGTCCCATGGCCTGTAGAGGTCCCTGTTCAATTCCTGGTCAGGGCACAAGCCTGGGGTTGTGGGCTCGATCCCCAGTAGGGGGCGTGCAGGAGCAGCTGATTGATGTCTCTCTTGCACATGGATGTTTCTATCTCTCTCTTCCTTCCTCTCTCTCTAAAAAAATCAATTAAAAAATATTTTTAAAAGAAAGGTACAGAGATAGAAGAAATGGGCTCAAGAAACAAGTTACAGAGCCAAAAGAAGGGCCCTAGGAGCTTAGGAGAGAGGAGGGTAAAGGTAACACACCTGGGGGGAAGAAGATGGGAGAGGAAAGACAACAGCGAGCTCCTGAAAGGGGAAAGCATGCTAGGTCCTCTGTCCAAAGGGCTTTTTAGGGTGATTTAGGAGAGATTCCAGGGGAGGCTCAATAGAATATTCATCAGCTTTCCAGGTGTGTCCTGATTGGTTGGCACCAGGGCGTGTGTGTGTGTGTGTGTGTGTGTGTGTGTGTGTGTGTGTGTGATTAATCAGTGCAGCTGGTCTTGAGGTCAGCTATAGAGTTGTTTGTCTGGTTTTGCTGCTTTTCTGAGCCTGGAGCTGAAACACAACTGAGGCCAAGATCTATTTGCTGAGGGTCAGAACCTCATTATCCTGGGGGCCTAATGCTTTAAGGCTACTCTTGGCCCCCTTGTTCGCCTCTAAGTGTGTGTGTGGGGGGGTGTCTAACCCGCATGACTAGCAACATGCTAGGAGAGAAAAGGTTAAACTAGGGGATGGGTTAGAATCCTTGTTCTTCCAATTTTGTCTGTTGCTAGGCACCTGGGACTTCCCACCCTGGTGACCTTCTATAGGGGCCCATCATTCTTGCTCTGCCCAAGCCTATCTCACTGCCTGGCACATTAGAGTGGTAGCGGGGGGGGGGGGGGTATGTTGTTAGCGCTGGGCACTGTTATCACTGGTTAGGTCAGGTGAAGACAAGTCATTCCCCAAGATTGTCTTCCTCATTGCACTCAACACCCCAAATAAGGATTCTCCTTCACTCAAACGTTTGTTATCACCTGTCTGGGCTATGTAGGTAGGGTAAGAGTTCAGCGGGAGAGAGGAGCCCAAAGTTGGATTTGTTTATTCTTCTGGTTTGGTTTGGTTTTCATAGTTGTTGTTGGGGGAGGTCGGAAGAAGCTGCAAAGGAATGGTGATCTTTAAACTGAGACATGATGTCAGATGACCCCCAACACCCCTCCTCCCCCCCCCCCGCCCCAGGCAGGAGTGGGTTACAGAAAGAACAGACCCCAAAACCCCAGGTGGCGTCCAGGGGTGCGGGGCCCACCAAGCGCCTTCCTGGCCTGCAGTTTGGAAGCCGCCACTGGGGAGAAAGGGGCACGGCCGCGCGGGGACCCGCCGCCAGGATCTGCGCTGGGTGCCCCAGCCTCCGGCCGGCAGAGGACGGAGGGCAGCACCGGCCGGCCACAGCCCGAGCCCAGCTGGCACCGGGCGGGGGAGTGGCTCCGCGCATGCTCCGCTCGCCGGCCCTCCGCCGTCACCGGGCTCGGGAGGCGCCGGAAGCAGCGGGAGTCGCCACATGGCGCGGGCGGGGGACACCGGCCCCGGGGCCGAGGGGCAGCGACGCGCGGGCGCAGCTCCGGGACGCGCGCCTGGGCTCTGGGCGCTGGCGCTGCTCTGGCAGGTGGCGGCCGCGGGCGTCCCCTCCCGGCGCCAGTGGCCCGTGCCCTACAAGTGAGTGCGCGCGCGCGGCGGGGTCCGCGGCGGGCGGTGGGGTGTGCACCGCGGTCGCGCGCGGGCCGGGCGTCCCTGTCGCGCGGCAGGGCTGAGGCGGCTCCTGGCGACACCCAGGACGCAGTTAGGAACAAGTTGAGAGCTGGCGCCTGCTTGTTGCGTGTCGCCCTGGGGCCTTTCTTCCTCGGACAGTTGAGTCGGTGACGAGGTGACAGGCTCCGGGCTGACTGATGGGACAAGAGGGGAGTCAAGCTGTTTTATCGGTGACTGTGAAGAGTGGGGAGACTTTTAATTCCGCGTTTATTATGTTACACACCATCACTAGTTATCCCGAGTGCGTCACCTTTGGCGGAACTGGCAGCAGGACCAGCTCGGCGGGGTTCGCCGGGACTTCCCGTTTTTAGCCCTAAAGCCCTCTGCCTCGGGAATCACCAGCTGCCTTGGTCCCCGGCAAACCCGGCAGGTTGGTGACTAGGTTTGTCCACTGCCTCTAGCCTGGAGGTAGAGTCGAGCGTGGAGACTGCAGAACTGTGAAGCCGACTCCAGCCTTTGACCTAGATCAGCACTGACTTGGCCTGATAGTGTCAGAAAGCAAACAGGGTGTCACATCAGACATGGGAAAGGCCAGCAGCTTTGGAAAACGCACAACTATTTTGGATGACAAAATAGTGAGTTGGGAGGCAGGATAACCTAGCGGATGGGAGTTCTGGATTCCGACTGCTGCAAATCAGACTAAGCACCATCATGACTAGCTGTGTGATCTTGGGAAAGTTACTCAGTATCTCTGTGCTCACCTGTCCTGAGTCAGAAAGTAGGAATAGTAGTGGCACTTATGTTAGGTTTGTTGGGAGGATTAAATCTAGTAAATGCCAGCTGTTATGAAACCTGGATATTAGTGTAGTTTTGCTCACAGAATGGTTTGCATCACTTCTTGTTTTGCTTGATATACATGAAAAGAGAAGTTTGTGGTTAATGCAGGTTTTCTGTAAAATGTTAATAAAATGTTCATGAGAAGTAATAATTAAATAATCAATAAAACAAGGAAGAAATTATAAATCCAAAATCACTTGTCTTAAGAGCAGGGTATTGAGTATGACTTCTTATGTTTGTTTAAAAGTTTCAAATATTAAGTATATGCCGCCATCTAATACCAATAAGAAAATTTATTAAGTTCATACTTAAATTATGCTTTTGAAATTACCTTTGACCTAAAATAGATTTTGCTGTGAGCAGGTGAAACATACATAGTTATACATTTGTTTAAAGCATATAAGCACTTATCAAACATATGAGTATACCTGAATCTTGTAAACTTTCATAAGGGTTGTTTTGGCTAACATTTAGATTTTAACTTAAAATAGAAATTTTTGTTGATGCATTAGGATTGTAAAAGTAGATTTAGCTGGAACTCAGGTATCTAGGATTCTTAGAGGACAAATATAGGTAGCTTCTTTCTCTCTTCATCTTTCTCTCCCACTGTCTCATATGGAAGCTGACCAGTAAGTGTTGAACTGAACTGAACTGTAGTCATATTATCATGGCCTTCTCAGACCACTTTCTTTTCTTGTTGCATTATTGAAGTAACCTCCTATAACTGACCTCTCAGCCTTAATTTGGCCTCTCTCCCTAACTTGTAATTTATAAAATAAGGTTTATTTTATAGCATATTCAATCACATCAGATCTCCTACTTAAAAATCCTTTAAGCTCACTGCTGGGCTCAACCCTCCCAGTTGGAGGACTCTAGGGGGTGTGGCTGCCTACCTCTCCTCTCACCACTCCTGCCTAGAAGCCCGAAGTCCATCTTATTTACCTACCAGACTCTTCCAGCATCTTGTGTGCTTGTCTTATACTTACTGTGTTCTCTCCCACTTCTAATCTTTAAAGTATCTTAAAAACCTAGGCCAGGTCTTCATCTCTCTTTTTTTTTTTTATCCTTACCCGAGGACATTTTTGCATTTATCTTCAGATAGAGCAGGAGGGATAGAGGAGGGAAGAGAGAGAGAAACATCGATGTGAGAGAGACACATCGACTGGTTGCCTCCCGCATGACCCCAACCAGGGCTGAGGACCAACTGAAACCGAGGTATGTGCCCTTGGCCAGAATCGAACCCGGGACTCTTTGGTCCGCAGGCCGACACTCTAACCGCTGAGCCAAACTGGCCAGGGCTTCATCTCTTTCTTTGCCTTCCTCACCCTGGTCCATCCCACACAGGTTAAAAATGATTTTTTTCTCTTTTGTGTCCATGGGACTTTGTATATTTCTTCCTAGTATAGTGTCTTACACATAGCAGAGCCCCAATAAACATTGGTTTAAGGAATACTGGTAAATTCTTAAGAAAATAGTAAACATATTCTATTTAACCATAATTATCTTTGAATAATCTTAGCATGTAGATTGGGTAATTAAGTATCATTTGAAAACTCTTCATTTATTCAGTAAGTATTGGTCTACTAAATAAGATCTAGAGCTATAAACATTTTAAGATATGATCCTCCGATTTCAAAATTCTCCCAGGGAAGAATGTTGTTATCAAAGTGCTTTTAATATATCGTGTGCTGTTAAAAGACATCATTGGAATTTGTTCACCGAATAGCAAATAAAATGTAGATTTATACACTATGGGTTTAGCTTTGAATGTTTTCTCTAAAATTTTATTGACAGTGAAGTTAAAATTTGGATTTTAAAATGTGCAAGAAGAAGCATCCTAAGTTGATGGTTTCTCTTTCTTTATCAGACGCTTTTCCTTCCGTCCAGCACCAGATCCTTACTGTCAAGCTAAATACACGTTCTGTCCAACTGGCTCACCTATCCCAGTTATGAAGGGTGATGATGTCATTGAAGTCTTTCGGTTACAAGCCCCAGTATGGGAATTTAAATATGGAGACCTCCTGGGACACTTGGTAAGGATACAGCTTGATCTTATAAGTTCAGTTAATTAATTGATGTCATTATTAAGTAGATTTGATGGAATATTTTAGATCATGTTTATTGATTTTTCCTCTGAGTGTATTTAAAATGAGTAGTCAAAAAATATATATATATTATGAGGTTTTGT
The DNA here is from genome assembly GCA_030848825.1 of Tadarida brasiliensis. Lineage (NCBI taxonomy): Eukaryota > Metazoa > Chordata > Mammalia > Chiroptera > Molossidae > Tadarida > Tadarida brasiliensis. The sequence goes on along the minus strand of CM061266.1, from coordinate 61,446,671 downwards.
GAGCCTGACAATAACAAATGCAATTGCTCTCATCCCTTTTAATATTCTGAATCCAAACCCAATTCCTGTACCCAGCTCCTGAAAAAGTAGGAAGGGAGGAGGCCCAGAGGAAGGGGCAAGGCAGTCAGGTAAAGCTTCATTTCCAGGCCCTGTTGAAGGCACTTTTCCTAGGTTAGTTCACCATTTGAGCTTCTCATCCCCGGTGAGGTACATAGAGTTCCTTCCTGAGACTGTGGCGTGGAGGCTTCTCATACTCATTCTAAGCTGTAAGGAAATGACGAACATGTCCATGGGGCATGCCTCCTTCCAGTCTGAGATGAGCTGCAGTGGCCGCAGTGGACGGGGGCCTGGAACTCACGGAGACATGGAGTGGACAGGATAGGAGCAGCATGGAAGAAGGAACAGCTGAACGGTGGTCCACTTGATTGCAGTTGTGGTGGATCACATTTTCTCCCTCTGGCTCCTGGACCAGTGGTTACTTCACAGATATTGTTTTGCTTGTATGATCTTTACACAGAAAATTATGCATGATGCCATTGGATTCAGGAGTACTTTGACGGGCAAGAACTACACCATGGAATGGTATGAGCTTTTCCAACTTGGAAACTGCACCTTTCCCCACCTCCGGCCCGAAATGAACGCCCCATTCTGGTGTAATCAAGGAGCTGCCTGCTTTTTTGAAGGAATTGATGATGGTCACTGGAAGGAAAATGGGACATTAGTTCAAGTAGCAACTGTATCGGGTAAGTTTTAAAAATATGACGGTATTTGATGATTGCATTAATATCTAAATGATAGAAATGATTTTTATTGCGGCGTTTCAGTAATGTTCTACCTTATAGGGGTCCATTTATAAAATGTACTCCTGGAACCACTAACGTTTGACCCAAACTATTACTCATGCAAAACTTCACCTGTAGGTGATGAGTAGCTTACCTCCTCTATTCCCATGGTAAAAATGAACGAAATGATAAAACACTCTGCACAATTTAACTGGACTTCTTAATAGAGGAAAATACATAAAATGCCTGAAAAAAATAATTGATTAAAGGACCTGTTAACTATATCTAGAAAGAGGCTTTTAGTGTTGATACATGAAAATGTTTTTATGCTGAGAAAATAATAATAGACACCACTCATGTGGACTTACTCCTAGCCTGTCCGTGTTCTGAGTACTTTACATATATCACAACATTTATCATCACAGCAGTCCCCTGAGATAGTTGCTGTTATTTTCCCCATTTTACAGATGGGGAAACCAAGGCACAAAGAGATAAAAGTCCCATAGCTAAGGAAGTGGGACTCCAAACTTGGCAGTCAAGCCGTATCGACCATTTTCTTAACCACTTCGTACACTGCCTCCCAACACTTATGATCTCATCCATTTGAGGCCTCTTGAGCAATTTCAGTATTTTATCTCAGAGATTTTCTGTTCTCTTGGATATATTTGAAAGTTCCTGAAACAGTTGGAATTTTGCTGCGTGTGTTGCATTTAGTAATAAAGAGAGTTCAGCAGAACTTCTACCAGAAACTGGTTATATGACCTTGGTCACATTTTATCTTTTGACTCATTGCCTCATGTGTAGAATGGGGATGAGGCTTTAGAGGTAGGGAGCGTGCCTGTATCATTTATAGAACGCTGCATTATAAATAGTTCTCCACAAAGGTGAAAACGTAATAAAAGCACTGTTTGTGATAAGAATTATTCAGTGAGCCCGGCTGGTGTGGCTCAATGGTTGAGCCTCGACCCATGCACCAAGAGGTCACCGGTTTGATTCCTAGTCAGGACACATACCTAGGTTGTGGGCCCGATCCTCATTGGGGGGGGGGGGCATGCAGGAGGCCGCCAATTGATGTTCTCTTTCATTGATGTTTCTATCTCTCTCTCCCTCTCCCTTCCTCTCTAAAATCAATAAAAAAAAAAAAGTTTTTTAAAAGAATTATTCAATGAACTACAGGACTTGAGAAAATTATCATGCTTTCCACTGTATAGCTCTTTTTTTTTTAATCCTCAACTGAGGATATTTTTTTCATTGATTTTTAGATAGAGTGGAAGGGAGAGAGAGAGAGAGACATCCAGTGTGAGAGAGATACATCAATTGATTGCCTCCCGCACAATGCCGAGCAGGGCTGGGGATTGAACGTGCAGCCCAGGTATGTGCCCTTGACTGGGAATCGAACCCAGGACCTGTTGGTCCACAGGCTGACGCTCTAACCCCTGAGCCAAACCGGCCAGGGCTGTATAGCTCTTTACAAAGCATTTTGGATTATGTTCAGTGGGGAGGATGAGATAAAATAAGGAATTGAGGTTCAGCCTGGTGGTATGGCTTACCTGTCTTTTAAGGTCATAGACCTTGATGTAGAACCAGGAATAGAACTGGTGTCTCTTAGATATAATCTTGGGATTTTTAACTATATACCATGCTGTTTTCTACTTTCTGATTGATGTGCTCCAGACCATCCCAATAAAATAAAAGTCCAGCCCTGGCCTGTTTGGCTGAGCGATTAGAGGTTCAGTCCACGGACTTGAAGGGTCTTGGGTTTGATTTCCAGTCAAGGGCACGTACCTGGGTTGCAGTTTTGACCCCTGACCCCAGTTGGGGTTGTGCAGGGGGGAACCAATCAATGTGTCTCTCTCACATCGATGTTTCTTTCTCTTTCTCTCTCTCTTTTGCTCTCTCTCTTCCTCTCTCCCTCCCTTCCACTCTATCTAAAAAAGAAATCAATGGAAAAATATCCTCAGGTGAGAATAAATAAAGATAAATAAAAGTCTGTTTCTCTTTTAACAATGTTCAGTGTAATAAATAGCTACTCCTTTCATTCTGGGCCAGTTCACATCTCTCCTTTCTCCCACCTCATCTGAAAATTCTTCCTTCTGACATAAATGTGTGATCATATGGACCAGTGATCACTATTTTCTGTAAAATCGTTTGTAATATGCCAGTACTTAAGTCTTTTAAGTTATCCATCTGCTCTGCGATTAACTCTATCCATTGAGCTTTTCTCATGTTACAAAATAGTGTTTCGAAGCATTATCTCTTAATTACAGCTCTGGCTTTCCCAAGACCCTGAGAACAGTATCCCCAGCTTTAAGAAAACAGGTTTTATATTACTGCATAATTTTAATTCCACAAAATTGATAAAGGCAGCTCCTGTATTCATTTTATAACATGAAGTACTGATCTTACAGACTCAAGTTGGAGCAACCTAGGAAACACACATAGTGACAGAGAAATGTTGGGGCCAAGCTCTTTTAAGCATTTTAAGTACCCAGATGAGCTCGTAATCATGCAGAGTACAGTGTTTTGTTAACACTTAGAGGCTCATGCACTCTGGTGCAAGGTGGTAGGAGAGCGTGCATCCAGGGGTCCGTAGAGTCCATGAACTTGGCCCAGACATTTCCAGTTTTAGTCGATTTCTTGGAAGAATTTGTGTGGTGGGTAGGAAGGTTGTAAGCAGAATCCCAACAGCTCCGAGTACAGGGAGAACGGGAAATAACAAATGTTCAAGGTGGACGGAGCACAGTGCGTCCCTTACGGCAGCAGAAGGCCAGCCTTCTGTAGCTCAGGAACCGCTCAGGCTGTGTGTACTCCATGCTTTGTGGCAAGAGCTCTGCATTTCACCCTCGAGTCTTTTTGTCCTGTCTTTGCCCCAGTCACTCATTCTTCTATAATTTTTGCTTTCTTTTTCTCTTTTGCCTCTCAGAATTTGTTGAGGGGTAGAGAAAGACAGCTTCTGCATGTGTATAGTTTTGCTTTTGACTATAGCTTAAATGATTATAGAATTAGTATATATGACTTATCTTTTTACACCTGTTATATCCAGTGTTTACAATTCAGAAGTACCTAGTGCCTTGAACATGGATAAAAATTGGCTGAGCTTGGATTCCTATTGTGAGATGCAGGTTGGGAAATTCAAAAACTATTGTTTATGTATGTACATTCATGGCCTTAACCCAGTTAAAACATGTGACTTAAAACTAACATGATTAGCTCTGATATGCACTTAAGTGATTTTATTTTTTTTCACTAGGAAACACATTTAACAAAATGGCAACGTGGGTAAAACAGGACAATGAAACAGGAATTTATTATGAGACATGGACCGTCCAAGCTAGCCCAGAAAAAGGGGCGGAGACATGGTTTGATTCCTACGACTGTTCCAAGTTTGTGTTAAGGACATACAAGAAGTTAGCTGAACTTGGAGCGGAGTTCAAGAAGATAGAAACCAACTACACAAGAATATTTCTTTACAGTGGAGAACCTACTTATTTGGGAAATGAAACATCTATTTTTGGGCCAACAGGAAATAAGACTCTTGCTTTAGCCATAAAAAGGTTTTATTACCCGTTCAAACCACATTTGTCAACTAAAGAATTTCTGTTGAGTCTCTTGAAAATTTTCGATGCAGTGATTATGCACAGACAGTTCTATTTGTTTTACAATTTTGAATATTGGTTTTTACCCATGAAATTTCCTTTTATTAAAATAACATATGAAGAAATCCCTTTACCTGACAGAAACAAAACAACCTCTGGTTTATAAAACCTTTATTCTGCTGAGTTTTATCCTCCTAACACCAGCATATTAGTTTTCATGGACTTGTTTTACATTGGTGTCTTTTTTAGGCTTTTCTTCCTTGGGGCAGAAAGGCAAAATGCACAGGGGCAGAATTGCTGCATACTAATATCTCTGGGCAGAATTGCTGCATACTAATATCTCAGGAATATTTTTGGAAAGAAGCTGAAACTCTTACAGTGTTGGCCAAAGTGAGCACGTTACATGATTTTGATTTCAATTGCCAACCCCTTTATTAATATGGAGAATTACAGTTTATATCAGCTTTATAGGCTCTTCAGGCCTGACATTTTAAAATTGTGAATATGGTATACCAAGATTTTAAAATTAGCCTCAGTGACATTCTCATGGTAGGAGCTACTTTTCTTCTGGTATTGTAGTTGTACTTTTCCACTTAAGTACTTTTTGGAAGTTTAGACCGACTTTACAGCTCTTGCCACTTTTGGAACCGCTCTGTTAGTTTGATTTTGTTCCGTTCACTTAACCTTACAGACTAATTTGGGCACCATAGTGAGAGTGGTTGTGGTTCCAGAGGGAGTAAATACAGTGAAAAAGAGCCCAAGTGTTTGGCTAGCATTCCAGAACTAGCTAGTAACTGGCATTGTGCGATATAAGTATCTTAACATATTTGAACCTTAGTTTCCTTCTCTCAAATGACTCATCTGTCAGGATTTTTGTCAAGATTGAAGCCATGTAGGTTTGGCAGAGTAAGGTCACAATAAATGGTCGCCATAATGATTAATCAAAGAACAAACTGCCATCCTTGACCTTGCCTAATGAAGTTACGGTCCAGCCTCTCCTGGGTCTTGTAATAATCACCTGACTTTGAGCTGGTAAGGAGTGTTTCTACAGTTCAAATGTGGGGCAAGGGAGTAACTGACTGCAGACACGTCTGGGTGAGTGGGCGCCTGACTCCTTCACGGCCTCTTGTAGCCCTCCCTCTGCCCACTGAAGCTGCCAGCTCGGAGGAAGAGGCACGCTTCTCAGCCAGGGGACAGGGTTTTCGTTAGGGATCAACAAGCAGCTGTGCTTCCAATTAGGGCCATCAAACAAGGCTACAGGGTCCTTTAAGGGTCTGATGATCAACTGAACACATTGTCTCTATTCATGGAAAAACACCAGTAAGAAAATGAAGCAAGAGATCAGAGGAAAAAAACCTGCGTGTAGTGTTTAATGTACCAATGATGTTATTCAGAGTGCTCCTGAGAGGTTAGAGTATGATCACTGAATTCTCATAAAAAGCCTCAGCATAGATATTTACCTGATCCACATGGGCAAATTAGGGCTTAGAAAGTGGAAGTGACCTTTCCACAGCTACCCAGTGAGTGGTAATAGAGCCACATTTTGAACCAGGTTCTAACGACCAAACAGGATGCAGGATCAAGCTTTTCAGTGTGCATGTGGTCCTCAGACCAGTGCCTTCATCACATGCTACTAATACCAGACATTACTGGTCTGTAAGAGATAAGTACAGATATTGATAGAAAGCATTTAGAAACTTTGGAAGCAACTTGGAGTAACTTTGTTTCTGTGGAATCTAATTTTTAAAATGGGGCTTGTATTTGGCCTTTTTAATTAATTTGTCTAAGAATTCACTTTTATTGTTTTTCAAAACTACAGGCATTGGACGATAGTCTGAAAATAAAAACCTAGCCCTTACTACAGATAGCTTGAGAAACTGCCATTACGCCCACTGCACCTTACTGAAGGACACAGGGAGAACTGGGATCTTTGCACTGTCTCCATCTAGTGGCTAACACTGGGCAATGCCAACTTTTACTGGATTCTTAGGAAAGTTGCTCCAGGAAAACAGTATTTTAGATTTACAGAACTGCATTGGGGTAACAAGCAAACTCCTGTGCCAAGTCTGTGCTAGCTGTGAATAACAGAACTTCGTTCCACAGCAAAGACAAATGAGGACATCTGTAAATGGAACTTGAATTTTAAAGCAAGATTCTAACAGTTACATTTAAAAAAGCATTCAAGATTTTTCATTGTTCCTAAGACTATTAATAAATGAAGAAATTCTGTGAAAGTAACAGACTCAGGTGACTATAGCACAGAGAGAATAGTGTTCATATAAGTTCTTAAGAATTTACCAAACCTGTCAACTGTACTTAAAAGATGAGGTAGGGCTCTGGAATACAGATGACTCAAGAATATGTTTTCAAAATGTGGGCTGGGAAACCAAAACGTGGCCAGTCAGGAATTTGCCAATTAAATTTTGCGGACCTTTGAACTACTGTGTAACTTCAATGTGACTGCTACTTTTCTCTATCTAAGAAGTTGTAAATTGATAAAATTTTCTCTATCTAAGAAAAACCATTTTGTTGAAGTTTGAATGATATAAGGGCTTTACAATAATAAATATATCCTCACTCATTAATTCTGGCTCAGTATTAGATAAGTATACCCACAAAGAGGCATACATATATTTTTGTAGGTACAGGAATATAGTCAAAAGGTGAAAATAACTACTAAACTCTTAAGTAGTTGAAGCTCTCAATCAAAATTGTCTCCTTAGAAATCAGAAAAAAATATCTATTAGCAAGTTCCACCCAGTTGTATAATCTGCTCTGGCGGCACTTACCGAATTCTCCGGGACTGTAGTCCCTTTAAGATGATGACACTATTTTTTAAAAGAAATTGTTGGCATGTCATGCAAAGAGCAATGCTCCAAAACTAAATGTGTTTTTTTTTTCCCTTTTCATAGTCAAAGACAAACAGTTGGCCACTTTTTTCCAGCATCTTACTCATATTTACCCTTTATTGTCCAAGTAGCTTCCTGCTCCTCAAACTTCCTACATTTTCTCTCCCCTATTTAAAATAAGAGGATATTAATTATATCTTCTTTTACTAGACTGATTATTCTAGGATAAGCTCTTAATTCACTTTGAGGAAGGTTTTGTGTCCTTTTTAACATGTTATATATGTCCTTTTTTAAAGGAAAGTTGGCTGTCAGAAAACAGGTAAAACTTTTCTGGCTTCTCGGTAACATTAAAACCAGCCCCACAAAGACTGCAAGTTGGTACAGACACTATGGAAGAGTGTGGAGTTTCCTCAAAAAACTAAAAATAGAACCACCTTACAACCCAGCAATTCCACTTCTCAGTATATATCTGAAGAAACCCAAAACACTAATTTGAAAAGATATATGCACCCTTATGTTCACTGTATTATTTACAGTAGGTAAGATATCAAAGCAACTTAAGTGTCCATCAATAAACAAGTGGATAAAAAAGTGGTGGTACATATACACAATGGAATATTACCTGCTGTAAAAAGAATGAAATCTTATCATTTGTGACAACATGGACCTAGAGGGTATTATGCCAAGTGAAATAAGACAGATAAAAACAAATACCATATGATTTCACTTATATGTGGAATCTAAAGAACAAAATAAACAAGACAGAAACAGATTCATAGATACAGGGAACAAACTGAGGGTTGCCAATGGGAGGGGGTTTGGGGGACTGGGTGAAAAAAGTGAAGGGATTAACAAGTACAAATCGGTAGTCACACAGGATATAAAATATGGCGCAGGGAATGCAGTCAATAATATTGTCACATGTATGATGCCAGGTGGGTAGAATAATTATCAGGGGATCACTTTGTCATTTATATAATTCTCTAACCATTATGCTGTAAACCTGAAACTAACATAATATTGAATGGCAACTTGAATTGAAAAATAAAATAAAATGACCTTTCACTGGAAGGCCTCAGTCCCTCAGGATGCACGAGGGGAGAATCCATCCTCTTACCTTTTCCAGATTCTAGACACTGCCTTTCCTTGGTTCATGACCCCTTCCTTCATCTTCAAAGACAGCAGCATAGCAGCTGTGTAGCCTTTCATTATGCATTTTCAATTTTTAAAACTATTACAAAGTTTCTGGGTATTTTTATATAAAATAAATACAATGACCAATTTTTCTAAATCAAAGAAATTTTGAAACCTTATAAAGCTTTGTCTACAAATGAAGTATGATATTTAGGACTATAGCATGGACTCTGGTAGTATTTTATGCATCACTATTCTGCCTTGTGTCTCGTTTACGCAGTCCAGATCAAGGGCTAGAAACTAGAAACAAATGGCCCTACAGTTAGTTATACAATCCTTATCTCATCATTTTATTTTACTTACAAGTGATTTTTCGAATTCTTTATTTTTTTTCCCTTTATTGATTTTTTAGAGAGAGAGAGAAACATCAATGAGAGAGAACATCGATTGGCCACCTCCTGCACATCCCCAACTGGGGATTTGGCCCCCAACCTGGCATGTGCCCTGACCAGGAACCGAACCGGTGACCCCTTGGTGCATGGGTAGATGCTCAACCACTGAGCCACACTGGCTGGGCTGAGTTTTCGAATTCTTAAAAGGAAATGGACTAACCAAAATTTTCTGTCTTGGTTTTTTTATGAATATTTTGAGTGATGTTAGTTTTTATAGTTGTAAGTCTATACTGTGCAAATAACCTTATAAAGTCTACTACAATAAATGTAAACATAATTTTATATATTAAAAAAATACACAATAAATTAAATAAAAAACAGCCTCACAGATAAACTGGGGCTGGAGTCCATGCAAAGACTGTTCCCAGCCATGTATGGGGGAAGAGCTTACTTACAGCTTCTGAAAGAACTTTAGTTCAGGCCTGAGCCTTCTTCACATCAACCCCTCCCTTCGACCCTAAGCTATTCTATAAATATAAAAATTGTCAGAATGCAGTAAATTTATTTAATCTTCAATCATGCCTGTTTTTTCTGATAATATTGTTAAAATAGCCCAGATTATTAAGGTAAATTGAAGTTATTTTATGGAAGCTGTTAAGCCAAGAGATGAAAATAATTTCAACAGTTTAAAAACTATTCTGATTGAGGGGGGAAAAAGGAGGGATCTCTGTAATACATTCAACAGAGGTTAAGTTTCAAAATAAAAAATAAAAATTATTCTGATTGTATGGCTTTATATAGATATTTCTCTCTAAAAAGGCTAGCTGGATTTTAGGACCCTAAGAATTCCATTTCTAAATAGTGTTTTATAAATTCTTATTCTGTATGTAGAAATAACCCATTACTTATTTATTTTTATAATCCTCACCACGGATATTTTTCCCATTTATCTTCAGATAGAGTAGAAGGGAGGGGGAGAGAGAGAGAGAAACATTGATGTGTCTCGACTGGCTGCCTCCCACACAACCCCGACCAGGGCTGGGGACCGAATTGCAACCGAGATACCTGCCGCCCCTTGACCAGAATCGAACCTACGACTCCTTGGTCCATGGGCCAACGCTCTAACCGCTGAGCAAAACGGGCCAGGACCCATTCTTTATTTTTTACAACCATTTTCTTTATAAAATTTGAAGAATAAATGTACATTCCATGGTCAGTTTTTAATTTCCTATCACTTTAGGCATAAGAGCTTATAGATTCTATTTGCCTAACAAAAAAGCCATTTTGCTATAAAGATTATTTAATGTTAAATATTATGTCCATCAGATATAGATTTGAAACTAAAACCATAAATTTGTAAGTTTAACTTTTTTAAAATCAATTAAGTACAGCCCTGACCAGTGTGGGTAAGAGTGTCGGTCCACAGACCAAAGGATCACATTTCATTCCCAGTCAAGGGCGCAAACCTAGGTTGCAGGTTAGATCCCGGGATGCATGCAGGAGGCAACTAATCGATATGTCTCTCTCACACCAATGTTTCTCTCTCCCCCCCCTACTCCCTCCCTTCTCCCTTCCACTCTCTAAAAATCAATGGAAAAATAAAAATATCCTAGGGTGAGGATTATCAACAAAACCAAGGACATATGTTAGGGTTAAGTAGTTTTTAAAAATTGTAATACAACAGCATTAGTAACTATCTTTATTCTTAAATTGATAAAAGCATTTAACATAGTTTACAATATAAACAAATGAAGTGCTATACATTTTGCTTATAAAGTGACTTAAAATATTTCAAGCATTATATAATTCCATTTGTACAAAAAGTAAATTTCCAAATAAAGCTTTGGTTAGTAGAACTGACTATGTACTGTCAAATCCATTTTCCAAAAGATATGCAAGGAAAAGAGCTTCCTTCCTTAACACGGGTATTTCTTGTACAAAGCTTTTTACTATATAGTAAGAGGGGGGAAACAGTATAATAATTATTTTTATTTTCAAGTCTAGATCATCCTTTTTTCTTCTCATTTATATGTGGCCAGAATACCATCACTTTTAAAAAGCAAAAATTATATAGAATATCACCTTTTACTTTATTCTTAGGAAGGCAATCTATTTTAAAAATAGATTAGATCTGTAAGATCTAACTCCCAAAAAGCCTTCTAAAAGTTTCAAGCATTAATGCATTCCACTGGTGGTAAATCACTTCTAATTTCCCTTAGGAGGGTAATGTCTACTAGCACTAATGTTCAGAATCAAAGTTTACATAATATCTAAAAAAACTAAATGTAGCCCAAAACTTAGTATTTTTACAGATTCTACAATGTGTGGATTACCTTCATTCATATGAAAATAAAAATGCTACCTAACTTAAATAATATATCAGTTTAACCAAATTAACAATCACAAAACTGTAGACATTGTTCTATTAAAATTTTCCAGACCACTGAGCAATATTTACTTAAAAATATGATTATGAACTTAAATATATCCTCTTTTAAATTTACAGTTTATGGTGAACTGTACATTGGTGCTTCTTTTATGATTTTTGAAAATCCTACTTACATAACTATGTAATTCCAAAACAGAAAAATGAGCCATCACTCAAGTTCAATGGAGACTAATATTCTCTCATGGAATTTTTTAATATTTTAAAGTTCTGTCTTTATTTCAATTTAGCATTTTAAAGTAAACTTTCAATTTCAATCATTGTATAATACTTTAAAATTAGTATAAACAAAGATAAACAAAACCAAGGAGAACTGGTAAAATATTCCTTACTTTACATACAATGCCTCAAGTGCCACATACATAGTAACATATTGCAAAAAAGAATTTTTATGGTTTAGCAGATTACAGAGCAAACCTAAAAGTTTATACAAAGCTAAACAATGCCTCCCTTCTATTGTTTTTTTTCTTTTAATTTGATCTTGGCTGTTTATTATCCTTTTAATATAACCACTATGTGACATATTAGATTTCTAAGTGTTCCAATTATATTTATACCTCATTAAATAGCTTTGTAACATTTGAGAACATACAACCCATCTTTTTCATTATATACGAAATATCCTCCATTTTTCTCACAAAATGCTCACTTTCCTGAGCTATATTAAACACCTTATAACAGGTGTATGTATAACTGAAGACCATAAAGTGTCAAGTTTACATTTTTAAAAAATGCATAGACAACATAACCTTTTGGAAAATCTATTAATACTCACTTTTTGAATATTATAATATATAGGATTTGTTCCTTCAGACTGTAAAATATTTAATCTTTTTAACAGGTTATTACTTTCAGATTTGAACTACATTTTAAAAAATTTTTCTGCAATTCGCTAAAGAAACAGTTTTCTATCCAAAAATGGTCCATGGGTCTTTATCCAATAAACAATCCTTATATACTCAATGAAGATATTAAATTTCTGTGCCACAAAATAGTAGAATTACATCAGAACTACAGGACATAAACTTTTATTATAATACAATATGCTTAAAGTTAAGGTGCTATTCATCATTCCCTACGTCCTTCGGTCTTTACCACGTAGGCATCATGTCTGGAAACCACACCCTACCAAGATGCTTGGACACTTCCCAATGAATCTGCTCCAAGCTATATGTTTGGTCAGGAATTAATACTTCTTCCATAATGGATAATTGAGACAGGCGGCCACCACACATCTTCACAAACTCAACAAAGGCACTACATGAGACTTCACATTCCCCTAGTCCAATAGCTGACAAATTTTTGCAACGTTCTGCAATTCGAATTAACTCTTCATCAAGAGGCCGTAATCCATTAGCACACACTACTAGTTCAACTAGTCTAGGGCATGTCATTCCCACACGTCCAAGCACATCTTTGCTTACTGACCTCCCAAAGTAAAGATGGGTGGCAGGTATTTCATACCGAAAGAATGGATCAAATTCCTCTTCATATAAAAAAAAATACATCACTAAGTTTACTTTGGGTGAATGTCTGATGAAAGCATCCCAGCTGCTCTTCTGAATAGTATGGAAGTGTGTTTGTCCAGGATTTTCACTGACTACATCAATGCGCAAATGTTCTAATCGAACGTGTTTTTCAGAAGATAAAGCCAGCAGCAATTCATCACTTAACAAGTGGTAATTCAGGGCCAGTTCACGTAAGCCGTGACATTGATCAGCTACACAAAGGATACCTTGGAAGAAAAAAATACCTTATTATTTACAAATTTCTGTACAAGGTCATCATTTATTCAAAAATTTAATCAAGTACATGTCCCACAATAAAATCTTCCCATATTTCCCTTACACAAAGCTCTACAGTTTAAAATTTAGCTGTATGGTTGAACTACCAGAAGGTAAGTCACCAATATTTTAAAATTTATTACTAATTTTATATGTAAGAAAATGAGATCAATTTAAATCTGATACCTTAAAAAGAAACAAAGCTCACTTACCAATTCAGAAAAATAATAAATTACTAATTATATCATTTAGAAATATACGACTAAGTAAGGATTATCCCAGTAATGTAGTACCATCTTTTTTTTTTTTTTTTTTAAACTGATTACTAACACTAAACTTACAGGTTAAGCAAGAAAATTTATATGATCATTGCAACAGAAGCCAAAAGACATTTTTTGAAATTCAAAACAATCTTAATAAAATAAAAATAAGGTTTAAAAACTATATAAAATATGATTTATGTAACTAAATAAAACATTTAAAAAAAAAGACTTGCATCAAATGAGCAGAGTTCAACTGCTAATAGTATATAATAAGCTTGTCATATTTCTAACAAAAAGATACCAAGATGAATGAGTCAAAAGGTATTATCCAATTCACATTAATGGAAATATACATCATGACTTCAAAAGCTCTAACATACCCACAACGCAGTTCTTTAAATGGTTGCAATGCTTAGGGTACTATGCTTCAAAACTGCTCCAAACCCGTAGCAGCAGATGATTTACCAAAGGGTAATATCTGTTCTCCAAAGTGGCCTACTAAGACACACCCTACATATACTACTTGATAAATGACACATTCAAACCATTTCCTTTTCGTGTTCAGAAATAAGAACAGGAACAACAAACTCACATCTTATTATCTATTTATTGTACAAGAATGGTATGTCAGGTACTAGGTATGTTATCCCACAAATATTCAAAAAAAAGTCTAGAAAGGTTACTACTTCTTTTTTGAAGTTGAGGCAGCTAGCTAAAGATAGCACACTGGAATTAAAACACAGACTCAGTGATGAATGACTCTTAAGTTCATGCACTTAACTACTGCTTAAGAACTGACAATACCGAGGCCACCAATAAGCCAAAAGCTTTAAAGTAGTGGGAGAAGAATCAAGCAACAGAATCAGCAAAGAGATAAACAATGGCCAGTTTAAGAGTCTCATGCTCTACCGACTGAGCTAGCCGGGCGCTACAATGGCCAGTTTAAGAGAGTCACCACCAGAAGAGGGGGTAAAAGACATCTGTGCTTCATTGTTCAGCTACTGCCAAGTTTCTGTCTCCACAAGGTGTGTATATACTTTAAAATAAACCCTGTCCACCCAAAGTAACCTGAGCACATTTTCATTCTTTGCAATCTTTATAAAGCATGATAAAAACAACAACAACAACAACAACAAAAAAAACATGGGAAATGGTAACCAAAGATTCAAATAAAAGAAACTTGGAGATATCATTTAATAATGACTAAAACAGTGTGGCAGACATTAATTCTAAAAGTAGTCCCCAAGATTCCATGCCCTAATCTGTGGAACCTGAGAATGTGGTAAAATACCACTCCCATGATTATGTTATATTATACAGCACAGATGGCTTTAAAATAAGATTATTCAGGTGGTCCTGACCCCTGAAAAACTGAGTTTTCTCTGGCTGGTTGCAGAAGAGAAAGTCAAGAGATTCAGTTTCTCTGGCTAAGCAGAGAAGCCAGCTGAGCCATGCCAATAACTCGAATTTACCGAACTGTGGCGCTGATGGGTGTTGGTTTAAGCTACAAAATTTGTACTTGATAGTTAGGCAGCAACAGAAACCTAATACATAGTTACCAGTGTTTAAATACTTGACACAAAATAGTTACAAAGATAAAACTGGAAAACTGTTACAACTCAATAATAAAAAGAAAAAACCTAATTAAACTAGGCAAAGGATCTGAACAGACATCTCTCCAAAGAAGATATACAAATGGTCAATAAGCACATGGAAAGACATTTGAGTCATCAAGAAAATACAAATCAAAACCATAGTGAGATACCTGTTCACACCCACTAGGACAGCTACAATAAAAAAGACCCGTTAAGTGTTGGTGAGGATGTGGAAAAATTGGAACCCTCATGCACTACTAGTGGAATGTGAAATGGTGCAGCTGCTTTGGAAAACAATATGGCAGTTCTTCAAATGGTTAAACAGTTACTATGATTCAGCAATTCCTTTCTTAGGTATATACCCAAAGAAATTAAACCATATGTCCACACAAAAACTTGTTTATGAATTTTCATAGCAGCAAAGTCAAAAGGTGGAAACCCACCAATTGATCCAAAAATAAATGTGGCATATCCATACAATGAAATATTATTTGGCAAAAAAAAAAAAATTTGAAATCCTGATATATGCTACAACATGGATAAACTCTGAAAACATCACTAAGTGAAAGAAACCAGTCACGAAGGACCACATATAGTATAATACCATTTATATGAAATGTCCAGAATAGACACATTACAGAGATAGAAAGTAGATTAGCAGCTGCCCGGGGCTGGCTGGGATGAGAGTTTTGGAGGGTGACGGCAAAGAGGTATGTGGTTTCATTTTGGGATAATAAAAATGTTCCAGACCGGCCAGTGTGGCTCAGTGATTGAGCGTCGACCCATGCATCAAGAGGTCACTGGTTCGATTCCTAGTCAGGACACATGCCTGGGTTGCGGGCCAGATCCCCAGTGGGGAACATGCAGGAGGCAGCCAATCGATGTTCTCTCTCATCAATGTTTCTATCTCTCCCTCTCACTTCCTTTCTCTCTAAAATCAATAAAGGAAAAAAAATGTTCTAAACTTTAGTGATGGATCCCCTACTCTGTCAATATTCTAAAAGCCAATAAATTGTAAACTGTATGGTATATGAATTATATGTCAATAAAACTTTTACAAAACTGGTACAGAAATCCATTGTTGGTGGTATTATGGATTAATATAACTCATTTGGAAACAAATCACAGCAAGAAACATAAAAAGGATTCAGACTATTTAACCTAGCTCTCTCACTTCTTAATAATTTGTCCCAAGGAAGAAATTAATAGAAACCAACTGCTACGTGCTAAAGTAGTTCATTTTTTAAATCACAACAAAAATGTGGAAACAAGTGTCCAACCTTAAAAGAACGATAAGGCAAATGTTGGCTTATCAACAAGATAGAATACTAAGTAACTAAATGTTCATTAGTTCAGCTGATTAGCCCATAATTTCAATGTAAAGAAATAGTCCAAATGTGAAAAATATGGAAAGAAAATACACAAATATGTTACAAATTTTAAAGTCCTTTATAAGTATACCCTTAAAGTATTAGTCCTGGCCGGGTGGCTCAGTTGGTTGGAGTGCCATCCCATACACCAAAAGGTTACAGTTTTGATCCCCAGTCAGGGCTCAGATGGGAAGCAACCAATCAATGTTTCTCTCTCTCTCCCTTCCTCTCGAAAATCAATAAAAATGTATCCTTGGGTGAGGATTTTTAAAAAGTATTACAGCCTGGCCGGTGTGGCTCAGTGGATTGGGCATCGTCCCACAGACCGAGAGGTCCCAGTTCGATTCCCAGTGAGGGCACATACCCAGGTTGCAGGCTCCATCGCCAGTAGGGGGCGTGCAGGAGGCAGATTAATGTATCTCACATAGATGTTTCTATCTCTCCCTTCCTCTCTCTTTAAAAATCAATAAAAACATATTTTAAAAAAAGTATTACAAGTGCTCCTTCTTCCTTCCCTTTCTTAACAACTAATCCAAAAATCATTAGGTCAGATCAAGCAAGCTTATATCATACTATCAGATTTGACGTGTATATTTAATAAAAATAAATCAACATGGGATGTACTGGGATAATGAGAATAATGAGCTCAGTCTCACAGAGAAACCAGAGATCCAAAGGCTCTCACACAGTGTGGTAAGTGTTATGAGTTACATACGACAGGGTAGCTAAACCAGAGAGGAGGAGGAAACAGGAATATTACCAGAACACCTAAGGTGAATTTTGAAAGCTGGAGTTATCTCGATGAAGTGGAGAAAAAAAAATGGTATTCCATAAGGTACAGAGTACTGATGACACACACAGGTATAAAGAACTACAGTTATATAGGGCTCAAATAAAAGCTGCACGTTGAGTGAGCAGCAAACATAACTAAAGAGATAGGTGGAGATCAGGATACAAAGGACCTTGTGTACACTATGAATCTATGAATTATGAACCTTACTCTCAGAGCAAATCTATACAGTAGATAGTAAAATGTGACCAAGGTTACATAAGAAGTAACTGCCAATGCCCAGTATTCTTAATTTAGATTATCATCTTTTGTGATAATCTAGAAGTGACAGAGGCAGCTAGGAAAATATAGCCATCCCTCAGTATCCATGGGCAACTGGTTCCAGGACACACACACGGACACACATGGACACGGACAGACACACGGACACACACACTACCCGAGAAACCAAAATCCACGGATGCTCAAATCCCTCATATAAAATGTGTAGTATTTGCTTATAACTATGCACATCCTCCCATGTACTTTAAATCACCTCTACATTACTTATAATACTTAATACAATCTAAATGCTATGTAAATCATTATCCTGCATTGTTTAGGGAATAATGACCAAAAAAAAAAAAAAAAAAGTCTACACATATTCAGTACAGATGCAAAACCAACATAGGCCTAACTACATAGTATACACCAGCAACAATATAACTTGTTTTTTTCTGAATATTTTCAATCCACAATTGGCTGAATCTGTGGATGCGGAATTCACGGATATGGAGAGTCCACTGTACTGCAAGAGACCTAGCCACTCCCATCACCAAGATCCTCCATGTGGGAGAAGGGTAGTATGAGCAAATAATTGCCACCCAAGAGGGACTCATTTTCTTGGGGAAAAGCCAGGCCTTAGTTATGGCAAGAACATGGAAAGTGTTCTGTAAAGAGTTCAAGGATTTAGCTGTTCCTTAAAAACAGGTTTCCCAAACAACACAGCCAAAGGATTGAGAGGAAAGTCAATAGTGGGAGATTCAATCAGGAGTGAAGCATCAGAGAGTAATACAAAGTACAGGTTTACACTTACTTCACAATACAAACCATATGAAGTTAAATAATATCAAACTGAATTATGCAGAATATATAAATTCTGTATGAGAAGCTCAAAAGAGATTTTAAAATGTTATTCCCCCATTTGAAGGGGCTTTCGGCTCCAAAATTCAACTTAGGAAAAGCATTATCTTGCAAACTGTTAAGGCAACAACTTCAGCACAACTCTTCTCTTCTACATAGTGAGAAGAAAAGCAATTATGAGATTACACTGACTAAAAACCTACCCTGTTAGCTCAACTACAAACAGAGAAAAGTTCTATTTTACCTAAAGGGGCACCTCAGGCAGGCCTCATCTAGTCCTTTCCTTTTACTTTTTTAAATGTATCTATTTTTTAGCACAGGTTGGACACAAACTGCCAAATAAGATTAGAAAATAATTTGGAAATGTCAATACTACAGAATTTATGCTATTATATTATGACATTAAAAACACTTATGTAAAAGAGATGACATAATCATAGTAATCCACCTTCAAGATTAGTGATCAGTTTTTCTTTATTTGATAAACACATCAATACATTTTACTGAAATGTTATCTGGCAAAAACAAAACATACCTGCTGGGGACACGTGAGGACAGCTGCTCATTTTTAGCAGCTTGAGCGTATCACTGTTGTTGGCCACTAGTACTTTGAGGGATGGATCATCTACTGGGGTATCATCTATCTTAAGCGAGGACAAGGATTTGGAGTTTACAAACACAACTGTCAGTGCAGAGATAAAGTGAGACTGAAAAGCAAAAAAATTAGAACACTGTTTCAGTTTTTACATATGAGAACTGAGGGAGTTGTCATAAAACACATATGGTTCATCTGAACTCTCATATTATTTCATAACTGTTTTAGGGGTAGCATCCTCTTTACTCTGTTGAAGAATCTTTTTACCTTTGGGAGAAAAAAAAAAGACTTCAAGCCTCAGGATGAGTCTCTCTATACCATAACAATCACTGGTAAGTACAAAGAGGAATTCTGGAATCCAGGATGAGAATACCTCTCAGACACTTCAAATTACCTTATCTGGAGATCCTACTCTAGTATTTTATAACACTAAACTGTATTATTTTTTTGGGCTGATAGTAATTACCATTTTAAATAGTAATAACTATTAGCATAATCATTAAAAATTAAAGTAACAGCCCAGCCGGTGTGGCTCAGTGGTTGAGTGTCATCCCATGCACCAAGAGGTCACCAGTTCGATTCCCGGTCAGGACACATGCCCAGGTTGCAGGCTCGATCCCCATTAAGAGGCGTGCAGGAAGCAGCCCACTGATGTTTCTCTCTCATCCATGTTTCTCTCTCTCTTTCTAAAAATCAATAAACTATTTTAAAAAATTAAAATAATAACGAACTCAGAACCTATGAAAGACTCTTTTGGAATATGAAAGCTTGTACAAAATCTGATTCTAAAATAATCAAAATCATACCTAACTCCTTTAAATATGTTAAATTATCTATAATATTTTCAAGCCTATTTTATTTTAATGCATTTTCCCACAAATATACCAATCAATAGCCATCCATTTATTATACACATTTACTAACTTATCAGTTGGACACAGAATGTGACCTAAAGAAACCACTATAGGAAACAGGAATGAAAGCATGGTCAAAACCTGGCAGAGTGGCTCAGTTGGTTGGAGCAACATCCCATACACCAAAATGTTGCGGGTTTGATTACCAGTCACAGCACATACCTAGGTTTTGGGTTTGACCCCGGCAGGGGCACAGACAGGAGGGCAAGCGATCAATATTTCTCTCTCACATCGATGTTTCTCTCTCTCTCTAAAAATCAATAAAAACATATCCTTAGGTGAGGATTAAAAAAAAAAAGGTTTTAAAAAAAGGCATGGACTATGTATGAATAAGAACTAAGAAGCCATAACCAGTGGACAAAGAATCCAGCAGAGTAAGGAAAGAGAGGACAATACATGGAATACATGGTCAAACACATTTCTCTACAGAACTAATCTGACCCTTCACTTAGCTTTATAAATAACTGGTTTACTACTTATATTTTGATTAAGTAACTGTTTTACTATTTGAATGTTAATATCTTCCTCCTAATATTTTCATATCAAACAATTATATCTCATAAACCACCACATTTCTTCATTAGTATACTCATGACTACATCACTGCCTTCATTTTCCCATTTCCCTCAGAGTTAGCTCTGGTCAAATATACTTCTTTCATGTTCTCTTTGGTTCTCACAGGATTTCCAAAATATAACAACATCCTATTTTCAATCTCTACAAAAGCCATAATAGGAAAAGAAAAATAGAAAATATAAGCATCCTAGGCCCAAACGTCAATAGTTCCCAAAGACAAAACTACTACACATAAGTACAGTACCGGTACTATGAATAATGACAATCCTGAGTAATAAAAAAAAGGAAATTATGTTCAACATACCTTTTAATATGGTATATTTCATATATATACAATATGTACATTTGTTTTATAACTATGGTATGTACATAAAGATCAATTCAGAACACTTCATTTCCCACATGATGCTTGAACAAGGTGCTACTGTAGCACATAATTAAGTGCTTCTTACAGCGAGGTCTTTGAACCATCTTAGGATTGATTGCTCTTAGGAAGAAAAAATTT
Source organism: Tadarida brasiliensis (assembly GCA_030848825.1). Taxonomy (NCBI): domain Eukaryota; kingdom Metazoa; phylum Chordata; class Mammalia; order Chiroptera; family Molossidae; genus Tadarida; species Tadarida brasiliensis. The sequence goes on along the minus strand of CM061266.1, from coordinate 61,425,958 downwards.
GAAATAGGAATAGTAATCCAAAATTCAGAAGTTCCTCAGATGATTTTTATGCCCAATTAAATTTGAGAACTATAGTGATCTAACTCTACATGTACTTAGAATCTTAAAATGCTGAAATGAACAGATTCTCGTGCCCATTTCCCTTATTTTACACGAGGAAAAAACATTTTATCTCAAATGTACATATGTAATGAACCTTTTTAAAATCAATTGAAACTCAGAAAGTAACTGGTGATATATTTGTTACTGATACTCCACTGAACCACCTGGGTTATAATATACACTCAAGTTAATAAAATCTATTTCTGAATCATCCTAGTAAATTAAACTGTTAGGGTGTTTTATTTCTTTATTTAAAAAAATTGTTTTTCTTTGATTTTCGAGAGAGAGGAAGGGAGAGGGAGAGATAGAAACATCAATGAGAGAACATTGAATGGATGCCTCCTGCATGACCCCCACTGGGGATCGGGCCCACAACCTGGGCAGATGCCCTGACCAGGAATCAAACCAGTGTTCTCTTGGTGCATGGGTCGATGCTCAACCAACTGAGCTGCACTGGCTGGGCGTAAATTGTTAGGTGTTTTAAAAGGATGTCTACATTTTAGTTTGTAGTGTACTCCAAAAAAACGAAAACAAAAGCAAAAAACCTTTCGAATTATTGTTGGATACTAACCTACTAAACATTAGTTAACATACTCAGGGGTCTTTATTAGATGTCTTTCTAAAAATGCACACTTCTTGCCCTGGCCGGTGTGGCTCAATGATTACAGTATCAGCCCCACACTGAAGGGTCATGGGTTTGATTCCAGGTCAAGGGCATGTACCTGGGTTGCAGGTTTCATCCCTGGCCCTGGGGTGTGTGCATGAAGCAACCAATCGATGTGTCCCTTTCACACTGATGTCTATCTGTCCTCCCTACCCCATTCCACTCTCTCTAGAAAATCAGTAGAAAAAATATCCTCAGGTGAGGATAAACAACAAAAAAAAGTACACTTCTTATTTTTCTATTTTAACAGAATTAGTATTAGATAGACTATTTCTAATTACATGTAGGATCATCTCTGAACATAAATATGAAAATATATCAACTTTAACTTAACTCTTCCCCGAAAAAAGTTTTCTTCAACTAAAATCTGTAAATTAGTCCAAGCTGTACTAATACTAACTTTGTTTAAGAATAAATCTTTACACACCAGAAGATTTTATAAGCAAGCAATACCTGCTTTCAATACTGGCACTGTCTACTTTTCTTTGATCTTAATTTCACCAATCTGTTCTGAAAGTTCAAAAGGCACAACTATTCATTTCTTTTTCTAATATGCTTGTTTCTCAGTTTCACTCTGCCTCTTTTAGTTTCCTATAGAATCCTCTGCAAATGCATTCCCTCTTCAGCCTTACTCATGAAGCACAAGAATAAAAAAAGGAAAAGCTTAAGAAATATCCTACTAGCCCTGGCCAGTTTGGCTCTGCGGTTAGAGCATCAGCCCGCAGACCAGAGAGTCCCGGGTTCGGTTCCCGCTAAGGGCACGTACCTCAGTTGCATTTCATCCCCAACCCTGGTTGGGGTCGTGTGGGTGGCAACCAGTTGATGTGTCTCTCTCGCATCGATGTTCCTCTCTTCCTCCCTCTCTCCCTCCCGCTCTATCTGAAGATAAACGCAGAAATGTCCTCAGGTGAGGATAAAAAAATATATATCCTATAAACATTCTAAATCAGTGGTTCTCAACCTTCCTAATGCTGCGACCCTTTAATACAGTTCCTCATGTTGTGGTGACCCCCAACCATAAAATTATTTTCGTTGCTACTTCATAACTATAATTTTGCTACTGTTATGTCTTAGGTGACCTCTGTGAAAGGGGTCGTGACCCACAGGGTGAGAACCGCTGTTCTAAATAGTAACTGATTTTTATATTATACTACTACTATTCTTATACTCTCAATGTCAGTACAAGAACTATGTAGAGTTTCAACAGATTTCTCAGTAGCAGCTAATAAAACAAAACCAGCAAGATACCTTTGGTAAATCCATAAAACTTGGTCGAGCAGTTGAAATAAGTCCAAGTGTTTTTAAGGAGCAATTCACAAGTTGCGATAATATATCACAAGCTGCTTCAGCTGATTCTTTGCTGCTGTCCACCTTAGAAAAGAAAATACCATTTGCCCATGGATATATTTACATTATTCTGCGCATATGTTAACTTTACAAAAGCAAAAAATAGTTCTTAGCTTATTGCATTATAATTTAAAGAATATTATTTCGATCATCCACCCACATAAATATCAATATATATCAACTTCATTCTTCACCAAAAAAATTTTTCTTTAAATAAAATCTGTAAATCAATCCAAGCTGTTAATGACACTAACTTTGCTTAACAATAAATCTTTACACACTAGAAGATTTTATAAGCAAGCAATGCCTACTTTCAATACTGGCACTGTCTACTTCCTTTGATTTTACTTTCACCAATCTGCTCTGAGAGTCCAGAAAGGCACATCTATACTTCTCTTTTTCTAATATGCTTGTCTCTCAGTTTTATTTGGTCTCTTTTAGGACTTTTCTGAGTCACCCTGAAAAATTATAAGGGCACCTGTCAAGACTTAACTTTTATTATGATAAGATATATATATAATGTTGAAAGAAGTAGGCTTTAAGTTGCTTTATTCCAAACTGACTATATAACCTAATGAAATGCATAAATTTACCTTTGAAAAGTAATTATATATTTGGTAATGGATACGATCACACCTATATGGTATACATGTTTCAAGACACAAGGAATTGAAGTATTTATTCAGAAGGTTCAAGTAAATCACAACTGGGGATTCATCATTAGTGATATTAATGAAAAAATAAATGCAAAGTAAAATGAGGGTCTAACCAGTTAAGCATGAAAATCTAAAACAAAGAGTAGCTGCTCCTACACACTCTTCTACATAGATATATCTTGGAAAAAGGGTACTATGGTCAAATATCTCTTCAAGAGCTCTTTTTAAAAAAAGGAAGTTATTCAGTGGGCTAAAAAGCATCTTAAGTAATGTCATTACTTATATTCCAGATTGATGTACATTACCTTAACCCCAAAATGTTCTGAAGAGCTGGTTGTACAACTGTTGTACTGATTTATATTAAGGTTTCAGAGCTGTTTATTATATCCTTTGGCTAAGTTTCTCTATACCAGTGGTTCTCAAAGTGTAGTCCCTGGACCAGCAGCATCAACATCACCTGGAAACTTGTTAGAAAAGCAAATTCTCATGTTCAACCCAGACCACCTGAATCAGAAACTTTGAGGGTGGAAGCCAGCAATCTTGATCTCAACAAGCACTCTAGGTGGTATTGATGCACATAAAGCTGGAGAACCACTGTTCTACACTAATAACTGACTACATGCATCTTTGGTCTATAGTTAGTGATGAATTTTAAATACAAATATTATCAGGAGAGATCAGAAAAATCCTGTGATGTGGCTCTTTTTACAAACCAGAAATTATTCCCTCAGCAAAATAAACAATAAAATAAAAATGTTTAAACCTATAGAACAAGTGGTTTTGTGAGGGTTATACAAGTTGGACACAGCTGAACTGTGTCACAGGGCTGTAAAAGATTAACACCCAGCAAATCCATTGGATGGACTTAGTCTTTTGACCTATGAAATAAACATATTATACTTTTTTTTTTTTTTTTTAACACAGGATTTACCATTAGAACATTCTTAGACAATTCAGAGATCTGAAATGAAAGGGAAGGCTTTTGAATTTTCTAAACAGGGAGGTGGGGGAGGGACAACACATGAGAAGTTCCTGGCTTTTTGTTTGTTTGATCCTCTTACCATTCCCCCACCCTTTCCCCCAGTTAGGCTTGCCAAATAACATACTGGGCATCCAACAAATAAGTATTTAATATGTTCCAAATAACGCAAGGGACATATTTATACTAAATATTATTTGTTGATTATCTGAACTGAAACTTAACTAGGCATCCTCTATTCTTATTTGCTAAACCTAGCAATCCTACTCTCAGTGGCTGAAGTGCCTTTATGCATTTTTCTAAGGAGGAGGCCATAATACACCCAATCATTCCCCCATCACTAGGTCTCTCCTCCTCCTTGGACACATATGGGTGAATAAGCCCGGTAATCTCCTTCCAAGAAATGACATTTGAGGAGCAGACAAGACTAGTTTTGGTAAGGAACTCGAGGTTAAGAACCACTGCTTTATCTAGATTTAACTTTACCTGCTTAGTAACTGCTACATATACTTAAATCAGGTATTCAGGTGTTACTTTTCAACAATAATTATCAGTGTTACTAATTTAGTAAATAAACAATGCCCATATACTGTTATTCATCCCCAAAATGAAACATTACAAACTTCTGTACTCATACAAACCACTGTGATTCCTTAAATTACTCTGGACATTTCAAAAGGCCACCCACTTTATTATCTCATCACTGCATGATTTCAATATGTCCCTTCCAGCAATGAAAAGAAACAGTTCTTTTTGGCATTCTTCCATGTACCTTTTCCTATTTCTCTCTAAAATATTTTCTTCTAAATCTTTTACATAAAATTTCTGTATCTCCTTTGAAGACCTCATATCATAAAGCCATCAATAAGTAAACTCAGTCCCTATTAAATAGAAATAACAATTAAGTGTTAGTCATAATTTCCACATTTAAAAAATTTTATTGTATATTTCTTTTTCCTCAAATTGTTTGCAATAATTCAATGTGATTGACAACATTGGCCAATCACTTATGCTTATTTAGTGGTTGCTTCCGCTCTTTTAAGAAATTAATAATTATAATAAAATGGAGTAATTAAGCTGAAATATATTTGTCACAGCTCCTAAGGTACATGATAATTCTAAATCTTTAAGCACTTCCCCTACAAAGCAGTATTTCAAAGGCATGAGAAGATGTGTTGATTTAGGACACAAAGGTCACTAAATATGCTTTATTTAAAAAAAAAAAAAATCAAAGTATTACCTTGAAGCTGACATACTGTAGATGGTTTGAATGTCTTTTAATGATCTGTTTGATCAGCTCTGGATGTGTAGCTTTCAAATAAGATGTAGCTGGCTGACTCAGTTCAAATTCAAAACATCTCCACAAGTCAGGCATGTGAAATACCTGGTTCCAGTTGCGGCAGACTTGTGAAGCATGAGCCCGGTCAAGAAGAGGCAAATACTTAAATACTTGGAGAATAATGTCCTGAAGGAGATTACCCCAATCACAAGTCTGAGAATGCTCATTTGTAGTCCTCAGTTTCTTGGATTTATCAGCAGTATCTTCTTCGGATGAATTATCGTCACTATCTTTTCCTCCTCGTTTCATCCTATTCAGAAAAATGCATATTTTTTTCATACTTAACTTTTGAATAAAATGAATCCAAAATTCATTCTTCTGTCATTGAGATGTGTATATATGTATTTATAAATACAAACACAAACATGCAGAAAGAACTGGACCAGTAATTCCAGGAGAATATCAAAACAAACTATAATGAAAATACCATTGGAGACTAACTGTCATCTTACAAATTCTATACAGGTGTTCAAACATTTGTATCTATGCTGTACTGTTTGGGGGAAAGCTTATGATGATTTTGAAACCAAACCAAAATTTATATTTGAAAAGTTACAGTCAACTGCCCTGGCTGGTATGGCTCAGTTGGTTGGAGCATCATCCTGTACACCGAAAGGTGGTGGGTTTGATTCCTGGTTGGGGTGCATGTGGGAGGCAACCAATCAATGTTTGTCTCTGCCTCTTTCTCTCTCTAAAATCAATTAAAATTAAATAAAAAGTTATAGTCAACTAACTAAAAGAGAACCTACAGTGCAGTGACACTTTAAAGGCTTCTTACAAGACATCTAAGGATACCCCTTGTATTTGAATTCTTGAATTTAAGGCAGATCAGAGTCCCAGGCACCTCGAGAGAGGATATGAATTAGTAGCCGATAGATCTTTCCACTTTGAACAGTTTGTGATAAATGTTATCATCAGACCCACTCTCTGCTAAAAACATGCAAACCCATTCCTATTAAGTATTGTTTGGTCTGAAATGTGGTTTCTTCTTCTAACACACCACTTACTGTTGCAACGTTTTCCCCAAGTTGTATTTCTGAATGATAGGTATGTGTTTACTGCATATATTTGTATTCCATTTGCTTCTTTAAAACTAGTCTTTTTGTTACAAAATATTTGTGTGGCTCTGGAATCAAGCTCCTTAGGTTTGAATCCTGGCTCTACTTCTCACTGGTTATGTGGCCTTGAACAAATTACTTGACCTCCCTGTGCTTCAGTTTGTAAAATGAAGGTAACGCATAAGGTTCTTGTGAGGAATTAAATAGTACCAGAGTTTTTGAAAGGAGATAGATGACTGCTGAACTCAGATTTAGTAAAGCAATCCAGTATTAAAGACATAAAGTACATGACACAGTAAAATTGAAAAAATGATCCTATTTTTGTTTTGAAACAGTGTGTGAGAGTGCAAGAACGCACATTTATGAATGAGAAACACACACTGGAAGTAGATTCACCACATTAATGTAGTATTAACTATAATAGTGAGTGGGATTATATATTATATAACAGTGGTAGAGTTACAGGTGGATTTTTTTTGCCAATATGCTTCTTTGTATTATACACATTTATCTTAACGTCAATGAACTACAATGTAATCAGATAAAAAGGTCTTGATCTTTGTTTTTGAGAAGTATTACAGGCTCTAAACTGCAGTGGTTCTCAACTTTCCTAATGCCGCGACCCTTTAATACAGTTCCTCATGTTGTGGTGACCCCCAACCATAAAATTATTTTCATTGCTACTTCATAACTGTAATTTTGCTACTGTTATGTCTTAGGCGACCTCTGTGAAAGGGTTGTTCGACCCCCAAAGGGGTCGCAACCCACAGGTTGAGAAAGTAAATGGGATAATTTCAGTTACTAGCACCCCTATTTAGTTCAGAGCCTGCAATACTTTTCTTTAGTCTCTAGACTGTAGTTCTGGCATGGCAGTAGTTTGGATTTGGGGTCACAGCTTTTGAAAAGGATGGCTGGCTCCAACTCTCTTCCTGGCACCCTAGTATATAAAAATTTCTGACTCTTGTGTGGGACAAAAGACATGCAAATGCATGACTCTTAACAAAATATGTCTTTCCAGATTGTCTCTCTATCCAGTAGCTAGCAAAATTTGTGAAAAAGAACTAGGGACTGGAGGGAAAACAGAATGGCAGAGACCCCTGGCATTAAAATCAGTCCAGGAGGTCTTAGCACATGTGCAATAAACTTGCCTTTTCCTACTTCCAGCTATGTGAGTTAAGTGAAGTAAATGATGTATATTCTTTTGAGCAAAGGGAGAGGAAGAAAAAAACAGAATGACAGAGGTGATAGCAAGAGGATAGTTTTATGTAAGACTAAAACTTATGTGTGAATCTGAAACTGTATATTTAATTTAAAAAAAAGCTTTCGTCAATTTTTTTAGAGCTAGAAAAAGGGAGAGAGAGATAGAAACACTGATGTGAGAGAGAAACATTGATTGGCTGCCTCCTGCACACACCCTACTGGGGATCGAGCCCGAAACCCAGGCCTATGCCCTGACCCGGAATTGAACCAGGATCTCTCAGTCTGTGGGACTGACACTCAATCCACTGAACCATACTGGCTAGGCTAAAAATATATATTTTAAAGTATGTTTAGAGAAAAAATAGTATAAACTACAATGTAACCTTTAATATTAAAAAATCCTCTCCCAGTAATAATGTCCTATTAGAGGTTGAAATAACATTGTCATTATGACCCATTTTCCTGCTTTAACTTATGCTGAAGGCTTTACTTTAATTTTAGCATATAAAATTTGGGTCAAAGAACAAAGAGTTTGCTACCTAGGGCTTGTAATTTCTCTTCTGGCTATCTAAAACTCTTCAGAATTTTGAGATACAGAGAGTCAAAAAAAGAATAAAGCCATTTTTATAATTTCTACACCCTATTATAGAATGTTGATTGCCTGTTTCTGGAGAAAAATCTTCTAAAACTGGAACTATTCAACTTAAAAACGAAACAATTCATCTTAATTTAGAGTATATGGACATATAAACAAAAATAAAGCAACAGTCTTATTCATGCAATTATCTTTAATACTTTGCTGATTCTAACAATACTTTCTTTTGTCTATTACAGTCGTTTTAAATAAATTATATTTCAATACCTTTCCAAGTTGAGGAAAGAGTTGACAAATTAAAATGAAGTATACTGAGGAATAGTATCTCTTCATCTAGATATAAGACTGTATGACTACCAAAGTATATTTTAAGCATTTACTAGTTTATAATAAAATCTGTCATTTGTCATATATAATATGACTGTAATATGTCAGAATTATAGTATATTTAGCAGTAACAAAAACTCTAAGGCCAAATGCCAATACAAATGGTCTATGTGTCGTACTCACTTATGATTGAGAATAAGAGAACACAGTGGGCACCTAATAAAATTTTTAAGTACCAGCCCTGGTCGGTTTGGCTCAGTGGTTAGAGCGTCGGCCTGCAGACCAGAGCGTCCTGAGTTCAGTTCCCGCTAACAGCACGTACCTCGGTTGCAGTTTGTCACTAGCCCTGGTTGGGGTCGTGTGGGTGGCAGCCAGTCGATGTCTCTCTCACATCGATGTTTCTCTTTCTTCCTCCCTTTCTCCCTCCCGCTCTATCTGAAGATAAATGCAAAAATGTCGAGGATAAAAAAAAAATTTTTTTAAGTATCAAATTTTTCCCAAGATAATCTCCTTTATCAATGTAAAAATGTACCCTGCTTTCAGAAAGTGTTTTATTAAATCTATTTACACATGAAGCGCTGCTTTATCAGTTAATTTAAAGCATCCATCAGTCTGCAAAGAATTTACATCAATGAACTATTTCCTAGTTTTAGTCAAAGTGAAACACCTCTTATATTTATTTGAACAGAAATGTAGCGATGGAAGCTGACAATAAATGTCAGAGAGACTTTGCAGAGCACCCAAACGGGGCTCTTCAGGGCTCCAGCAGTTCAATTTCAAACTGCAACTTTTCCTGGCCCCAAATAATTAATGCAACTTGGGCCACCAGAACATTTGTTGTGGGGCTGATATTCCGAGGGGACAAAAGGCAAACAGCACAGGGCGTTGCAGAACTACCATCACGCACTCTGAAAGGAGCAGTCACGCTTACTCCTCCGGTGAAGCGCAGGAGGGAACACTTAGCTTCGTGTCCCTCACTGCATTGGGCACTTTTAGTACACTGGGCTTGCAGTAACTTTAAAAGCTCGTTTGTATTTAGCTCTGAAAAGCTTGTTTTGGCATCACTTTCCCTTTCCATTTATGTCCTGCTTTGACTAATATAAAAATTAATACGCATTCTTTGGCTGGAATACAAGAATAAACCCGTGGAAAGAGATGAACTCTCAGAACTAGACGGCAGGGAAAGGGTAGCGGTGAAAATTTGCCTACTGGCCCTTTGTAGAGAACTGGGAGCCGGTGGCATTTTCATAAATATTTCGGGGATGGTAAAAGGATCTGGGCCATTCGATTGGTCATCAGCAGCAGTAAGACAACAGAAGCTCACTTCCGAGCTCAGAGATGCAGGCCACTGAGCAGGCGGCTTCCTGGTCCCCGTCCGCAGCCCCACCTGAAGCGCTGCTCACGCCAAACGCAGGCGCGCAGCTGCGCATCCCACGTTGCCCGAGTTCCCCACTGGGCTGCGCGGCCCGGCGGCCGCCCTCCCCGCGCCTCCACGGACGGGCTCTTCCCGACGTTTCTCGTGCACTCTGCCCTCAACTGTCCGTTTTCACATCCCCGTGCTCCTCGTTCCTCAAGCTAGCAGCGCGGGCGCAGCCCACCACGGAAGGGCCTGCCGTGCGCGGGCTGCGCGGTGCGGGCCACCAGCCCCGCCGAGAGGAACCCAGCCGGGCGACAGCCCGCGGCGGCTGCACGCAGCCCGGCACACGCACCACGCACCGCGGACTTGTTTTGAAGCCGGCAAGCGGGGAAACGCCCCCACGCAGGCTCCAGCCCCGCCCGGCGCGCCCGGACCCCGCGCCGCCGGCCCCGCCCAGCCGCCCACCGAAGTCGGCGGAGCCGCCCCGGTCCCGTCGTCGCCGCTGCGGGGCTCCGGCTCTGCCCCTCCGCCGTTACCTGCTGCTGGGGGCGGCTTCCCCCACGCACCACCCCGGGCTCCGGGGACGGCGGCGGCCGGCTCCGCGGCTTTCACATGCGGCCCCCCGGGCCCCGCGCTTCCGGCTCCCGCCGACGCGACCGCCCGCGCTCCGCCCGCATCCGAGGCGCTGGTCCCGGGGCGGGCGCCAATGCGGCTCCACCTTTGCGGCTCTGGCTGCCCAAGGAGAAGCCTTCCTTCTCCGTGCCGCGCCGTCCGCGTCCTCCTCCCGGGAACACTCGTCGCCGTGAGAGACGCCCCTCAGCGAGCTGCCCGCCGCGTAGGTCCGCCGCGCCTCGGCCCGACTCCGTCTCCAAAATGGCGCCCGGGGCTCGCGGCCGCGCGCTTCCCCGGCGCGTCTCCGCCCGAGGGGCGGGCGCGTGTCCGCCGCGGCGCGCTCGCGGACGGCGGGAGTGGGCTGCTCCCACGCGCGAGTGCGCGCCGCTCCGGGCCGCTGCGGGCTTCCGTCTCCTGTTGCAGAGGGCGAGTGGCCGGCTGCCTCCTCCTGCCCTGAGGGGATTTTCCTTGTGCAGCCGAGGTGGGAGGGCTGGCGCTAGTGGGAGCCTGAGAGACGATCAGCGGTGGAAACGGGAAGGTCTCGGGAGGTGGAGCAGAAAGGAGGAGGAGGGAGGCTCTGGAGCCTGCGGGCCGGGCCGCCGGTGCGGGCAGAGGGGTAAACAGGGGGTGCGGCCCGCTGACACACCCGCGCCGGGGGGCGCGGTCTCGGGTGGCCACGCCCGCGCGAACGGGCCGAGAGCCCGGCTCTGAAGTGCACACACCCTTGTATCCACCAGGGGTCTAAGAAACTGCGAGGAAAAGTAGCAGAATGGTGACACTGTTAACGCGGGGATTACAGATGATGTTTAGATTTTAAATATTTGCTTGTATTTCTTAATTTTTAAGAAAAGGAGTTACTACTTTTTAAAAACTGCCTCTACTTTTTAAGGAGGATAGACTCCTGAAATTTGTAAATAGCTTTGTGCAACCCAACAAGGAAAGTGAAGCCCGGCGGGTGTGCTCAGTGGGTTGAGCGTCCTCCGTGGACTGAGAGGTCCAGGGTAGGGCAGGGCTCCAGGCACAGGCCGGGTTTCGGGCTCCATCCTTAGCGGGGGTGTGCGGGAGGCAGCTGATTGATGTTTCTCTTCCATATCATGTTTCTCTCTCTCCCTTTCTCTCTCTAAAAAAAATAAAAACATATTTTTTAAAAAGTGTAAAGGAGTAGTAGCGTAAAGTGTAAAGGAGTAGAGGTTTTCTTTATTTGAAAACCTCTGCTGAAGCCTTTTGTAAATCGAGGCATCTTTGTAACTGCTACCTACTTGTTTTAACAGTTTGGATTTGGGGATTACAGTATTGAATTTTCTTTAAAAATTGTAATGTCTTTAGGTGCAAAATCATAACTTGAATCATGCACCATCTTTCCTGCCTGCCTCAAAAATAAAGAAAAGTAAATTTCCATCTAAAGATGTCTTCTCAACCATTTGACCCATGTGTAAGAGTAGGAGGCAGGGGTGCCCAGGGGACCCTCCACTCTTCCACTTCCCCCGGGAAAATTGAGCTAGGAAGCCATGTGTAAAATTACATTCAGATCATGTGGGACAACGCCAGTGTTTTCTGTTGGGATCTGACTATCTGATCATTAAGTCAAACTGAACACAGTCTTTGAAACATAATAATGTGATTGTACCTGTTTCTGCAACATTTTTTAGCTCCCCCAGTGACTGGATGATGGACAATAGGAAGTCTTGAGACTGGCAATGATAATTATTAGACGAAGAAAAACAAACCAAATGCAGGTCCATTTGTTTAAAGCTAGGTTAACATTATAAATGATCAGCAAAACACATTAAACTAAATCAGCAAACATACGGAGTAAAAATGTTATATCACATTAAAACTTTCAACTTCAACTGGAGCCTCTTTTAATTCCTCATAGGCTATCCTCTCCCTAAAGAAGACAAGGATCTTGGCACACTTTACCTATCAAATGCTCCCGCTCCTATTATTTAAAGATTTTATTCAATCTTTTTGAAGGAAAAAAAAAGAAACTTGTACTTACTTTTTAAATTGGTAAATATGTATTTGCATTTATCAGTTGTGGTGGGGGGAGGAGGGTGGCTATGGAGTTTGGTCCAGCCGGCAAAAATATGATATTTTATTACTGACTCTGTTCAGTATTTCCAATGCATGTGATGATAAAAAATAAACAAACTAAAGTTTAGTCAGCTTTATTAATCTCTTCCTTGGATGCTTGAGTTTGTAACCCAGGAGCTATAGGTGATCATTTTCTACCCCATCGTTGGCAATGCAGAAAAAGGTGCTCTGTGATGAGAAAGAAGACCAGCAAAAGAGATGCAGAAAGGGCTAGAAGAGGGACAGAGCCAGAGCCCCCAGCTCTGGTTCTCCTCTATTACCAAGGACTGGAGGTATCACATTGATTGCATGTTTTTCTTGTTCGCTGAATTATTTTGAATTTGTTTTCTTTTGCTTGAAACTAGAACTCCTTACCAGTGCAGACATGACCTGGAAAGGCTCCTCCTTGGGTCTCAAAGGATTTTTCCTTCTCACTGAACGGCAATCATGGAATTTGGTCTCACTGTGTCCTGTATCTGGGAGTGGGGGTGCGGTGGCATCTCCATAGCTGCCATTAACTGTGGGCAATTCTGCCTAGTAGTATAGGGGTGGTGCTAGTGCTGGGCTGGTTTTAGATGGGGCCCCAGAAAAATGGGCATGACAACTGCCCCTTTTTGGTGCCTTCCAAGTTGACAGATGAGCCACAGATCTTACTGTGAGAAAGATACATGAAGTTCTTTCCTGAGGGGCAAGTAGATCTCTGAAGAGCAGTTGAGTTGAAGAGGAACAGAGCTTTTAATTTTACCTTAGTCATTCCTTTGAATCATACAAGGGAAGGGCCTTTTGACTTAGAGTGTTCTTTCCTACTCTGACCTCTTTTCCTCTCTCCTCAATTCCACTCCTTTTCCTGAAGCTTTCTTCTTCTCTCAGTTCCTCCAGTCTGGTGTTTCCCCACAGGAGGAGGAACTCTTGTCTCCTCATCTCCTTCCTGGATCTTACAGACTTGAGAGCCCCAAGTCCCTGCTGCTCAGTGAATGCTGCTCCAGATCAGGAGGGAGAAGATGTGCGTCTGGGCTGTAGCTTAGATTTTGGTCCTGGTCCTGCCTGTACTGGATATGCAAGCTTGGGCAAGTTCCAACTTAAATTCTTTGTGCTTCAGTTTCCTCATCTGTAAAATAACAACTGCCACACAGAGTTGTCATGAGATTTACGAGTTATATGTTAAGCACATACTTCGGTCGCAGGCAAATAGTACATGCTAGCTACATTGCTGTTGTTACATTCGGCTCTAACTGCATGAATAGGGACACTCACTTCTTGGCATCTTGCCTCAGCAACCCCACATCTCCTGTCTTAGTTGCTCCAGCATACACTTCCCTGTCTGGAGAATTAGCCTGAACAAACCATTTCCGTTTAGGCCATCTCTTTGGATTTTAACACCACCTAAAATTAGATTGTAAGCTCCTAAAGGAAAGAAGTGTGTTTTGAGACTCTGACAACAACCTTTATCAACTCTTCCTGAGACCACAGGCAGAACGTTTCAACTGTTCTGCTCCAGGGACAGTGTTTTTCAAGCTACCTCGTGATCTGCTTCCTGAATTATGTTCCTAAACCACATGTCTCTTGCTCAAAAAAATCCAAAGATTGGTGATAATATCCAAACTGTTGAGAATGAGATTCTAGGCCAGTGCTGTTCATTAGAAATATATGCAAGCCACATATGTAATTTAAAATGTTCTAGAAGCCACATTAAAAAAAAAAAAAAAAGGAACAGGTGAGTTTAATTTTAATAATAATTTTATTTAAATATAAACCTAGTATATCCAAAATACTATCATTTCAATATGTAAGCAGTTAAAAAAATTATTGAGATATTAAATTTTTTTTTATTTTTATTTTTGGCAAAAGCTTGGGATACTTATTTAACCTCTGTGAGATTCAGTTGCTTCATCTGCAAAGGGAAAATAATGGTTCATAGGTTTGTAGAAGATGAAATGTGCTACTGTAACAAATTACCACAGACTCAGTGGCTTAAAACAACACATATATTATGGTACAATTTTGGAGGTCTGAAGTCCAAAATGGGCTAAAATCAAAGCCTTGACTTTGCCTCCCTTTCCCTATTAGGACCCTTGTGATTACATTGTGCCTATTAGGTTAATCCAGGAGTTTCCCTATCTCTAGGTCTGTACCCTTAATCACACCTGCAAAGTCTCTTTTGACATGTAAGGCAACACATTCATATATCCTGGGGATTAGGACACAGGCGTAAGTGGGGGCCTGTCATTCTGCCTGCCACACCCATGCATTAGCACAGTGCTTAGCCACTGCCAGCCCTCAACAATTGTTCTCTTATTATTAGAAAACCTTGATTATGGTTCTTAATAACTTTGTATTGTTTAAATGTTTCTGTATTTGTGTTCTGTGAATGTCAGACCCCTAGCACCTGGCACATGAGCTGCACACATTTACTGACTAACTCATACAGCCAGTCCCTTCTATGTGTCAGTCATGGTTACTAAGCAACTGGGACTAGAGTTCCCACTCTCATGAGCCTGTACCGTCAAGTGTGGATATAGAACAGGTGCTCAAATATTTGTTAAATGAATTAAAGAAGCAAAACAGCTTACTTAGACTTCTGGGAAGCACATCAGTGCTAGTTCTCACACTTTCTCCTGGAATGAATGCTCTTTCCACTTTTGCTTGTCAAAACTTCCTTCAAGACTAGGCTCAAATACCTGCATTTACATTTTTAAGGAAATGGAGATTGTAAGTTGCAACTGAACACGTTTCCTGCCTTGCTTTGTTAGCTAAGAAACGTATTGTGAAGCTGATGGCCTATTCTCTAGCAAGAATGTAAGACTATGGTTTCTTACTGGACACTCATCTCTAACCTTGGCTTTCTGTCAATTTCTCTTCACTGTAACTCCCTCCAGTATTTGTCTTTTATAGTCTATGTATTTTTTTTAAGCTTTATGTCATTTGTGCAATGAAGCAACCCAAAGTAAGTCATGTAAAATTTATTACCCTGTTGTGTCTGTCAGTCATGTCCTGTGGGAAGCAGATGTCACGATAAAGTTAGAGGTGCAAGAAATCTGTGGGGGGTAGTGCCTGAGAGAGATCTGGGTAAGGGAGCAGGAGGAGGCAGGGAGAGCCCTCAGACTGCCATATGGTTTTGGCATCTGGGAAAGGACAGGGAGAAGGAAGATTGCCCAGGAAGGAGTGCTTCCTTGGGCAGAAGTGGCCAGGTCTAACACCCCTGCCCTGCTCTGTCATTGACTTGGATCAAATACTCTGGTGGATCCCACAGGTGCTGCAGCTGGAAGCTGTCAGCTAACTGCCCTCGTCCCGGTAGGGTCTCCCATGAAGGGAGATCTGAGCCCTGGGCCTTTGGATCTATAGCACTCACTCCTTGAGGCAAATACTGTCTTGGTCCTTTGCAACCTTGCCCACATTACAAGTGTCCAGTTACCATTTTATAAATTACATCTGTTGATAGAATCAGTTGGTAATGTAATAGTAATAGCATGATGTGGTGAAAAGAGTTTGGATTTGAGAGAAAGATCTGATTCACATCTTAAGGTTTTTTTTCAGCTAAATCCAAATTAGCTAGAATCTAATGCCAGTTACTTAACTTCTCTAAGCCTTTAAAATCATCTGTGAAAATGAGATTAATAATGTTTTACCCTACAGAGTTGCTGGGAGGAGTTAAGTAAAATGCTTATAATTCAGAGCCTACCATTTAGAAGGTGTTAAATGTCTTCTCTCCTTTACTCTTCACTTCGTCACAGGATATAGCACTAGTGTAAATACTTTGTCATTTGATTTAGATTCGGTATTACTATTTCTAAGAAATTGTGACTAAAAAGGGTAAGTGCCTGACTCAAAACAGAGGTAGAGTTGGGACTTGAACTCAGTCTTCTGGTTTCAGTTTCAGCATTCTTTATGTACTGTTGGCAGTTTTCAGGGAAATGAGGGGCAACATCTCATTACACAGCCAATGTGAGAAATGCATGTAACCACGTACAGGTGCAATCTAGTGACAAAGGGGGCAGGGAGAGATGGTGGGGCTAAAAAATCTGGAAAAGAAGGCAAATAATTAACCATTGTGAATGAAGAAGGAATACAGAGTATTGCTTTTTTTTCTCTCTCTCTCAAATGACTGTATTGATAGAATAAGGAGTTTTTAGCCCTAAACAATCTAGCCAGAAAACTGCTTAAGAAAAATGGCTTTTTCTCAGCCTGAAAATATAACAGGAAATGAAAATTTCCTTCCAGACTCCCCAACACAATCGTGATTCTGCTGTTTCCTGCCTAGTGTATTACACACAGCATTTGAAAATGGCCTTTGTGCACAGTCTGTTTGAACCAAACGCGTGCCAAAGCCTTCTCCCTTCTGTGCTCTGTCATAACTTATTCCTAAAATCTTTACGTTTTCTGGATTTGAGATGCTTGGAATATAATTAAAGATGGCTTCCTCATAAATGAAGATAAGTGAAGTCATTGTGAGTATATATTATAGGGCATTGTTGCTTTTTTCCTTTATTAGAATATAATTTGAGATGGCTCATGCTAGGCAGGCTATTTCGATGGTGTCCCATTTCCTTTCTTTTCCACTACAACTTACACACTGGAGCTGATCAATTTTCTAGCCAAGTTAATGGATACAAAATGACATTCTTTACAGTTCTCAAGTGTCCATGACATCTCTTACCTTTGTGGCATTCTCAAGGTTAGTTTCACTCCTGTGGCCTTTGAGTTTCAGTCTACTGTATTTACAGTGGCCTCACTGCATTCTCCCCTAGTTTTCCTGGGGTATACCGAGGAACAGCTTGTCTCTGTACCGTGTGTATTCTGGAGACATGCAAAGCCAGTCCTGAGCCCAGGCCCTCAGTTTCCTCTCATAAGCCTGAGCATGGAACGAAACTACTGTGATAGGTGGGGGATGGAGAAAGAGGCTGAGGCAGAGATTCCTAAGCATGCCCTGAGAGGTAGAAGCTGGTCCTGAGAAGTTCATTCTCTTAGGAGCAGAGTCATCCCTTCTTGATACCAGTCACCCAACGTCCTCATGGCAGAATGACACGTTCTGAAGAAAAAGGCTGTCGCCTGAAAGTTCTGGAATGTCTTTTGAACATAGGTAGAGCCCCAACAGGACCTTTGTCAAAAACAAAAATGTGAGAGTATATAACATGTGAAAACCTTCAGGACCCCTTTCAGCTTAAGGTATCAGGTTCTTTTCACAGGATACTAATCCAAGGTATTCTAGAGGTTGGAATTGAACGAGTCCTGCCTGCAACCCTTTCAGCTTGGCCTGGGACCGCTGTAAGTGCCCTAAGAGAAAACAAATTACTCTTGCTTTCATACACATTGGGCAGTTAGAAATTGCCTGCAACATTAAGGCACGGTTGCACACTACAAGGGAAAACAGTTTGCATAATCTTCTCTTGAGAGATTTTAAAAGAAATTATTATTTCTTTTACAGTGATGGTTCAGATGTATCTTATTTAGACAAAGGAGGACCTTCTGTACTGTTTCAAAGTCCTTCCTTGCTCAGGCAGCCCATATTCTTGAACGTTGGATCCACAAGTTGCATCATGAAGAGATCAATCTTTATGATCTTCCGATTTTTTTTTAACAGTAAGGTCTCCAACACCAGGGATGTCAGACTACTCATTGTTCTACCACTTTCTAGAATTTTCTACTTACTTTTCCCCTCATGCCTTTCTCTACATCTCTGCCCTTTGAAATGCTACTTATTCTTCAAGATGCAGCCCCAAAGAGCTCTGAGCTACACCACTCCCAACAACAACAAAAACAAAACCCATCAACAATGACCTTTCTTATCCTGAAGCATTTGGCCTGAGCATTTTATTTTTATTTATTTTTTAATCCTGACCCAAGGATATTTTTCCATTTATCCTCAGATAGAGTGGGAGGGAGAGAGAGAGAGAGAAACATCGACGTGAGAGAGAGACATCGATTGGTTGCCTCCCGTATGACCGCAACCTGGGCCGGGATGAACTGAAACCGAGGTACGTGCCCTTGGCAGGAATCGAACCCAGGACTATGGTCTGCGGGCCGACGCGCTAACCACTGAGAAAAACTGGCCAGGGATGGCCTGGGCATTTTAATGAAATTTATTAGAACATTCTCTTGCCTGGCCAGTGTGGCTCAGTGGATTAAGCATCATCCCATGGACTGAGAGGTCCCAGCTGGATTCCCGGTCAGGGCACGTGTAATTTACATATTTACAACAGAGGAAATTTAGGATAAAACCTGTCAAAACTTTAGTCGGTCTCATGAAGTGAACATAATACGATTTTATGATAAGTCATAAACAATTTGGCAATTTCATGGGTTAACTATTTAAAAAATTACCAAAACACACTGTAGTCTATTGTAGATAAAAAGAAGACCAGTGCTTTGTTGAGTACTTTTTAAAAAGTTCTAAAAGGTACTGGTTAATAAGGTAGAGGTTGGTCAGTTTCCTAAATGTTGTCCTCTGTGTTTGGCATATGCCTGTTTAACACATATATATCTTCTATCCAGTGTTTAATTAAGATTCCAACATTGTACTTCATTACTGCTCTTATTTTTCCTAACAGTTATACAAGTCATGATTGTACTGTTAGTAACTTTTTTATCCAAGGAAAACTGGATGGAGTTTTAGACCCTGAAAATATTTAAATTTTGTTTCTCAAGCAACACCTTACACAGTTGTTATGCTTTATCACTGTATAAAAATGTACAGTGGTTTATTGACATGTACATTCCAATATGTTTACAGCTGCAAGATAATGAGGCACACTCAGTATTGCACTTCATTAAAAGTTCAGGCTCAAACTTAACCTAGAAGTTTAAATGAAACTGCATTTGTAATTTAGTAATTCTTATAGAGGACAAACATTGATATCTTTATGTACAATGTGATACTTAATACATTTATATGCCATCCTAACACAATTTGTTTTAAATAACAGTCTAGGAAATAAACCAGAATATTCTTTTTATCCCCACCCGTGATGCAATTGTACAGGATTACAAAAAGGCAGTATACAATAAACAATGATTATTTTTCATTTTTGCTTGAAAGCCAGCATCATTCTTAGTCCATGGGCATGGCGATTCTTTTTATGTCAATTATCTATAAATGTCCAATGCTTCACAGGCCAATGACGGTAATGGCCACATGCAAACACCTCACAAGTTTGATGTCTTGGCCCAAAAGAAAATAAACCAAACTAATGGGGAAACTTTCCATAGCAAGAATTATGTACATGGTATTTGGCATCCTTCTTGCATGGTGAATGGTTCATTTTCATGGATGTAAAAATGGTCCCGTCCTTATCCTGAGCAGTTTAAACTTCACTACATCCGCTTGGGGGATGAAGGCAACTTTTCTTTCCATAGACAAAGGAATCTGAGTGTCTTAAAAAGTGTGAGCATTTCTGCACACTCCACAACCCAGAGCAAACTCTTCCCCAGTGGGTGGATGAACAACATGGAGTGGACATTCACTTCCTTCTAATTGTTTGCCTTTGGGACCTGTACAAATTTTGAAGGAGGCAAAAGAATATAATTAAAAATATATATACATATAAACCTAGTGTAAATATAAATCACTGATAAATTATTCAAGAAATAATATGACAATGGTTATGCAAATACAAAATTTTAAATTATTTTTTTCTAACTGCAAAAGTAAAAACGTTCCCGATAAAGTCAACATACCAAAATATACAGTATATGTAGAAGAGACATGGTCCCTTACCCACAACATCCTGCCTAGAGATAAACACTATGAGCTACAGATCTTTTTCTGTTAATAAATGAATTCAGTTCATCATTTTAAAGCAAAGAGCAATGAACAAAAATGGTCGCAAAAATTCCTCAATTTAGTCCAGCAGGAAATTATTCTGGATGAGGAAATATGGAGACTTTTGTATAAAATATTTTTCTCCAGATAGAAACAAATTTAAGTGTAAATAAGCCATGTTACCCTTCCATCTTCTCTGAAAAAAAGGCACACACTGGTAAAATGGGAAGACTGGCTATCAGTGTTCTTTTAAAAAGTACATGGGAGGGAGAGTAATAGAGAGATGAAAATTAATCAGCCTAAAAATATGAACGATAATGTAATACTATGGAAGAAACACTTTAGGAAAGATAAATTTGTAGATAATAAAAAAGATAAATTAGACTTAAAACATGGACCAAAAACCCTTTTTCTATCATTTAAAGGCTTGTTTTGCT
Organism: Tadarida brasiliensis; assembly: GCA_030848825.1. Classification (NCBI taxonomy): domain Eukaryota; kingdom Metazoa; phylum Chordata; class Mammalia; order Chiroptera; family Molossidae; genus Tadarida; species Tadarida brasiliensis. The sequence continues at coordinate 61,405,456 of CM061266.1, read as the reverse complement.
CATGTGCACAAATATCCTGACGCCAAAGAAGGTCATCAGTAAACATTTTAGAAAGGACAGACAGAGGGATTATCTACTGTAACTTCTTAATCCAGACTCTTGTTTTCATCCAGGTATTAATTAAAATTAATGGTTGACAGTGGTTGGAGAATTGATCCTTCTGTCTGTCTAAGTCAACTGCATAGCCATCTCCCTGCCAATTTCACTGTGAGTTCTCCTTTCATTCTCTTCAGTTCTCTGAATGGATGAGTTAGAGGAATGTGAGAGACAGGAAAAGAACACCTCAATCTAAGTGTTTGATCTTAGGCCAGGTATTTAACCTCTCTAGGCCTTAATTTTCCATTTGGGAATGTGGGGGATAATACTATCTACCTTGAAGGTTGTAAAAATGAGGTGAGAAAATAAATGTGAAAATGCCCAGGACGTCAGTTCCCTCCCTTTGCCATCTAACCCCTCTCCTGCCTCATTCCTGTGATTCACAGTTGTTTATAGGACAAAGTCCTTTTTGTTGGCTGACCTGGGTGATCACGTGACTGTATGAGGCGAGGCCTTGCCTTTGCCTAGCCCATCCTCCTCCTCTCAGTGACTACCCGCCACTGTGTTCTCTGAAACACTTGTTTATTACTAGCTAACTTCCTTTTCGTTTTTAGTATTTTTTTTAATTATTTATCTCCCAAGCCCGTCGTGTCATAAGGGCAAGGAAGCAAGACTGACTTTCCTGGTTCCCATTTATTTCCAGACCACTATCCTACAACTTTCATTCAATAATCCCTCTTCCCTTCAAGCTCAAATGAGCTAGAACACGGCCTGCTCGCTTTTCATTCCCTTCATTTGCTGACCTCCAGACCACTACTACCTTCCTCCTGCTAATGATGATGGCTCATATCTCTATTCTGGCCATTATCCTGAACACTCTAGGCTCACATTTTTATGATCTTACTTCTTTCAAAGTCCACTACTTCTATTTTTTTTTTTTAAAAAGGTTTTTGGAAGTGTAACAGTGTAAAAATTTTTATTTGACATGAGCAAATAGCAAAAAGTATTCTTACTTAAAAAAAAAACACAAAAAACCTCTTGCCCTGGCCAGTTTTGCTCAGTGGTTAGAGCATGGGCCCACGGACTGAAGGGTTGCAGGTTCGATCCCCAGCCCTTGTCGGGGGGGTTGTATGGGAGGCAACTGATGGATGTGTTTCTCTCATATCAATGTTTCTCTCTTTCTCTCTTCCTCCCTCCCTTCCACTCTCTCTAAAAATCAATGGAAAGCCCTGGCTGGTTTGGCTCAGTGGTTAGAGTGTTGGCCTCTGGACCGGAGAGTCCTCGGTTCGGTTCCTGCTAAGAGCACGTACCTCGGTTGCAGTTTGTCCCCGGCCCCGGTTGGGGTCGTGTGGATGGCAACCACTCGATGTGTCTCTCTCACGTCAATGTTTCTCTCTCTTTCTTCCTCCCTTTCTCCCTCCCACTCTATCTGAAGATAAACGCAAAAAAATGACCTCAGGTGAGGATAAAAAATAAAAATAAAAAATAAATAAAAATCAATGGAAAAATATCCTCGGGTGAGGATTAACAAAGAAAAAAAAAACCTCTTTATTTTATCATCTTTGTTTTTGAAAAGATAATGTAGCTCTCATGGTTTAAAAATCAGTAAGAAGTCCGGCCAGTGTGGCTCAGTGGTTGAGCATCGACCCATGCACCAAGAGGTCACTGGTTCAATTCCTGGTCAGGGCACATGCCCAGGTTGTAGGCCCGATCCCCCGTGGGGGGCATGGAGGTGGTGGCCAATCGATGTTCTCTCTCATCAATGTTTCTATCTCTCTCTCCATCTCACTTCTCTCTCTCTAAAATCAATAAAGGAAAAAAAAAATTTATTAAAAAAAAAAAAATAAGAAGTCACCTTGCCCCATTTCTTCCCCATCTTCCCTGTTTTCCCCAGTAGTTAACCACTTTTATTCATTTCTTGTGTATCTTTCCAGTATTTTTATGCAAATATAAACAAATATATATATATATATATATATATATATATATATTAATTTCCTCCTTTCTAATAAAGGCAGCATACTATATTTACTCTTTAAAAAAAATAGTTTTATTGATATTTTAGAGAGGGAGGGAGAGAGAAAAACATCGATGTGAGAGAGAAACATTGATCAGCTACGCCCTGAACACCGCCCAGCTGGGGATCAAGCCCACAACCCAGGCATGTGCCCTGACCAGGAAATCAAACCGGGACCTCTCAGTCCATGGGACGATGCTCAATCCACTGAGCCACACCAGCCAAGCTGCAGTCTTCTTTTTTCAATGGTACATATTACTTAGTGTTTACTGGATACTTGTATTCTTTATGAATTTTTATTATTACAAGCAATGCTGTAGTGAATAGCCTTGAACATTTTCCTTGTTTATTTTCTTCACATATATAGGTATATCTCCCAGAAGTGGGATTGTTGAAGGGTAGATGTATTTGCAATTTTGAGAGGCACCTCAGTGTCTACCATTTGCTCTCTGATAAGCAATGGATGAAAGTGTATGCTTCCCAGCCCTGGCCAGTTTGGCTCAGCAGTTAGAGTGTCAGCCCACGGACCAAAGAGTCATGGGTTTGATTCCAGTCAAGGGCACCTACCTGGGTTGTGGTTCGGTCCCTGGCCCTGGTCGGGGTCGTGCGGGAGGCAACCAATTGATGTGTCTCTCTCACATTGATGTTTCTCTCCCCTTTCCTGCTCCCATCTGAATATAAATGGAAAAATATCCTCGGGTGAGTATTAAAAAAAAGAGAGAGAAAGTGTATGCTTCCCAGCTTTAACAACATTGTCTATTGTGGTGTATGTATTTCTGTATGTATTTTCACTAATTTCAGACATATCTCATGTACAATTCTCTTCTACCTCTCCTTCCACTTCTCTCACTATGTTAAGCCTGTTATTCCATCTCACCGTGATCACCAGCCTCCCGACCTCTTCCAAATTTTCAGTCTCTTTTTAGTTTCATATTGACTTTTCTCAGCCTGACCTTCACAGATAATCATTTCTCCTATATTTTTAGTGGCTTCTTTAATTCCCTTAGCTTTCTGATACTCACTACACTGCCAGTTCCCAGTCATTCTATATTTTATTTATTTTTTTGTTAATCCTCACCAGAGGATACTTTTCCATTGATTTTTAGATAGAATGAATGGAAGGGAGGGAAGGAGAGGGAGGGAGGGAAGGGAGGGAAGGAGAGGGAGGGAGGGAGGGAGGGAAGGATAGGGAGGGAGGGAAGGAGAGGGAGGGAGGGAGGAACATTGATGTGAGAGAGACACATTGACTGGTTGCCTCCTGCACAACAACAACCTGGGCCGGGGATCGAAACTGCAATGCAGGTACATGCCCCTGACCAGGAATCAAACCCTTGACCCTTTGGTCTGTGGGCCGGCACTCTAACCGCTGAGCCAAACCTGCCAGGGCCACAAAACCCCTTTAAATGGTTCTGTTATCCATTACAATTTCAAACTTCACATGGCTCTTTACTGCAAACAGCAATCCTTTTACTAATCTTTAGTTGACTTCCTTCTCATTCTGCAAGCAATCTGCAAGCTATAATCTCCATTATAGCTCCTAACTCCTCACTCATGATGAGGATCTTATTTTTTACTTCACTCACAAAGTCAGAAGTTCGTAAGAGCCAAGGAACCTCTTGGCTTCTTTAGGATACTTTGAACTAGGATTTCTGCCACTTGAAACAATCTCAGGTGATCATTAAATAAAACTGGATACCATCATATTTAAAAATATTAAAAGCATACCTGCAGGACAGTGTGGTAGTTCTTCCTTAGGAATGCTAGTCATTCTTTGAAAATCATCATGACAAGCATTACAAAAATGTGTTGTTCCAAAACAGAAGAAGACAGCCACTGAACAGCAGTAGCGACATTTATATTCCAAAAAGTCTGTGCCATGTTTCGGACACATCTATAGCAAAAGAAAATAGACACAAGATTATAGTGAATCTATTTCATTATACTTATGATAATCATATATAGCTCAGTGATTCTTATGTGGAGAATATACACAGCTCTCAGAACTAATTGAAAAATTATGATATACACATTAAAAAAATAATGAATAAATATATCGCTTTGCCCAAAAGATCTGGACAAGTCTCAAGTTCTTATCCCAGCTTCATCATAACTAATTTTGTTTATAAGCTAGCCACTTAATTTCCTTGTGAATATTTCCAAGTCAGCCAAGTTGAAAAATTAGTAATATTTCATTTATCTATCAATCTCATAGATGTACTGTGAAGATTTCATTGAAGAGGGGAAAATTTAAAAATGTGAAATATTGTGATTATTTTACACAAGACAAAATTATAAAATACAAATCCCATCCAAAATAAACATCAGAAACGCCAGGGGGAAAACCTGCTACACCATTTCTACAATACTGGTTATATTATTATTTAAAAAAATAGAAATTTAACGTTTCTAAGCTGTCCATTCTAATACAATGTTCTACCCACCTGAGCCCTGGACACATCAGAACAGGCACCACAAATGAGCTCCCTGGGATCATAGTCATCCCCTTGTCCAGCCTCAGCATCGCAGCGAGCTTCGCCACCAAAATATGCCTAGGGACAAAATGCATTGAGATTACAGCAGGTCAGAGACTCTGCCATGGTAGATCTAGTTTGGGCACAGTGGAAATAAGGTCAAGAGGTCTTGCAGATCAGGGTAAGAAATAAAGCTACTGTTCTTCAATTTTAAATGGACTCATGTTTACAGTAGGAAGTCCAAACACTGTAATGCCAAAGCAAAATAACAAAAGAATGTATAATATTCTAAATAAATATCAAAATTGGATATTAAGTAATAAAGAGAAACTGCTTTTTCAGGGCAAAGTCTGAATAGTTTTTCATCATTTTGAAATTGTAAACATCTTCCTTTTTACTCCCAATTTAAATACTGTAGAACAAAAAATATGCCTAAAGTAAATATTCATACAGAATTATAATACTCAGGCTAATGGGAAAGAAAAAAAAATCAATTTTAATCATATAAAAATTTTTTAAAAGCAAAGGCAAATTTGATACTTCTGTTCAGAATACTACTCATACTTATAAAGCTACACTATATATGCAAGAACTAAATAGTATCCAGTACAGATACTTCAATAAATGAAATTATCCTAACAAATGATTTAACTGAATTTGCTCTGGGCACAAAATAAATGAGGTCAATTATAATTGGGGCAATCTACATCCACATGTCCCACAGCCAAAAAAGCTATGTCCATAATTGAGGATAAACAAGATGAGTCACTATATATTTATTATCTATACTAGAAAAACCAGTCAAAAGACAGGCTTCATTGATACAGAGGTTAGTAAATGGTCACCCACCACCTAAATTTGGCCTCAGGAATATTTCATTTGTCCTGGGGTCTATTCCAGATGTTTTACTTTCCTAGATTTCCTGCTTGGCTTCCTGGACATTTGACTGCCATCCTTGTGGTGGCACAATATTCATTTATGATGTTTAGTACATTAAACACACAGAAATAATGTATTATTATTTGTAACAATACAATTCACAAATACACAGTATTGGTTTGTATGTATATTTGTGTGCTTTTCTGGCTACCATCTATCTATTTATCCTTCCATTCACTATCTATATTTTCTTTTTGCTACATTGGGAGACTGTGCATCTTTCATTTACTGATTCCTTGGTTCATTTATTCATTTTCTAATTAACTTAGTGTCCAGTAAGTGCCAAGTACTGGAGACAAAGAAATGGAAAAACACAGTCTTTGTCCTCATGGAACTTACTGAGTGGGGCAGAGATAAATGACCAGTAGTCATAATGCAGAGTAATGAGTGCTACGTTGGATGGGTGTCAGATTTCTAAATCAGGTGGTGGTGGGTAGGCATGGGCACATTACAGAGGAGGTGAAACCTGATCTGAATCCAAAAGTGTGACAGATTTGGCTCTGCACCTGAGCACGTGTGTACGGCAGGTGGCAGGTGAGAGTAAAATGCTTGGCTGGAGGCAAGGAAGAGCATTTCATGAAGAGAAATCACCTATGCAATGGCATGGAAGTGTCAGTGAGTGAGAGACATGGCCGAGTCTGAGGAATTACAAGTTGTTCAGTACTTTATAGCATAGGGTGCAATGGTAGCATATTGGAGGATGAGATGAAGAGTGGGCAGGGCTACAGGATTATAAGCAGAACAATGACACAATCAGATTTGAGAAATAGTAATCTACGAATAGTAGTATAAGTATAAAGGATGGCATGGAGGGGTTAAGGGCTCCACAAAAGGAGTTCAGTAAGAAGGCTGCTATAATTACCAAAGGAAATCATTATGGTTGCTGAAGATGTCAAAGGGAAAAACAAACAAGAAAACCCTCAAGAGAGATTTAGAGACAGAACTGACAGGACTTTGTAAATTAATACTGGAGAATGAGAGCGTCAAAGCCGAATGTAATACTGGACATATGGACTTTGAAGTATCTGTGTGAGATCCAAATGTCTGAAAGGAGGTTGGATATCTGTATCTAAATCTCAAAAATTTTAGAAGGTCATAACATTATAGGTGGTTGGCAAAGGCATGGGTGTACAGGAGGTCACCAAAGATGAGGCATTGTTAGGCAAGGAAGGAGTGCTGGGGAAGCAAATGTTAGGGGCAGGTGAATGAAAAGAAACCCTAGGAGGGCGTTAAAGACAAATAAGCAGAAAGGAGGATATTAAAAAAAAAAATAGTGTTGTCCTGGAAGCCAAGGAAGTAAGAATTTAAGGAGGAAATGCTCAAAAGAGTCAAGTAAGAGAAGTTTATTCAAGAACCAACTGAATTTGGAAAACAGGAGGTTATTACCGATGGTAAGTAGCTTGTATATAGAAACATTTCATGTTCTGGAAATAGTCTGTATAGGTTAAAAAAAAAAAAATCCCAAAACAAATTAAGTAAATAAATTCAATGTGAAACAGTACAAAGCTTTCTCATTTTTAACTTCAGATTTAAGATGTAAGAATAATTGGATATCAGTATACAAATTCAACTTCTTAATCACATAGGTAATCTCTACTTCTTAAAAGTTCTTAGTATAATTTATAGCATACCTTTCTGCATTTGTAGCAAACATAATATGCATATCTATTCATGGCGTAGCCAGCTGGGTCATTATAAAATCTCACACCAGGAGTTGTGATAGCTTCACTCTTATGCAGACCTTCATATTCCAGTCTCATTAAGGCTTTTCTCCTGACATCCTCATAGAGTTCTTTTATTGGATCAAGCAGGTCTTTTAATACTATATGATTTATTTTGTTCTGAAATTTAAAAGATGAACATCTTTGAAGAGACTCATTTACTTATTAATTCAACAAACAGTGTGTACCAAATTGCCAAGCACTGTGCTAGGAGATAACCCAAAATTTTCTAAATAAAATGCCATTTAAAAGTAATCTTGTAAAGTCCTCACAAGCCTGTATTTTCCTGAGAGTAGGGAAAATGGGGAAAAGTGGGGGCACAGAATGTGAAAATTCAATTTTATTAGCTTCATATTCTTGAGTATGGAACATATCTCCTGCTGCCTCAACCGTTCTGGAAATAAAAGGTTATCACCTTGCTGCCGCAAATAAGACACACTCGTGTGTGTGTGTGTGTGTGTGTGTTTTGGTTCCTTGGAGCTAGGGTAGAATGTCAGGTGGTATAAATAAGCAGGTATTATATTTTGTCTACCACTTTCATGTATCATTTCTTAAATGTGATCTTTTTTTGGTGACACTATATGAGACAAGAGAGTAAATAATACAGTCTTTTTTATCATTTCTCAGTTTAACTAAGCAATTGTGTTAAGTCTTTCCATATTATACCCTATATACCAGTCTGCGAATCTTAAGAAAATAGGGAGACCTAAATAGAAAAAAAATGAAGAATTAATAGAGAAGGGACTGCTAATCACATTCTTAAACAAAGTTTTTTTTGTTAATCATTATTAGCTTGCCAGAACAACTTGCTACTTTGCTTATCACTATCTTTGTAGAGATGTGTTAAAAGTTTTCTCTTATTTGAGCTCTAAAAGAATCTGTCTTAATGACTCTGAAAGTTCAGATTTCACTCTTTAAATGGCAGGTGTCAGTACCTACAAGTGCCACAGGCTCGTTCTTCTTTTTGGTAGTCACCCATTGCCATGCCACATCATGTAAACTCTCAGGGGATCTGAAAGCAGTGATGTATGCCCTTCAATGTTTGATGATGTCTAAATGAGTTTCATGATGCAGTATGCTTAATTTAACTAGCTTTTAATTGACAATTACTATTTTGAAATGCATTATAATAGGGAAATCTATAATATTCTCAGGTACCACCTGGATAAAGAGAGTAGAAACTGATGGGGGATGGTGGTAAAAGAGTAAGCTGGGAAGGACACTGAGAGATACTGACACAGGTTTATTCTTAAAGATGAAAGTAAATAGAAAGTAGGTACTTCCTGATTCTTTCCATACCTTGCAGATGGGACAAGATATAAATCCAAATGTTATCCTTGGACCAAGCCATCTGTTTTCCAAAACTCGTCGACAACACTGTAAGTGGAATACGTGACTACAGTCCAGCTTAAATAAAGAAAAGAGAAGGATATTAGCAAATGTAATAATGATAAACATGAGTAACTGGCAGATTATTCAATGTATGGTGCCACTGAAAGCAAGTAAGAGAAAAAAATCAAGAAATTTAGTATAGTGAAATTTTAGCACTTTCCCACTTTAGCACTTTATAGGACATTAACTAGGTCTTTAGCTTCTCTCTGTTTTTTAGCATACATATATTAATGCCACCTTATAGAGAGTAAGCTGGGTTAGGAAAAATGCAAAGTTACTCAATTCTGTATCTTATAAAAAGAATAGGAAAACACTGACTTAAAGATTTAAGATTTATTTTTTAGAATATTACCTTAGAATTACAAGAACTAGAAATATAAATGATCAACCAATAAAAGTAAAAAAGGGTATCTTGCAAGTAGTAACTTCTATAATATTAATATTATAGATATATGTATATACATTATGTATAGAGGTATGTATCATTGCATTATTATGTATAGATTATATAATGTTATTAAATACCATTCTGGATTTTGAAAATTAAGAGGAGAGTAGATACAAGATCATCTATTTTTCATCCCTTCTGAACATTTTATACATTTTACTGACTATATCGGCTCACACAAATCACAAATTAAAACTAAACCCACAAAATGTAAATAGAACATAAGAGACAGAATTTTCTCTTTAATAAACTGGTAGGTGTTAACGGGACCTTTTCTCCCAGTGATAATCTAGAACCATTTAATACTTTAAAAGCTGAGACAACCTGAATGGCTGGTGCTGCCGAGAGCGCTTCAGTGAAACAGATCATGCACATGTCATCAGCATCCTGCTTCAGTGTTGTGGCACTTTTATCACAGCCGTGTAGACAGGGCAGACAGTGCTCTTCGTTTTTTACACCTCCACATGGATGGCCACAAGGATGTGTCTTACTACACGCTATCTTAGCATATTCCTATTAAAGATAAATAACAATGGCACACAAAATATAAAAAAACACATCCTAGTAATTATATCCATTATATTAATTTTCCAAGATATAGTCCCATAGGAAACACATATTAAGGCTAAGTTACAATACAGTAATTTTTATTCTTTGTTTGAAAATACTTTAGGATTATTAACAAAGTCTATTTTTCTTTTAATGTGATTTTAAAAAATTTCACTCCACATAAAGGGAATGCTGATAAAAAGTAAATTACAAAGTTAATCTATTTGTCATCATGCATAGCCATGAAGCAAAAAAATTACTGACATACAATCTCCCCATTACCACCCACCTGCTTAACAAAATGAGGATTAAAAAAAAATACAGGTATCTTTCACTATTTGGGCACTAACCAAATTCTTGTTCATTAAATTGAAGAATCAAAAATATCTGGACAGCACTGGCCAGTGTGGCTCAGTTGGTTGGAGTGTCATCCTGTGCCACAGAGGGTCTCAGATTCGTTTCTCGGTCAGGACACACATCTGGTTTCCGTGTCACGCCATGTACCAGAGGCAACCGATCGATGTCTCTCTCTCACATCAATGTTTTTCTCTCTCTAAAAAACCAATAGAGCCCTGGCCAGTTTGGCTCAGCGGTTGGAGCGTCGGCCCACAGACCGAAGGGTTGTGGGTTTGATTCCTGTCAAGGGCATGTACCTGGGTTGCAAGTTTGATCCCCGGCCCAGGTCAGAGTCGTGTGGAGGCAACCAATCGATGTGTCTCTCTCACATCAATGCTTCTCTCTCTCTCTTTCTCCCCCTCCCTCCCTCCATCCCTTCCACTCTCTCTAAAAAAAAAAAAATCAATGAAAAAATATCCTTGGGTGAGGATTAACAACAAAAAATAAAATAACAATAATAATAAAATAAAAAATAAAATAAAAAACCAATAGAAACATATCCTTGGGTAAGGATTAAAAAAAAATTGGAAAACATGGAATGTGTGTGTACTGATGTTCAAGTCTAAAGAACTTTCAGATACTGGAAGTTTATTTTAGGAAAATAAGTGAAAAATATATATATAAGAGGCAAAGCAAATACAGTCCATAGATTTTTAACTGTTTCCAGCACAAAAGTAACTGTTAACTATATATGCTGATGGGAAACTCACAAAAAGAGTCTGGTTTGGGCTTGAGTGCTTTATCTGATCCACTCGCCAGCTTTGATAAAGTATTTAACTCTTAACATGTGTAATGCACTAATTTAGAAAGCGAGTGATGCTGGGCTCGAACTCTTACTGACATGAAGTAAAGGTGTCATGTGGGAATACGTGCCATCCTTACTGGGACACTCACCTGGCAATCTGCATCAGAACAAACACTGCCAACAGCAGATAGTTCTGTTCCACTTCTGGAACCACAAAAGCGGCATGCTTCCGAGCTACTTGTGGTGGGTTTGCCTAGGTTCAAGCAGAAAAAAGAAAAATCTTCCAGAAGAATATTTTCTACATATTTTAATATAATTAATTAAAAATAAACAAGCAAACCGGGTTAGCATCAGTTGCCATCACTGGGAAATCAGCCTGACAGTCTTAGAGCTGAAGAAGCACTAATTACAAAGTAAATACATAAGAAAAGGGATAAGAAACTAAAGAGCTATATCTAAAGCCAAATAAATTATTAACTGATTTATTTATATTTTTTCAGTAAAAAGAAATAGACTAGAGTTCTAGTCAAGACAGCAGGTTGAGCAGATATGGCAAACCCCCTACTAAAAAAAGCACAATACCAAAATATAACACTAAAAATTAAATAAAATACAGAGAAGGAAGGGAAAGCTTTAAGTACCTTTCTGCAATGGCAATATTAAAATGCACAGAAGAAAACCTCATCAGAGAATATGAAACTTGAAAAACAGAATTCCCACCCAAGGAAGTGGAGATAATAGAGCAATTCGAAAAGAAATTTAAATTTTGGAATGAAGGAATAGATCCATAAAAACAAGAATAGAATAACACAAAAAAGAACAGGGAGATTTGAAAAATATAGACCAAGATCACTTTTGAACACAGATACAAAAATTCTAAATATAATAGTAATACACTGAACTTAAATCAGCTCTGAGAAAAAAAAGACCATGATCTTGTAGCATGTAAAGTTACTCATATCTAGAGTTAAATTTGTTCAGGTTTATACCTAATTCCAACATCAGGAATTTGTGTCAGTCAAATGGCAGATGACAGAGGTACTGAAAATTGAGAACTTCTAAGATTTAATGTAACTAAACTGGGAATATACCAGACTTACTTTATAAACAAATCAAAACCAAAACCCACATGTTTGGAGATAAAATGACTGGCTCAAGGTTACACACACTGCTAGTTAGTGGCAAACCAGGTTTCCTGTTAGTCTGATGCTCTTTCTGCCATTGAACATTTTATCATAAATATATTAATATAGTGATCAATGATGTCATAATAATCACTTGTAATATACTCAAAATTATTCACATTAAATAATTAAACTAACATCTAATTTAATGGTAACCAATAGGCATGGTCCAATCTTAAGTCCTGTTTTACCTGTGTGTTCTCGGAATTCCACCATTGCTTTCATTGTTTTAGAATCTGCTAGTGCCATTAACCAGAACAATTTGGTTCTACCACAACCTTCATGAAGGTCAACCTTTATAGCTTCTTCTTCTTCTTTGAAGACCTATTGTATCATTAAAAAAAGGGAAAATTTTATTTATTTATGACTGTGAAAGAAAAGTATAAACTTTAATTAATCAATGATAATAATGGCTTTTATTTAGTAAGCACTCTAAAAGTTCCAGATATTTCCAATCTTCTCTTTAATCTCCACAACAGTTCCATTTTTATAAATGTGGACACTAAGTCTTAGAGAAGTTAAACAATTTGCTTGATTTACACAGTTGATAAGTGAAACAGTTGAGAATTCCAATGAGGTCTTTGATTTCAAAATCCATTTTTTCCCATTACATCAAGTCACCTTCCTACAAAATTTACTAAATGTATTTTTTGTTCTAGATACAGTTCTGAGTGTAAAGACAGAAATCTTCACCTGTCTTTGATGAGTTTTGGTTCGTCGGTGAAGATGAAGGAATCTGTCACAGTCAGTACATAAATTTCCACATACGTTGCACAGAATGATTGCTGCAGTTTCACCATCATCATGGTTATCACACATAGGCTAAAATAAGACATTTCCATAGGTTACATTAGATTAACAAGAAAGTCTCAATATTCACACAAATTGAATGTAACTTATTCTTAATAGTAACAGACTGTTATTCTGAAGTCTATTAATAATTTGGAATCTGAACATTAAACAGAATGATGGCAAGTGTACTAAACTATAAAATTCCTTTAAAGGCCCCAATTTAATGATTAATAAAAATAAACATATATACTTTGCTTAGTGACTTGAGAAAATTTCTCCTCATTATATTCAAACATTCTGTATGCTAAATGAACAAATTATCATTTTTGAAATTTGAACCATTGATAAGAAAGTATTGAAAGGGTCCATATAAAGTCTTCTTCCAGTGAATGTAAAGATATCTATCAAGCCCAGCCAGTGTGGCTCACTGGTTGAGCATCGACCCACGCACCAAGAGGTTACCGGTTCAATTCCCGGTCAGGGCACATGCCCAGGTTGTGGGTCCGATCCCCAGTGGGGGGCATGCAGGAGGTGGCCAATTGATGTTCTCTCTCATCGATGTTTCTCTCTCTTGCTCTCCCTCTCCCTTCCTCTCTCTCTAAAATCAATAAAGAAAAAAAATATATATATATTTAGAAAAAGATAGCCCTGACTGGTTTTGCTCAGTGGTTAGAGCGTTGGCCCGCGGACTGATGGGTCGTGGGTTCAATTCTGGTCAAGGGCACGTACCTCGGTTGTGATTTGTCCCCGGCCCTGGTCAGGGTTGTGTGGGAGGCAACCAGTCGATGAGTCCCTCTCACATCAATGTTTCTCTCTCTCTCTCTCTCTCTCTCCCTCCCTCCCACTCTGTCTGAAGATAAATGGAAAAAAAATATCCTCGGGTGAGGATTAAAAAAAAAATATATATATCAAACCTACTTTAAGTTCATTTCTGAAGAAATGGTATGTCATATTGCCCCCCTTACTGCTTTTTAAAAATGTTTTTATTGAATTTTTAGAGAGAGAAAGGGAGAGAGAGATAGGAACATTGATGTGAGAGAGAAATATCGATCAGCTGCCTCCTGCACTCCCCCTACTGGGGATTGAGCCCACAACCCGAGCATGTGCCCTGACGGGAAATTGAACCAGGACCTCTCAGTCCATGGGACACGCTCAATCCACTGAGCCACACCGGCTGGGCCCCCCCTTACTGCTTATTTCCTTCTTACCATAAGACTACATTTTTAGTACAAAGATCTAGATATAAAATCAAAGTCTGGCTAAAAATAAATTTTGATATGATGCAAACATGTCTCAGAGAAGAAGGGGAAAGCTCTTTTATACAATTAAAGACCCTAAAATATTACAAAGAGGGGTGAGATGAACTTTGGCAATGTGACACAATTTTTCAAGAGTTCCACTAATTACGCATTTTGACTTGCAGTATTTTTATTTTTTTAAGAGTTCTTTTTTCTTCTTTAAATAGTTTATTGATTTTTAGAGAGAGAGGAAGGGGGAAGAGAGAAATATCGTGTGAGAGTGGAACATCGATCTGTTACCTCCTGCATGCTCCCTACTGGGGATGGAGCCTGCAACGCAGGCATGTGCCCTGACTGGAAATCGAACCAGCAACCTTTCTGTGCAAGGGACAATGCCCAACCAACTGAGCCACACCGGCCAGGGCTGCAGTGTTATTTTTTAAAGCTTAAACTAATGCTGACTATAAGGAAAACCGAGGTAATTTTATACAAAATAATTCTGCTCTTACCATTTGTTTCTGTTGTCCATCCTTGCCCATCCATCTCCCTGAGGAGAGACGATCTACGTGGTCCTGATCAAGAACGCATAGTGATGCTAGAGCAAGCCAGAGCTGTTGAAAGGAAAGGCTGTTACACCACTGAATTTTTAGGAAAGACATAAAAGTGTTGACTGTCTGACACATAATAGTTCAATAAATGCCAGCTGGATTTGAAAATATGTGAATATCCAGTGGTACTAAAAATTTCCTGATGTGCACCAGACACACATCCGATTGCTGTACTTGCCAGGCACATAATATGCATTCAAATATTTACCGAATAAAATGTTCCTCTGATGAACTATTCTATTTCCTACCTGATATATAAAATTATCCTTTATTGGTCTATTGTGGAAACAATATATCAATAAATGAATTTTCATATTTAACATCTCAATGCCTCCTGCAAATTTTTCCATACAGTATCATCTGCCTGAGGCATTCAATTCCAGGGAAGGTGGTACAATGGATGTTTAATTTTGCACAGTCCCATGAATAGCTGGGTACATATTAAATTCTTATAGATAATAACAACTGTTCACAAGTCTCTGTATGCCTCTAATGGCCTAGCACTATGCTTGGTGCACTTTGTCAGAAAGAAGTAAATGTCTAACAACTTTAGAAAATTGCCCTCAGAAATAGTTCATCACTTTCTGAGGCTTAAAGGGTAAGGGGTAAGCTTTAGTTTTATTTCTTCATTACTGAAAAAAATAATTTAACTGTCTTAACTCTAAGAAGTGCATGAGAGTGTCACTGCATATGAAGAGTAAGAGGGGGAGAAACAGGGAAAGAAAAGCCAGGAAAAGAAAGTATGCAAGAAAAAAGGGAGTGCAGAATAAAAGAAAAGAACATGTGCAGGGTGGGAAAAGGTTACTGTCAGAACAACTGCTTAAGCTGTCACATTCACTAGCAACACAGCATAAATTGGCTTTTTCTGCCCTAGGGAAATATAATTTATTTTCTTTTTCAGACTTCTGAGCATTAATTTAAAGTAATATCCACCAGTGTTTACTTCTTCCCAATGCTGTCACACTGCCCTGCCTCAAGGGAACCTCAAGTCTCTTCTGGAAGCACATGGGACATGAAATTCAGTAGGTTAAAAATTCCTACAGATGTCTCATCTGAAGAATGCAATTCCACTCTTTATGAGAGATTCTGCCCCTCCCCACCCCAGGCACAAACTTTTTGCTTTTTCAGAACTAAGGCCTGTAAATCCAGTAAGTGTGCTATAGTGCTCTACTGTAGGACAACTGGGCCATACCAAAAGGAGCACGGAAGGCCTTATCTTCAAAGGACCTTCGTCTATCACAGCATAATGCTGACACTAAATCTACTGTGTAAGCTGTGATAAATACACCATTAGAAAGATAACATACTGACATATAAGGGAATTTAGCCTTTTCTAACCAGTATATCCTGAGCTTCTAAATGATAACAAAAACAAGTGACAGAGAACATGTGACAGGGAATATTAATAACCACTATACTTATTTCATAATTCAAAAAAGCCCTTTATGCTTTTTAAATAAATAGCATATTTGGTTAAAAAAAAATATATGGATTAAGCTCACTTATTAATTCAAACTGGGTCAAACCTATTACAGAAAAAAGAACATGCAAGGATATACACAAAACGCAAAAACCTACCCTAGTTGTTGCAATACATCTCACTGGAGATCGAAATTCTTCTTCCATCTTGGTCAAGGCAATGATGGTTTCTGCAATGGCATTTTTTGTCACTCGGGACCACGCTTCTGACAGATGACCCTATTAAGCAGGACATAATAATTTAATCAACAACCAGAAATGTATAATCATAGTAGTAAATTTCATCTCTCACCCACAGGGAAAGATTTGGAATTTTAATCAAGGGGCATAATTTTGAAATAAAAATCCTCACCACCCTATGAAAAATTCAACTTTTAATCACTATTTTGATTATACAAAAGAAGTGTAAATAAATTAGGTTCTCAATACTCTACTGAGTTCAAGGGCATTTCCTTTTACATTTTGATAAAAACATATCAAAATTACTAAGGTTTCTATGCTTGAAAAATTTGATTATAAAACCCTGTTGCTAAACATGAAATTTATACCGCTAAGCTAATTGCTTTAGAGGAGTATTATTGGAACCCAAGAGCATAAATGGATTCAAATTACAACTACTTTAATTTGCTAACTTGATTTTTACTGATCACCATCACTTTTTAACTACTATAGAATTTCGGTGTTCCTAAACAGTTTTCTTAAATGTTTCCGTCTGGTTAACATACTGAGAAAGCCTGTTTGAGAAATGAAAAAATTCTCCATTTCTCTGACTGAGGAAATGTCCACACTCCCAGATCCCACAAAGCCAACATCTAAAGATAGTGGTAAAGGACATTAACAAAGAAGAGTAAAGTTTTTATAAACCATGAGAACTGAAGAGGAGAAATGTCCACTTTGGGGAACTCCTTTGTTACTTTGTGTTTGCAGACTTAGGCTATTTTTTAGGATTCAAAGAATACGTACTTATTATTTTTTAAGTTTTAAAGTCTTGGAAGACTTGTTACAATTCTCAAGTAATTCTCAAGTAGATGACTGGGAAGACTGAAATGAACATAATTTACACAAAGGACAAATCTGTAACTAACTGAAAAGATAAATGGTGCAATAGTTAACCTACTAAACAGAGCCTTTAAACCAAAATAACACTAATGTACTTCTAATAATTCTTTAGAATAAGCTGCTTGTTTTGTTAATAAGATTTCTACTACATTTCATTGACAACACTCAGGAGGATGGGTACTTACTGCTGCCATATCCTTAATAAGTTTAATGATGATCTCTGAGATCTGCGTAGGAGTTGAGCCCTTCATCCACCAATGGCTTTCACCTCTTCGAATATAACTACAAAAAAAGTCAGCATTTGCAAACCAATCAGTGATAGTTACAAATTAATAAGATGAAAACTGTTATTTCAATATGCAGCATTTTAATTATTTACATGATCCAATCAAGTAAAGCCTTTTAAAATAAGATTAACACATTACCCATTATCTGTGTCTTCAACATCAAGAGAGCAGCTATTCTGATATGTGCTCCCTTTGAAGAATTTCTGTTTATATATTACTTGTGTATGCCTCTTGCAGAACAGTGCTATTCAATGTATATCCATAGACCACAAACTATTTGTCCACACAGAGATAATAAAGAGCTTGTACCAGAATATGTCAACTACATCACTGAGCATACTACTGTTGGAGTTCAGCTGGCATTTTTCCCCCCTGGCAAGTCTAAGGAGATGAAGGAAGCAATACACTGATTCACATTCTGATATTATTTCCTTAATATCATGGATTGGCTCTTTTACTAGTATGTCTCTAATTTTCTGCTGTAACATGCAATTCTGGAATAAACATCCTTGCATACATATCTGTGCACATGTATGGATACTTCTGATGGAAACAGATGTAGAAGTAGAATTGGTAAGTCAGGACATGTGCATTATAAATATAGTGATATGCTATCAAACTGATATCCAAAAAGACTATAGCAATTTACATTACATATCGTTAAAAAAATGCCTATTTCTTCATAATGCTGCCAATGCCATCTTATCTATATTTCTCTGACTACCAGTGAAGTGTCTTTTCATTTGTTTACTGGCATTTGTAATTTTTCTTCTCTGAACTAACTTTTCTTGTCATTTATCAGTTATTTGTCTTTTTCTCATTGATTCATAGTCATTCTTCTATTATGCCTAATAATTCATTGTCCACTATATAGGTGTTAAATACTTTTTCCAAGTCAGTTTGCTTGTATTTTAAAAGTATTGCCTATCAGTTAATTTTCATTTTTTTGTAGTCATATCTGTGAATCTTTTCCTCTCTGACTTTTGGGTTCTCTGTTTTGTTTAAGGAGGTCTCCCAAATTGAAGATTACAAAAATATTCTTCTATGATTTGTTCTTGTAGAATTTAAAAAGAAATATATATAAATCTTTAATTGATCTCAAGTTTATTTTTGTATATGGTGTGAAGTAAGGGCCTATAATTTTTTTTCCTACATGGGAAGTGTTCCAGGTCATATATTCAGCAAACTCCTTTCCCCACTAATCCCAAAATGACTTTTATTATAACAGCACTCTAGTTTATATATGGGTCAGTCATTTATGGCTTCTATTTGGTGAATAAGTAAATGAGGTATAGAATTTGACATCACGCCTTAATTCTCCAAACAGTAGCTTGTTTTGTTTTACGTTAGTACTAAAACAGCTGCAATGACCAACCTGGAATTGAAAATCATTGGAAGGGTAACTGTTGTAACTCCTTTGCCCACGGTGGTTCCAGCTGTTCCTGTGATGGTGGTTCCTTTGGCTTTTAGCTGTACTGTGAGTGCTTTGGCAATGCATCCTAGAAACATGTCTAAGATGCCTAGCTTATTCCAATCTCCTTTCTCTGTTGAGTGAATGATATCACTGATATCTGCAGGGGGGAGGGATTTCACTCCTATGATGCTGGCCAGACGATTAGGGGTCACTTCAGGCAAAACTCGTCTTAGTAAGGAGGTCACCTGGTAAAAAAAATAAAAGGAAAGAATTCCATTTAAAGATTGGTGTTTTATTTTTTTTTAATTAATTAATTTATTTTTTCTTTATTGATTTTTAGAGAGAGAGGAAGGCCCACTACCTGGGCATGTGCCCTGACTGGGAATTGAACAGGTGACCTCTTGGTGAATGGGTCGATGCTCAACCACTGAGCCACACTGGCCGGGCTAAAGATAGGTGTTTTAAAGTTTTCAATTTTTAAAATGAACTTAGCTGCCATTCTATGACATCAAAGCTTTGAGAAGGACAGAAATATGATTTAAACACTATTTTTTAATTTCCCAAGGGTAATTACCACTTCAGGGCAGCAAGAAAAAAAGCCTTTTATTTGATCAGAATTAAAAGAAAATTACATTATAGATCTCAGGGTAATAAGACAATGAGTAGCTAGAATATCTTATTAAAACAGCACATTAGTAAAATAACCTATATTTTGCTCTTCCATATTCTTATCACAATGAGTCAAAAACAAAAAGCATGGAGTTAAAATACAATCCCCAAACCTAAACATAACAAAATCAATAATTAAGGACCTACACTTTACTAGTTTAATTTTTAACAATGTTTCAAGCAACAAAATAAACCAAAGGTAAGTGGTATGACCATACCTGTCTCTGGACTCGCGGCGATGCTGTGTGAAGCAGTGAGAAGAGATCCTGTAGCAGAGTTAGCTGCTGAGCCAGATACTGCCGGCCCACATTAGAGCCACTTAATGCTAAAACCATAGAGAGCAGCTCAAAGCAGTAAGCATCAGAGGACGCATCTTCATCACTGGGCTGAGAATTGGCATTTTCTTTGCTTGATATGGCATGTTCCCATTCTTCACGAACTCTGGTGGCTTCCATGCGAATAGCCTGGACTATGTGAGCACATACCTATTTAAAAGGTGACAGAGCAACATAAAGAAAATGTAAAAACATATTTGGAAATCTGATTTACTACTACTAGTTTTTTATTTCTTCTTATTATTTAAAACAATTAAAAATTTTTTTTCTTCATTGATTTGAGAGAGAGAGACAGAAACATCGATGAAAAAGAACATTGATTGGCCGCCTCCTGCATGTCCCCCAACTGGGGATGTGGCCCACAACCTGGGCATGTACCCTGACTGAGAATCGAACCGGCGACCTCTTGGTGCATGGGTCGACGCTCAACCACTGAGCCACACCAGCCGGGCTAAAATATGTTTTTATTGATTTTTTTAGAGAGAGAGGAAGGGAGAGAGATAGAAGCATCAATGTGAGCGAGAAACATCAATCAGCTGCCTCCTGCACGCCCCCTACTGGGAACTGAGCCTGCAACTTGGGCACGTGCCCTGATTGGGAATTGGACAGAGACTCTCAATCCATGGGACTGACACTCAATCCACTGAGCCACACCGGCCAGGCTACTACTCCTATTTTTTTTTTTTTTTTTTAAAAGACAAGAATATTAGTTGATAATCAACTTAATACTCTTCCTCTGAGGTAATTCTACATCATACCATTTCAACTCATCTTAAAAAACAATTAAGAAAAACTAGGGGAATCATGATTAAAAATCTTACTATTTAAATCAACTGCCCGGCCGGTGTGGCTCAGTGGTTGAGCATCAGCCCATGCGCCAAGAAGTCGCCACTTGGATTCCTGATCAGGGCACATGCCCAGGTTGTGGGCCCGATCCCTAGTGGGGGGCATGCAGGAGGCGACCAATCGATGTTCTCTGTCATCGATGTTTCTCTCTCTCTCTCCCCCTCCCTTCCCCTCTCTCTAAAAATAAAGAAAAAAACATTAAAAATAAATAAATCAACTGCTATGTAGAATCTATTTATATACAAGTTACTAATGCCCCTGCCTACAGTTTAAGACAGCAATTTTCAATTAGTGTACCTCTTGGGGCACACCAGTGTACTGCAAGAATTTTTAAAACATGCAGTACCTGACTATTTAGTGGGGGACATTGACCTCTGTTCCCTTAGGTTGTCAAACGAAAAAATAACAACAGCCAACACAACAATAGCCATCTGGTGTGCATAAATCAAAATTATATCTATTTTTTTGTTTGAATGGCAAAAAATATATTTTTTGGTGTGCTGCAGAATTTTAGTAATTAGTTATGTGTGCCATGAGATGAAAAAAGTTGAAAGTCGCTGGTCTAAGACTTCAAACACAAAATGACCATATTTTATCACTTCTAAGGCATATTTCACCCCAACTGTAACATTTCAATTTATAATGTTCTTTATAACCGATAGCATTCACAACTTAATTGACAGCAAATTTTCTTATTTAGTGATATATAAAATAATAGTACATTTTACAACTAGTAGTATCTAAGATTCAACAAAAAGCTTTTAAAAAGATAAAGCACAAATAAATTTATGTCATTTATGTAGAAGATTTAATGGTGTTGAAAGTTAAAATAATGGGCTAATTTAAAATCAATAGTTTACTTGACTTATTAAGGGCCAATTTTTATGTTATTTAGGCACACATGAACAATGTCGTGCTACTTCCCAATCCCTTTATAATTAAAAATATTAACACTAGTTTAGTTAATGTAAAATAAAAAGAAATCAATCAACAAACAAAAAATGGTGGGTAAAAGAACACAAGACCTGCAAATGAAATCTGATATAGCTGGACATTTGACACCAAAATGAAACGATCTACCTGAAAATAAGAAACAATAAAGAGCAGCAAGGTAAGAAAGTTAACACTCATAATGAATCCTTAAAGTGACGCAGGTATGCCAGTATGCACTACTTCCTCTATAGAAAAAGGCAGATAAATTCTGCAGGACCTATAAAAGAGTCAGCATAAAAAAGCCTCTATACGTTTTGGAAAACACTTTGTACCTTAAAAACAAACAAATACTGATGAAGATAATGAAATGGCTATTAACCAACCTGTTTCTGTAAGTTAGTCAGTTTACTCCTGCTGAATATGATTCCAACCATATGTTCTTTCAGGTCAGCATCTGATGTAGCCTTTACATAGAAAAAGGGAAAAAAAACAAGCTCTTTGAATAAAATTTGTACATTTGACATTTTAAGGTATCAAAAATAAACATATGGGCCTACATCAAACTAAAAAGCTTCTGCACAGCCAAGGAAACCATCAACAAAATGAAAAAGCAACCTACTGGATGGGAAAAAATATTCGCAAATCATGTATCTAACCAGGGGCTAATATCTAAAATATACGAACTCAATAGCAAAAAAAAAAAAAAAAAAATCAACTGATTAAAAAATGGGTAGAAGATATGAACAGACATTTTTTTCCAAAGAAGACATACAGATAGATGGCCAACAGGTAGATGAAAAGGTGCTTTACATCATTAATCATCAGAGAAATACAAATCAAAACCACAATGAGGTATCACCTCACACCTGTCAGAATGGCTATTATAAAAAAGACAATAATAACAAGAGTTGGCAAGGATGTGGAGAAAAAGGAATCTTTGTGCACTGTTGTTGGTGGGAATGTAAATTGGTGCATCTAGTATGGAAATCAATATCAAGATTTCTCAAAAAACTAAAAGTAGAGACCTACCATATTGATCCAGCAATCTCACTTCTGGGTCTTAATAAAAAAAAAACCCGAAAACACTAATTCAAAAACAGCCCTGGCCAGTGTGGCTCAGTGGTCAGAGTGTCAGCCTGTGCACCAAAGGGTAGTGGGTTCGAATCACAATCAAGGGTATGTATCTGGGTTGCAGGTTCAATCCCTGGCCCCGGTCAGGGCATGTGTGGGAGGCAACCAATTGATGTGCCTCTCTCACATCAATGTTTCTGTTTCTTTCTTTCTCTCCCCCACCCCCTTCCTTCCCTCCCTTCTACTCTAGAAACTAATGGAAAAAATATCCTCGGGTGAGGATTAACAACAACAGAAAACCCCAAACATATTACGTACCTCTATGTTCATCACATCATTATTTATAATAGCCAAGATATGTAAGCAACCTAAGCATCCATCAATGGATGAATGAATACAGAAACTGTGGTATATATAAAATGGAATATTATTCAGCCATAAAAAAGAATGAAATCTTGCCATTTTCAACAGCATAATGGATAGACCTTGAGGGCATTATGCTAACTTAAATAAGTTAGAGAGAAAGACAAATATACCAAATGACTTCTTTTATAAGTGGGATCTTTTAAAAAATTATATATACACACACACACACACACACATATTTCCAAGCTCATATATATAAGAACAAGTTGGTGGTCACCAAGGCAGGGGGTGGGTGGAAAAAATGGGTGAATTGCTTTTGTTTCCTTTTTTTTGGTGTGTTTAAATAATGAGGAAAAAGTATTTTGAGAAATAATTATGCAGGTATTTTTATAAGGTGAATTTACTTTAAACTGAGGTGTATAACACTATAACAAAGGATACAGTTTAAAGAAGTCACCAATGGCTAAGGTGACTATAAAAAGAACAAAATTCTCATATTTAAGATATTCAGGGAAGTACTTTATCTTTTCATGTATTTCTTTAATCTAGTCAATTTGGGTCACTTTGATTTAATTTATTTCTAAATTGTAAACATTAGTTTACATCCTACATTCGGTTATCAGAAGAGCAATTCAGGAAAATGACATTTGGTTAAAAAGGACAGTGTCCAACAAAGCTCTATAAATTAAGCTACTCTAACACCAACTACAAGAAATCGAAGAAACATATCCTAAGAAGAAAAATAAAGCCTGAAATTTTATAGTGTTTATTATGTGCATGGCACTCTTCTAAGTAACAGAGCTATATACAAAGCAATAGATACATTATTTATAATATATATGCATATGCTACATATTTTAATATATATATATATATATATATATATATATATATATATATATATATATATATATATAATCTTATTTAATCTTAATAACCCCAAAAGGTAAAATCTAATGTTCTGCTACTGTACGGGTCAGAAAACTGAGGCAAGTCCCTCTTTTGCTTGGCTTTTGAAGATGTGAACAAAACTATCAATCAGCTTGAACTGATATTTATAGAACCCTATCACAGAACAAAAACAGAGTTAACATTTTTTTCAAGTTCACATGGATATTCACTAAAATATACCATATCATGAGCCAGAAATCAAAACTTAAAAATTTTAAAAGGACGGAAATTATACAAAGTATGTTTTTCTACCACAATGGAATTAAACTAGAAATATAGAAAGCTATCACAAACATCCCCAAACATCTAGAAATTAAACAAGACACTTCTAAACATCTATCCAGGGGTCAAAGAAGAAATTAAAATGGGAGTCAGAAAATATTTTGAACTGAATAAAATGAAAAAACAACAACAACAATACACATCAAAAGTTTGTGACACTCAACTAAAGCAGTGGTTAGAAGAAAATCATGGCATTACTTATGTGAGAAAAGAAAGGTCTCAGTCTATGATCTATGTTTGGATATTGTAAATTAGAAAAAAAATCAAACCCAAAGCAAATAGATGAAACAAGTAACAAAAGAAGATATACCACAGATTCTACAGCTATTAAAAGGGTAACAAGGGTATATTATAAACAACTTATGCCAATAAATTCAGCAAATTAGATGAAATGGACAAATTACATAAAAGAACTACCAAAGCCCACTCAAGAACAACAGATAACTGCAATAGCCCTGTATCTGTTAAAGAAAGTAAATTTATAGAATAATTTTTTTGCTACTTCAAGTACTAGCTGGGAATAAATGAGTTTCCTTTATCTCCTTATTTTTAAACTTCTTTCATAATTTTTTTTTTGTTTTTTTTGTTTTGCTTTCTATTTTTTATATATTTTTATTGAATTTTTAGAGCTAGAAGAAGGGAGAGAGAGACAGAAGCATCCATGTGAGAGAGAAACACCAATCAGCTACCTCCTGCACGCCCCCCACTGGGGATCGAGCCCACAATCCTGGCATGTGCCCTGACTGGGAATGGAACCAGGACCTCTCAGTCCATGGGCCAACACTCAATCCACTGAGCTACACGGGCTAGGCTGTATTTTTGCTTTTTAAAAATAGCTTTATTAAACCCTGGTCGGTTTGGCTCAGCTGTTAGAGCGTCGGCCGGGGACCAAAGGGTCGAGGGTTCAATTCCTGCTCAAAGGCACGTACCTGGGTTGTAGTTTCTATCCTGACTCTGGTCGGGGTTGTGCAGGAGGGAACCAATCGATATGTCTCTCTCACACTGATATTTCTCTCTCTCTCTCTCTCTCTCTCTCTCCCTCTCTCTCTCTCTTTCTCTCTCTCTCTCTCTCCCTCCCTCCTTCCCTCCTTTCCACTCTATCTGAAATCAATGGAAGGGTATCCTCAGGTGAGGATTAAAAAAAAAGCTTTATTGAGATATAGTTCACATATATTATTCACTCATTTGAAATGTGCAATTCAGTGGATGTGCAATTATAGTTATTCACAGATATGTGCAACCATCACCACAGTCTATTTTTTTTTCTTTATTGATTTTAGAGAGAGAGGAAGGGAGAAGGAGAGAGAGATGGAAACATCGATGAGAGAGAACATCGATTGGCTGCCTCCTGCAGGTCCCAGACTGGGGATCAGGCCCACAACCTGGGCATGTGCCCTGACCAGGAATCGAACCAGCAATCTCTTGGTGCGTGGGTCAATGCTCAAACACTGAGCCACACGGGCTGGGCCCATAGTCAATTCTAGAACATTTTCACCACCCTAAAAGAAACACTGTACCATTTAGCTATCACCCCCCTACTTTACCTTCTCTTTTATTAAGGAAAAATAAAATGCATAAAAGTTAATATTACACATCTATTAACAGACGTACTATATGGATTACTTTACTAAATGAAAAAAATTTAAAAATATGTAAAAATATACATTTTGATAAAATTTCAAAGCAAGCCAGGAATAGAAGGAACATCCTCAATCTGATTAAGAACATTTACAAAAAAATCTATAGCTAACGTCACACTTAATGGTGAAAAACTGAATGCATTCCTTTTAATATCCAGAGAAGGCAAAGATACCTGATTCTAACACTTCCATTCAACATGGTACTGAAGGTCTTAGCAATTCCAAAAACACAAGAAAAATTTAAAGCATATAGAGTGGAAAGGAAGAAGTCAACTCTCTTTGCGGACTACATGATTACCTATTAAAAATATTTCAAAGGTTCCACAAAAAAGCTTCAAGAACTAATAAGTGGATTTAAGATCACAGGATAATTCAATACACAAATGTCAACTGTATTTTTATAAGCTAGAAATGAACAACTGGAAAGAAAAATAAAAACACCATTTATAATAGCATGAAAAACATGAAATGTTTAGGGAACAATTTATAGAACTTGTTTATAGAACAAGTCTTCTATACTGAACTACAAAACATTGCTAATAGAAATTGAAAAAGATCTAAATAAATGAGGAGACTATATCATGTTTGTGGATAGAAACACTCAATATAATTGAGATGCTGACTCTCCCCAAATTGACTATCAAGTTGGTGCAATTCTAATCAATATTCAAGAATATTTTTTGGGGGTTGGAAAGGGAGCTGATAAACTAATTTTAAGCTTTATACAGATATGCAAAGGACCTAGAAAACAACACTGAAGGAGAACCAGGATGGAATCTGATTCCATGATTTTCTATACAGTGACAGTAATCAAGAAAATAGGATGTTGGTATAAAATTACACACACACACGAATGAAAGAGAATAGAGTCCAGAAATAGATCTACACATTTATGGTGAATTGATTATTGATAAAGAATAGTCTTTTCACCCTGGCTGGTATGGCTCAGCGATTGGACTGTTGGCCTGCAGACCAAAGAGTTGAGGGTTCAATTCTGGTCAAGAGCACATACCTTGGTTGCAGTTTGGTCCCTGGCCCTGGTCGGGGTCATGTGGGAGGCAAATAATCGATGTGTCTCTCTCACATCGATGATTCTCTCTCTCTCTCTCACACACACTCTATCTGAAGATAAATGGAAAAATATTCATTATTAAAAATGAATAAATAAAAGAAAAGAATAGTCTTTTCAATAAGTGGTGGTGGAACCATTAAACATCTATATGCAAAAAAAGAAAAAAGGAAAAAAGAACCATAACCCTAACCCCACACTGTACAGAAAAATTAACTTGAAATGTTATAGCTCTAAACAAAAAACTAAAACTTTGTTTCCAGAAGAAAACATGGCAAAATCTTTGTGACCTTACATTTTAGATAATATACAAAAAACATGAGTCATTTAGAAAAAAAATAAAATAAACTGGACTTCATCAAATAGAACTTCTGCTCTCTGAAAGATAAGCCTCAGAGTAAGAGAAAATATTTGAACACACATATTTGGTAGAAGACCAATAGCCTGAATATCTTGAATATATAAAGAAATTTTATAACCCAATAATAACACAAATAACCCAATAGAAAAATATGGGTAAAAGAGTCAAACATACTAAAGTGGTGGACAAGGTCTAAGCATAAGATGAAGGGACCGACTGCAAAGAAGCATGAGGGATATTTTGGGAGTGATGTGTGCTGTTTTTTTTTAAATCCTTACCCGAGGATATTTTTCCATTTATCTTCAGATAGAGTGGGAGGGAGAGAGGGAGAGAGAGAGGGAAAGAGAAATATTGATGTGAGAGAGACACATCGATTGGCTGCCTCCTGCAGAACCCTGACTAGCGCCTAGGACTGAACCGCAACGAAGGTAAGTGCAACTCTTTGGTCCACAGGCCAATACTCTAACCTCTGAGTCAAACTGGCCAGGGCAGAAGCGATGTGTTTTAAAACTTGATTGCAGTGATGATTTCACTGCTGTATACACACTGGTCAAAATTCATTAAATGATACAGTTTAAAAGGATGACTTTTTTTCTGTGTAAACTTTACTTTTAAAAACTGACTTACAATGATTCTCTTAACAATTATGTTATTTCATGGGCATCCTTCTGCTGGCATAATCTTTCCTCCTCAATCCTAACACCTCAATATATACTTTCCTACTATCAGGCCAGCCTCTCCAATGAGCTCTTGGACCCACGCTATTAATCTAACTTTCATCCATTCTCTTTCAGGTCTAATTCATGTCTAATATCCCCTGAGAGCCTTCTCTGATCACTCCAGGGCACAATACTCTACCTCAATGTACTGTGAAATCCTACCATAAGTGCAATTTTTCACAAATTTAATAAGTTGATTATATACTATATAGTATCCTTGTTGATTTATTGGTGGGGCACAGAGGCTTAATATCTAAGGACAGAATGTAAGCTCTTTGAGGCCTTGGTACCAATTTTCACAGTTTTAGAGCATAGAATTGCCATTGCTAAAATTCATTTGGTTTAATGAGTAAGTGACATAGTCTTGTAGTCTTTCAAATATCTGCAAAAGATGCTGAAAGAAATTACCAGAGTTTACGAAATCTTATTTTTTACAGACCCCAAACAGAAAAATGTGGATGATTTAGGTACTATTGCATCAGAAGGCATAGTGCTAGACTAGGTAAATCCTTGAAATGATCTTTCAAAGGGCTGCCAAAGTGATTATTTGTAACATCTAAAAACACAAGAACATTGAGACTAGTCAGAGTTCACTTCCCTTTTTGGAAATGAGTGAGGTTTTCCTCTTAGGTACAATGCTTTAGTTTAGACCAAATTAAGTAAAGAAGCTGCATCTTAGAAGAAATTTCAAGAACAGTATAAAGAACAGGTTATTCTAATAAAAATTTACTGAACACATGGTTGTCTATGCCATGGTGGATACAAAGACAAACTAGACATGTACTTGGTCTTTAAGAAACTGTTTCAGTAGAAGAAGAGATATAACATGTATACATATAAACATAAGAGAGAAACCAAGATACATATAGAGGTTACTATAAAGTTTAGCAAACAGAAACTGCTTTTTGTTTTGTGGGAAAGCATAAAGAAAATTCATGGAGAAGACTATTTTTAGGCTGGATTGGGAAGACAGATAAAATGGAGGAAGAAAATAACTGATAGTACACAGCACAATAAATAAGTTAATTTTACAAATGCTAACATCTGAATACAACAGCCCAAAGTATAGAGTAAATTTTGTTGCTACTAATACTAGCTAGATCACACATGAGTAATGAATTTCTTTTCATAGTTCCTTTATCTTCTTTCTAATTTAAGTAAAAAATATTAACTGCACATAAACTAATATCACATAACCATTAAAATACATAGTAATACATGGATTATTTCACTGAACAAAAGAAGATGTAAAAGGGAAATAAATATTTTTAGAATACAAATAAATACATTGTATACTTTTTCCTCTCCTTCAGGTGATGACAACAGTGCTTTTTCCTCTTGTTCAGGTGTAGGTTCAGCATCTCCAGAGATGAGCTTTCCAAATACCTGATGAAGAAGACAGGGGCATGAGAAGAAATTAATGGCAGGAATTAACACTGTGAAAGACAGAGGACTCACCAGCTGATTCTGAGACTTTATAGTATTTACCTGCTCTACACTACTACTTTTCAGAATTATGAATGTAAAGTGAAACACAGAAGTTTACGGCCATGAGAAGAAAAAATGGGCCACATTTGTAGCCAGTAATCTCTAGTAAATTCTACAAAATTTACTAACCCTCTTGATATTATTATTGAAATAATATATCCAGTGCTGTAGTATGTAGTAAGGACACTTACTTGAGATGTGATAAGTCGGAACACTCGCAGAGTCTCAGCTTCACAGTTCCTCTGCTGGGCTACACTGGCTGAAATCTGGCCAGCAATTTTTGTGCTTTCGCCATCCTTCCAGCCCAAGACCTTTACTTGTCGAACTCTCAGTGTGTTTTCTGGGCCCTTTAATTCAATTTTGATGATGTGATTATCCCCTCCTGGAAGTTCACTTGTTACCCAGCCAATGTGCCTGGAGTCCAGATCAACCTAGCAGAGTAGAACAGGGACAGAAACCCGACACACCTGTGTCACTATTTTATCACTGTCCTAGACTTAGCACTAGTAACGCAACCTCAAATAACACACAATTGTACCAAGAGTAAAGTTTACTAGGTAATTTCACACTGATTATCTATGTACACTCTGTGAGGATAAGTAATACTATAGTATCTATTATACAGGTAGAAGGAGTCTCACTAAGTGATGGAGTTAAAAATTAAAATGTCAGGCACAAGCTACAGAAGTGAAACCCTTACGAACAATTTATATGATTATATTTTATTTACACCATTTATAAGTAGAAACACAAGATCAGCAATCAGGTTCTGTTTTGTGCATCTTCGCATTAAAGCCACTTAAAAATAAGCATTTTCGATGTGCAGTTACCTATGTTTTACTTTTTAAGAAAAAAATCATATAAATTATATAAGTAACTTCACATTTGTGATTCTTTATTTTACTATATTTCATTGAGAATATAACTCATTTTTAAAAAATGATTTTTAGATAGGAAAGGAGAGGGAGAGATAGAAACATCGATGAGAGAGAACATCAACTGGCTGCCTCCTGCATGCCCCCACTGGGGATTCAGCTCACAACCTGGGCATGTGCCCTCACCAGGAATCAAATCAGCAAACTCTTGGTGCATGGGTCGATGCTCAACCACTGAACCATTACCGGCCAGGTAAGAGAATATAACACTTTTTCAAAGATTAAATTTCAATGCACTGTGAAATGGTTTTTGACACTGTTCACTTGATAAAATGAAAATTGTACTTATGGCATCTGATGTCCAAGAAATGATCCAAGATGTCTATATTATTTAAATAGATATCTAATTGATATAATTTTAATTGATAATGTCAATTTCAAAAAAAAAAAGCATTATGTATAAACAAATAGTATCTCAATGAATAAGATTATTTCCCCAAATTCTTTAACAATTTAAACAAAATTTTTATTGTTTGTTTAATCCAAAAATCTCAATTTATTCTTTCAATATGATTTAAAAAAAAAACACAAATGGTCAGTGTTCATGGGACAAAGTAGCTATAGAAGAATAGCTTTGATAAAGTTTCATTAATGCAAGTAAATGAGTTTATACAGAATCTCAGATACATGCCCAGAAAAAACCCAACCTGTTTCTAGAGTTGGTTTGCAAATCGACTTGCAACCTAGACGCAGTTGCAGTATTATAAGTGGCAGATTTTCAGACTATAGGACAACACCTACATTTTAAACTGAAGTGTAGGTTAATTCAGGTGTTAATTGTGAATCAAATCTATGATAAAGGAACCCTGAGTCTTTGTAGGGGAGCAGGAGGCAGGGGGGAGGACTATAATTGCTTATGACTAGAGAACATGTAAGGCAATAATGGGTACAATGTTTAGTACAGGGATGGCTGTAACTGTTCCTGTATAAATATATGGACCACTTGTCAATTTAGCAATTTTAAATAGATGACTTCCTATAATACTTTGGTAGCATGCCAAAAGTAGAACTCAACAGTGGGGACTGAGAAGAAATTTCTCCCTAGATAGCAAAACATTTAATGACAAACATTTACCTGCTTTATTCTGCACAAATCTTCTATTGCTTTGCCAATTAAGAAGGTCATTGAGGTAACTTTATTCTAAAATAGACAATTCAAAATAATTATTATGCCATATTCCTGTTCCAGGACTTCCAAGGATTTCTTATAGCCTACCAATATCACATCAACTTTTCTGTCTGTCTTTAATGGTCCTTCATAACTGACCTCACTCCATTTGCCCAATCATCTACAATTTCTACTCCAGTAATTTCTTTTTCTCACAAATCTCACATTTCAACCTTTTTTCATGTGCTGAGAGAGTAGCTTGGCATTTCCCCTTTTTACTCAAAGTCTAAACATTTAAATTCTCTCTGTCATGAAGTCTGTCAAGAATTCTGCTTGTTACTCATGTCCCACTCTCACTGCTATATTCTCATTGTTCTGCAAGTACAAAGAAGGAAGGTAGTTAGCTTAACTAACAAGTATTTGTGAGTGTCACAATGTACCCAGACAGCCGTATGGACTTGGAGAAGGATATATGAGAACGACGGGTTCTATCCCCTCAAGATCCTTGTCAAACTAGGGAAGGAACATTAACACACAAAACAAATATCAAACTGTGTAAGTTCAATTCTCTTAAGTAGTGAAAAGAGTCAAGCTGGCACCAGAGCCACAGACCTTAAGGTTAAATGAGTTTTATGCAAAGTACATCAACAAACAGATTAACATTAATTTCTTGGACAGCTCTATACTTTAAGTGCTACAGGCTGATGAAATTCAAATCAACAAATGCTGTCTATGAGGCACTCTGGTGGGCGGGCTAGGAGACACAGAAGTACATAAGCTTCAAGGACACATAACTTAGAGAAAATTTCTTAAAAGCAAAGCAGATGTCAGCTTACCTACTGAAACTTTTAGAAATGAGTAGTTAAGATTATCTCTTCTAACACGTAAAAATTTCAAATTGATTAGAATCACTGTTCTGAGGGAGAGTATGTCCTGGCTTAAAATGTACCATGAATCAAAGATAAGTTTGTACTGAGCAGTGAGCTCTAATAAAAAAATGTTTTGATTTCTTACACTTGACCTTCTAGTAAGATAAGTTCATGATGTATTAGCTAAGCCCCTTTTCCTTACTCAGTCTCAGGGAAGAAATGAATCTGCACTGATGGACAGGAATTGGGGGTGGCTAAGAATGGCAAGGAGTACTCTGACTGCAAACTGTGGTTGGCATATTCCATCCAGGTTCTCTGAGACCCAACCCACCACTCCAGCTCTTCCTGGAAAAGGAAATATGCAAATGGCATGGGAGCAGCATGGCAATGATCCAAGGAGATTCATTAACACTGTTATCTGCTAACAAGCAACATCCATTTGGAGGGAAAATAATTCCAAGAAATATCCTTCCTTAATAATGGGGGTAGAATTATGGGGATTTGGCAGTGGTGCTTTCTTCTTGGTTCTTAACACTCAAATAGGACTCTTTCCTTTGTTTAGTGCCATTTAAAAGACTGCTTATTCATTTGAAACATGGGGGACAGGCTAGGGCTAGGTAAAATATAAATTATGATTACTTAGGTTAGTCCAGGAACTCCCCTTATTCCCTCCATGACAGCTGGGGGTGAGGTTTAGAAACAGAAAGCTAATTACAGTAAAGGTCAGAATGTACTACGTGCCATCAGAGTAATATAAAAAAGAACCCAGAGAAGGGAAAGAGTAATTTTTTATAGAGGAGGTACTGGGAGAGGATTTCTCTACTGGGTCTAGGAATGTGGGGAGGATATGAAAGAGAGTTTAAGGGGATGACTTCCAGGCCAAGGGACTAGCTTAAACAAGGGCATGGAGTAGAAAAGTATAGAGAAGACATTTGTTTTGCTTAGCTGTAGCCATGCTATATTTGTAATAAGACTTCTTTTTAGAATTGGTATTCCAGAGTGCCCCTAGTCATATTAATCTGTTTTTAGACTTATGATTTCTTTGGTAAATATAAAATGCTGTTTGGTTGGTAAAGTTCCATCTTTTTACTAAACTCAGAAATGAGACTGCATGATTACTAACAGTCTGAAAAGAACTAATGAGCCACAAATTAAGTTTCCTTTCTTACCCCAAGATCTCGGGAATTGTCCACGTGAACAGATACATAGCGAGCATTGATTCCTTTTACACAGTTGATGGTGATGTTCTTAGTTTTGTTTTTATCCTCATCTCCTGATTCCCAAAAGGTTTCTGTGGAACCATCTGTCAAACTGCCAATCATGGCAGGCCGGCTTGAAGTTTTTATGTCAACAATGCTGGTTAGGTCCTTTAAGCACATTACTATGCATAATTCCTACCAGAAACAAAACAAGCAATTATAATACTCAAATGGAAATCTCCCATGATAATAAAACAGACATGAGATAAGAAATAAAAGAATAAAATTGTTTATGAGTAACTTTCAGTCTGTCCTTCTATACACTGTTGACTATTAACAGGAAAACTGTTAAATGACTGACCTGACTCATGGCTTCAAAGCCAGACTGTATACTGATGCTAAAACTCTCTTCACTATCTCCATCATCTGATTTTGACAAAATATTGTTAATATGATGAAAGACGTTGCTCTGATGGAGGAACTGGTGATCAGATTGCTTGAATTTCAGACTCCAACATCTAAAAAGGCATAAACAATATATATTATTATTTTTCAGAAATTTCTAAGAAATTCTAATATTTCAAAAAATCTTAATGATCTATGCAAAAATAGAAATTTAAAAACTTCAGGGAACAGCCCTGGCCGGTTTGGCTCAGCGGTTAGAGCGTCGGCCTGCGGTACAGAGAGACCCGGGTTCGGTTCCCTCTAAGGGCATGTACCTCGGTTGCAGTTTGTCCCCGGCCCTGGTTGGTCGTGCGGGTGGCAGCCACTCGATGTGTCCCTTTCACGTCGATGTTTCTCTCTCTCTCTCTTCCTCTCTCTCCCTCCCACTCTGTCTGAACAAAAAATGGAAAAATGTCCTCAGGTGAGGATAAAGAAAAATAATAATAAAATAAAATAAAAAAATAAAAACTTCAGGGAACAAAAATATTGCTATTGGCTTAAAAAAATAAAGGTAACTTCTAAGAAAAAAAATAAGGGGTAAATTCTAAGGAAAGTTCACTCATTTTAAATATAAAAAAATTGAATACATGAAAATGAAGGCTACAGAACAAAAAAGGTAATAAATCAGTTTTGTAGACAAATGTTACCTGAACTATGACAGACTCTCAAATTTATTAGTCTTAACAATTCCATACGAATTCATCAGAGTGTAACACATTTTGCACTTCAAAAATCTTGTGAGGAGGAAACAAAATCTCTCCTGTTGGGTCTTACCCATTAGGGGTGTGGGTAGCCAAAACCACTTCAATGACCTATCACTTATAAAAATCAATAGACGATTTATTTATATGTAGGTCTCTAGTATACATGGGTCAAATAACAAGGTTTATGATGTAAATGTTAAAATCTCAGCAGGTTTGGACTTAAAAGGAGGTGCTGTTCCTGAAGGTAGTTTTAAGATTAGTTGTATATTACTGGGCTTCATTTTTCTTAAGATTCTTTTCAATTCAAAATCCTTTTTTAATTTCTGTTTTTTGAGATTTCATTCTCCCTCTCTCATTTTGTGACATTTAAGATTCTACTCTTAGGCAGCACTCAGACAAGTGATTTGGGTTAGGAGAGAAGGAAAAGTGAGAAAGATTGTTATAGACTGATAATTTAGAGCAGTAAGATGTATGTTATCCATATTTTACAGAGAAGCAAACAGGTGTAAACTAAGAAGAGGGACAATTCTAAATTATGACAGGAATGAGGGAGGCACCATTCACGTAATGTAGGGATTCTTTTGCATCTTACTATTTAAAGGGGTCTTCTAAGCATTTTGAACTTTAAATACCCCCCAAAAATCTCTTCTCCAATGTACCTAGAATACTTAGATATAAAATTACCTTAGGGCCATTTGCTGTAATGAACTGCCACTGGGGAGAGACATCATAAGATCGGAGATTGTTTGAAGTAAGCGGTGAAATGTATGTGGTAAAGGATGAGCAGCTTCACCTGCAATCACTATATCTGACAGTGGATGTTCACATACTCTTGTATCTTTCTCCTAAAACAGAAATTGATAAGCAAGTTGATCAGTTTGTGTATCGGAGGAATTTTCCCCACAAAAGAATCTTATGTATACTTAAGAGTTATTATGTTACTTTCAAGATACTCTTTAACAGAAATGTAAAGAACAAAACCAAACCATACCCAAAACATACATTAAGATGAACTAATTATGTTTGTATTATTTTTAGGGAAAAGTGATAAGGTCACTCATAAATAAAATTACCAGACAAATGAATACTACGTAAAAGTATTCTAGTGGTCTCACAAATCTGTTAGCAGGGTGAATGTATATGTGTATGCAGAAATGAGCCATTCCTCTCTGAGCCTTGCCCAGATTGCTGAGCCAAAGACTTATGAGCCAATAAGCCGTTATTTTAATCCTGTGAGTTTTGGGGTGATTAGTTATACAGGGTAGAAAGCTGTTACAGGTGTGTGACAATCTCACACTGTAACTGTATTTTATTTTTGCAGTTCTGTCAATTTTTACTTATTTTTAAAGGCTTTAAGTACACACATGCTCAAAATTAATTGTTTATCATTCTGTAGAGAGCATCTTTATCCATCTTAATAATTTTCCTTGAAGTCTATTTCTTCTGATGTTACCTTTTTCTTACTGTCCACTTTTAAGCTTCCTAGGTCCTTGTTTTAGATGTGATACTTACAAAAAAAAAATCTAGCCCTTGTTTTTTGTTTTTGTTTTCTATCTATTGTGACAGTTTTTGTCATTTCAATGGAGGATTTAGTCCTCTAATTTTATTCCAGATATGGAAATGAGGCCTAGAGGTAAAAATGGGGCTGGAACCCAGGCTCCCAGTGTCCTAGTTCAATACATTATGCAGACTGTCTCCAATAAAATGCAAGTCCTTTCTAGCCAAACAAATAAATTTAAATTTCATGTCCCTCCAGAGTATCAATGCTGATATCTTACAGCGTTGTTGTAGACTGATCTATGTAATAATGTTGCCCTGCTTATCTAATATTGTACTATAACAGTGATCTTCCAGTTGATTAATGACAATGATGTTTAATGAGAAATCAGAATTGACTGACAACATTTTTGCTAGAGAGAAAACTATCACTAAGTATAGTTAATATATTGCTCATAGCTTTGAAATTTTATTCTTGCTTCTAGGTTATATAATCTGTGCATGACCTCATGAAAATTATACTATCTGAAGGTGTTTCTACTCTTCTACAAAAATATGGACAATTTAAAAAACAAATATCTCACTTACTTGTTCTGAATTTTCTTTGTTTGTTTTATTTTCCTCATCCTCTTCTTCCTCTGGTTCCACTGGCGCAGGAGTCAATGATGCCACAAAATGCCACAGAATATCATGGAGAGACGTTGTTTGGATGACATTGCACAGAAGCCAGTTGAAAGCCTGAATAAATAATGGCTAAATGAGTCCAAGATAAAAAGAAAACATACCAGTAAAAAATTCAGGGCCAGGTCGGTGTGGCTCAGTGGTGGATTGATGACCCATGCACTAATAGGTCGCCAGTTCGATTACCAGTCTCAGGGCACATGCCCAAGTTGTGGGTCTGATCCCCAGTGGGGGGCACGCAGGAGGTGGACAATCAGTGTTCTCTCTTATTGATGTTTCTATCTCTTTCTCCCTCTCCCTTCCTCTCTCTCTCAAATCAATAAAGAAAATTTTTTTTTTTTTAAATTCAGGGCTTTTCTTAGAAACAAAGTACCTCCAGACTAAGTGTTTCAAGGAAAGATACTAGGAATTCTGACTTTCATGTCACAGAAAGCATGCTGAATTTGAAATAGTCACTAATTTTGGTCCTTATTAAAAAATAGTAATAGAGAAAATAATACTTATAAGATGCAATACCAAAATACCTTTTCAAACCACATTTTATTTTTAAAATTTGTCTTATATTAATTTACTTAAGCACATTTTCTTTTTTCCAATTTAGGATCAACATAGAACATTTCTCAAGTTCTACACAAGCTACCATTTACTTAAATATATTTATATTGTTCCCATCCACAAAGTGGTAGGTTATCATACCTATCCTGTAATAAAGAATAAACTTTACTATATATAAGTCTATGATATTCAGCAATCCTATGATTTCCAGAGAACAGAGACTTAGATAAATTATAACTGTTAAGTTTATAACTCAAAAGAGTACTTATCCCCTCTGCATAATCATTCTAACTAAAATGACATTGTGATGACAAAAAGCTCTTATAAAAATATAATATAAAGATTAAAATAATAAAGCAATGTAGAAATACATTTCTTTAGAATGCTTAAATATGAACTCTAAATTAATTTCTATTCATAAATTTAAGAGCTTAATTTTGATGGGAACACTTGATAATTTTAATTGGCTAATGTCTCAATTTGTTGCAATTTCTGTTTGGTAGAAAGGTGACATCATTAAGTAGAATCATCACATGCTATGTATTATCAATGAATCAATAATCCCACTGATATAGTCATACCTCCATAGCAAAAACTCGACAAGCAGATTTCCTTAGGGCCTGTTTCATTGCTATTTCAAGACCTTCTAGATCATGATGCTGTATAACAAAAGCTAAAACTGGCCATTGGAAATTTCGTTCTCCTTTGGAAAGAGAGCTGTGGGCTGAGATTAGCCGGGAAAGCTCAGGAGATGGATGTCTCAAGAGAGAAGATCCAACTTCTATTAAAAAAAAAAAAAAGTATTAATTTTCATAGGCAATACATACAATTAATATATTTAAGATTATATTTCAAAATAATAGTATTTAGCTTATTCACTTTAGAGCTTTTGGGTTGTTTTTTTTTTTTTTTTTTTTTTTTTTGCACTTGACACAAATCACAGTGACTTAAACTTTTACTGAGGCTTAGAAAGATTACTTTCCTAAAGTCATACAGCTATTAAGTTGTAGAGGTGGGTTTTGAATTCAGAAGTGAATCTAAAGCTATGATTTCTAAAACACTAAACTCTAAGTGATTTTTTCCTCCCTAAATTAAATCTGTATCTCATCCTCATCATTTTCTAAAGGACTGCTTTGTAACGAAAGTGCCTCAATAAAAGCTCAAAAATATTTGTTAAATGAACATAGACATCATTGGGGGAAGCTCAATATTTTCCTTGAAGATCTTCAATAAAATACAAAGTCTTCTGCCTATAAATATCAGGTCATATCTTCATTTTACTAGTGACCTACCAGATAAATCATCACCATATTATCTTTTCATTAGGTGTCTGTCTTTACTCTTGGGACAGAATCAACCAGCCCCAATTTGGGATTGTTGATACCAATTGGTTGGGATTACCTAACCTTTTTACTGATTAAGAGCTACTCAATCCTCAAATTATATTATCTGTTCAGAC
The DNA here is from genome assembly GCA_030848825.1 of Tadarida brasiliensis. Classification (NCBI taxonomy): domain Eukaryota; kingdom Metazoa; phylum Chordata; class Mammalia; order Chiroptera; family Molossidae; genus Tadarida; species Tadarida brasiliensis. The sequence goes on along the minus strand of CM061266.1, from coordinate 61,366,500 downwards.
TGTTACTAGCTGTAAGAGTTATAAGCTTCTATTGGGAGTGAGAAGATAATTGTGAAAGTATAAGTCACAGGAATTGCTGGTTCACTAAAGATTAGTAGAAGGGATAATGGTAGCAACATTTGGGTTAGATGCCTAACAAGATTTTAAATGTCAATTTATTCTTGAATAATCACTGAATGACATTTGGGTATCTCTTCAAACTGAGATGAAAAATTTAGAGAGGCACATTTACAGCCACATCACATAGAAGGAATATCTACTACAATTAAAAATTAATCCATTTCTTTCCCTTCAAAAATTAGATATTAAAAAATATCTGGCCCTGGCCGGTTTGGCTCAGCGGTTGGAGCGTCGGCCTGCAGTCCAGAGAGACCCGGGTTCGGTTCCCACTAGGGGCGCGTACCTTGGTTGCAGTTTGTCCCCGGCCCCTGGTTGGGTCGTGCGGGAGGTAACCACTCGATGTGTCCCTTTCACGTCGATGTTTCTCTCTTTCTCTCTCTTCCTCTCTCTCCCTCCCACTCTATCTGAACAAAAAATGGAAAAATGTCCTCGGGTGAGGATTAAAAAAAAAAAAAATCTGAAAATAAAACCATTTGGTTCATTCAATCTTCATTTTTATCTTTACACTTACCAGTGTCTCCACTGTTAACTCTTCTTCTAGGAATGGCTTTAACTCGTGCAGGTAAAATTGAGTGTTGTTTATCATATTCAGAAGCAACAACTGAGTATGATCTTTGGAAGACAGTTCTCTTTGCGAGATCAGTATCAGTTATGGGACTAGTTTCCAAACTGCAGATAAAACAAGATGACCAATAAAAACTCAGGAGAAAAAGTAAATGAAGTAAAACTATACATAGTTTATAATAGTGTAGTCAAATATGTGAACTTATATTGCATGGGAAAAAACACAAATTCAAAGCCAACTTAATATTTTCTCTTTAAATCAATTTGATTTGTCCAAATGCAGTAACATTTTGACTGATTTTAGAACAGTATCTTAAAACTTGGTTTTCTTAAATCTACTTTACATTTTAAATTTAAAAAAAAGAGAAAGAGAAAAAGCATCAAATGTTCTAAGCTCCTTTCAGAATCAAGACACTGTGGTGAAAGTCATGTGTCATGACATTCAGGAAAACAGGCAGATATATTCATAAAAGCACTGAATAGAAAGAAAATGGATATGTACATATAGAAGCCTAATAAAATAGAAGGTGAAACAATTCAATTTTCTTTGGTACCTGAGTGTTCTATCAGGTGTCTCATTCTTGGGAAGTGCTGCTCAAAGCCTGTTCTAGAGCATGGCCACACCAAAGTGCAATGAGAGGGAACAAGCTGATGTCCAGCATCAGTTGTGTTCTACTTACACTCTATATAAGAACTTAGTGATATTCACTCAGGTTTAAGTAAATTAACAATATACTATTTACTATGGCAACATAAAAAACACCTGAAAAGTTATTAAGATGGTTATATAATTTCCCTTATTGGGGCATTTTATTAAAAAGAGAAGTAGTTCCATTCCTTTTTGTCTAAGACAAATTTACAAGCTGTTCTTTTCATGTATTCTTTTTTCTGTTGCCTCAATCAAAATTGTGACATTTTGCTCATCTTGCATTCTGGAGTTGTCTCTTTTCCATCATTCAAGCCATGTTTGAATCCTGTGTCCCTCAGTAAAGATTATATATTTTACTAGTTAGTGGCTAACTCCCTGGCCATTTTCCTAACTCACCACCTCTCTAAGTGCATGTACACTCATGTTTGAATAGATTATAAATGTCAGTGTGCCTGGATGTTGGTTTGGGCTGTTTGGTTCCTGAATGACCAGGGTATAGGGACATGTTAATTTAATTTTTCCTACAGCACTAAATGATAGCATATACTGGGATGTCTTATTATTACTTCATTAGTGTTTTTTTTTCCCCTAAATAATCTGCTTCTGCTATCAAGGACCTTGTACCTTACTCATATATGTAGGCTCTTTCTTACTGCTCTAATAGCTACCAGAGCTGACTCAATGTCCTTCCTGAGATGAAAGGATGTACAACAGAACTCCTAGAGCATTCTTTTCTAGCTGTTTTTCTTCTACCAAACACTGGCTATTTAACAGAGAAGAGAGAACTCAAATACCTTGGTGGCATAGACTTCATATTGCTCTCTGGTTCTTCAAATACATTAGGACTTGCATCAGGAGTTACTGATATGTATGGGGCAGGTACAGATGTTGAACGTAGATATCTCATTTCATCCTGGAATAGGTTGTCATCCTGATAGCCCACAAAGTTTTCATGATGATGCCTGCATTAAATCAAACCCAGTAACTTAAAGTATGAAGGCAATACAGGTATTTTCCATTTTTAATCTCCTTTGTAAAAGTAAAAGCAGCACATGTAAATCCATATGGGTGAAGTATTAAAATAACTATAGATGTATGTAGAAGGACATAAAAGTCTGACAGTTTTACACACAGATATTCCAGGTACCGCAAACATTTCAAATAAAAAACGGAATTCATTTCTTTCCTTTTTCTCAAAAGGTATTTTGGTGAATGATCTCACCAATTACCCAGAGGCCTAAGTTAAAATATCTCAGTACTGTAGTAGGCTTAGTCCTCAATCATGACCCATCACTCAAGCCTGTGATGAGTACTGGGTTTCCTCTCACAACTATTCTCTTTTCTTTTTAAATATAGTTTTTATTGATTTTTAGACAGAGAGGAAGGGAGCGAGAGATAGAAATATCAATGAGAGTGAAACATCAATTGGCGGCCTCCTGCACACCCCCTACTGGGGATCGAGTCCACAACCCAGGCACCTGGGCATGTGCCCTGACCGGGAATTGAACTGGGACCTCTCGTCCATGGGACAAGGCTCAATCCACTGAGCCACACCGGCCAGGCTCTCTTTTCTTTTTTAAAAAATATTGTTTCTTTATTGATTTTAGAGAGAGAGGAAGGGAGAGGGAGAGAGATAGAAACATTAATGAGAGAGAACATCGACTGACCACCTCCTGCATGCCCCCACAGGGGATTGGGCCCACAACCTGGGCATGTGCTCTGACCAGGAATTGAACTGGTGACCTCTTGGTGCATGGGCCAACGCTCAACCACTGAGCTACACCAGCCGGGCCCATTTTCTTTTCTTATTCCCTTTCACCACTGTCTTGGTTTAGGCTGTTTCTTGCATGTACTACTGAAATACAGAAGTCACCTTTTTGGTAGGAACATATATAAGAATCAAATTTGAGAAAAATTAGATATATAAAATGTTCCATGGGTTGAGGGAGTGTCCATAATTATGGCAGCTAGCATTTCTACATATTTTACAATCTCATTGTTTCCTTTTCAAGCTAGAACAAGAGTCTACTCTTGTAGACTCTTAACATAAGTCTACTAAGTGGTCTGACTGAAGCTAAAGATTTGTTGTATTTGTGATACCTGACAAGTTCCATCTTGGTCTCAAACGTATTTGGTCTCACATTCTCATTTTTGTTTCCCATTCATTTTATTGAAGCAGTAAGTACAAAAATAAAAGAAACAACAACAACAATAAAAACCCTCACATAACTCTGCTATACAAAGAGGACAACATTGCCAAAATGAAATTGTTGGCTGGCAAGTTATGCCAACAGGGTATTCCTAAAATCTTCATTTATCACCTGATAAAAAAAATCTGAACTTGGCCTATGAAAGGCTGTTTTAGAGTGTCAGTGTTTAATGTATGAAAGTACTGGCTGTACCACCAAAGTCCAATATAGCATACTGTTAATAGGCTTCCTTCCACCTTCAGGAATACCCTGTCATCCAGTTTCCACATTAGTAGCTGAGTGATCTTCTAACTGCAATCCAGTTCATGTATTTCCCTGTTTAAGATTCTTCTGCTGCTTCCTTTGTGGGATAAAATCTAACCTTGGCATGGGCTACAGGGCCCCAATGTTATCTGGCCTTGGGAAACTACTTCTGGTAGCATTTCATATATATCTCCCAGTAGCCTATGTTTTAACATGCCTGATGTAATGTTATTTCATCATTTGTGTTTTTACACCCGTGGTTTACTCTGTCAGGAAACCCTTTCCTCCCATTAACTTAACTGATTAATTTCTATTTATCCTTTAAGATTCTGGTATAGGGTCAGATCCTTTCCTAATCTCCTTGGGAAGATTCAGAAACTCACCATCTTTTATGTTCTAAGAGCATCCTGTACATACTTCTATTATAGTACTGATCACATAATATTTTAAATATTTCATTTATGTCTGTAAATTCCCACTAGAGTGTGAGTACATACATGGAAGCCAGAATTTTATTACATTCATCTTGGTGTTTTCAAGGTCTAGTACAAAGCTGGTGCCCAGTTGGTGTTCATTCAAATGCTAACAGAATAAATAATTTTTAAAAATTAAAGATTTAGGAAATTGTTTCTTTCAATTTTAGCATTTCTTGCTTTTAATACAATGAAATTGGCTTACCAAAGAATAAAAGATAACTAAAGTCTTACTTTTTAGGATGTATTTTGTATAAATAATAACACAAATTAACATAGTATTTATAGATTAAAAAAAATAACTAGTACCTTAAAGTGTATACCTTACCAGTCTTATGTGGTCAAGGTAACTCAGAAAATGAATTCTTGGAGGTCTATTCTACACAATGTGTAAAATATCATGGTTATTCAGAGCATGCTATTAGTTAATCAACAACAGCTGTTATTCCCAAGTGATTCAATAAACCAACCAAGTGTATTACCTAGCTAATGTCTGTAGGTAGAGACAAGGCATTTTAACAGGAAGATCCTCAGAAATGCCCTCTTTCACGCTGGGAAGTTGAGACTGGAATGGCTTTGCAGGATGGTAACACAGAATGCTTGGCTCCGCTGCACTGCTCAGAGACAGCAAGAAGAGTGCGTTTGCTTTAATCACCTGGTGAGCTTCCATAGTGGGCAAGGCACGAGGAGTCTTGACTTGCATTGGCTTCCTCCTAGATTGTTTGACCTGGCAAAGAAAAACTTGTAGTGATCTTTTCCTATTTATATTCAAATTCTTAATTGCTTTTTTGTTTTTTTATTTTTTATGTTTTTTTATTTTTTCTAAATTCTTAATTTCTTAACGTAAGTATTTTGAGTCTCTAATAAAGTTTATTAAACACTTGTAGAATCATTTAAAAATAACAACAGTATTACCAAAAACAACATTCACTTCATGCTTCTCCTGAACTGATTGAAACTATTTTATATTGAACATAAACTATATGTCTTTTATGTCCTTGGGAAAATGAAAAATCTAATTAGTAAAATCTAAATGGAATTATTTAAAAAAAAGAGTCATTAATCTCTCTGTGTGTGTATATATACATACAGCAAAAATTTGCAGTCAGGTGTAGCACTATTGCGAATGACCTCGCGTTTCCATGAGTTCTACAACACAGTTAGGGATTAAGAAAAAGAGAGAGGAGCTAAAGAGTACAACAAGAGAAGGAAAAAGAAAAAGAAGAAGTTGAGAGAGAGGGGACGGTGAAGAGGAAAGCTATATATATGTGCAGAGTAGCAGTCAATTAATAATGAAAAATTACACAATAAACATTAGTCAATAGGCATATGTGCCACAGGCTAGTTGTCTTGTGTTATCAGAAGATACAATTTATTTTTATAATAAAAACATCTGGCCTAGTACAAATATTAAATTTGTATATTATTCCTGTTATAGAGCTGATCTTTAATATCAATTATGTGGAATTATCTGATATAAATAATCATAAAAAGAGATTTTATAAGGTTTAGCCTTATCATTAACAGTACAGCCAGAACAGAATAAAAATACCTTTTCCCTTGCAGCAGCCTGTTTTTCACGGAGGTATTTTTCTCTACAGCGATCACATACGAGATACCAAGTGCTTCCTCCTATGCCACCATCACCACAGTTACCAGCCCATCCTCCACAAAAATGCCCAATGCTATTGTAACCTTGTCCACCAGCATAACGGCCACAACCTTGAAACAAGAACAAAATAAGTGTCCTTAGTAGTCTGATCCTTGCCACTAATACATTAAAACAGATTTACCTTTTCAAGTAAGCAAAATACTAAAGCAAGTTTCTCACTTTTTTTTTTTTTTAGGCTATTAGCTATGTCAGAAAAATAGCATGCTTGACCAAAAAGTAATCAATTAAATGATACCTAAGATACTCCATACAGGTAGATGAAAAGAAATATACAATGTGGCATGTGAGTACATTCAGATTTACTTAAGTATGCCAATAAAATTAAACAAAATAGGTATAAAATATTCTGTAAGAATGATATATTTTAAGGAATCACATATTTTACAAAAGGTTTCAGATGTAATATGTAGAAAGAGAAAAACATTTAACCAAACTTGTAATGGGTCAATTTTGGAATACTAACCAATTGTTATAAACATCCTAACATTTAAACTAAAATAGTCTTCTGATGAAACAGTTACCACTTCCATAGGAAAATGCACACCCCCCCCCCAATCAGTATAATCTAATTTAACTTGGAATTGTGAACAGGAAAACACTAAACCAAAGGAAACCTAATATTGTGATCTTTCCTCAGTGTATGGACATGTCATTATTTCTACTGTGTAAGATACCGTAACAGCATCCTTTGGGTAACACCGAAAAGATTTTTAAAATATTTCAGAATGGAATACATTAAAATGAAATAGTACTAAATTGCCTTATCTATTTTTCAAAAAAAAAAAAAAAAAAACCTCTGTTGATAATGCACTTAAAAATTATAAGATACTATAAATTCTGAGCAACAGTTGCCCTGTATTTTAACATAATTTATAGAACATCTCAAGTTAGAAGTACCTAGTTTATTTCTTTGTACAAAACATATATATAGACATATATACTTAATAATATTGTTTACCTGGGTGAGCTTGTCTCATGTGATATGTCACTGGGTATGGATGTGACTCTCCACACAGCTCACAGATGGTATCTTTCTCTGGTCCTCCCACTGCCAGCTGGGCCATCTCACCAAATAAATTACCCCTGGGCCGAACTTCTGCCTTTTCTTTTTTCTTTTTTTCTTTTTTGGCCTTCTTATTCTCTTTTTCACACTCTTTCTTTTTAAGAACTGCACAAGAACCAGGACTTGGAAAAATCATATTCTGGGAAGCTGCTTTGATAGTAGCCAAAGAAATGTCCTCCCAGAACGCCACTAAATGTTGTAAAGTTAAGGGAAGAGGAGATTTAGACTTCATTGGGTGGTGCATGGACATTTCAAAAGTGGCTTCAGTTTTTCCATCCTCACATTTTTCATGCAGAGGTGGTTCCTTAAGCATAGACAATACCTTATTTTTGTTGATACTACCCATTTTAGATATATCTGGTCCATGAGGTGCAATATTAAACATATTCAGCGCAGATGATATTTCTAATGAGTGTCTATTTTTTAATTTGGTTTCCTTTTCTTCTGTAGGTTGTTGGCTGTTTAAACTACTTCTTATAGGGGCATGTTCTTTGGAAAGTTCAGGATTGAATTTTAAGAAAGAAGAACAAGCCATTGCATCGTGCACTATGCCTTCGTGCCACAGGAAGGAGGCAAAGACTGCTCTGGCACACTCAGCCACGGAGGGAGACATGGCTTGTTTGGCTGGCTCTAATGGTTTGGCTCCCTCTCCTTTGAAAAGAAAGCTGGATTTCTCCTTTTTGGGCCTGGTGTGTCTATTAGCACATTTTCGACTTATTTTGGGGGATGCTCTCATGTCCTGTTCCTCTTTCAGTGGGGCTTTTCCTATGCTGAAATGAACTTTATTTGAACCTTCATCCACACTCTTAAATTCACTGCTTTCATCACAGGTGCTGTCCGTTAGACTATTTGTTTTTAAAGTACTTGAAGTGCAAACTTCAACGACCTCACTGTGAAGGTTTTCTTGTACCACATGGGGAGAAGGAGCTCTATTTTCAGATCCAGGGGAATCTTTTGAATCCTTTGGTACTGGTTTTGGTTTGGGTGATGTTGATCGTCCCCTTAATGGTTCTGTGAGGGGCATTTTCTTCTTGCGGAGGGTATCTGGATCAAGCGTGTAAGAGTCTGATTTGGAACGTTCCCGAGGAGGATCAAGTTTTGTCTTTACAGAAGCAGTGCTTTTTTGAGGTAGATTTTTATCATGTGGTGAGGAGGAGCGGGGAGAACTAGCACCAGATGGGCTAGACCTATTGGTTGGGAGAGTCTTTGGCTTAGGAGACGATGACCGAGAACCTGGTCCTGGGGATTCAGCTCTGAAACTAGAAGGCATCCTCCCATCAGATTTCAGTGTCTGCAAGGTGTTATGGTTGGGAGACAACGACCTACTATGAGAATCTGACCTCAACTTTGCAGCATCAGATTTCAACATAAGGGATTCACTAGCTGATAAACCTTCAGTACCCCTTGGTTTCTTTGGATCAGCAGCAGTCCGGCTCATACGTCCATCAGGTTTAACTGATCTGCTGTGTTTGGAGGACAGGTCTGATTTTCCTGATGTAGAGACAGGTCTAGAAGATGTTGAGATAGTTCCTCGGTCACCTGTGTGGTCCATTTCATAGTAAAACTTGTTAATAAAATGACAATTTACGGATAATTCAGTCACTAAATACTGATTTAAAACAACATAGCTAAAAAATTTACATTGCTCGTCACAGACAAAAATACTTTAAAAATTAAGGAAAAAAGGGAAATATCTCTCATGAAATTTCTATTACATCACTATATAACCATTTCCACCAAAAACAATTTTTATGGATGAAAAACAGATTGAACAAACAGTACCTATGCACCAGTGTGTATTATCCATCATATCTTAACCTCAGCCTTAGGACAATAATTAGTGAGAATTTAAATTCAGTGAGGGACCAGGAAGAATAAAACATAAATAATTTTTTTTGGAATAAAATATTATGAAAACATATGTGTTTTTTAAATATGAAGTAATCAAGCTAAATTTCCAGTGGAGTGATATCTCACATCCTTGTGAGGGATGTTAATGGTGCAGGTCTTGTTGAATTAGGAAACTGAATTTATAAATACATTTATCATTTTCAAGTCCACAAACAGATACAATTAGGTTAAAATAGAGGTGTTTAGGAGAGACTATATTAATGATTGGATTACAATAATTTATAATTAACATATGAATGCTCAAAGGTTATTATTTAATTACATGTGATTCAGGCAGTCTATTATTTATAAACAGGTTGCACTCTAAAAGTTTATTTAGTTCATTAAACTCAGCTGGTTAGAACTTTGAGTTTGTGTCCCCTTGGAATAAAAGAGGATCCTCATAATTAGTAGTCCAAGTCTGAAATGTGGGGGACCTTGACATAAGGAGTCAGGAAAATAACAGATAAAAAGATAAAAGAAAAATAATCTCCTTCTTTTCTAGTATAAACACTAGATATTCCTACATGGACACCACTGTTTTTGGTATCCTGATCCTCATTCCTACTACTTCCTGCTTTCCGTTGAGGCATTAGAGTCAGGTGGTCTTCGTCACTAGTAAGTGGTACAACCTACAACATTACCTTTCCTTCCTATAATAAAAATTCCCAGTCTTAGTGCAAGTGATATTAGTTAGTTTTAGGAAAAAAGCAATCTGATTAAAGTGATGCATGTGGTATAAAAATGGAAAATCCATGAACCTTGCTTGCTAGATGTATTTATATATTTTTAAAAAGGGTACTTAGCAAATTCAGATAAATTTGTTCACTGGTTACATTGCAGATATTTTTTAAGGGAAGGGGAGGAATGTGAACAATTTGAATAACACAGGCAAATGGTTTTCGGCTTGCTTGCACGTGTGTGCATGTAATTGCACATATGTGTGTGTAGTCACACTCTAGTTATCTACAGGTCAAGACAGTATTGCTATAAAATCTGCCCTTCTGATGGAAGGTCTGCAAGAACTGGTATTTTTGTCTATTACTCTTCACTGATGTAATGTCAGGAATGGGTCATGGAATAGTAAGTGCTCAATAAATATTTGTTGAATGAGTAAATGAATTCCTGTTGTCTTAGTGTTTCTTCTTCTGCTATTCCCAAATCTTCAGATTCTCCAAAATCCACTTATAATTATGGCTCCTAAGGCCACAAGGCAGAGGTGACAGTAATCATTGTTGTGCAAGGGTCAGATGCTTACAAGTTAAGTAATTTTGAAATATCGAAGTATGGCAAATAACCTATATAGGATATATTTTAACTGCAACATGTCAGAGTTTAAAATAATTACTCATTCTTTGGATGAATAAAAGTAACTACTAAATATGATACTTTTCAATTTCTTGTAATTCTTTATTACTCTGTCATAAATTTCATTTACCATATATATGTTCTTTTTATAAAACCAGTATAAGAGACTGGGCTAAATTAAGAGGAAAAGTGGTGAAACAAACCACAACATTAAAAAAAAAAAATCCAGATATTTATGCTGTCTCAGCACATATAAAAAGATGTTACAATCTTGATAAATAAGTGCTTTCAATTGTATAAAAGTAGTTTAAGAGATTGCTGCTCATCTTACTGATCTAGTAATAGAATCATAGAGCAAGTTTTATAAACAAATATACCGAATTTGGTCGAATTAAATATCAGTCTAGTCTTTCCCACTAATTTTGAGTGTGTAATATTTGTAGTACTAGTTTTTTGTTATTAATCTGATAGCTGGCAGGGCCTTCATCATCACATTTATTTCAGAAGCTGACCCATATATAATGAATGGTAAATCTAGATAAATAAGTAGTTAATCTTTTATATCTGGCACACATCTCTCTAAAAGATCAATTCCTGAATTTAAAGAGGTTTCCTTTCTAAATTAATGGTGCTCAATTCCTTATAAAGATCTCTCCTCTGTGACTGGTTGAACAATGTAATCTGTCAAATAGCAAGAACAGCATTTGTCATGTGCTAGCAAAATTGTTACACAGAGAGGGCTAAAGAGTATAGGCATCTATATACCTTATTTCTATATCTCTAGTAGTATTGAATATTTTCTTAAGCTCTGCAAGTGGTGATAGCTGGAGTGTAAATGTGTGATAGTGACCTGTTGGGAGTCCAGGAGCATAAATACATGTAATGTGAAATTATTTCTTCCTAAGGTTTATTTGTTAAATTATAATTAAACTTTTGAAAAATTTATTTTCCAAAATATATTTCATATATATTTTAAAAAAGAATATGTCAAGTTTGTTATGTGTGGTAAACCTATATACTAACTGATGTTTATCTTCTTCATTTGGGTTTTAAAAGTTTTGAGGAATGTAGTAAATATTACTAAAATCTGTCATGTTATGGCTGCTTGAAATGTCAATAAACATAAACACTTTGCTAAAAATCTTTAGCTCACACATAAAACTTTCACAGTCATCATTTAACTAATTCATCATTAAACTAATTTAATGATTATATTTATCATATGTAAAATATTTTCTAACTTCAAAAGAATTCTGAAAAAAAAATAATACAGGACAGAATAGAAGTTTTGTACATTCAAACAAATTAGTAAACATGTTTAATGTTAAGTATTCATTCATTAATGACCTGCATAATTGTTTTTATGCTAAACTGTAAATTCTCAAGTTATATGATACTATACCATAATATACCATAATATAATACCACATTGTAATATTATATGTCATAATATATAGTATATATCAGGTTGCATAACACTATATACTATAAAGATCAGGTTCTATAATATTATTTATTATACTATAATATTGTAAAGTATAACTGTCAACTGTATAAAGAAATGTAAAACTGTTTTACCCATTTCTAAGAAAAAAATTTTTTTTAATTATTTCTAAAACTTATACAATATATTAGCCATTGCTGCAACACTTTTTTCTTAAAATACAGTATTTTAAAAGTTGAAATATTACTCTGACAAAAATATATCAGTAGGCATCTATAGTATTTTAAAAGACTAAATGCATATTCTTAAATTGTCTGAAATTTTATCAATTGTCAATATAGTTTAAACATTCATCAGTTTAAAATTTTAAACTGAAGTGACTAAGAAAATACTATAAGGAAGACAGGACAGATATAACTGATAACTAAGTCAAACTAAAAACAATTTAACCTAATTATCAAAGTGTTTCAAATAAAACACCAAAGTAGGAAAATAAATTTTGCATTATTTAACAGAAAAATGACTTAAAGACTAACTTGTCAAAAAAGATACTATATTCTTATAGATCACACTGTGACTCATGACATATTACAGGTGGGGCAAAAGTAGGTTTACATTTGTTCATATGGAAATTAATAAATAATAATACAAGAATAAACTGTTTCATGTACTCACAACTGTAAACCTACTTTTGCTTCACCCAGTATATACCCATCTTTTTCTGAAAATAATGATTTTACAACTCCCCAAATCAGGCACTTCTTTCTATATAGTATTTTATTTTTTAAGACTCCATATAGGTTTGAAATTAAGTAAGAGTAGACTGATATTTAGCCTACAGATATAGTCAACATGCATATCAGTTAGGTTAATGAATACTATAATATTGAACAGATGTACCACAAATTAATCCCAAATATCAAAACTTAAATGAAATAAACTTTAATTTTAAAAATGGAATGAAATGAAAATGACTGAGGTGAACTAAAACTTCTTCATTGAAACCGCCTACATTCATTAAGAATGGTCCCTCCACGAATGCACGCATACCCACCCTTCAGTTTGTGAGACAGAGATGAAAGAGCAGAGGCAGGCCCAGCTACACCATAATTTTTGTAAATGCGCTCACGAGAAGCAAGGTTGCGAGATGGAGATTCTACAGTGGAAAACATTGGCAAAGAAGCAGCACAGATTCAATGGAAAAAAAATTTAGCAGAGAACACAAGCAGCAACAAAGCATTTCAAATGGTATGCATGACTTAACTATTATTAATAGTTTATATTCAGCTAGGTTTTTCAGAAAGTTTATAGTTCTCTAAAATTAAAACTGAAAACAAAGGTCAAATTAATTAATTTAGATTAATAATGATAGCTTCAAATGTGGTAACTTAAAAGTTAAGTAACACTCATAGCTCTGATAAATCAAATCTGAGCACTTCTTTTTAGACTAATACTTCTTAAACTTGGTTTTCTTTATGGACCTGGGGAGTATTATGCTAAGTGAAATAAGCCAGTCAGAGAAAGACAAGTACATATGATTTCACTCATATGTGGAATCTAAAGAACAAAAGAAACTAACAAACAAAACAGAAACAGACTCATAGATAGAGAACACGCTAACAGCTGTCAGAGGGGAGGGGTTTGTGGGGCTGGGTGAAAAGATGAAAGGAAGGATTATGCAAAATAAACAAACAAAAAACAAACCCACAAAAACTCATAGGCACAGACAATAGTATGGTGATCACCAGAGGGAAAGGGGGGTGGGGATAGTTAAAAGAGAATGAAGGAGGGATAAATGGTGATGGAAGGAGACTTGAATTAGGGTGGTGAACACACAATGCAATATACAGATGATGTATTATAGAATTGTACACTATATAATTTTATTAACCAATGTCATCCCAATAAATTCAATATGAAAGGTTTTCTTTAATTTGGTCCTCATTTACTTATAAACAAAAATTTATAATTAAAAAAAGTTTTTGGTAAATAGTGGGAGATAAATGTTACTTACAGTTGAATCTACTGTCCCCTGGATTTCTATATGGACACACAACTATGATTTTTCCAGTATGTATCTCAGAATGGACTCAAGCTGACATTTATGTTTAACTATTTTTCTGAGTTCATCTTCAGTGGAAAATGTTAGTACCAATCCTAACAATTAGTGTTTGTTATATAGATCCTATCACTGAGGTACCACATTTTGTTTATAAAAAGTTTTACAACACAAACAAAGCAAAGAAAATTTACAAGTCACTGAAAAATGTTAAACACATTTATGATTTACCATGCAGAAAATAAAGTACTTAAAATTAAATAATTTATCTTTAAAAAAGAAATAACAGAACCTATAAAGTGGGGGTTTTTTTTGTTGTTGTTGTTGTTAATCCTCACCTGAGGCTATTTTTTCCATTGATTATTTTTTTTAGAGAGAGTAAAAGGGAGGGAGGGAGAGGGAAGGAAGAAGGAGATGGAGGGGGGAGGAGAGAGAGAGAGAGACAGACAGACAGACATCAATGTGAGAGAAACACATTGATTGGTTGCCTCCCACAGGTGCCCCCACTGGGGCTGGGGATCAAACCTGCAACGCAACCTAGGTACATGCCCTTGACTGGGAATTGAAACTGTGACCCTTTGGTACACAGGCTGATGCTCTAACCACTGTGCAACACCAGCCAGGGCTAAAGTGTAGTCTTTGATTTATTTATTTTTAATCCTCACCCGAGGATATTTTTCCATTTATCTTTAGATAGAGTGGGAGAGAAGAAGGGAGGAAGGGAGAGAGAGCGAGCAGCATTGCTGTGAGAGACACATGGATTGGTTGCCTCCTGCACAACCCAGACCAGGGCCAGGTATGAACTGCACCAAGGTACAAGCCCTTGGCTAGAACTGAACCTGGGACTCTTTGGTCCATGGGCTGACGCTCTAAGCACTGAGCCAAACCGGCCAGGGCTAAAGTGTAGTCTTTTGAAAGCAGTATGCCAATAAAACTTCAATCTAAATCTTTTTAAAAAATGCACTTTATTTAAAAATTTAACTCATAGCTATTAAAATAAATGTAATTAACTGAGCTGAAATAAATTTAGGTAATGAGATAACTTTCTTAATATTATTGAAATAGAAAACTGGATACAACATATACTTTTCTCAAAACAGAAAACTAATAGTTGACTGATTCATTATTATAGCCAAGATTAAAGGTGAACTACTCATAAACCAAAAAGTTATTCTATATAAGGTACTAAGTACGTATCATGTGTCAGACATTGTTCTAGCTATTGATAATAAAATGATGAACAGAAATAAAGTCCCAGCTCTTATGGAGCTTATCTTCAGGTGAAGGAAGAAATGAACAAATGTACACTTGATCAAGTGGAGATAAACTTGGGAGTCATAAGCATTCAGATATTTGGTAATATTCTGTGCCTGGGTAAGACAACTTAGGGAGTGAGTTCTAGAAAAACCCAAAGTCTTGGGACATTCCTAGGAATACAGAACACAGGAGGATATAGAAAAGAGACTGGAAATGAACAGCTGATGAAGAAGGAAATATTCAACAAGAAAAGAAGGAGTTTCAAGGAAGAAAGGTCAACTCTGTCTAACACTGCTGATAAATCAAGTAAAATGAGATGTTAGAATTGACAATTGAATTTATTAAAAAAAGAAAAGTCAAAGCCCAGCTGGTGTGGCTCACTGGTTGAGCATGAACTCATGCACCAAGAGGTCGCCAGTTCAATTCCAGGTCAGGGCACATGCCCAGGTTGTGAGCCCAATGCCGCACAGTGGGAGGCATGCAGGAGGCAGCCAATCGATGTTCTCTCTCATCGATGTTTCTATCTCTCTCTCCCTCTCCCTTCCTCTCTCTCTAAAATAAAGAAAAAAAAAAAAGTCAAAGACTGACTACAGCAATTTCTATGGGTAAGGATAACTGCAATAATACCTAGCCATGGGTTCAAGAGAGATGGTAGGAGTGGATGGAGAGATGTGCTACATGCCATCAAATCATTTTCAACTAAGTTAAAAAATGTTCAAGTTTTAATATTTTTGAGCATCCTTCTTTTTGACATATAAAACTCAAAAGATACCAGGCACTACAAAAGAAATTCTTATGCTATTTAAATCTCATATAATACATAGTCTGCAACTCTCACTGAAAATACCAGTTAGGAGGATGCCAGCTTTAGACTGGAAGAGTTAACTCAAGGAGAATTCCAAATGCCTATGTAAGGTTACAGTCTTGTGGCTTGGTTGCTAAAATCTGTGAAAATGGGTTTAGCAGAAGGACACAGGAGGAGGAAATTAGAATACTATCTTAATTGGAAACACCCATAAACATAAATGTGAAAAACTACGAGGACACTTGTAGGATAAGATGTTAGAGGTTGAAGAACAAATTCCTAGAAAAGGGTTTGAAGACAAAATAGCCTTGGTCTTTTTCAATGTTACAAAGCCTAGAGACACTGCATTCACAGGCATGATTCAGAGTGAATAAGAATAAGAAGAAAAATTTTGTGAAAGTCTAAAAAGGTTATTGTTAAATGCCCAAGAAATTAAGCTCTGATTACAGATAACACTTGTGCTATACATATAATTTTCACAAAATGTGCTTGTTTAAACATACTTTGATATAGTTAACTTTTAAAAAGATTTATGTTTTTCAACTTTAAAAAAAAAAGAAAGTAAACCTTAAGAGATACATTGATAGTATGCAGTACCACTGTATTATATATATGTATATATATGTATATATATACATATATATAAAATTATTATTATTTTTCCTAGAATCCTAGTAAATGCATCAGGAGAAAAGTGGAATTATGTGTATGCTCAAGGAGCTTAAGACATGGAATAGGATCTAGAGATTATTTACATTAATGTTAGTATACTAAATTAACAATAAAAGAATGAAAGCTAGAACACAATTTCCAAATAAGGATAGAATAGAAATAAGCTTTTCACTGGAATATAAGATTAATCCACATGATATGAATGTAGAAAGGAAGAGGAGAGAAAATATGTAAGATGGGTAACTCCAAAACACAATGTGTCTCCAAATGACTTCTAGACGTAACTGTACTTGGATAAAACATACATAACATATTGAATATATAGTAAGCCTATGAAATATGGTTAAGAGATATAACATTAGGGAAAAGCATATGATTTCAGAGTTTTTGACGGATGAGACAGGAAAATTCAGAGCAAAATTTGATGGGTATATATCCTAGTCCTTAGAAAAAATAATTTCCAAAAAATTCCAAGAAAGTTTCAGGATTGCTCCTTGAACAATAGCTTGAGACACAAAAGGGCTGGGCATGCTCTCAGAAATAAAAATCTGGTTCTCCACAAATAGCTTATTAGTTGCAAATGAAAAAAATAGGACCTATACCTCAGAGAAGTCAGACATTTTTGATCAGGTGATTAACATTAACCATAAATATGTCGTGCCTTCCGAAAGATACAACACTTATGTAGCACAAAGAACAGCTGAAACTGAAACAAAAACTAAAAAGGCTTTTAGGATAAATACTAATGTTTTAAGAAAGAAGAAAAAAGCAGGCACCAATCACTGCCTCAAACCTGGGGAAAGTATTAATCACAGATAAATCAGAGGCACTGTTCCATTCATTTATTATTATTGGGGGGCAGGGAACAGGATTTTTGTTTCCATATTCTCTAACAAACTGAGAACAGACAGCTAGAACAGCCTTGCGATAATGTGAGTTTCCCATCTGGCAAAGTTTATCAGGGATGTTGCTAAGGGATTTAAGGTATAAAGCAAGAAGGTTAGAGTAAATGACCCTTTGGCTTTTCCAATTTTTACAGTTTTTGTAAGGTAACTGAGATGTAATTTGACAAATAAAATTACTGGAGTGAGTTAAGAATTTCTCTTATTCAAGTCTTAGATATGCCAGTTAACTGTATAACTTTGGGTAAGTCACTGAGAATTTCCTCATCTCCAAAATGAGAGCTGGATGATTATTGAGCCCTCTAAATACTAGAAATTAATTATACCATCGTATGACATATTTCTGAAATAAACTGAAGGTAGTAGAAAGAAGAAAGTCAATCCCTAATGATAAGAGATGAAAAGTCTGATTTAAAAGATAAACATTTAGTATCCATAGTACATAGTGGTGATAATTATTATAAGCAAAAATTAACAATATGGTCTTCTATACAGGTTTTATTTTAGTATCACAAAAGCATAAAACAAAAATGATTCTCATTTTACTGATTAGTCAAGTATGCATAATCCACCTTCTAATGCAAGATGAAATGTCAGTGGACGGATGGCAGTGAGGTTCAAGAAAAGATGACTTACTCAGGTAGTCTTAACAATGGGTACTCCGCCACATTTAATTTTCCTAATAAGGTATGATTAATATAATTCTAACTTATTTCCAAAATATTAAAACTAATTTTGGATTCCATAGCTTTTTTAGTTATGCTAAAGATTAAGACGTCTAGTTTCTGGAATTTGGAAGTCAAACGTCAGTGATATTCTGCTGAGAATAAGAGGCTTATAAAAAGATCTATGTAATTCCCACTGTTGCAGTACAGGCAAGTAATGATTCAGAAAATTGGTAAATGAGACATTTCTAGGCCATGATTCCAAATTTGCCCCAAGATAGTGATAAAGGAAGTGGTAGTACTGATAACACTTAGACACAATGTGCATAAAATTATATTGGCACATGTCAGCTGGAAATCTATTATCCTTTCAAAGAGACAAATCTGATTGATTATAGTCTTTATAATTTGTTTTGAAATATTTCATTAAGTAATTTGGTAAAATAAAAATAGTAATTACACTTGTTTTTGAGCAGACTTGTAATGACCCTTTAGAAAATGTCTTTATTCCTTAGTTCTCTAGTCTGCTGCCACTGACATTATCAGAGTAATTTCCGTTTAAAAATTATATATATATATATAATATGAATTTTCTGCCTGATTATGATTTATTTTCCTTTTCCTTACCTTTAAAACTTCTTGCAACCTGAACACATCTAAATGTAAAAAGTCTGTAGCTCCATAAAACGAATAAACTAAGTCTTTACTTCTCTTTTATTCTTCTACAATGCTTATCAAAGAAGAAAAAAACCTATTTCACACACATGACACTACTATATTTCCTCAAAATTCTTCTTTTAAGAGACATTCAAGTGAACATCAAATATGAAGAGATGATTAGTTACACTGGATACTACTTATATTTCTAAACTAATTAACTTCATTAATTGAACTTGCCTAATGTATACAACAAACCTAGAAAAGTTTACATTCTTGTATACACTTTACCTAAGTTAGATAATTATATCATAGTGAATAACATCATTTTCTAACTATATACTACCCTGGTTCCTAATAAAAACTAAATGAGCTGGCATTATCTAAAGTAATCCTAATAAGTTATCAAAGTAATTTTGTAGAAAAATAACTTAAACATCAGTATGGATGTAATTTATTAAAGCAAAGAGGTCATGCATTTGATCCAAATAATGGGTGTGGTAAGCTAAGAATTTCATAAACTATCTCACTCAGTGAGTGTATTTATATATTGTATAGTCAAGATGTAAACTGAAGGCCAAGAAGAACATATTGCCATACTGTAAGGAACTGAGAGAAGTTTATGTGGGAGCATCAGGAGGTCATTAAGAAAAAAGAACACTCAGTTAAGTGTAGTTTCTTTGGGTCTGTTTTCT
This sequence comes from Tadarida brasiliensis, assembly GCA_030848825.1. NCBI lineage: Eukaryota > Metazoa > Chordata > Mammalia > Chiroptera > Molossidae > Tadarida > Tadarida brasiliensis. The sequence goes on along the minus strand of CM061266.1, from coordinate 61,347,152 downwards.
ATATTGGTGTGAGTTACTGTCATGGATGAAGGGCTAGAGCAATAATAGGAGATAGAACTGGAATCAAATGATCAGTTTAATGCATTAAGACTGAGAACAACAGCAAAGGAAAAGCACTAAAAGAAACAACTGAAGAAAATTTGGAAACCTAAGTTGCTATACATTTTATGAACAAAAAATTCACTGAAAAGAAACAAACCTGCCCAGTACAGCCTTTCCTCCACCTAACAGAATAGTGAAATAGGTTCCTTCTCTTGGGGAATCTCCAAGTAACAAAAATCCAACATAAAACAAAGAAAGTGATCCCTATAACTGGTGCTTAGCATAGTCATGCATATTATAAAAGAAAATTTTACGTTAAATATGTTTTTCCTAACATGTTTTATAGTATATATTTGCTAATACAGGAATCAGAATAGAAAGCATAATAGTCATATTTTAATAACTACATTTTTAAAAAGTGTTATTAAAAACAAATGTCTTAGCTGCAGAATGTCTTAGCTCAGAATAGCTTAAATGCTTCAAAAATATGGGAAGGAATAACATCTTCATTAAATAAAACCAGTCTGTTGAGTTGATAAATAATTAATAACTGATAAACAACTCAGAACAAAGCTTCAGAAACAGCTTGATGAGGCAGGTAAGACTGACAGACTTACTCTGAAGCTGAGGCTGCTGGAAGGAAAGGGGCTGTCCGAACACAAATGGGCTGTGGACTAGGGAAGAGGGAGGTTTTGCAGCTTGATCAAAGATGGAAGGAGCTGGGAGATTGGGCCGTGATTGAATTGTATTCAATATGGCACTCAGTTGGTCACCTGCAGTGGGCAAAACAGTCAAAACTACAACTTGTTATTAATTAACATCCAAAATGGCAAAGTAAGTGGTGCTTCATGACATTCAGATAAAGTCAAACACTAAATAAAACAATGCCAATTCAGAAATGCGTGGAAGTTGGTGATCATTATTCTGAAATTAGGGGCCAAAAGTTGCATGTTTTTTTAATGTTGGAAGCACCCCACAAAATCTATTATAACAGCCCAAATCCATTTAAATTCATATACAACATCTCAAAGCTGCATGGGAGAATACTGAGTCTATGAAAAAAATCTATGATACATGATTGAACATCATGTAAGTAGAAATGAAGATGTAAGTAAATGTCTTCTACATAGTACCTGACAATGACTAATATCACCCTGCCTCATATACAGAACACTTCATGCAGAAAATAAGCAATGAGTTTCTTTTTAAATGTAGGATTCAAGGGAAGCAAAGTATATGTTATTAACTTAGTAATATATTTACATTATAGTTATAAATTAATATTTTCTATTTTTAGATTGTTACTGCTAAAGAAATACATTTTTAAAAGCATGAACTCTTTTGCTTTAATGGATAATATAAAAATCTATGAGACAGTAAGATAAAAAGGAATATAGGGTACCTAATTTGAACAGTTATCTCAAATATGAATTCTGACATTTTCCCTTAAATACAAAGCACATTAACTGATGAACATTTTTTGATATATGAAATAATATAACTGGATAGATGACAGCTCTTCATTCATGAGAAAAAATATATATAATAAATAGTTTAAATAATGCTGAAGAGGAAAAAAACATATCTAGACATAGGCACAAACTGGAAAACTACCTTTCCAGCCACATTCCTTAAATATAATAAAGCTTCATAAATGAAAATTTCAAATAAAGCACCACAGGAATAGATTTATATGGAAAGAACTGTGCGCACAAGCTACACATCTTTACTTTTTAAAAAATTAATGCTGTAGGTTACAAAAAGGATTTTAAAGATAATGATGAATTTTATAAAGAGAAAGAACTTTTACAAAAAATAATTTCTTGATCTTGAGTTAAATTAAATGGAAACTATTGTTAAAGTAAGAAAATAAATGTTAGAAATATTTAATCAGATTAAAGTTTCTTAATATTTCTTTGCTTCACCTAAATATTTAAAAAGCCTATTAATAACTGTATGCTATTTTTGAGCAATATTAGCAAATCATACTATTAAAAAGTAATATATCATTTCTATTTAATAACATGTTGTCAGCAATGTTTGCGTCTCTTGAAAGTTGATTTTTATGATGTCTTAATAAATTATATTTTAAATACTGATTTAAAGTGATAGCCATTAGTACAAGTTAGACATTTTAGAGACTAAAAGCATACAAACTGAATTAAATATGGCTTTAAAACTGATGACTATAGAAGTATAGTAGTGGTAAGTAAGCGCTGAGATTTTAACTTAAGGATTCAAAAAGGTAGAAAGGGACATACAGAAAACAACACCAAGAATGTACCCTACTTAAATACAAAGATCTAGCTAAAGTTAGCTGAAATCTGAACTACCAGAAATGAGTGAGCATATAGTACGCAAACCTGTAGGAGAGACCAACACAACAGAGTAGGGAGAGCAAACCAGAAGGAAATCTTGTGGTTAGGCTTCCTTCATAAAAATATTCTGTGGAAAATAATATCATATGAAGTGGTTTTATTTTAAATTAAATACTTTCTCTACATTGATGTAATTTTGTTTTTTGTAGACTATTTTATTATTTTACTTGCTCTGCAAATCAGATATAAATGAAACTATTTCTTGAAATCAAATCCTGTGAATTCATTTAAATAACACTTGCAATTACAATTATTTCTATGAATCATTCTCCCTCTTACCTATCATCCAAATGTATGCTACCTGCTGACATCATGGCTGATTATGAAGGAGTCAGATTCATAGGAAGGAACATGAGTGTGTCCGAATTTACACATAAATAAAATTTTGAATGAAATTCAGGTATACATTATTTCAAAACAATTATTATTTCAACTGTCCATGATTCTGATCTGTTCCATTAATGCAGCCCAAAAAGTTATACACATTTTATATCCATATGGCTTATGGTTTTTCTTTTTACAACTTTTGGCTTCATAATACAAACAAAACCCAAAGATCCCATGTCATGTAATTGTAAATTAACTAAGGTAACTTGGTTAGACATTCAAAACCCCACAAATTTAATAAAGCTGTTGTGCAATATTATTTTAAAATATTACGTAAAATATTTTTATTTTAAATGGATCACTTTGGAAAGTTTTTTGCTTATTAACATTACTCCTAATAATAAGTAGATGATAGAAAACAGTTCTTTTACTAGATATAATGAAACAGAATCTTTATGATGTGAATTCAAAACGAGTGTCTTTAAAATAGAAACAAATAAGTAAACTTAATTATAAATTAAGGTAAAACTGACAAAAATAATAACACTAAAGAAACATCTTTATAAACATTTGATTGTTAGTTTTCTAGGAACAAACTTTAATGAAGTTTTGTGGGTAAACAGTAATTAAAATGGGTAGAAGAGAAGGCAATAAAAATATTAAAATTAGGTATGTGAAAGACTACTTTTATACACCTACCTTTATTATTTCCGAGTCCATAATCAAATCCTTGGGCACTGCAACTTGCTCCTTTATTAAAAGCTTGTACTGAGAAAGGGCTTGGAGGAGGAGTTTGAGAATTTTGATCCAGAAGAACTTGTTCTACAATAAAAGGCACAGCTATAAAATTAGTTTCTTATGTGCTATCCCCCTAGTCAAATAATAAAGAGAAAACTACAGGAAAGATTTTATGATGGTCAGATTTTTAAATAACCTCACATTTAAATTTGATAATAAGTTTACCAATTAGGTCTTTGATACTCACAAAATACATGACAATCTTTGTTTTCACTAATCAAATATATACAATGAAATTTATAAATGGGATATTCTCTTATGGAGCCAATTTACTTTTATTGTGGTAGAAATACATCACTGAATGTATACTAATATTTCTGGCCAGAAACTCTGTAACAAATTTATTATACAAGGGCATTTTACAAAACAAAGATGGATGCCCTATAAACCAGAGATCAAAATATTTTGTACGTTAGTATTCAAACAGGAAAAAAAAAGTCTTCAAAATGTCTAAATATATGGTACCAAAAGGAATTTTCACTTGTGAAATAGTTTAAGTTTTAAATGAGAAAATTATTAAAACTTTAAATGTTAACTTATTTTTATTTATTATATAAGGATATTTTTCCCTCAGTAAAAAGGTGATAAACCAGGTCATATAGTCAGAACTATTAACACATCCTGAAGTCAACAAATGTATCAGAATTCTTATTTCATGAAAGAAATGGCAAATGTTTTATCTAGTTTACAAATGGCAACAATGCAACATAAAATTGGTAAACTAAGTTAATCCTGTATTAACAATCAATGACTATAAAATTCTGTCTGATATAATACTAAAAACACTAATACCTTAATTAATTAGTCATATAATGCCAGCTATAAAAGGCAAAATAAAAACTGCTAAGTGAAAAGTAAAAAGGAGAAAAAAGTACTTCTTTAAACGTAACATTATAAATAATAAAAAGTTATTAATTTGTTTTTTAAAAGTCAATTTATCTCTTTGAACAGAAAATGGAACTAGGAGAACATGGTGGAGTGGTTTCTTCCACCTGTATATCAGAATTCTGATGTACCTGTGGTACAGTACAATCTACACTTTTACCAGCATTTTCAGACCTTTTTCAAGAAACCAAACATAGCACTTCCCTTAGGCAATGCTCTTCAGTATAAGATATTTCAGCAGTGGAATATTTCTTCTGAAAAATACTCATGAACAGTCATCTGAATGGAAAAGACAGCATCGCTCTCACCCTCTGGACTCAGAATGGTCTAGCACCAGGTGTAAAATCTGTTTTGACCACAGCAGTAACTTTGCTTACTAGTTTTACTATGGATACCAAAGACCAATGCAGAATTTTTACAAAGAGGAAAGCTTCTGTTTTGCTCTTACTACTTTCTATAAATAAATTACTATAGTGTCAAGTTCCTTTATTTCCATATTAAACAGTTACATACTAATACCAATGAGCAGACTATGTGGATACTGTACCAACTACTCTTAGTGGGTTTAAAGCACTAACTTCTTATCATTTCTTTCCTTGTCACCCCAGCTTTTATGTTAAAAAATTAAGACTCACATTATGACTATACATAAAGAACAAAGGATCATTAAGTGATGGTTATCTGTTCATTTGTCTTTCATATCAAACTTATAAAGTATCCTCATTTTGTGAGAAAACTGAGGCACAGAGATATTAGGTAAACTGGCCAAGGTCACATAACTGGAAAAGTTGTAGACTTAGCATCTGTCTCCAGATGTCCAGCTCGAGTCCACTCTTACACATTACACTATGTCCAGTTAAAATGACTGTTAAGCTAGAAAAGACCCTTTGATAGTCACCTAAACCATTCTCATATTATTTAACTATGTCTTACATAAAGTTGATATCACTTTAGGTATTTTCATTTAAATCCGAATATGCCTATATAATGAAAATGTATAAGAATTTATGAATATGTAGCAAATATATTGTAATATGTAGTAAGTATATTGTAAATGGGAAGGTTATTTTGTAAAATGTCTGATTTACATCAAATGAAGCCTTTTTCTTTTTCAAAACATAATTAAAAATAGTTCTATCTCAATATTATTTTATGACCACATCATCTTTGACTAAAAAGAATTTATCTGTAAAGACAAGGAAGGGAGTAGGTTCTCCAATTGTGTTCAATGAATTATCAGTGCAGTGTGGTATGATGTAATGAGCACAGATTTTGACATATAAATGAAGATTCTGGCTCAAGTCTTACATCTGCCATGTATTCAGTTGTATAATCATAAGTAAGTCATATTAAAATTCTATGAGCTTTAATTTCCTTACCAGTAAAATGAAGATTATATAACTATCTCAAAGGCTTGTTGTGGGAAAAACGGGATAATGTATGTATAATGTTAATACATCTAAATGTATTCTGTCATTCAAGCAGGTTTCAAAACTTTTTTCAATCTATTTATGTTTATGGCCATATTACCTCTTTGATAATGAATATTTTAAGTTTATTTTTTTGGGATAAAGAAACATACTCTGTTATTTATCTGACATTATCTTACAATTTTGGGATTTGGTAGAAAAGTCTATGCTTGATTTACCCATTTATTTTGATGTCTGTCCTTAATAATATTTTTGTGACTCAATTTAAGTTATAAAACTTAGTGAGCAAAAAACTCTGTGCCTATCCATAAGGAACTCACAATCTGGGTATAAAGAAGTAAAAAGTTAACTTCAATATAATATCAGTTTTGTTCTTGTGGTGAATACAGTTCTTTAGAAACACAGGGAATTCTTAACTCTGTCAGGATCAGTTAAATAAAGCTTCACTCAAGTGATGATGTGGTCTGCACTTTGAAGAACAAGTTTTTGCCACCATGAGAATAGAGAGGGGGGACAAAATGAAAATCTTTTATTAAATAAGATCATGTTGAAAAGGGTAAAATAAAGCTATAGTTGAAACCCTAACAACAAAATAGGAAACCCCCAAAAGATGCTTTGCATTTATTCAATGTTTCTTCCTGAGACAAACTTCAATAAAATGAAATTGCCTGGGGGAAATACTATGATTGGTGGTTTGAAAACCAAACTTTCATTTAGTGGTAGAAAGGATAAAACATTCAGTCCTGGACTGGCACAGAAGAATGATCACACAAATTCATATTAATCAAAAGCATTTTTTACAAAGATACATTCATATGTTCCACATTTTTTAAACTTTCTTCTTTGATATGCATTCATTTAGTACCCATATATTTTACAAACAAATGTTAACAACTGCAAGATTTTATTACACTTGGTTTTGCTTTTACTTAAAAAATAAACACACAGAAAGCTCTTTAAGATAAAAGAAATACAATGCACTTTAAACGTCTGCATTTCAAAGGTTAATCGGAATAAATCACAAAGTTAAGCCAACTTGCCATCTTCATGCCGGAGGTACTGGTTTCCGCCTCTGTCTCTAGCTAAGGACCATGCCTCTCCTTCATCACTCTCACAGAACTCTACCATGCTGTTCTTATCCAGCTGCACCCATGTACCTTCAGAATTGGTTACCTAGTACATAACAAAAAGCATGATTGATTGGCTTGATTCTTTCAGGGCACTCAGGCTGAAAACCAGCAAAAGTTAAAGAGTTTGAATAGTGTAATCATTCCAATAAATATCTACCATGAAATTAGTTTCTGAAATTAAGACCACAGCCTGAGGTAAGACAGAAATCAATAAAAAATTGTGTAAAATACTGTTATTTATGACTTCAGTTAAAATAATACTTTTTAAGGCACAAGGATAATCCCCTAAATAATTTTAAATGTTACCCCAAAACACATGGCTCTTTGTTTTTAGACACCTAAAATGTCATAACTCGACATACTCTGTTATTTAGGTTGGTAGTGCCTATAATGTAACTTGAAAATGACCCTGACACTGAGAAATAGCATGACACACTACATCTCCACGCTCATCAGCTGAGGCAAATGCCACAGCTGATGAAAGAATAATTTTATTTGCTCAGGACTTCAGTGAGACACATGAATGGGAACAAAGAAATGAAACCCTTTGTATATATCACATCTCCATCCATAGCAAATATTTTAAAGTGCTGTTAATCCATGACAGTATAGTACATTTATAATAATAAAAATATATATGCAAATACCAAACATTTATATATACACACACATCATTTTGTTAATATACTGTTTTCACAAGGATAATTATGAGAATAAAATTATTAGAAAAGAAGCACAGAAAAATTACATTAGTATTTTCAATACAAATAAAGATAAAGAACATTAGCATTTAAAAACCTGGGATGGAAATGGCAACCTTAGGAAAAAAAGAGATGCTTTGATTGTATTACATTAAAAATGAGTATCTTAGAAGTCATGAAGCTACAAGAATCCATACCTCTCCCACTGCTTTGACTTTGTTTCCCAGAACTAACATTCCAATTGGGATACCTCTAAGGTTAGGGCAGCTTCTGATGTTGTGGCCAGAAGGTCCCGTCTTCACTACCTTGTACATGCCCGGACCTCCACGCAAGAACGGCATATCTTGTTCTTGCATTGTTGCTTCCTGTGGGCAGCAGGAGTTTATGTCTTTGAAAAAGTCATCAGTATTAGTTTTAGGTTCCTGAAAATTTGAATAGGAAACAAATATAAACAAAATACAATCTATTATCATTTTCAACATCTTCCTATTAATAGTTTACAACAAATCTATAATACTGTCAATTAAGAAAGCAAATACAGATAACTGAAATATCAGTCAATACTACCATTAAAGAGTCATTCAGTTTTTCAATATTAATAATAATTAAAACAAAGTTGAAGAGAAGAAAATATAGCAGGACAGCAAATGAACCCCAGCCTTTTGCTGACTGCAATTTGAGAACTACAGTAGTACTTGATTTTACTTTTATCTTTTAATGAAATATTTAACAGTAGGAGAAACAAACATAATTTACTATGTGAACCACAGCTGAATAATTTTGAATCATTATTACTGTATGTTAGTATGGGTTAAAAAGCCTAAATCTTCATTTTTGTCTGTAATAATTATATACAAATAGGTGTGAAGACTCTGGAGACTTATCTATAAAGAGATAACAATGATGAAAAAATGTACATAAAATATAGCTACTTTTAATAGTTACTAATTATGAATGAAATAAGAAAGTTTATAAGATTTTAACAACTCATATTTTCTTAATATAGTGTAAATAAAAATGTCTTGTTTCATTTGCTAGGCCATTATTAAACAGTGATATATTAAAGCTATTAACAGAAAATGAACGATTATACTTTTAGTAAAAAGAGTAACATTAAAGAGGCATTTTCATATAAATATAATGCATTTGGATATAAAAGAGTCATTTCTACAATGAAAGAACATGCCCTAAATTTTCTGTTGAATCTGAATGCTGTGATGAAATTGTTTCCTATGTAAATGCAATGAAGAGGAATAACAACCTTTCCATATTTGTTCTTCCCAAATAAATGTAAATCAAAGTTCCACACTAGGAATTCTTCCATTTTTATCATTACTCCTTTAAAACAGATTTAACTGCAATCTTAAATACAGTAATATATATACACTCTACAAATTGCTCTATATTGAAGTTCAGTAAAAGATAATCATAATGGGACACTTACTTAAAACATTAAGTTAAAATTAGTATTTAGTAGCCCTGGCTGGGTGGCTCAGTTTGTTGGAGTATTGTCCTGTATGTACACCAAAAGGTTGCAAGTTCAATTCCCAGTTGGGGTTTGTATGGGAGGCAACTGATTGACATTTCTCTCACCTCAATGTTTCTCTCTCATCCCCCTCCCTCGCTCTCTCTAAATCAACAAACATATCCTCAGGTGAGGATTTTAAAAAAATCAACTATTTAAAAAAATTAATATTTAGTAATGTTAGAATAAAAATGAAAAAAACACTGAAACATTACGCAAGATAAAACATTACTGAATGGCTCTATCCCTATTTAGACTAAAGAGGTATGTAAACTTGTCCATTATGCAGTAGAAAGTAAAAAATAAAATCCTGAGATTAAAAAAAAAAAGTGGATTCAAGAATTCTGTGTACTTGTGGCTTTAATTCAATATATGTTTGATCAGGAAAAATTTTAGAGTGACCAGTGACCTTCACATAATATTTTGTACATTTCATTGTAGTGATCAATAATCATTAATTTTTAGTTATACAAACATGCACTATTGACAATATTTATTTACATTTACTGCAATTATCATACTGTATTTATCCAAAATTCTTTAGCTATATATTGGCAATTTAATGGAAATGAGAATTTTAAATACTTGAAAAATTCAGACTAAATTTACAATCTAAAATAATCTTAAAATATCCACTTTATATACCCATGCATGTATACTTGCAAAAACTTACATATGTACACACAATATGAATAAAGAGCACTCATGAATGGAAAGTAGAGTCTGAAGTTTAAATTGTGCTACTATACTCACAAAGTTTTCAGTAAACATTTAAAAATATCTTGTTGTGTATGATCAATTTTAGTAACTACATCATGCTATTTCAAACTTGGAAGAGGCAAGTTAGTCCTTACTATAACTGAAGGTAAAAAATTACATGGTATGACATCAAAAATCATAAGTAAATATTAATAGATTTAGAGAAAAAATAATCTCACTGATATTTAATGATACATCTAGAGTATTTAATTAAGTATAAAAGTATTTCCAACTTCTGATCATTCAGGGTAACACTGAGAGATAAGTGTTGGCAAAAACTAATGATAACTGCAAGTTATTCACTGAAAGGCAATATACAAAAACTTTCATTAAAAATATTTAATTGAATAGTTAGATAAACTATATAAATTAGCAAATGTAAAAGTCTATCCAATTTTTAAATACTAAACAGTATAAAAAGAACTGATAGACATAAAGTTAGAACTGTGCCTTTCACTCTCAAGTAACCCTAAAATACATGTTTTAGTCAACACAGGAATGTAAGACATGGCACCAGCATATAAATTGTAGTCCCTCCCCATTCTCAGATGAACATTCACAAAGGCATTGTGGAAAAATAGGAAAAAACAGAAGAACCATAGGGTCAAGACTCTCCCACCTAAATAAGCTAATTCTGAAAAAGTTAGACTTAGAAGTAATTGTGGGAGAAGCTAGTCGCAAAATTAAACATAGCAAATTCGAAGTCATGTAAAAGTTTAACTTAAACAAATAATACATTTGTGGGAAAAGGACTGCAGGGGAAACTCAACCACAGCACTTTGTATAAGTCTTTTTTGATAAAAAAAAAAAATTATTAATTTTAAGCAAAGACTTCAAAGGATATAATGTAAATTTGTTATACATGCTAAAATACCTGAATAATGTATGATTGTTCCTTACAGTTAACTCACCTGGGGGGAAAAAGCTTTGGAAGTCCATGAAAATACGTCCAAATCCCTGACTCCTTGGCTAGCATTAAAGATATTCTGAGCAACAAAGTTCAAGAAAGAAAAATATCAACAAAGAAAGGGAACAGGGTATCAGCTGCAGAAGATGCGTTCACAGTGACAACATTGTTCTGTACTCTAGCACCAGCACTGAAATATTATTTTACTAAAGGGAAACTGAAGCCACCTGAGTAAACCACACATCAAGGAAATTCTGATAAGTTAGTTTTGTCAAAAGCTCTCCATGGATATAGTGTGTCATGCCATTTATTAAAATTAAGAGCCAGACATTGATTTAAAGCTTAACACAGTCAATGTAGGAAGGAAACCTTAAAAGTCCTTATCTGATAAACGCATCTGTTCCAATATAACCCAGATTTGTTTCATGATAGAAAACAGTTGGCGGTTTTAAAAAGAAAATGTGAATAGTATAGATTGTCTAGATTGCGCAATTACTAGAATGAATAGTAATGGCATGTAGTATATGTGAACTAGTTATCACTTTTTAAAGTAGCAAAAATATCATAAAGTAAAAAAAAAATCTGTCATTTTTCAATTTTTCTCTCTTCTATAAATGGAAAAAATCATTTGGAAATGTTACTGAAAGCAGTTAGCAAATTTATTAAGAAAGCACACAGAAAAAAACACACAATCTGAATCTTTTATCAAATGACAGGCCTAGTTTTCTCCATTTTTCAAAGTTTAGGAAATACATTGATCATTTACTCACTACGTTAAAGTCTAAAAATATTTTGTTCAAGAACAACCAATTCAAAACAGCATGGTCTCAAAAAAATATTTTCAGAAACTGTCATAATGAAAATTTAAATGATACACATTTTACACAGACATATCATTCTATTGAATGTATTTATCTGATCTGAAATTAAAATCTTTCCAGTGAGTAGCAATTAAACAATTTTACTGCTTAGGTAAATACTGTGATAAATGGGTAATTTGGACAAAATGAGGACATTCAAATGTTTATAAAAGCTCTCATCATCCAAGACTTCAATACAAAGGAAACAATACAATTCCCAACCACATATAAGTCATTTTAGATAAGAAGATTTTATTTAATATGCTCTAGTTCTGTATTTCCTCATGTATATATGGGTACAGACAGATGTAGACACACACTCATATACATACATAAATATAAGACATATAAAAGCCAGAAAAAATGAGTTTCTAATAATATACCTACAAATAAATGTAAAACAAAACCAAACCCCCAAATCAAACCCCCCTCCACATTTAAAAATGGATAAAGGCCTGGCCGGTGTGGCTCAGTGGATTGAGCATTGTCCCATGGACTGAGAGGTCCAGGTTCGATTCCAGGTCAGGGCACATGCCGGGGTTGCAGACTCTATCCCCAGTAGGGGGTGTGCAGGAGGCAGCTGATCGATGTTTCTCTCTCACATTGATGGATGTTTCTATCTCTCTCCCCCTTCCTTTCTCTCTAAAAAATCAATAAAAATGTATTTTAAAAAATAGAGGATAGGATCCTTTCTCTTTAGGTAAAGTGGAAACATGTTGCAAAACATTTTGAAATGCTGTTGTTTTTTTTGGGGGGGGTGTCTTTACTGGTTCATCCATGTATATAAGAATTTGTGAAATGTTTGCTCATTGGTTTTTCTCTGTCACAGGAAATGGTGGTGCAGATCTTTGAGATAAAACAATATCAAGAGTTTTTAAAGCATTGTTTTATTTTTAAGCTTAATTTTTTAGTATTAAAAGCAATGTGAAAAGCAATGCAGGTGAAGTTAGTAACGAAGAAGCAATGTGGTGACTGACAATATTTAAAGCTTGTACCTTTCTTAATTTCAAAGTGCAAACTTAAGTGTTTTCTAAGTCTCAGTACATGAGTTAACATGTTCAAGGATATGTCAAAGTGATGTAACTGCTAACCACAGTAATATATTGCCAATAAAATTCATTTTATACATGTTAATTATATGTGGTTTCGAATTTGACACTTTTTTGCTTTTGTTCTGCATTTATAGAAAATTCTTTGTCTGAACTGGTTTTCTATAAGATTATTAAGATTATTTAAAAAAATATGGTGACTTAACAAAAGTGCATTTATCAGGAATCAAAAATGTACCAAATAGAAAACTGGAATTTAAAAGTAAAATATACTTGCAAAGTTTTCTTTTGAAAATTTAGGGAAGTTTAGTTAAAGATATGAACATGCATAAAAATATTAATTATTTCAACATCTTAATTTCTCATTATTAAAATACATAAATTAGCTTTCATATTTTACAATTTCATAGATTAATATAAGCACCACTATATGTATAGGGGTGTATATATACACCCCTATAAAAATCTAAATCATTTTATTCTCAAAGACTATTTTAAAGGTGAAAAGAGCTGTGTTAAGAAAATTAGAAAATTACTAAAAACCTAATTAAATTAATGAATACCAAATTGCAACTCTAAGCTGATAATCTTTTAATGCATGGAAGAGATCAAATAAGTGAATAATTTTCATGGTGAAAACATATGACCAGACATGTCAAATGCTCATGCAAAAAAAAAAAAAAGATAATAATTCTTTCATTGTACTACATAAGCACAGAGTTTAGAATTGACATTTTTTAAAGTGAAAAAGATAAAATAACTCAGGTAAAATAAACAATTAAAATGTTATTTTAATTGCCTAAATCTCACTATTTAGGAAACTTAAACACCAAGCTAAAGTATGAAATGAAGCTTTTAATAATCATCTAGGATAGCACATTTACTAGTGGTACAATAATATTTATTATTTACTAAGATTGAAAAACAGGTTATGCATACACATATACAAATCTATTAACAAAAAAAACCCAAGAAATTTCGGGTATTTTGAAGCTGTGGCTACCAGTCATTAGTAGGTATCCCAAAAGAATGAAACTGGACATAAAATGCAAAAAACATTTGCTAATTTTACCATTCACCCTGGGTAATGCTCTAAGAGAGACTACCAAATGATATTTTCCCTTCATTTCTCCTTCTAATCTTTGGGGCCCCCAATTTCGGGGGGAAAAAAATCAACCTACTTTCTATATTTGAACACCAATCAACCTAAGTAGGTAAGAAGTGGTTTGTATAAAAGCATGGAGATCTTCAGAGAACACTGTTGCTTCTGCAAGAATTCAGATAATATGGGCATTATAAAGATATCTTCTTAGAACACTTCTAATGAGGTACCATCTACTTTCCTTGATATAAACTTTCTCTACCATTCAACTTGCTTCATAATGTTGGAAGACTTCATTTTTGACAGAGTATCCACAGAATTGTGCCTCTAAGTTTCAAATCACTAAATATCTCCTTATCCTATAAGTAAAAATGTTTTCCAAAAAATTTAAGTTCTAGTCCTAGGCAGTCAAATGTCTCCCAAGTGATGTGCTTTACTAATCTCCTTTTCAATTACATTTTCCCTGATGAATGAAACATTCTACTAGCTTACATTTTGTAGTTTCCAGATCTTCACAATTTTAATTTAAATTCAACATTCCCTAGGTATGCCTTCCAAGACTGACTCATATCACACCTTTAACATATATCATAGTAATCATCCTCATTCAACTTTAAAGTTATGAATATTTATATTTATTTAATTTGGGAGTCCTAGCCAAAGTAATATGATTTTTATAGGTATATTTACTTTATCCCTTTATAACTATATTTATCTTTATCTCTCTACTAGATTAAGGTAGACTAAACATAAAAGCATGGGCTTTAATCACATCAACTGGGGTTCTAGAACCAGCTCCACTACTTTCTACTTGTGATTTTGGGAGAGTAGCTATCTTTTGTCATTAAAAAAAAAAATGAGAATGTTAACATACTTAACATCTCAGGATCACACTGAGAATTATGTGAGAGAATTAAGGTAAGGAGCGTATATGTGTTAGGAATTCTTTTAAGTAGCATGATCATACCAAAAATTAAAATTTAATATTCAACAAACTTTGAAAGCCTACCATGAGCAAAATGTAATACTTAACACTTGCGAAGAAACAAATATGAGTAAGAAGGGATCCTCATGAGTCCTTACCCTTAAGGAGCTTAAAAAAAATAAAAGGTATATAAATACAAATGGGCTGAAGGCAAAAAAAATAAAATAAAATAAAAATCAACTAAACATTACAGGTAGTTAGAGAAAGAAGTAAACCTTTTCTACTTTGCAGACAAAGTGCTACCTGCAAAGGGAGAGGGACACCTAATTTTCCCAGTACTTACATACTTTCTATCCCCAATTCTTTGCTTCATTCATATAAACTATTTATCTATTCCCAAACATAGCATACATCCATAACTTTGGACATTTGATTCTCTGTCTAGAAATTCCTTCACGTTTTCCTGGCAACTTTTCTTCAAGACCTCCTCAAATGTCACCTCCTAAGTGAAGCCATTTTAAAACTTATCGCAATGCAACTTAATTATTTGAATATAGTATGTTTATCATATTATATACCAAGTACCTCAAGAACAAGAAGTGTACTCCATCTTATTTATTTTGTACCCTTCCCCTCTGCCTCTCCACCCAATAGCTACTTCTCATCTTAGTATTTGGTACATAATAAAGACTCAATAAATATTTGTTGAATGAACAATTGATAAATTAATAGTGACAGCATTATTGGAAAGTACAGAGAAGAAAAACATCAAGATAAATTTTTGAGCCTGGTCAACTAGGAAAATATTAGAAAAGCTACAGGAAAATATGAAAGCAAAAGCATTCTAGACAAATGAAAAACCATAAACAAAGACTATAAGATGTACAATTGAACACAGTGGTCTAAAAAGGGCAAGAAGGCCCTGCCGGTGTGGCTCAGTGGATTGAGCGTCATCCCATGGACTGATTCCATGGTTTGATTCTGGGTAAGGGCACATGCCTGGGTTTCAGACTCGATCCCCAGTAAGGGGCGTGCAGGAGGCAGCCAATTGATGTTTCTCTCACACACTGATGTTTCTATCTCTCTCCCTTCCTCTCTCTCTAAAAAAATCAATAAAAACATATTTTAAAAAGGGCAAGAAGTTCTAACAGACCATGAGCACCTCACAGAAAAGAACCTGCATCCTTCATATTCATCCCTATTTTTCCTATTAATTTAAAAATATTTTTATAATACAAATTTCTAATGCTATGTAATCTCTAAACTAGAGCATACTAAAGTGCTAAAACAGAGTTAAAGTCCCATTTGAACTAAGTTAGGATGCCACTATTTCTTAATAAAGTAATAATGTTTAAATAGAACTTGCTGGATGGTAAAATTTAGCTAAAGTACATATCCACAATGAAAACAAGTGTTCCATAATATGAGTAAAATAAACAAGTCAGCGCAACGAAAATCACTTTAAAGCTTATTCTAAATATGATTATTTATGATAATATTTTTTTCAAAAGTAGTTATCAAATATCTAGGCAGTGTTTAAATTTCTAACCCCCACCTTCATTCTTCCCAAGTTTGTTTTAGTCAGGACTCATATAAGGTACAAACACTGAAGTGAATGCAAAATTGTTTTAACTAGAAAAGGTTGAAGAGGTAGATGTAAACATTGCTGAAGGCAACTTTTTGGTACTTTTGCATCTTAAGTTAGTGGCACTGGTTCTTTATTTTTTAATTTATCAGTGTTTTGTAATTATAAGCCAGAATTATAGTTGATTTATTCACAAATGGACTGAAGTAAAAAGGAAGAATCGTGTAAAGTGCTTTCCCAGTAGTAAATGTATTAAGAGATGCAAAGGAAGAAGTAACAAGATGCATTTATTTAGTTGTATTAGTTCCTGGATGAAATGGAATTGTTACTCCCTCTGTGCAAGTAGCATTTATTCCTTCTATGCCCTAGCAGGTTTAGCCCTCCAGAGTAAGGTACTCATTAAAAACATTGATTGTATAAGAGGCCTGCCCCAGTCCCTAAGAAAAAACCCCTGGAAAACTAGCCTGTCTTTATCTATGCCGGGTCTTCATCTAGCACCTGCACTGAAGCAACTTTATACTAGATCTGTTTGGAGCCCTAGACCAGTTAATTTTGCTACACTGTATCCCATCATCTTGAGTCACCACATAAAAAAACAACAATCCTTATGTCATCTACTTGTTCTCTTATTTTTATACCAAAACTGCTCTATACGTTTCTCTGATGCAACATCAAACTATTCCCATTTGCCCTAAGACTTTATATTGTATCCAACAGGATCCTTCCTCTAACGGTAAACAAACTCACTTTCATCTTAAACCTGTAGGTCACAGTGCTGCCATCATAAGTATGTCTTCTATTGGTGCCTTGCCTTTTAGTTCTTAGACTGAAGCAGTTCCAATGCCTTTCACTTCCACTATACTTGAACTACCCTTTCATAGTCACACTAACGGGCCATCTCATTCAATAAAATGCTCTAACTATGAAGTTAAAATCAAATATTCTACCTTAATACACAAACTGCCTATACCATTCCAGCTCTTGAACCCTCCATTCCGGTCCGTGGACCCTCCATTTGACCTTTCACATTTATAACTTGGGCCAGAGCCCAGCTGGTGATCTGAACTGCTCTTCCATCAGCATCTGAAATGCCTCTTCAACCCTATTTTTCTGTCACAGCACTCTGGAAAATTCCAGTTAGTGCTATAATCCGCTTTCTTGGCTCTCTCAATTCTGGATACTTCAGCTATGTGGGAGGAAGGGCATCCAGAATGGATCTATCCAGTGGTCTCACTGGGTCTGTAGTGGCCCAATAATAACAAGACGAGTAGTTTTACTTCAGATCTCTCTTCTATTTCTATCAAACATTATTCCAAATGTTTATGACATTTCTGAACCCTTTAACGTTAACTCATTTGTTTCTATCTTAACTGATGGCTTTCCTTTCTTCAAGTATATGGAAGTATCACGGTCTTCTTCAACCTCTCCCTATCCTCCTTCCATTCCCTAAAAACTTATCTTCTGCCATATATGTCTTCCTCCTTCATAGAAACAAATCTCCAAATATGGCCTTAACTCAATTTTCTCCTTCTTTTTCAGTCTTCAGATTTCTTACCTACATCTTTAATTTACTCCCTTCCTACTGGCATCTTTCCTCTAGTTTATAAAAATCTTAAGTTGCTACCATCTTTAAAATAAAGGAACCAGAAAAACCTCAGCCTTCTTATTGATACCAGACACTCTGAATTATTTACATGAAAATAGAACTCATCATTCTTAAACATAAAGACTAGAAAATACCAAAAGCCACTTATTCATTTTACTTTCTATCTCCAGTTTTCTGCATCAAGTTTTTTCAACTAAGTCAGTGACAACCTTCTCATTCACATTCCAGTGAAAACCCAACAACAAGCATTTGTATGGCTCACTCCATTTAGCTTTCTCTCTTACCTTTGTTACTGCCCTTCTCTCTCTGACCTCAAGAACACTGTATCACAAAGTGTCTTTTAGATGGGGTCTAAAAGCATCAAATAACAGAACACCAATGTTCCAAAACGAAACTATGAAATTTAGAACTTCAACATACAGCACTTCTTGCTCTTCCTTTCTACTCTTGTTTTATCTGTGACTGCCTTCCTCTCTCAAAAGCATTTCTTCAAATGAACAAGCAAAGGGATTAGGAAAGGAATTTTAGAGTCGGGGAGGTAGTAAACATAATGCCTTATCAGGGACTTAAAATACACAAAACACTAAATTAGTGAAAATTTTAAAAGTAAACTGTATACAAAAGAAATATTTTAAATTATTTCATTTAAAATATAATTTTCATAATACTGAGGAATATTTTGTTACTATAATGCAAAAATGATTTCAAACCATTTAAGACCAACTTATTAACCATAGATGATAAAGAATTATTATTTCTCTTCCAGAGTAATACCTCTTTTCAAGAGGGTCAAAATCCTTTTCATTTTCACCTGCAGATACAAATCTGGGAAAACTTTAAGATCTAGTTTATTTAAAATTTTATATTTTAATTATAGATTTGTCATTTTGTTAGTTTAACCTTGGTAATATAGGAGGCCAACACGCTCCAAGCTCTTTAAAATAACACATCTATTAGTAAAAAACATATATAAAGACATATTTTTCCTCACTGTACTATTATAAAACATATACAAAAGAATAAGATCAGTAAATATAAATAGAAGTTCCCATATTTTCTTTCCCAAAGAATCATCTTGTATAATTGCCCTTTGGAGAATATTACTCTGGACTATCAAGGAGAAAAATAAACAATATATTGAATGGTTTGATATAATAAGCTAACTGTATACACTGATTTTTAAGAAATTCAACTGTTTAAAATATTAAGGTTTTTTAAAAATAGAATTTTAAGAGTGCCATTTATTAGCAGTGTCATAAGGAATACATACATATGATGGTGATAAAAAGGAAGAAAAATCATATTATATTTTTAAATTATAAATGGAGTTGTAGATTACTATTACATTCACTGATGTAGCAATCTTGTGAACACTGGTTCTAAGTATTCTACTGCATTTATTAAAGAGGTTCAGTGAATTCTCTCAGACAGAAAGATTTAGCTTCAACTAGAACACTATAGCACCACAAGTCTAAAAATCCATCTTATTTTAACACAACAGTATTATAAGCAAAGAAAGAAAACATTCAAACTTAGACAAAACACAGAGAACTAATTACAAAATGCCAACATAAGAAACAAATACGTTGTACATGTCCTTTGACGGTATATAATAATACTGAATTTATAACTTAGTTTGAAATTCATTCCAAACAGTAGTATGAATAAGAAAGGAAAAAAATATGCAACCACTCTCATCCCTCACCTCTCTGAAAGGAACTCAGTAGACCCAGTTTTCATTTATTACTTTTGCCTGTGATGGATCATAATAATTATTAAGGTCCCTTGCCTTGCCAAACTCCACCTTTATTATACAGAAGCTCTCATGAATTCAAGCACTTATAAAGTACAAGTTATTTTAGTTGTGATTTACCTCAGAACTGAAAAGCCTTAATTAAAGAAAGTCCTGCAATGAGGACAGAGTGTACCTATAATACTTTTTAAAATAACCTTTTACTTACGTCAACAGGAACCAGAAGACTCTTGCCAAGATGTTGATTAAAAGAGAGGCACCAGGCTTCAGTGTAGCCATTCATGTTAGGAACATACTTCTTTATCGTTTCATCATTCAGTCTCAGCCATACACCATCATCATTGTGGATCTATGAGAAATAAGCACAAAACAAGCCATGCCCTCCTGTAACTCCTATAAGGCTAGGAAGGGCTGAAAGGCTACAAAGCAGGCAAATAATGGTGGACATGGAGGTTAAGCATCTAGTTTTCACAGAAGGTAAATATGAGAGAACCTTTAAAGAAAAAAACAGCAAGGGAATGCCAAGCAATATAATTCAAATGGTGAGATTGTAAAAACAATGTCACTTAGGAGTAAAAATACAAAGAAATCACACTTCAAGATAAATACTTTAAACATAAAATCAGGTGTTTTCCAAAAGAACATAAGTCTTCCTTCCCTTCAATTTAGATGTTAATAATCAGAAGCCTTTTATTGTATTATTAGAAAAATGGACTGTCAAAGTTAAAGCAATATGATAAACATTTAAAAACAAATAACATTAAAAAAATTCAACATGAACTGTACCATTTTCAGTGAGTATTTGTATAGGTTCTGACTACTATGTTAACTGAGTTCCTTTCACGTTAAAAATAAAATTTTAGTTACTTTTTTATTGATAAAAAAAAAATAAGCGAAATGCTTGAAACTCAATGAACATTTTTTGCCAAACAATTTTCCAAACACTACCCAAGTCACTTAAAACTCATTCTAGCCCTGGCCGGTTTGGCTCAGCGGCGTCGGCCCATGGACCTGAGAGTCGCGGGTTTCATTCCGGTCAAGGGCATGTACCTTGGTTGTGGTTCGGTCCCTGGCTCTGGTCAGGGTCGTGTGGGAGGCAACCAATCAACGTGTCTCTCTCGCATAGATGTTTCTCTCTCTTTCCCTCTCCCTCTGTCCCACTCTGTCTGAAAATAGATGGACAAATATCCTCGGGTGAGGATTTAAAAACAATAAATAAAACTCGTTCTAATAGAAAAATTTAGTAACCTTATTATTGTGCAAACAATACAAAAACATTCTGTCCAAGATTTACCAGGTTTTCATTATAAATTACCTCATCAATAAAAGTGATAGTTCCATTGACTTTCACTATGCCTATCTGTTCACTCTGAAGGGAAGGGTGGCTACGGATACGGAGCCCTGCACTGTCCTTGGCCACAAATTTTCGAACCTGAGAAAAGCAAAGATAGGGGAAATCATGGAATAGAGATCTTATAAGTAGTAAGAAATAAAATTAAACAGATTTGAAAGTATTATTAATTCTGAGAAAGTTTCCACAATTATTTGTAGCTGCTTTTCCTGTGCAAATAACAGTGGTTTATTTATAGCAAAAGTATTAAAATGTACATTACTGAAAAAATTAGAAAATTAACATATATTTATAATTTCCTCGCTAAATTTTTGAAGACACTATAAAAAGGAGAAAAGAGCAATTTTTTCTTTTTAGAAAGGTATAATATAAATTTTTTTTACCAATGTTTCCTTTTTAATAAATAATTTACAAAAATTCCTCTATTTACTTTCAATGTTAGAAAATTAATTTTTCTTAGTAGCATAGGATACTTAAACCTTGCAAACTTTATACACTTATGAACAGGAGACTTTTGGTTAGTTGTAAATTTTCAATTAAGAGAAAGTATACAGGCCTATAAATTACTAAATTATTATACAAAGAAGCCAAAAGTACAGGTTACACAATTAGAAATGATTAGAATTACCATGAAATACTCTTCAAAATTATTGAGGAATATTTAGAATTCAAATATTGAAATTAAGTAAAATATTAGATGTTTGATGGCCACTTTGAAGCATCAATGAAGAAAATTAATAAACCTTTGACTAACTCAGGTTCTGATTTCATCCTACCCTAACCTTATTTGGTTGAGGTTCAGTCTTTGGTTTGACCAGCTGAGTTCCAGGTGGTATCATTCCTTTTGGTGGGTCTTTTACTTTTACTTCTAGGCCAGCATCTATAAGAAAAGGAAGGGAACTTGAATGTTTGAGAATACAAGAAAGGGAGGATTGTTAAACCTAACCTTATATACAATCACAGGCTATTTTAAACAGATAAGACAAATACCTGAATTCTATCCTTTTAAGGTGATAGATATTTATAGTGAAAAAAGAGACATATTTGTAAAATGGCCCTGAGATTCCAAACGGGTGTCTTAGGGTTCAAGGAAAAGAAGAGGGACTCATATTCTTTATCTGAACGTATGAAATCATAATGAAAAAAACTAAAAATAAACTCTTGTATGATTAAACATTATCTCACATCATCAAATCAGAGTATCACTCATCATCTTTACCAATCATGTCTATCACTAACATGCAGCACAGAATGGTGGTTAAAAGCTGGGTGCTCACATTAGAATGTCTTGTTTGTTCCCACATTTACTGCTATTTGACTCTCTGTGCCTCAACTTTTTCATCTATAAAATGGGAATAAGAATAGCACTTACCTCACTGGGCTGTTGTGAGAATGAAATTATTTAAAATATATATGTTTGTACATATATGAAGTGCTCAATAAATGTTAGCTATTACTGTCATAATTATTCTAATGAATTATTATCTGCCCTTGCCTATGTCAAGCAAGGCCCCAGCCTACTGACAGTTTGGTCACCTTGGGAGGAAGTTGTGTTAGGAAGGTAGGGAAGAAAATGAATGATTCCAAGTAAATATGAACAAATATACATTTCTTACCTACTTTGTAGCAGTTTCCTTCACCCCATTCACTATTAGTGAATATGAAACCATTCTTAACTATCTCTATTTTTGAATTCCTACAGTTTGTACCTCTTGCATGTTGCTACTTATATGCTACTTCATATGATTTTGTTTGTCTGTTTTATCTTGCAATCATCAATAAATTGTTAATACTTGACAGTAATTGTCTTACTGAGAACAGTGTTTTTCTTAGAACCAACAATGGATATGTTGAAATAAAGGAGAGTGTAACAAAGCCTGAGGATAAAGGTCTCTGGAATGATATAGATGAATTTGAGATATCTCATTCCATACAGTTACATTAATGTACATTCTATACAGTTACATCAATGTAAAGTACCTCTTTACCGTCCCTGTAAAAACAAACTACTTAACATCAGTTTCCCAAAGGCTATTCTGGTGGAATGCTAATCTGGATTACTTTTATCTCTATACTGTCTCCCTTTTCCCCACATGCAAGAGTTTCATGTAAAGATTAAACAAAGATTCCTTTTTTTTAATTTTTATTAAATATATTGTGGTTATATTGGTTAATAAAATTATATAGGTTTCAAGTGTACAATTCTATAATACATCATCTGTATAGTGTATTGTGTGCTTACCACCCAAAGTCAGACCCTTCCGTCACCATATATTTGGTTCCCTTTACACTCTTCTATCTCCGCCCCACCGCTTTCCCTCTGGTAACCACCATACTGTTTTTTATCCCTATAAGTTTTTGTTTGTTGTCTTGTTTGTTTGTTGCTTTCAGTTTTATATCCCACATACGAATGAAATATGGTTCTCGAATTTTTCCGTCTAAGACAATATTCCCAATTTCAGAATTTCTTGTCAATATGAATTGTATGAATGTCTAAGATGAGACTATAACACACTAGGTTTTCTAAACCTACCTGATCATAGGAACCTTTTTCCTTGAGAAGCATCAGGAAAGATAGTGTCACAAGGAATTCATACTGATAGACAATTAACAGTTTTCTTGTTCTACTCTTATCCTATTATATGAATAGTTTACAAAAAAAAAAAAAAGACTAATGCCCAAAGTAAAAGCAACATACTTTTCCAAGTAAGTGGTGAATAAAGAAAATTCATTCATTCAACAAGTTTTTGTGTTTTTTTAATCCTCACCTAAGGATATATTTTTCTATTTATCTTCAGATAGAGTGGGGGGGAGGGAGAGAGAAAGAAACATAGATGTGAGAGGGACACATCGACTGGTTGCCTCTTGCATGACCCTGACCAGGGCTGGGGAGAAACTGCAACCGAGGTACGTGACCTTGACCAGAATCGAACCTGTGACTCATTGGTCCATGGGTTGACACTCTAACTGCTGAGCCAAACTGGCCAGGGCCATTCAACAAGTATTTATTAGACAGCCATTATGTGCCAGGCTCTGAGCTAGACTGGAAGATCCAAAAATGAATGAACTGGTCTCTGCTCACAACCAGGAAAGGAAAACAGATGACCATGAGGAGGAGACAAGGTATGCACACAACTATTTAGCAGCTTGGAGATCATACCTAACCAGTTACATTAGGGAATGGAGGGATGGAGTCATGACAGCTATAATAACACCATAAATTATTATAATATTTTAAGACCGTATGAATGTACGAATTCAGTACTCATTATAAAGGAGAAAACGAAGCTCAAATAAGTTATGAAACCTGTCGACGTCTGTGATACAAGTTAAAGGGCAAACTAGAACAGAAAGATGATTTTGACTCTAGTTCTTTGCACCAGTAACTCATAAGTTTTAAAAACTTACCTATTTCAATGCCATCAATAGTAACATGAATAGTGTAGAGTCCAATAGCCCCTGGAGTCCAATTTGCACAATAAGTGCCATCATTATTGACACGGATCAGCATATTCTCGCTGGGTCTGAAAAGAAATAAGATGAATATTAGAAAATTTACTTTTGGTTAAACAGCTGACAACATCATTAAGATATATCAGCAAACATTTAATTTCTGATTCTGTTATTACAATGAATGACAATCCTACCGCCCCGCCATAGTATGTTTTCCTACTCTCCAAAATGACTGAATTTCATTTTTTCTTTCTCACTTCAAACCTCCGTCACCCTTCTTGCTCACGCTGTTGATTATGACATCACTTTCTTCAGTGAGAAACAGAAGCAAGAGATAAGCCTCAGAGTTGCAATCAAATTAATAACCCTACTTTCCTCTACCTTCTCTTCTGTTACAACAGAAGAAGTGTCTTGGGTCTCATCCAAAGTCAGCCCATTTGTGCTGTAAATCTCATTACCTCAGCACTTCCATGCTACAATGACCTTGCTCTCTCTCATTCATCATCAATGTATCTTACTTTATTGGATTATTTATATTTCTCTTTCATCTCTATACAAACAAACTTCAGAATCTCTCATCTTAACTACCTCCTCTTGATTTACAGCCCTTTTAAATAAGGTCTCATATCTCTTTTCCCATTTATATCAAAACTTACCTAAAGAATTGTCTATAATCATCATCTCCATTCCCTCATTTCCAATTCTCTTCCACACCTTATCCTAACTAGGCTTTTGTTCCCAACACTTCACTGCAATTGGTTATGTCATATTTATCACCACACCACCAAATTTAATGGTCATTTCTTCATCCTTAGCAGTCTCTCAGTAACACTTGAGAGCTGACAACTCCTAATTTCTTGAAATGCCTTCTTTTTGCTTCTACAACAGTCTCAGTGTTTTATTAGCTCTCTCTCTTTTGACTACCTTTTAACTATAGAATGTCCCAGGATGTGGGTCTAGGTTTTCTTTTTTTCCTTTGAATAGCATCTCTCTAGTTGATCATTCATCTATTCCTCCATTTTAAATACCATTTCTATATAGATGACTCCAAAATTTATTTGTCCCCTGAATTTCAAACTGATACTTCAGTTGCCCTGGAAATCCCTCTACTTAGAGAACTAAGAGGCATCTTGGCATCTCAACTGCAATATATCCAACTCTTATTTCCCACTCACCCTACCACCCAACAAAACAAAATAGCAAGCTTTTTAGCCCTCATTAAAATAATGATAATCTATATTAGGGTTCAGTGTCATTTTCTGTAATAACACTTTAGTCTATTGTGTCAAACAGTCTGTCACAATTACAACATTGTAGTGAGAAAGAAGCCATAGACAAAACATAAGCTAATGAGCAAGGCTGTGTTCTAATACAACTTTACTTTAAAAAAAAAAAAAAAAAAAAAAGGCCTGAATTAGTCTGTAGTCCAAAGTTGGCCAACGTCTATATGGCTATATACTCTATACTGCTGCTGAAGAAATACACAATCGTTCTTGATTTTTCTCTTTCCTTCACCTTCTATTTCTATTCTAGCAGCAAGGCTGTTGGCTTTACCTTCTAAGTATATCCCAAATCCATCCACTTCTTTATTTCCACTGGTAACTCCGTTCCACTACTAGTCCAAGCCACTTAATAGTCACACTCATCTCTCTGTTCCCACTCTTACTCCCTTATAATTCACTCTTCAGAGAGTAGCCAGAACGATCTTTTAAAACTATAAATCAGATTATATCACTCCCCTACTTAAAACCCTCCAAATAAATTCACTTGAAAGAAAATTCAAACTCCTTAAAATAGCCTACCAATCTCTACATAATATGGCCATTACATAGTTATCTAATGTCATCTTTAATCATTTTCTCTCTTGCTCACTATTTTCCAGCCCTGTTATCTTTCTGTCCTCAAACACATCAAAAGCTCCATTCACCCCAGTTTTTCTCTACCTAGATGAACTTCCCCCAAACCTCATCACTATCAAGTAACCTTATTTGTTATTACTATTTTGTTTACTTATTCATTATTGTTTCTCCACAGGAATATAAGTGCTATGAGAACCAGTACCTTATCTATCTTGGTCAGAAAAGTCTCTACTACTGTATTCCACAGAGCAGATGTTTAACAGTATTTGATGAATACATGTATTTACTTAGATAAAAGACTATTTTAATTAGGTTTGAAATGCCCAATGCATATTTACTGGAAAATGGCCAATTAGTTTTTATTTAACATGTTATACATCCACACAGTTCACATTCATTTTATAAAAATCATGTGCTTCCAGTATAGACATTTTGTAACTAAAATTTATTTATTTATTTATTTATTTATTTAATTTTTTTTTTTTTTATCCTCACCCGAGGACATTTTTCCATTTTTTGTTCAGATAGAGTGCGAGGGAGAGAGAGGAAGAGAGAGAGAGAGAGAGAGAAACATCGAGTGAAAGGGACACATCAAGTGGCTGCTTCCTGCACGACCAACCAGGGCCGGGGACAAACTGCAACCGAGGTACGTGCCCTTAGCAGGAACCGAACCCGGGTCTCTCTGGACCGCAGGCCGACGCTCTAACCACTGAGCCAAACCAGCCAGGGCTGTAACTAAAATTAAGCCAGAGATAAAACACTACTTCCCTATTTCTAGATCAAGATACATTCTCAAAGCTTGGCTATTTTGACAAAAAAACTCTCTAGACTATGCATTAAAACTCTACTTTGCATATATGTCAGAATAAACTTATAGTAACCTGTTAATTTCTATTAAGTTATATGATATGATACAATAAAATGTATAAGTAATTATGCCTTTTCAGACTCACTTTGGAGCTCTTTCTAAATTCTATGGAGGTGATCTCTCTAAAGTTTAATCCATCTAAAATTTTTTTCCAAATATCTATTTTAAAAAGTATTTCTCCTTACCAGCAAACAAAATAGTAACTAAAAAAAAGTCTGCTTAAAACTGGAGTTAACAGTCCAGCCGGTGTGTCTCAGTGGTTGAGTGTTGACCCATGCACCGGGAGGTTGCCAGTTAGATTCCTGGTCAGGACACATGCCCAAGTTGTGGGTCTGATCCCCAGTGGGGGGCATGCAGGAGGCAGCCAATCAATGTTCTCTCTCTCTCATCAATGTTTCTCTCTCTCTCTCCCTCTCACGTCCTCTCTTTCTAAAATCAATAAAGGAAAAAAAAAAACATTAAAATAAACAACAACAAATGGAGTTAAGAGAATTACTTGGGCTGAAAAATTAACACTTCGTAATCAAAAGTACACTGAAGTCATTTCGCAAGTCATTAGATGAAGGAGATGGAAGCAAAAACAGAAAAAAAACAAACCAAACAGCCCTAAATAAGCCAAATGATATGTTTTAGACTTTATTCTTTTTTTAAAATTTTGGTGATATATTTCATTTACTTATTATTTTTTTTTTTATCCTCACCCGAGGACACTTTTTCATCTTTTGTTCAGATAGAGTGGGAGGGAGAGAGAGGAAGAGAGAGAGAGAGAAACATCGATGCGAAGGTGACACATCGAGTGGCTGCCACCCACATGACCAACCAGGGCCGGGGACAAACTGCAACCGAAGTACATGCCCTTAGCGGGAACCGAACCCGGGTCTCTCTGGACCGCAGGCCGACGCTCTAACCGCTGAGCCAAACCGGCCAGGGCTCATTTAACCCAATATATCAAAAAATATTATTTCCATAGGTAATCAATATTAAAAATTATTCATGAGATATTTTACATTTCTTTTTTTTCTTTTCTGTATTTATTTAATGTTTTATTAATTTATTTTTAATGAAGTTTATTGGGGTGACATTGGTTAATAAAATTATATAGGTTTCAGGCATACAATTCTACCATACATCAACTGTATAGATATTATTCTTTCTCTATCACCTTAATATTATGTAACATATTGGCAGTACTGTAGCTGAACATTCTACCTGCAAATCTACACATTATAAAATGTATAGTAGATCTCTATTGAAAATTTTAAAAATACTACAAAATATTTATTTATGGAAAATAAAGTTGAAGTGCCGGATGACTTTAATTGTCAGTTCGGATATGTGTTGAGGAAAGGATCCTTACCTCTTAGGAGTTGGTGATGCAAAACGTAGTTCTTCAAATGAGTAATTTTCATAAACCTGTAAGAAAGAGACCAATAAGAATAAAAAAATCATTAAAAACATTCTTGTTTAATGCAGTGATAGAACATTCAATAAATGGTACTGAGAGAAATGGTTATCCATATAGGAGAAAAAGAAAAACCTCAATTAGCTACATCATACAATTTACAAAAATAAATTCTAGGTGTGTTAAAGATGTAAATGTAAAAATAACAGCATCTACAACTTTAGAAGGAATTTGAGTACATTAAAAATTTTAATTTCTCCAAAACAATGGCACTATAAAGAAAAGGAAAAGATAACCTTTCACCTTGGAGAAGATTTGTAATCCACATAACCAAAATGAGATATGTATCATTAATATATAAAAATAAATTGATACAAAAGAGAGAAACAACACAAAAGAAAAGTGAATAAAGACAAGTTAGTGAAGAAGAAATCTGAATGGCCAGTAATATTTGAAAAGTTATTTAACTAGACTGGGAAAGAAGGAAATGTGAAATAAAACAACAACAAAATAATCATATCACAGCTATCAAATTGTATTGGTAAGAACTAAGTGCTGATTAGAACATTAAACGCCTAGCACTTTGATACAATGCTGGTGGGAATGTAAGTTTTGGCCATATTTAATATAGCTGAAGACATGCATGCCGCATAACCCAGCAATTCTCTCTCTCTCTCTCTCTCTCTCTCTCTCTCTCTCTCTCTCTCTCTCTCTCTATATATATATATATATATATATATATATATATATATATATATATATATATTCGAGGAAAAAACCTCTTGTTCACATATAATAAGAGACATATACAAGGATGTTTATTCCAGTACAGTTTATAATAGTGAAAAAAAACTAGAAACAACCTAAATGCCCATCAACAGAATACACAAATGATGGAACAGTTATACATTGGAATATTTCATTTAAAACAGTTAAAATGAATGAACTACAACTCTATGGCTAAACTTCAAAAATGAGGTCCGCAAAACACTGACAAAATACGTGTACATGATACCATTTTTATAAACTTCTGAAAAACATACAAAACAATTATAAATATATTGTTTATAGATATATTTACATTCAGTCGTGTATAAAAATATATTTGGGAATGAGAACCATTATATTCAGAATAGTGGTTACCTTTAGGAAAGGGATGGGAATGGGTCCAGGGAAGGATTTAGAGAAGGCTGAGACTATACCTGTAACATTAAGTTTCTTAATAAAAATAATAAAACCATTTGAAAAAATTGTGATGAACTGTAAAGACAAAAATTGGCTGTAGGTACATAAAACTTGTCACATTATTCCTGATACTTTTGGGTGCCTGCAACATTACCATATTCACCATTGTCTGCGCATTCACTTCTAACTTGTACTGCACTTAATAAAGAAAAGCACACCCACACTGTTCACAAGTCTCATTCCTTTCCCCCACCTTTTTCATTGTCATAAAAGTGATTTAGAAATGATCTAGCCGCCTTCACCTACTAAAAAGTTAAATGAAAAAAAATGTAATTTAAGGTTAAGTCTAGCAAGATTACAGAGGTGTTAACAGCAAGAAAACACCATCAGTTATGGACCAAAGACTCGCGCGTTTGACTTCAGTCAAGGGCATGTACCTCGGTTATGGTTCGGTCCCCGACCCTGGTGGGGGTGGTGTGGGAGGCAACCAATTGATGTCTCTCTCTCACACTGATCTTTCTCTCTCTCCCTCCCTCTCTATCTGAAGATAAATGGAAAAGTATCCTCAGGTGAAGATTAAAAAAAAAAAAGTGTAATAAATGAGAATGTTTAGGTTTGAATTCTTTAATAGTCAGTGAACAACTCATCTGATACTCCAGCTTTTCAGTTCCTTCACTTCATCAGCCTCAATAATCTTAACTGCAAATTTATTTCAATCACTCCCATCAAAAGCCACAGACTTTACCCACAATTGCTTTTTCTGAAATCAAAATAAAATAGCCTGCTCAGTTTTCTACCTTAGTAACCCGTAGTATAATATATCAATTTTTAGATTTCGAGTCCTTCTCACCACCTCCATGCTCTCTCTCAGAATCCTCACCCATCTTCCTTTCCAAACCCATGAGGTTCCACTGTTCTTCCTTTTTGTTTTTAGGTCTATATATACGTAATTATTTTATACATTTCACATATATTTTAACTTTATTTTTATTGCTGACACTATTACAGATGTCTCCCCTCCCCGGACCTTTGCCCACCTCCATCCACCCCTGCCACCCCTTCTCTCTGGCTATCACCACATACTGTTGTCTGTGTCTATGGGTTATGCATATATATTCTTCAGCTAATCCTTTCACTTTCTTTAATCAAGACCCCTCCTTCCCCCTACCCTCTGACAGCTGTCAGTCTGTTGCATGTATCCATACCTTTTTCTATTTTGTTCATCAGATTTCACATATAAGTGAGATCATATGGTATTTGTCTTTCTCTGACTGACTTATTTCACTTAGCATAATTCTCTCCAAGTCCATCCATCCTGTAGCAAAAGGTTAAGAGTTCCTTCTTTTTTATGGCCACATAGTATTCTATTGTGTACATGTACCATGGCATTTTTACCCTCTCATCTACTGTTGGGCACTTGGGTTGTTTCCAGATCTTGGCTACTGTAAACAATGTTGCTATGAACACAGGGTGCATATATTCTTTCAAACTAATGTTTTGGGATTCTTAGAATACATTTCCAGAAGTGGGATTGCTGGGTCAAAAGGCAGTTTCATTTTTAATTTTTTGAGGAACTCCATATTGTTTTCCACAACAGCTGCACCAGTCTGCATTCCCACCAACAGTGAACAAGGGTTCCCTTTTCTCCACATTCTCCTCAGCACTTGTTTGGTGATTTATTGATGGTACCATCCTGGCAGGTGTGAGGTGATATCTCATTGTGGTCTCAATTTACATCTCTCTGATACTTAGTGACGTTGAGCATTTTTTCATATGTCTATTGGTCATCTGTATGTCCTCTTTGGAGAAGGGTCTATTTGCCTATTTTAATTGGATTGTCTGTCTTCCTGGTGTTGAGTTGTGTAAGTTCTTTATATATTTTGGAAATTAATCTCTTATCTGATGTATCATTGACAAATATGTTCTCCCATACAGTGGGTTCCCTTTTCATTTTGTTAACGGTTTCTTTTGTTGTGCAAAAGCTTTTTTGTTGGATGTAGTCCCACTTGTTTATTTTTTTCTTTGTTTCCCTTGCTCGAGGAGATATATTGGCAAAAATATCGCTGTGAGAGATGTCTGAGATTTTACTGCCTTTAGTTCCTTCCAGGATTTTTATGGTTTCGTGACTTATTCTTAAATCTTTAATCCATTTTGAGCTTATTCTGTATGGTGTAAGTTGGTGGCCTAGTTTCATTTTTTTGCATGTTCCTGTTCAGTTTTCCCAGCACCATTTATTGAAGAGAATGTCTACTCCATTGTATGCTCTTGCCTCCTTTGTCACATATTAATTGACCATAAAGGTGTGGGTTTATTTCTGGGCTCTCTATTCTGTTCCATTGATCTATATGCCCATTTTTATGCCAGTACCAGGCTGTTTTGATTATAATAGCCTTGTAGTATAGTCTGATATCAGGTGTTGTGATACCTCCAACTTTGTTCTTTGTTCTCAAGCTATTTGGGGTCTTTTCTGGTTCCATATAAATTTTTGGAATATTTGTTCTAGATCTGTTAAATATGCCATTGGCATCTTAATAGGGATTGTGCTGAATCTATAGATTGCTTTGGGTAGTATGGAGATTTTAATGATGTTAATTATTCCAATCCATGAACATGGTACATGCTTCCACTTATTTGTATCTTCCTTAATTTCTTTCTTCAATGTCCTATACTTTTCTGAGTACAGGCTTTTTAACTCACTGGTTAAATTTATTTCTAGGTACCTTATTTTTTGTTGTCATTGTTGTTACGGTAGTGAATGGAATTGTTTTCTAAGTTTCTCTTTCTGGTAGTTCATTATTGCTGTATAAAAATGCCACTAATTTCTGAATATTAATTTTGTATCCTGCTACTTTGCTGAATTTGTTTATTAAATCTAGTAGTTTTCTGGGGTAGTCTTTAGGATTTTCTATGTACAATATCATGTAATCTGCGAATAATGATAGTTTTACTTCCTCCTTTCTAATTTGTATGCTTTTTATTTATTCTTCTTTTCTGATCACTGTGGCTAGGACTTCCAAGACTATGTTGAATAAGAGTGGTAAAAGTGGACATCCCTGTCTTGTTCCCAATCTTAATGGAAATACTTGTAGTTTTTGCTCATTGGGTATGATGCTAACTGTAGGTTTTTCATATGTGGCCTTTATTATGTTGAGGTATCATCCCTCTATTCCCACTTTGCTGAGAGGTTTTTTTTTCTTCTTTCAAATGTTTCTCCTTTTCCCCCATAGCCTCCTCCATCCTCTCCCCCCTATCTTCACAGTATTGTTGTCTAGGTCCACTGGTTATGTATATATACATATAAGTTCTTTGGTATATCTCTCCCCGCCCTTCCTCTGAGGATTGTCAGTCTGATCCCTACTTCCATGTCTCTGGGTCTATTTTGTTCATCAGCTTCTATTGTTCATTATATTCCACAAATAAGTGAGATCTTGTGATATTTGTCTTTCTTTCACTGGCTTATTTCACTTAGTATAATGCTCTCCAAGTTCCTCCATGTCGTCTCAAAGGGTAACAGATCTTTCTTCCTTACAGCTGCATAGTATTCCATTGTGTATATGTACCACAGCTTTTTTATCCACTCATCTATTGATGGATACTTGGGCTGTTTCCAGATCTTAGCAATTGTAAATAGTGCTGCTATGAACACAGGGGTGCATATATTCTTTCTGATTGGTGTTTCAGACTTCTTAGGATATATTCCTAGTAGTGGGCTCACTGGGTCAAATGGCAGTTCAATTTTGGGTGCTGGATTTTATCAAATGCTTTTTCTTCATTTATTGATATGCTCATATGATTTTTATTTTTCATTTTATGTGATGTATCACATTTATTGATTTGCAAATACTGTACTAAACTTGCATCCTGGAATAAATCCCACTTAGTCATACTTTATCACCTTTTCAAAGTTTTGCTGGATCTAATTTGCTTATATATTTTTTTGAGGATTTTAGCATCTATGTTCATCAGGGATATTGGCCTATAATTTTCTTTCTTTGTAGTGTTTTTATCTGGTTTTGGAATTAGGATAATACCGGCTTGGAATTTTTTGGAACAGTTTGGGAAGGATAGGTGTTAGTTCTTGAATGTTTGGTAAAATTCACCTGTAAAGCCATCCTGTCCAGGACTTTTGTTTACTGTGAGTTTTTTGTTTATTACTTCAATTTCATTAGTTGTAATCAGTGAATTCAGGTTTTCTGATTCTTCCTGATTCAGTTTTGGAAGATTATATGTTTCTAGGAATTTGTCCATTTTGCCCAGGTTGTCCAATTTGTTGGCATATAGTTGTTCACAGTATTTTCTTACAATCCTTTGTATTTCCATGATATCAGTTGTTTATTCTCCTCTTTCATTTCTGATTTTATTTATTTGGGCCCTTGCTCTTTTTTGCTCGATGAGTCTGGTTAAAGGTTCAACAATCTTGTTTTTCTTTTCAAAGAACAAGCTCTTGGTTTCATTGATCTTTTGTACTTTTTTTTAGTTTCTATTTCATTTATTTCTGCTCTGATCCTTATTATTTTCTTCCTTCTACCTACTCTGGGCTTTTCATGTTGTTCTTTTTCTAATTAATTTAGGGTTAGATTGCTTATTTGAGATTTTTCTTGTTTCTTCAGGTAGGCCTGTAATTCTATGAACTTCCCTCTCAGGACTGCCTTCACTGTGTCCCATAGCTTTTGGGTTGTTGTGTGTTCATTTTCATTTATTTCCAGACAATTTTTTATTTCTTCCTTGATCTCATTATTAACCCATTCACTGTTTAATAACATGCTACTTAACCTCCCTGTGTTTGAATTTTTTTTGAATTATTTTATTGTAGTTGATTTAGTTTCATACCATTGTGATCCTACAAGATGCCTGTTATGATTTCAGTCTTCTTGAATTTGTTAAGACTTACTTTGTGTCCTAGCATGTGGTCTATATTTGAGAATGTTTCATGTACACTTAAAAAGAATGTATATCCTGCTGCTTT
This sequence comes from Tadarida brasiliensis, assembly GCA_030848825.1. Lineage (NCBI taxonomy): Eukaryota > Metazoa > Chordata > Mammalia > Chiroptera > Molossidae > Tadarida > Tadarida brasiliensis. Next base: position 61,312,306 of record CM061266.1, on the reverse strand, counting down.
CGAATGAAATATTCTGTAAATATCAATTAAATCCATCCAATCTAGTGTGTCATTTAAGGTCGCTGTTGCTTTCTTTAACCACCATATGCTCAACTCCCTTCTCTCACTATTTATTTGTTGAAATAGATGGCAAAAGTCAATGCTGAATCAATCCAAATAATTATTACCCATGTTCATATGACTCAGACTGCACTGTATAATCTTCCATTTCAACTGATTCTTCAAGGATGTCTGAATAATCTTTCTAATCAGTTCTTAATTCTCCACAATGACTTTCGTTTTTTCCCTTTGTTTCAAAATCTTGACCCTAAGATTCATCACTCCCCTCTCCAACCTAAAAATATAATTATAATTATAAGTAATGCTTTTGGTTGCATAACCTACAGATTTACTAGCATCTGTAGTAATTATGTTTCTTTCCCTTTTCTTGTAGAGGACAAAAGGAAATACTCCTATTTAAGGTGAATGTCTATTTAAACCCTAGATATTATTTTTATCTCTCTCAGAATGTCTTCATGGTTTCCTTCATTTCAATGGTCTTCTCATCAGTATTAAAACACGTAACTCTTTCTATAGTCAATCATAAACTCAAAAATTTTCAATCAATTCAATTTCCTGTTTCTTTTTATAACCAAACATCTTGAAAACTATACTTATTTTGGCTTTAGCTATTTTCACTTCCTCTTCATCAATCCACTATGTCTGCAAAACTGTTACTGCCAAGAGCACTGATTTGTTGCTAGATCCTTTTCAAAACTTCACTTCTGCAAGATAACATTATTAATCCTTCTTAAACCGCCCTTTCCTTGACTTTCAAGACACACCATAAGGTAGTTAGGGGTAGTCAGGAAAATCAAATCTGGAGTCAGACTGCCAACCTATGCTTCAGTTTCCACATATGTAAAATGGGAATAAAAATACAATATATAGGTTTTTTGTGAGGATTATATGAGTTTCTATATGTAAAGTGGTGGTAAAAGTGGCAACAGTAATTGCTGGTCCTATTATGTCTCACCTCTTTGGCTGGTATTCTTATCAGTGTTGTGGTGTGTGCATGTGTGTGTGTGTGGGGGTGTGAGTGTGTGTGTATGTGTGTGTTTCCTTTTCCTTTCTTTCTTTCTTTTTCTTATCTATCTGGTAAACCAATCTTTCTCAAAGTTTAGGATTTGAACTTGAATCACTCTGCATATTTGTTTTATATGCAAATTCTTGAACCTCTCTCTAGATCTAATGGATCTAAATCTTTGGATAACTGAAAGATCTTCTCTTTTAAATAGGTGCTCCAGATTATTCTTTTTTTTTTAGAATTTTTTTTTCCTTTATTGATTTTAGAGAGAGGAAATGAGAGGGAGAGAGAGACAGAAACATCAATGAGAGAGAATATCGATTGGCCGCTTTCTGCATGTCCCCTACTGGGGATCAGGCCCACAACCTGGGCATGTGTCCTGACTGGGAATCAAACCGGTGACCTCTTGATGTATGGGTCCACGCTCAACCACTGAGCCACACCAGCCGGACTAGATTATTCTAACAGATATAAACAAAAGTCTGTTTTCTTAAATTATTTATTTATTTGATGTAGATAAAAATTTGAGAATTACTATATTGGTGTTTCTCAGGATCCAGTCCTGGAACTTCTCTCTTCGCTAATAAAAGTAGGTATCTGTCTTCGTGAACAGTTCAAGAGCTGATTGTTCTCAAATTCTTCTCTTGAGGTCAGACTGTGATCATTTCAGGTTAGTAATCCAACTTCCTTTCATATATATCTTCATATGGCTATTTCAGAGATATCTAAAACTCATCACATCCCAAACTATTATCTTCCTCAACCGAAATCTGTCCTTCCTCCAACATTATCAATTTCACTACTGAAGCTCAAAATGTAAACGTCAGTTTTTATTTCCTACCTCCTTCTCTTTACTCCATCTCCATTAGCCACCAAATCCTATTGAGCCTAAATGTCTCCCGAATCTGTTTTGACAACTCCACAGTCCAAGAGATCAGCATATCTCACCAGACTAAATCAAGAGTCTCCTAAAGAGACTTAAATGAAACCATGACTCTTGATCATCTACCCAATCACATTCTCCATAATCCACCATGATCTTTATAAAACACAAATCTAATTGTGCAATTCCTTTAAATGTAAGCCTTGAATGGCTCATCATTTCATTCTAATAATGGCAAAATTCCCAATTTCTGCTTCAATTAATGACCATCTTGGTAATTTAGACTAACACTGCCTCTAAAGATAACTAAAATAGTTGGACAAAATGCTTTTTAAAAATCTGTCTAAAGACATCAGGAAGCTAAAAAGCCCGAAGAAATCAAAAGAGATGAGCCTGACATTTGGGAGAATCTAAAAACTGAAGGAGGCTGTTTAGATAAACTCTGAATCCCTGAAGGGCTATGTCCTCAGAGTAATGGTAAACTGAAAACAGTCAAGTAATTCTGTAGGAACTGCAATGCAATTCTTAACCATTTCAATCTATGATTGGATTAATGTGATCTATTATTGGCGATCCCCTCTAGATGTCTTCCAAAAATAAAGAAAACCCTCTGTGAAGAAAAATAGCACCATCCTAAAAATATGTTACAAGTTTTCCATCTTTCAACAGTTCTCTAGACCTATAATTTTATATCTGAATTTGAATGATTGAAATGCTTGTTAAATGAATAAATGGTAAAAAATGAAAATTTTCTGATAAGTAAAATAAATTACCTTCATCATTGTTATGGCAATATATCGAGCCTCCTTCACTATCATTGGTTCATATGAAACATCCAGCTTTGGTGATGCCAGTCCACCAAAAGTCTTGTCTGTATTAGAAGATACAGCTGTTACGGCTGGACTGCCAGGAATCCTTTGAGGTTTCTTTACTTGCTCTTGTTGTAAAGATGGTTTTTTCTGAGAAACAGGAACAGCTTTCACTTCCACCTAACCATGATATTATAAAAAAACTAATATTATTATTGTATAATTTTCTGTGACATATTAAAGGAAGCAATTTACAATTATGGACTCATAATTCTATTAATATTATGTTATGGATCTTGGGCATTCCCTTCAAAGGCTTATTTAAGAGTGCTAGAATGACCTGAAGATGGTTCTACTACATGGATCCTGAATATAGTATAAAAGAGAGACTTTTTTTTTTTTAGAATAAACATTCATAGACATCAAAACATAAGATAAAAATGCCACCATTAATAAAGTACAGCAAAGGATAGCACAATGAATCTACATTGAATTCTTGAAAGGACTAACATTAAATTTTATCTGGTAGCTCAAGTATAAATACTTTTCCACAATCTCCACATATTTTGAAGTGCTAATCTCGATTTTAGCTACATTGGTCTGCAGAAGAAAATGTACTCCATCGATAAGTCTTAAATATTAACACATAATAAGACAAATCTTATTCCTAAAGCCTAAAGGTGTTTATTTAGTCTAGTGTAGAAAGAGTACTTTTAGATACCTCTGTCATCAACATAAGCTATTTGATCTAAGCAATCTAATTAAACTTTCAAACTCAAGCTCTTCAACAATAAAATGAGGATATATTTCATCTACTTTACTGTAGAGATACAAAGAACAGATTTGTGGCTTCCTGTCAAGAAGGCAAAGTAGATATAAATGCAGTATCTCCATCTTCCCACCACCTCATTAAAATTAGAACTAAATTACAGAAAAACCATCATTTAAAACTCCCTGAAACCTAGCTGAACAAAAGTCCCATAATTAAGGAAGCCACATGGAGACCAGTAGAAAGGGTGGAGACAAGGAATGGGCTGGTCACACACCCATGTGTTGCAGTTAAAAGTCGGGAGGGAGCACTGGCCGGTTTGGCTCAGTTGTTAGAGCGTCAACTCATGAGGACCAAAGATTCGCAGGTTCGATTCCAGTCAAGGATACGTACTTCGGTTGCGGTTCAGTCCCTGGCCCTGGTTGGGGTCGTGTGGGGGCAACCAATCGATGTGTCTCTCTCACATTAATGTTTCTCTCTCTCTCTTTCTCCCCCCCTCCACTCTATTTGAAGATAAATGAGAACTATCCTTGGATGAGGATTAAAAATAAAAGTCAGGAGGGATATCTTAGCTGTGGAGGTATCCCTTGAAGAGTGAGTAGTCCCAGCTCCACACTAGGCCCCACCAGCCCAGGGTTTCAGTGCTGGAAAGAGGTGTCCCCAAAGCTTACTATTATTATTATTTATTTTTTATGAGAAAAGTTTTATATGGACAACACAAACTGAACAAGAACACCATGAACAAGGAGGGAGGCACAGGCAACTATTCAAGCAGAGGTGTCAAATGCCCAAAACATTTGCGAGTCTACTTTGAAACCTAGCCCTTTTTAAGTACAGGAGGAAGCTACGGGAGAAATCATGCATGAATAAAATACACACACACACACACACACACACACACACAATCTCTTTCACACTTCTTTCATCCATTTTCTCCACAAGGAACAAATCTCCTTCCATCGCCATTTATCCTCTAAACCCTCTTCCATCTCCCTCCACTCCCCCTTAGCCCAGCAATCACCATACTGTTGTGTTCATGGGTATTTTCTATTTTGCTCAATCCCTCCACCCCACCATCCAGTCCATGCTCCCCGGAGATGTCAGCCTGCTCTCTGAGTCTGTCACTATTTCTCTTGTTAGTTCTTATTCATTAGATTCCACACATGAGTGAAATCATAGACTGGCTTATTTCACTTAGCATAATGCCCTCCAGGTCTATCTATGCTGTCACAAAGGTTTCTTACTGCTGAATAGTATTCATTGCATAAATGTGCCACAGATTTTTTTTATCCACTCATCTTCTGACGGATACTTGGGGCTGCTTCCAAATCTTGCCTATTGTAAATACTGATGCAATGAACATAGGGGTTCATATATTCTTTTGGATTTCTTCAGATAAATTTCCAAAGTGGAATTGCTGGGTCATAAGGCAGTTCTATTTTTTCTTTTTTGTTTACTGATTTTAGAGAGAGGGGGAGAGAGAGGGAGAAAGAGAGAGAAACATCGATGAGGGAGAACATTGACTAGCTGCCTTCTGCATGCTCCGCACTGGGGATCCGGCCCACAACCTGGGCATGTGCCTTGACTGGTAATCGAACTGGCGACCTCATGGTGCATGCATGGGTTGATGCTCAAACACTGAGCCACACTGGCCAGGCAGCAGTCCATTTTTAATTTCTCGAGGTAACTCCATACTTTTTCCCACAGTTGGTGCACAAATCTGCATTCCCACGCCAGGCCTCCCAGCCCAGGGTTGCAGTGCGGGAAGATAAGTCACCGTAACTTCTGACTGTGAATACCAGTGGGCATTGTTGCAGAGAGAGTCAGAGGCTGCTGGAGTCCCAGGTATTCCCCTTAAAGGGCCTGTGCATGGACTTACTTGGATTCACTGGCTCTGATTTCCAGGGTTGAGGTAGCAACTTCAAGGGCATCAGAGACATATAGGGATGAAGTGAATTGTCTGGTTTTGAGGCGAGGGCTGGAGGGGAAGATTTTACCCAGACAGAAGTGCTGGCAAAAACCACTGTTCCTGCACTAAACCCTCCACTTGCAGGCACCTGTGGGTGCTGTATCTGAGTCGCCATCAACTTGGCTAACACTGTTCACCTTGCCCTGGTGATTCTGAGACCCTGCCCCACCCAACTTGTGAACCCACCCAAGCCACTTCCAGTGGCTTTTCCATACAAAGGGCCTATCTTGGCTCATGCTGTGGACTTTCCTAAAATCTCTCAAAGGTTCATAAACCCTAAGCAAGCAGTGACTGTCTCTCATGCTCTGTACTTCTGGCTAAGTCATCCCAGGCTTGGCACTAGTGGCAACCAGCTTCAGTTCACAGGTTTGCCTCTCCTGGGCACCTCCAAGTCCACAACACATAGTAGCCATCTGCAGAGTGCTTTGTAGCTAAGGCTGACCTTGGGCTGCAGCTCCTGGGAGGCCCCAGAGCCAGCACATCTGGTGGCCCATGCCAGAGAACCACCCAGCCAACTCTACAAGCAACACACTCATGGGGCGAATTCATTGGGCACCAGAGTCCCACTGAAGCAAGTCCTGCTCTGTGGGGTCAGCCCCTGCACAGTAGCTCCTCAGCTGTAGCCATTGCCAGTCCTCATAGAAGATCAGCTTGGGAATAAATAGCTCCCAGTGACATGCCAACAGCAATCAAGGATCAACTACAACAGGAGGGTGCACAGAGCCCACATGGGGGTGTACCTGGCTCAGGTGACTGGGAAGGCCATGCCACTGGATCCTAGAGGATACCCACTACATAGGCCACTCTACCAAGACTAGGAGATGTAGCAGATTTACCTAATACATAGAAACAGACACAGGGAGGCTGCCAAAATGAGGAGACAAAGAAACAAATCCCAAATGAAAGAACAGAACAAAACTCCAGAAAACCAAAAGAACAAAAATGAAAACAAGCAATCTACCAGATGCAGAGTTCAAAAACACTGGTTATAAGGATGCTCAATAAACTTAAGGGAAGAGTAGGTGAACACAGTGAGAACTTCAAGAAAGAGATGGGAAATATAAAAATGAAGATAAAAACCATAAAAAAGAGGCACTCAGAAATTAACACTGCAATAACCGAAATAAAGACTACATTAGAGAGAATCAACAGTAGAGCAGATGGAGCAGAGGACTGAATCAGTAATTTGGAAGGCAGCAGAAAACACTCAATCATAACAGCAAAAAGAAAAAAGAGTCCAAAAATGCCCTGGCTGGTTTGGCTCAGCAGTTAGAGTGTCAGCCCACAGAACAGAGTCGCGGGTTCAATTCCAGCCAAGGGCATGTACCTCGGTTGCGGTTCGTCTGTCCCTGGCTCTGATCAGGGTTGTGCAGGAGGCAACCAATCAATGTGTCCCTCTCACATCAATGTTTCTCTCTCTCTTTCTACCTCTCCCGCCCCCCCCCCCAACTTTATCTGAAGATATTTGAGAAAATATCCTTGAGTGAGGATTTAAAAAAAAAAAAAGTCTAAGGGACCTCTGGGACAACTCCAACCGTACCAACATTTGCATCATGGGGTTGCCAGAAAGAGAAGAGAGTACAAGGAATTGAAAGCCTATTTGAAAAAATAAGAATGGAAAACCTCCCTAACCTGGAGAAGAAAATAGACATACAAGTCTAGGAAACGCAGAGAGTTCCAAACAAGATGAACCAAAAAGAGGCCCACACAAAGACACATCATAATTAAAATGCCGAAGTTTAATGACAAAGAGAGAATATTAAAAGCAGTAAGAGAAAAGCAGTTAGTTATCTACAAGAGAGCTCCCATAAAACTTCCAGCTAATTTCTCAATAGAAACTTTGTAGGGCAGAAGGGATTGGCACGAAACATTCAAAGCGATGAAAAGCAAGGACACACAACCAAGATTACTCTACAGCTATCATTTAAAATTAAAGGACAGATAAAGAGGTTTCCAGACAAGAAAAAACTAAAGGAGTTCATCACCACCAAACCAGTATTATAAGAAATGTTAAAGGGTCACCTTTAAGAAGAAGAGAAAAAAAACAATAAAAATTATGTATGATAAAATGGCAATAAATACATATCTACCAACAACTGCTTTAAATGCAAATAGATTAAATGCTTCAATCAAAAGACATAGGGTGGCTGAATGGATAAGAAAACAGGACCCTTACATATGCTGTCTAGAAGTGACTCACTTCAGATCAAAGGCACAAATAGACTGAAAGTAAAGCGATGGAAAAAGGTATTTAATGAAACTGGAAACAAACAAAAAGCTGGGGTAGCAATACTTATATCAGAGAAAATAGACTTTAAAATCAAGGCTATAACAAGAGACAAAGAAGGATCCAGCAATTTCACTCCTGGGTATTTGTTCAATGAAACTCAAAACACTACATTGAAAAGACATACTGGCCCTAAGAAGTGTTGCAGCAATAGTTAGAGTGTCAGCCTGCACACTTAAGGGTCACAGGTTCTATTCCTGGTCAAGGGCACACAGCAGGTTTGATCCTGGGCCCCAGTGGTTCAGGAGGCAACCAACTGATGTGTCTATTTCACATCAATGTTTCTGTTTCTTTTTCTCGCTCTCTTTCCCTCTTCTTCCCTTCCACTCTCTCTAAAAATCAATGGGAAAAATATCCTCAGGAGAGGATTAACAGCAACAACAACAAAAAAATACACGCATCCATATGTTCGTTGCAACATTATTATTATTATTTTTTTAATCCTCACCCGAGGACATTTTTGCATTTATCTTCAGATAGAGCAGGAGGGAGAGAGGGAGGAAGAGAGAGAGAAACATCAATGTGAGAGATACATTGACTGGTTGCCAACCACACAACCCCATCCAGGGCCGTGGACAAACTGCAACCAAGGTACATGCCCTTAGCGGGAACCGAACCCAGGTCTCTCTGGACCGCGGGCAGACGCTGAGCCAAACCGGCCAGGGCCATTGCAACATTATTTACAATAGCCAAGATACAGAAGCAACCTAACTGTCCCTCAATAGATGAATAGATAAAGAAAAAGTGGTGCATACATACAATGGAATATGATTCAGCCATAAAAAAGAATGAAATCTCGCACTCACCACCTGCAACAACATGGATGGACCTAGAGGGTACTGTGCTGTGTAAAATAAGTTGGAAAGAGAAAGACAAATACCAGATAATTTACTCATATGTGATATCTATAAACAAAGAAACAAGCAGAAGAGAAAAAGACTGATAAATATAGAGAAAATTTTGATGGTTGCCAGATGGGGGAGGGGAGGAGTTCAGTGAAAAAGATGAAGGGCTTAAGAAGTACAAATTGTGGTTACAGAACAGACATGGGGATGTAAAGTACAGCACAGGGAATATGGTAAATAACATTGAATAACTATGTATGGTGTCAGATAGGTAGCAGATTTATTGGGGTGATCACTTCATAAGTTACAGAAATGTCTAATTACTGGGTTGTATACCTGAAACAAATATAATATTGTATGTCAACTATAATTGAAAAATTAAAAAAAAATATTTAAAAAAAGAACAGATTTGCTAAGGCATGCTGAAACATTGAAAGTATAAACTATCTTACAAACAATACTCAGAAATATAATTTCAGCACTGTTGTCTATGTCCATTGGTTATGCTTAAACGCAATGCTGGGGGGGGGGCGGGAACGGGAGGAGGGTGTCAATGGGGGAAAAAGGAGAAACATCTGTAGCAAAAATAAATTAATTAAAATTAAAAAAAGAAATATAATTTCAGGAATTTTAACAAGACATTTTATTGCCTGTATGTTTGTTTATGCATTAGCAAAGACTACTTGATCCCTAGGCAATCACAAAGTTACAATTTATATACCACTTTAGCTCTTTATCAGATATTATCATTCTGAGGTTCAAAGTTTATGGTCCTTTCAGACACCACTTTTGTGGTTGGCAAGAACAGCTAATCAAAATAGGATCTTTACAGAAATAGGAAGGCTAAAATAAATGAAAGTAACTGTATTACTTAAGTAATCGAGGGGCATCCCAGAACTGTGGAATGTTTGTAATGTTTATTGTTCTTATTAATGCCATTCCAGGGTGTCAGTAGTTAGAGACGCTCACTGTCTACATAAAATTAAGTGTAGCTGGCAAATATATCCCATTAAATAACCATTATCTCTTGTTGGGGTTAAGCGAAATCAGTATTTGAACTGACATAATGCCCTAAATATATTAAAAACCTATTTACATTTAGAACACAGAAGTTTAAAGGTACATAGTATAATTCTTAAACTCATATACACTGCTACCATTAAAAGCTTTAAACTTTAAATGTAATAAAAAAAGAAAAATACTTTATGTTTTAAAATTAAAGCCACTATTTTTATACATAATACTTTGGTTTAATTTTTTTAAAACAATTATATTCACCCTAAATAAATTAACATTAGAAGTGTATTTGCCCATGAATCTTGAAGTAAATCACTGAACAATTTTACACACTAAGTACTGAGATATTACAGAATGATAACTATTCTGCTTTCTTTTACAAACTGTGCTTCCTTTAAATAATTTGTTATTCTTTTATTTCCTATGTGACTTTCTCTTCACAAAATAACATTTGCTATTTAAAAAATCATTTTGGATCCCACTGAAATATTAGCTACAAACCAACTTTTATGTTTCAAATAACTGGCTATTATTATATGAAGATGCTTCAACAATTTTTGGTAGGTCTAAAATGCTCCTAAAACTACATATGCTGCTAAACCTAGAAACATTTTTTCAGCTAACATAATATAATATTAATAAATTAAACATCAATAGGTATGCAAATTACTTTTCCTAAGTAGTGTTTAAAGAAATATCCTAGATATGGTTTTTAAATTAGAACTAAATCTGATATGGATTCTGAGTATAATGAATAAGTTTAGTATAAAGGAGGACAGAGAAGGATAAACAAAAATGTAGTAGAAAAAAAGGGAGTACAGAAAGATACATAAGATCATGTGGGAAAAAAACAAACAAAAAACAAACAGGAAGAGAGCAAAAGACAAAAGCATAAAGTCTGACTTTGAAATATAAGATATAAACAACCCAGATACCAAAATGGAGAAAAAGACAATAAAAGGTGCAAAGGAGGAAACATGAGAAAACACAGCTAAAGAAACACTGTAAGTGTAATAATATGAACATTAAAATGTTATGCTGACCTGGAAAATGGTTATTCCAATGTAGTCACATGAATAAGGAACTTATTGTGGGCTCAAAGACTGGATTTAACAACTCACTACATACACTTAGGTGAGAAACTCATCAGTAAATAATACATTCATCCTCAAAATATTAAAATGTATTGTGATAAAAGTTCTTTCCTCAAGAGTCTTTTTTTTGGCGTCACTATCAGGATTACTTTATTCTCCATTCAGTTTTTTTCCTTATAATTCATAGTGGGCATGAAATCATTTTGATGGGGTATTATCTTCCTTAAAAAAGTAAAAAAGAAAATACCATAGTGCAGCATACTGCATAAATATATTATATATATTGTATGTAATTAAGAGTATAATATTCCATCATATATATGTATGTTTGGGTCATGGTGCAAATCCTTATGGTGTGAGTCTTTGTCAAAACTTTGAAAGCCACTGGTAAAGCCTGATTTTTGTTTACGATCAGGTTCAAATACTTTTCCATCCAGTTTTATTTATTGGACTTAAAACATGTGAACTATAGGGCTCTTGTCTTTTTTACTATGAGTCAGGTAAAATGTTCCACTGGTCTTGTGTTTCTTCATGGTATAAATCAAATAATGTACCAAGTAATTGAAATATTTCTACCAAAAGTAATATTGAAGTAAAATGATCTGCTCTGTAATTAAAAGAGATTTTGTGAACTAATCAACGCTAAGCTCCAAACAATCAAATCACTTTGTAATGCAGTAACTTTGAGGTGTGGGGGCAGCTGGGGATTGCCTGTACAAATTTCCATTCAATACTGATTTTTCTCAGAAATATAATAAAAGTTTTAAATGAGATGTTTACATTAACAGATTATATCACAAAGGATTTTACTTCATATATTACAGTATGTTCTAAATGTCTTTATTAATTAATGTCTCAGGGAAGAGGTATCCAAAGAACTGTATTCATCAATACAGCACATAACTATTTACATTCTTCATTCTTTTACAATCCAAATTCATTTATTTATAATTTATTTAATAGGTATCATTATTATATTTTCAATGTTGTTTCAATAGTACAGAATGCAGAATGTATTTGAGTTTTGTGTATATATATATATACACAAAATTTTAAAATGTATTCTTTTATTGATTTATTCAATCACTATGTATTGAGGGTCTTCCTTCCATGTGCTTAGCGCTCTTTATTATGGCTATTTTTTTATCTTTCCTTTGCATCACGATAGCACTTAGCAAAATGTAAAAAACAACCAAAAAAAATACAACTTGGAAAATCGGATACTAATAATATAAACAAGTCATTTAAACAATGTTTTGGCTTCCTCTATTATATATATGTAAAATGGGTCCCACAAATGCACTCTAGAAACTTGCCATTTCTAAAATTTTATTAGCTACAATCAGTGCCTAGATGTCCACTACTTTAATTTTGATATAATTACCTTCATATTGGGAACATGTACCACATCCCCATACTGGTCTTTTGTTTGAACAGTTATGGTGGTAGGCCAACCACAACGAATATCATCCTTATTCAGAATCAAAGATGTTTTCTGAGGATCAGCATAGGAATCTGGCTGAAGCCACCTAGTAGTAATGAAAAAAAAAAAAAATCAAGCAAACAAATGAAAAATATTCATCAATATCTTCAATGATTAATATGAAAATAAGCCAAATGAATAAACTTGTATCAAAATGTCAAAACAACATTTTCATTTCTAATTCAGTGATAATCACTGGGTCTTCCTTGGAAATTATTAATTATTCATTAAAAAATATGCCAAACCACATGAGATTTCTGAGGTAAACAAATAGAAATTTTAAAATCAGAAAAGTTGGAAGTTTAACTATGGTTGATTTAAAATAATCAAGGAAATGAATTTAGGTCAAGTTTAATTTGAAGTCTCAAGTATACTCATTTTTACTGAGGAAGGTCTGCCTTAACTTGCCAGCCTAATAACCTAGGAAAGAGCAGCTTTTCTGTCAAAGCAGGGACAAAAATGGCATTCTACGTGCTTGAGAGCAATTAGGTTAAAGATGCACTATTCATCTTCCCTTTATTATTGTTATTTTTTTAATCCTCACCTGAGGATATTTTTCCATTTATCTTCAGATAGAGTGGGAGGGGGAGAGAGAGAAACACTGATGTGAGAGAGACACACCGATTGGTTGCCTCCCACATGACCCTGACCAGGGCTGGGGACCAAACCACAACTGAAGTACATGCCCTAGATCAAAATCGAACTCGAGACTCTGGTCCATGGGCTGACGCTCTAAGTGCTGAACCAAACCAGCCAGGGCTGTTCATCTTCTCTTTATACAATTTCTCAACTATCCTCCCTGATTACCTTCCTTTCCACATAAATTCTGCCAATTTTCTACACTTTGCAAAAACCATTCTTAAATTCATTTCATGATAACATTCAAGGTATCCTATGAGATAAGTAATTCTGTCATGTGTCAAAATGATCATAAAGAGAGCAGTGAGGCTGACTTAAAAGATTTTCTATTCTGCCTGGTCAGTGTGGCTAAGTGGACTGAGCATCATCCCATGGACTGAGAGGTCTCGGTTCGATTCCTGGTCAGGGCACATGCCCAGGTTGCAGGCTTGATCCCCAGTGGGGAGAGTGCAGGAGGCAGCTTGACCAATGTATCTCTCTCACATCAATGTTTCTCTCTCTCTCTCTGGAAAATCAATAAAAACATATTTTTTTTAAAAATAAAGAAAAAAAAGAAGTTTATTAAAAAAAAAAGATTATTTTTCTCCAATTACCATTTTGGTTTTTTAAAACTGAAGAGTAATCTCTGTATTTTTAAAATTAAAACCAGAATGAAGTCAGGTTTCTATATTGCAAAATCACATAAAGCCATATTTTTTATTTAGCTTAAAAAAACACCACCACACACACAAAATAAACGAGAACTCTACAACCTCAAATAATTTGATTTAAATTATAAATTTGTATTTCTATTAGTTGTAGATTTGAAAAAAACACTCATATTATTAAAATAAAATATAGTGATAAATTTAGGAGTTTAGTTAGATATTAAATATTACTATCCAAAACACAGACTTCTCAATTATACCACGTATTCCACATATTTTTAAAATAAAGGTTCATCTAGGAAACTTTAAAATAATCAACTAATCATCAGAGAGATGCAAATTAAAACAACAATGAGGTATCACCTCACACCTGTCAGAATGGCCGCCATCAACAAATCATCAAACAACAAGTGTTGGCGAGGGTGTGGAGAAAAGGGGACTCTAGTACACTGCTGGTGGGAATGCAGACTGGTGCAGCCACTGTGGAAAACACTATGGTGTTACCTCCAAAAATTAAAAATTGAATTGCCATTTGACCCAGTGATCCCACTTCTAGGAATATACCCTAAGAAGCCTGAAACACCAATCAGAAAAAATACATGTACCCCCATGTTCATAGCAGCACTATTTACAATAGCTAAGATCTGGAAACAGCCCAAGTGTCCATCAGTGGATGAATGGATAAAAAAGCTGTGGTACATATACACAATGGAGTACTATGCAGCTGTAAGAAAGAAAGATCTCTTATCCTTTGAGATGGCATGGACGGACCTGGAGAGTATTATTCTAAGCGAAACAAGCCAAGCAGAGAAAGACAAATATCACATGATCTCACTTATTTGTGGAATATAATGAACATAACAGTCTGAGGAACAGGGTAGACCCAGAGATGTGGAAGTAGGGTATAAACTGACACCCCTCAGAAGAGGGGGTGGGGGGGGAGGGAAGAGATAAACCACAGAACTTATGCACATGTATGCATAAGTGATGGACATGGACAACAAAGCTGGGGACAGGGTGGGGGGATGGGGAGGAGGGTGTCAATGGGGAAAAAAGGAGAAACATCTGTAACAAAAATAAATTAATAAAAAAAAATAAAAAAAATAAAATAATCAACTAACATTTATCATATATTTAAAAAGCAATTTGAAATATTAACAACCATTTTATGTTTCAGCAAGTTCAAAACATAAAACCAGATTATTTTAGGCAGCACTTTAACATCCTAATGACTCCCCTTTCATCTCTCTTCAGAAATGAAAACTGAGGCGAACCCTGAAAGAAAGTAATTGTGGTACTTAAAGTGCATTACCTTGCAAGCCTTCCACCACTTGATCCTGGAACACAAGCAATAAAATCATCCAGGAAGGACTGTTCATTGCTTTGGATTTGTAGTGGCAAGTTTCCTTCAAGTGCTTCTAATATAGTTGGTGAATGAGAAAGAGCTAAACCCTTTCCAAGAATACCAGAATGGGTTTTGCACACCTGTTGGGTAAAAGAGAACATTTATATATTTTAAAATATAAAACTTAAAATACATAAATTTTTGAACTTACAAACAATTTCTAATAGGTCTTTTTGGGGAAATCATTTTCTCCCCATGCTCCAGTGTTCCTTTAGCCTATAAAGTAGACAACTTCCAGGAGAAAAAAAAAAAAACATGGGAAAATACTTTGTTTCCTTCCACAAAAAAAGTGACTTGTGAGATCTGTATGCCAGTTGAAATGGTGCACCCCCTCCTTTTCTAGCCCTCTACATGTTACATCCTCATTTGTCAGGGCCAGGGCTCCCTTCTGTAGGCAGCTATGGAGATCTCCCTCTATTTTTGTCTCCCCAATATTGGCAGCTATCATGCATGGGTTATGTCTGCTCTCCTGGGTGGGTGGGTACCATAATCTAGACTTGGGCAAAAAGTGGATGGAAGCTTGATTATGGCTGCACATAAATTGCATTAGTCTGTCTAAGCCTGACTCAACTGAAGTAAAGGAGGCAGGTAAAACTGAAATTTTAGTTCTCATCTATCTGACAAGCAAGACTATGTTTTGAAAAAACTTGCTTTAAATGCTGAAGCTCAAGAAACTTTTCAATGACTATATAATAAATTTCAAAACAATTATACAAGCTATGCAGCTTCAAAAATCATGATCTTTGAAATCAAACAGACTTGAGTTTGAATCCTGGCTTTGGACAAGTTATGGCTGTGTGCTTGTGAACTAACAAGTTACAGACCTTCCTAAATCTATAAAATGTACAAACTGGTGACCAAATAATATCTCTTTTCTGTGGTTACTATAAAATTTAATTTAAATAACACATGTAAAATGCACACTACATTGCCTAAGAAATAGAAGGTGTTTAATACATGTTAGACCACCACCCCAACTACCTTATATGCCAAAAAGGTGGGCAATTTGAGATATCATTTTTTTGGATGTTGTTGAATAGCCGTACAATAAAGATCTCTTTATATCTGGCCTAAATGACATTTCATAAACCATAATAATACCTGTAATGATGAATAATATACGAACTCTTTGATGATTCTCCTTAACTAGATACTATGGTTATTAAATGTTTGTTGAATTAATTTTTATTTATTTTTTTAAGAGTTTTTTCTTTATTGATGTTTAGAGAGAGAGGGAGAGAGAGATAGAAACATTGATGAGAGAGAACATCGATTGGCCACCTCCTGCATGCCCCACACTGGGGATGGAGCCCACAACCTAGGTATGTGCCCTGACCTCTTGGTGCATGGGTCAACGCTCAACCACTGAGCTACACCGGCCGGGCTACGTTTTATTTTTTTATCTTAAGGTACAAAGATTTAACTTTTTAAAAATGTTTTTATTATTGATTTTAGAGAGAGAGGAAGGAAAATGGAGAGAGAGAAACATTGATGTGAGAAGGTAATATCAATCGGCTGCCTCCTGCACACCCCCTACTGGGAATTAAGCCTGCAACCTGGGCATGTGCCCTGACCGGAATTGAACCAGCGACCACTCGGTGCATGGGATGATGCTTAACCAACTGAGCCACACTGGCCAGAGCCAAAGATTTAATTAAAAACAAAAAACAAAAAACAAAAGCTAGTTTCTTAACATTATGAGGACACCATGACTCTCTATGATTACAGCATAGTGATCAAGGTCGTGGACTTTGTCACTAAATTACCAGAAGTCAGATTCTAGCCCAGCTACTTATTAGCTGTGTGATTCTGGGCAAGTTACATAAGTTCTCCTTGCCTCAGTTTCCCTACATGTAAGTGGAGATAAGAGTCTAAGTCATAGGGTTGTTGTGAGGAGTAAATGAGTTAAAAATATGCAAAGTGTTTGAAACAGTACTTGATAAAATTAAGATCAAATAAATATTTGTTTTTATTATTACTGCTGTGATCAATGTATCTCAGGAAATACAATATAAACCACTAGTCATAGGTATTAGAAGACCTAGATACTAGCCTCTATTTCCCAACTAGCTAAATTCTTAGACAAGTTGTACACCTTTTCTGAACTTCAATTATAATTGTAAAATACAAGAGATAATACTGACCTCAAAGTATAACTGCAAAAAAATAGATAATAAAGATACAGTAAACTATAGAGAGTTCTGAAGATATTATTTAAATTACTAACACCTCATTTCCCCTTTTTCTAACTGGTCAATAAAACTTTTAGGAGCCATTTTACACACCCTCAGCTCTGCAATGCGTTCCCTGACACCCTTGGCACTTGGTAGATCTTCTCTCTCCCCAAATATTTATGTCTCATTGCAGAGTTAACACCCACCATGCAGTAAAGCAAGGGCTTACAAATTTTAAGTTATTTATCTTTATAACCTCCAATGAATAGAATTAAGTATTTAATGAATGAGTCCTATTTTCAAGAAAAATTAGGTTGCTCTAAGTGAATATACTAGTTTTAAATTAATCTGAAAAGTTTATCCACACAACGTTTGGGACAATACCTGTAATGCAGCCTCTTCAAGAATTTCAAGATCTTCCTCTAATTCATTACCTGCTGTGTAAATGAAACATTTTACTAAAATATATCAATACCTAGTTTACCTTTCTAGTCTTTTGCATTCTTTATACTTTTTTCACAATTCTGATAATCTGGATTGAAAAGAACTGTTATCATTCTGGCATTCTGTATATATCTCAGTGGTTTACATTTTAAAGTGTAATTTTCATTGTGAATATAAGCCATAATTATTAAAACAATACTCAAAATGCATCCATTGAGTGATGTGTCAAAAATTTATACTATATTTATGCATATAAATGTGTAATTTTGAGTATGTACTTTTTTATAAAATTATATGAGGAAACTGATTATTCAGAATATGAGCCTTTTTAATTTAGTTATCTTATGAAAGAACTATACCTTTAGTAAACAATAGCAACTTGTAGGAAAACAGCAGGTGATGACTGAATCCTCTAGTCATTATTTCCTTTATTGCTTAATATAGAACATATTTTATTTATTGAATTTTCTTTGATAGTATAATTTATAAACTATTACTACTAAAGTAATACATGTTCAAACGAAAATATTCAAATTACACTAAGGTACAGAATGAATAATTCTGCTACTCCTCCAAATTAATAGTGTCAATAGTTTCTTATGTATTGTTCTAGAAATTCTGTTGCAAATAATAAATGTTTGTATGTATGTGTCAACATATGTACAGGTATGCACATATACATATATTTATACATATATAAGATAATGTTGGCAAAAATGGGTCCCTCTTCTGCCACTTGCTTTTCTCAGTTAATATAATTTGAACATCTTTCTTGGTCAGGAATACTTATTTGTTGTTGTTGTTTTTTAATTTTTTTTCTTTATTGATTTTAGAGAGAGAGGAAGTGAAAAGGGAGAGAGAGATAGAAACATCGATAAGAGAGAACATAGATTGGCAGCCTCCTGCATGCCCCCAACTGGGGATTGGGCCCACAACCTGGACATGTGTCCTCACCAGGAATTGAACCGGCGATCTCTTGGTGCATGGGTCGACGCTCAACCACTGAGTCACACCAGCCGGATTCGTTGTTTTTTAACAGCTGCATACATTCACAATGTATGGATGTAACATTGCTTATTTAACCACTTTCCAACTAATACACAATTTGATCACTTCGAGGTATTACAATCACCAACACTGTTACATTAATCTATCTTACAACATATACTGTTGAGCATTTGCGCAAGTATGTATACAAAATTGCTACATCAAAAAGTATAAGCATGTAAAATTTGAAGTTATTGACAAATATCCTCCAAAGACGTTGTACTAATTTTCCTCATATGAACAGAATACAAGGTATCTCATTTCCTCACATAAAAATCAATATTAAATAGGAACAATGGAATTGAGAAAAGTGAAAGGGAACAGAAGGGGAAGGGAAATGGAGAAGAAAAGAAAGTGAAGAAAGAGAAGGGAAGAAAGAAAGGATCAAGTGGGAAGGGAAGAGATACAGGTGAACTTTTGGGGATGAACACTGGGGAAATAAAACAATACCTTTTATTCCCCAAGTACTGTGAAATAAAATGTTAAATCATGTATAAACATCATAGAATTAGTAAATATTTTTAACTTTATTTTTGTCTTTGCCATCGTGATTCTAAATCAACTTACATAACATACAAATTTGTATCATATAAAGAGGTACCATTTCTGCCACTGCCTCATTTCTCTGTTCTACCTCACATGAAAACTCCTCCAAAGAGTTAACTATATTCAGCCTGACTCCCCTTCCTGACTTGCTATTCTCTCACTCTACTCTAAAAGGCCTTATCTCTCTCATTTTACTGATATATTTCTTTTTTCATAAGATTTTTTAAAATTGACTTTTTAGAGAGGGAGAAAAAGAGAGAAACTTTGATGCAAGAGTGAAACATTGATCAGCTGTCTCCTTCATGGCCCCTACTGGGGATCGAGCATAACCGGGGCATATGACGTCCAACCAACTGAGCCATACTGGCCAGGGCTTACAGATACATTTCTTATTGAGTATATAATCAGCAAGTTTTTCAATCTAAGGACAGATTTTAATTGACTTCTCAGCAGTATTTAAAAATCTCATAAATATCTACTATCCTGGTTTTACTCCTACCTGACAATATTTTTGCAGTTTTTTCTTCCTATTCTGTCCACCTTTGAAATTTTGGCTAGTTCCAAGCTTTGATCCTGGGCTTGTCTTTCTCATTTGCATTCTCTTCCTAGCTCATCTTTCACACGGTCCCATGTATTTAAGTATCAACTATGTTCATATGACATTTGCATTGACTTGTTCCCTGAACTCCAGACAATGACTTCCAAATGTCTACTTGATATGTCCTCTGGAATATTTAAGAACTATCTCAAACTTCTGGTTTCATACTATACATCCAGTGCCTAAACCAGTGCCTAGCACATAGCATGTATGTGGATAAGGAGGGTGTGTGCATGCATGTGTGTGTGAATTAAAAAGACTAGAGGATACTCTTCAGTCTCCAGTCTCCATTTAGAATCCCAAACTACCAGTATAGTAAGCAGTTATTGATCATGAGTGTAACTATGAAATTCATTTGCTAATCTATTTTCAGAATATTATATAATAAGCATATTCTATTCCTAAAATTAAAAAAAAAATCATAAACACCTAGTACTTGACCAAACTTACCAATAGGAAGTGCTAGATCCTTTTTCATCAAAGCTGCTGCACAAACCCCACCAAGATTGGCTAATTCTTTTTCCAACTGAATGACTCCCTGTAGAATTGCAAAAACATATCAGCTGCTTTAAAAAACGTTTGGAAGATAATGTGGATAATCAACAAATGTGACTTGCATTCAAGTGTAACTTTCGAAACTGGAAGGAAGCATGTGTTAGCTAACAGTTAAATTAAGTGTGAAAGAGACTCAATATTATGTCTTATGCTGGTTATAAGGTTTGGGCCCACAGCTTCATCATCCAAAGAATGTTTCATTCATTTCTTTGAAGGAACATGACCATTTTTTCACTTGATTTGGCTTATTGTATAATTTAAAACATTTAGAAGAGGTATTAAGTTGGTTCCACTGTGAAATCAGCTCAATTATTTACTCAGAAAGGTATAACCACTTGAGCTGGTTTGGAATAGGTGCAACTGTACTAAGTCTTCAAAGGCTGGGTCATGTTGCACAGACTCCATTTTCTTCATGCACTAAAAGTAGCAAAAACAGACTAATGCACACAATTAAACTACAAAATATTTTAAATTATATACTCTAGCTTAAAATAAATTCCAGACTTCTTAAATATAGGTAGCAAATAAATTTAAGTCAATAGCAGCCCTTAGAAACACCATCTTCCCTTACAGAATGAAATGTTAATTCATTCTTACCTCATCAGGTCCAGGGCTAAACTCATATCCAATTGCAAAACATTTGAAACCATAGAAAGAAGCCTTGTCATCTTTCACATAATCTGATGCAGTCTCCAACGAAAAAAGGGCCTCATTTCCTAAGAAAAAAAGCTAACATTGAATTCAAAATCTGAAACAACTTTTATCTTTTATCTATCTCAAGATAGGTAGCAACACCAATCAGATTCTAAGAACCTAGTCATTTTGGAAGGGTTCCTGTACTACTTGAACAAACCTGTGCTAAAACAATTCTAGAAACAGTGGAACCACCCAAGTGAATGTTATTATTTTTCTTTACGATCAAATTCTCCTTAATCAAACATCCTACCTTTAAGTTACATGAGCAATTGATTATCTGTCAATTATTAAAGTGATCAATTCTCTACCCTGGTATCTGGCTTTGTCTGATGTCTTCACAAACAAAGCAGTTCAGACTAGGAAAAAAAAAAAAAAGCTTCTCAATTCAAACTGGCTATTAGTTTAAGGGATTATAAGAGTAGTTACAGTTAGTTGGTTGAAAACACAATAGACCATATATATTTTTAAAAACTTACGAACTTTCTTTTAAAGAAAAACAGCAGCAACAGCAATCAATAACAAAAATGCTCTCATTCTCTCATTCTCTCTCTCTCTCTCTCTCTCTCTCTCTCTCTGTCTCTCTCTCTCACACACACACATATACACACACACCCACACACGCCCAAAGGACTAAAAAAATAGCTTTAACATAATTCAATAGGTTACGTGGTTCATCAATACTTTTGAAAGGAAGGCGCTTCTTAGTAAGTTCTCAAAATTTACCACTTACTGGGAAAAAAATATCTAATCCACTTTTTCTATAGTTTGATCCCAACTACAGACAGCTACCCCTCAATATTAACTCCCTGCTTTGGTCAAGCTAACATTCTCTCTTCTAAAACTTGGTCATGATATGCCACCCCTTGCCCAGAGTTTTCTTTACTTCTCAATCGCAATCCAGACACATAGTTGGTCTTAAATAAATTCTTCTAAAACTTAAATATACATTTTTAATGATTTATCCTTATTAAACATAATGATCATAAATGCACATATTTTACCATATAAAACAGAAGAGAAAAAAATAACTTACCTGGCAACACTAAAACCATAGTAGGCCACCCAGAAGATCCTGAATATTTCTTCAGTTCTATCCAGGAATTAAGATTTTCGTGAACAGATGTCAATTTTGGTCCATATCCTGAATTCTGAATAGTTCTGACAGGAATCAACAAACGGAGAACATCTTCTGATTGTGCAGTACCACACTGAGGGTCGAACTCGATTGTCATCCACCGTACACATTCTGGAAATGTCACCTGAGGTCAGCAGGCAACAAGACACTTGCATTTGTTAAGAAGAATTAGATTTTTCCACTCTCTCTTAAAAACAGGACATCACAATGCAAAGATAATGCTTTCAATATATTTGTAAAATAATTTTTAAGTAGAGAACTAACAGAGTAGTTTAATATGATCAGAAATCAAGGTACTAGTATTCAATATCAACTATGCCTATTCCCTATTGCAATACCCACTGCTTTCTACCTAACATTTGGTTATTACATTAATAATATTTGTAAATATACATTGATATCATTATAAAAAATATTAAAGCTACTTAATATCCATAAACAGTCAGCTATCTGATTTTTTTGTAGAATAGTTTACTTATATAATAAATTTTCCATTTCAGTAAGTACATACTTAAGAATATAAGTACATAAATTAAAATATAATTTAACCTATAAAATATAAAGATATAGCAATGAAAAATGAATAAATTACTAAAATGTAAGGTTTTAGTCACTTTTAGGTTATCTAGCATTCATAGTATCTATTACAAACGCTTCTTTTCATTAGCAAAAAACCTTCATATATTATGAAAATATAAAAACACACACAAACACATACAGACTCACACCATGATAAAAACCTAGATTTTTATATTTTTCTAACCTGAAGTTTTGCTGTATGTATGAGTTTATAATGGCATATAATTACATGCATTTTTAAGGCCACTTTTAAGCTTCTATCACCATCATCACCGAGAGAATTCTGTCCTGGTAGTCAAATTACAGTTAAGCAGGTCCAAGTCAAATAGTGAACTATGAATTGGTTATAGAATATAATATGAGCCTTAACAATTTCTTAAGTATAATATTAATCTAAAAATACTACCTGGAACTAAGGCAAACATTTTTAGTAAAGGATTTTTAAAATTTTCCATTTAAATAAAAATAATGTCATAATAACATAAATGTAAATTAAAACTTAACTGAGACACCATTTCTCCCATTATGTTGGCAAATGGCCCAAAATTTAAACACATACTCTGTTAAGGAGGCTGTGAAAAAATGAACATTCTCATTCATTGTTGATGGGTACACAAAATAGTATAACCTCTGTGTAAGGGAATTTGTCAACATGTAGCAAAACTACATATGTATTCACACTCTGAATCAGCAATCCCAGATCTATGAAACACAAGACTCCTCGTTCCATATTTGTTTAACCTAGCAATCCCACTTATAAAATTTACTTTGAAGATATGCTTCTAACAACATGAAAAAAAAAAAAACAAACCCAAACATATGCACAAATTATTCATTGCCAAAAAAATGCAAAATACTTAAAACATCCTAAATGCACACACCCATGAGACTGAATGAATAAACTATGATATATCTTTACTGTGGAGTAATATGTAATTGTAATGAAATAAAAATAAATTCTCTCTTTCTCTCTCTGTCTCTCTCTCTCTGTCTCTCTCTCTCTCTCTCTCTCTCTCTCTCTCTCTCACACACACACACACACACACACTCAAACACATTCCTGCACCCCACCACACCCTTCTCCCAGGTCTGTTTTCCTTGCCTCTGTTTTTCCTAGAGGCCCTTCTTTTGCCTCTGTAACTTGTTTTCTGAGCCCATTTTTTCCCCCTACGGCTCACTTCTTCTACCTCTGTGACTAAATATTAAAAAGAAAAAAATGAGAATTATCTGTTTAGATAGATATGGAGAGATTTCACAATGTTAAATATAAAAAACAAAGTACAAAATAGTGTATATAGTGTGCTACTTTTAAATAAAAAAGGAAAAGAAGACTATGTATCCATCCAGCCTGATTTTTTTCAAAAAAGAACACAGGAAGGATAAACCAGGATATTTACTGGAGTAAGTGAGAAGCAGAGATGGGAAAGGGAAAGGACTTATAATTCTGAGTATATTAATCTGGAAAATTTTATTTCTGGAACTATGTTAATACTTTACATATTTATTAAGTACAAATAAAAAAATAAGCATAACTTTATATCAAACTGATCATATAGCAACCTACACATATACCCAAAAAGAACTACTCTAAGTAACTTTTGAATATTGTACTTTGATTATATAACGTCAGGGGCATTTATTCTAAAGACAAATATTATGCAAAGAAATCATTAATTTTACTTACTAGTTTTATTATTCACAGTGACATACATTAATGAAACAGGTATGAAGAAAATACTTTTTTGGTTTTGATTGGAACTAATAAGGAATGCTCAAAAACTAATGAAAACTCAGCAAAAGGACACAGAATACACCTTGAATGAACTTTCACTGGTCAAATCGAAGTTTGAGCTTCAAAATAAATAATAACAGCAAAGGATTATAACATTAAGCAAACAAGAATCCTTAAGTCCACACTGCCATAAACACATAAAATAATAAATGAATAAATTTTTTAAAGTGGAAGAAACAGGAAAATTCTCCTTTGTAATAGAACACCAGCTAGAAGGAATAATAGAATTAGAAAACCACCATTTTGCAACCACTATAGTAATAAGTGTTTTGGGTAAGAATAACCAATGGATGCTAAAACCATTGGGAAATTTTTTACACAGTATCTAGATGTCTATCAACAGACATTTTCATAGAAAAAAAAAAAAAGCTATTTTTGGTGGAGAAATTTGTCAACTATAACCTTAACCAAGTGACTAAGTTGCTGCCCAATATGTGTAACCTGAGTCTAATCATTAGGAAATGAACAATCAAATCCAAATAAAAGGATAGTTTTACAAAACCACTGATTGTATTCTTCAAAAATGCAATGTCATAAAAGACAAAGAAAGACTGAGAAACTGTTTCAGATTAGAGATAAAAGAGACCTGAAAACTAATTGTAATGTATGAGTCTGATTGGATCCAAAGTCTGGGTTAAAAAAAAAAAAAAAAAAAGCTATAAATGCCACTGTTGGCACAACTGACAAAATGTATAGCTTATAATTTGACATAATATTACTATTTATTACGATAATAATAACACTACATCAATGTTCAATTCCCTAAATTTGATCACTGTATTGCGGTTATACAGAATTACTTCATTTTTGTTAGAAATAAGTGAGGAATCATGATGTTTGCAACTTACTCTTAAATGGTTCAGTAATAATAAATATGGATACATAAATACATAAATAAATACAACAAATGAGGCAAAATGTTTCCTGAAGAAGCTAAGTGAAAGGCTTACAGGTGTTCAGTGTATTATACAAATCATGTTACATTTTTGTACAGGTTTTAAATTTTTTGAAATAAAATGTTGAAAAACAAGAGGAATGACTACATACACATCTCATCTGCATCTGTACATGTGTCTACGCTTACACTAAAAGAAACAATGAAGAGTTAAACTAAAAAATTATAGTAAAATAAAATGTTACCTACATCAGGGAAAGAGGGAACACAGTGAAGTGACAAAGATAAAAGCTAGACTTCTTTGAACATACTTTGTTTTATAGATCTGACTTTAGGACTATGTAATTACTTAAATAATAATAAAATAAAACAAGATTATAAAAGAAATTCCTAAAAATCTAGTATAAAATAAAACAAATAATGCCAAATGTATATTCAGTTAGTGGCATAACTGCACAGAGAGGGATTATTCCAACTTACTTTTTTTTCCCCTTTATTGATTTTAGAGAGAGAGGAGGTGAGAGGGAGAGAGAGATAGAAACATCAATGAGAGAGAACATTGACTGGCCACCTCCTGCATGCCCCCCACTGGGCATCGGGCCCACAACCTGGGCATGTGTCCTGACCAAGAATCGAACCAGCGATCTCTTGGTGCAAGGGTCGACGCTCAACCACTGAGCAACACAGGCCGGACAATTCCAACTTACTTTAAAGCACAGTAATTGGCCATACTCACTTCCTTTAAAACACAGTATTTCTCTATTCCTCCTAGTTGGGATATACCCAAAAGACAAGACAAACACGCATACACACACACACACACACACACACACACACACACACACAGAAAATGAATAATACACACACAGAAAATGAATAATTAAGTGATTTTTAAATTCTAATATTTCCAGTATCATTGAGAACAGAGATTCTAGAAGTATGAGAAAAGAGATTCAGGTGTAACATACTGTCACCCTTATTTTGAATTAGCAACATCAGTACAAACTTATGAAGTATTTTATCTTAAAAAAAATACTTATACACAGAAATTTGTCTAGACATAAATATATAAGCATACACATATATAAAAATAGTAAGTGCCTGTGTGTATAAACACTTGTTTTATGTATATACTAGTTCTGGACACTATAAATATCTAGAAACAATGACCAACCCAGAGGATATGAGCATCTCTAATGCCAGATTTTGGCTTTTAAATACCCATTACCTTTAAAAAGAACAAAGGCACTTTGAAAAAATGTCTGGTTTCGTAGCTGAGGTAAGAAATGTGTAAAATGACCCTGGAACATCTTATCATACCAGAGAGCAAGGATGCTATAAATGATGACAGAGGTGTCTAATGGACTCAGGAGGCAAGCTGAAGAGGCTCCTATCCAACAAAGACATATGATCTAGTTTCTTAAATAAAATTCAAGGAAACAAAAAAAGAGAGAGAGGGAGGGGAATCTATGTACTAAAAGAGATTTAAGAGGCATAGCCAATCACAATGTATGGATCATATCTGGATTTTAATTCAAACTACTAAAATGAGCATATTTGGTGACATGAAGGAAATGTCCGATTTTTAGTATGATAATATGATTATTTTTTATGGGTTCTCATTTTAGAGATACATAATGAAATATGCATGAATGTACTTTAAAACAAGTTAGGAAGGGGCAAAATGGGTGGAGAATAAGTGAAACAGGTTAGGCCAAGAGTTGATAACTAACTGTTGAATCTAGGATGATAGATAAATGAGGTGACTGTACTAGTTTGTCTTTGTATATGTTTACCATATTCTACAATAAAAAGCTGAATATTTTACAAGCACATAAAACTTAAACTTATAATTCAGTTCTCCTGAATTTACATGATACAATTTAAAAAGCAAAAAATAAGGATTTTTAATACTCTATAACAATATTATATTATACTTAAAATGTTTTGTATGTATTTTTACACTATGTATAATAAAGTACTTTGATTTTATTATTATTATTATTTTAATCACCACCCGAGGATATTTTTCCATTGATTTTCAGACAGAGTGGGGGAGAGGAAGAGAGAAAGAGAAACATCGATGTGAGAGAGACACATCAATTGATTGCCTCCCACACAATCCCAACCAGGGCCGGGAATCGAACCCAACCAAGGTACATGTCCTTGACCGGAACTGAACCCAAGACTCTTTGGCCCGTGGGCCGACGCTCTAACAACTGAGCCAAACCGGCCAGGGTTGATTCTATTATTTTTATTTTTGAACCCAGACACTTTTATTTACATTTTAGAAAGCAAACGGGCTGCTCACAAAGAACGGTTAGGAAATTATGAAGAGGATCATCATTTGCACTATTAAAAAGGTGTAGTTCATTCATTAATCAGTACAATTTTTCTTGAAACAGCAGTTAACTTTTTAATCTCCCATTAATAGAGTACTTTAAATCCTACACTGGGTATATATATTTTCAGAGCTCAGGCTATAGTACAAATTAATATCAGTATAAAAAGTATGATTTTTAAGTTTTAATAGTTATATCTACTACTACTAACATAATATGCAGTTTAGCATTATATACTGCACTGTACTTGTTAAAAAAATATGAGAACAACTCTTACAAACCCTATAAAAAAATACCCTTCAATGATAAAAATTCTATCTTAAATCCTTTTGTGTATTTGACAATGCCTAATTACCTTCGGATTTTCTATATTTAACTACTATAAAAAAAGTTATACTTCTGGGCAGAGACTAAATATCCTTTAAGATATCATTATAGAACATCAAACCAAGTTTTAAATTTAAACTCTCCCTAAAAATCAGTGCCTACCTTGTAGTGCATCACGCATGCAGGTTTATAGGGGTGTTCACTCTCTATGACAGCATAATGATTCGAGGTTGTACAAGCAGAGAGGCCTTGTTCAGGCTGGTTTCCTGTGGTGCTATCTGTTGACTGATTGGGATTGAATGCAGGGGGCGCATACTTCTGATTCAAAATGGCAACTGAGGGAAGCAACTGTTGGACAAGGCCAAAGACTTCTACAGCAACCTAGTATAAAAAAAAATTATTAAATGAGATAATAAATGTGAAATTGCTTTAAAATTATTAATTACTATAATTGTTGGTTAACCTTATTATTAAGAATTCCCATCTAGAGTTTCTTCTTGCTAAGTGCTTAACAAGAAATTTGTTCAATGGGAAAAAAAGAATTTTCACAGTTGCCTTAGATGGTATGAAAATAACCTAGTCTTTATTTTTAAATAAGTTTGCCTTTTTGTGATCTGTAGTAAACTGTTTTACTCAATAATTATGTCAAAAAATCAACAGTTCATAATTTCGTCCTGTCTTGAATATTTCACAATTTAAAAACACTCCTATTCTTTTACATTGCTGCTTTTATTTAAAATGCAGATTTGGCATCAAGCTCATAAATTTAAAAATCTCAGTTAACTTAAGCTTTCCTTACATATTATTTCTAAAATATATTTCCCATTCCCAAATTCTTCAAATCTAAAGCCAATAAGTAAGCATAGTAACACTTTTCTAAACAATAATAACACAGAGAGGTTTAATAATTTCTATCAATTAACATGTCTATCTCTGCTTGTTACCTGTAACCCAGGTCCTCCAGAGATTAAAGCATTCTTAAAAGAAGGATACAAAGTCTAAAAAAAGATTTTGTTTAAAAAAAAGATTCAAAGTTATAGAATTAAATTACACACCTTGGGAATAGCAGCAGCTACTGGTCCTATGTAGGCTATAATAAGGGGAAGCAGCATGGAAAACAGACTGGAAGAGCTAAGCAGTTCTGGAATGTCATCAGCTAAAAAAGTCATTAAAACTATAGTTAGAAGGTAATTTCATTGTAATGAATATATGCTATACTAAATTTATATTCTATTATCTTTAGCAAAATTATAGTTGATGTTGACTAAGTGCTTATAAAGGACCTGGCACTATTGTAAGGGCTTTATTTACATGTGTTATCTCAATCAATAATAAACTTTTATTATCCTCACTTTTTAGAAGGGGAAACCAAGCCATGCAATGTTTAAGTACCTTGACTCAAAGTATACATCTGTAAAATGATAGAGTTAGGATTAGAACCTAGAATAAGTCATGATTTTAAACAACTACTCTTGGTGCCACGCATGGCTATATGTTTGACATTAGGCAAATTATTAATACTTAATCTGTGCATGCCTCAGTAATCATCCATAAAAGAGGATAATAACAGTACTTCCCTCATTGGGTGTTGCAAAGATTAAGTGAGTTAAAATATTCAGAACAAAGCCAGTACCTATTAAGCACTCCAAAAATGTTTGCTGTTAAGCTATAACACCTTCCATTTTTCCAAGGAAAGCACTTTGCTGATGGACATTTTACTCATTTCTATCCATGAACAAGGGGTTAGAAGATAAATTGAGTCTAGATTATAAAGCCCTTTAAGTTAAAAGCCAATCAATTACTCCCAAATACCCGTTTCTAGGTCAGCTGTTGCATCAGAATAAAGTAGGCACTTATTTAAAAATAGTTTCCTAGCCCAGCCTAAATCACTAATTTGAATGGGCCAAATATTCTTCATTTTTAGCAAGTTCCCCAGTTGTTTCTGATGTGCAGCTAGGCTTAGGAACAAATGTTCTAAATAACAATAAGATGGGGTGGGTAATGGCAAATATTTCTGTAAATATAACTCTACTGTCAGTGTGGAAGATGGCTAGATAACTAGACGAGGGAATAAGGGAATGGTGGCAGTGAGATTATTAGGATGCTCTCCATCCATGAAAAAGAGGGCACATGCTTGCACCATGGCAGCCTGAACTGGGAGAGAACAGACAGAATGGAGAATACAAACTGGAAAGCTTCCAGTGGAAGAACTCGTAGAACTCAATTTAGAAAAGTGAATTAGAGGAAATGTTTAGGGTTACCCAGACATTGGGTAAATGGTGATACCATTACTGGAAATAGGACATATAGAAAGAAAAACCGGTCTAAAGGAGAAAACAAAATGTTTTTTGACTATGAAAACAAGGATAAAGTAAACACTCAGTTTAATCAACAGTTTTTCTCTTACTAGGTTAACTAAGAAAATAGTAATTATCAGGTAATTGCTTTCACACATTCTAAAAAATTCTGCATTACTGTGTGAAGTGTATGACTGATCCAAAATGATTGTACATGCATGTGCGGATCTATAATGAACAAAATACTCCAGAATTCTACAAGAGGGTTCCTCTTCAGTAACTCTGTGCATAGTTAATAAAATATGATTATTAAAACAGTAAAAAAAAAAAAAAAGTCTTACCATCCACAGCAAGAGCTCTGTGCAAAAGGTCTTTTGCAGCTCGAACAACGGTGCTTACCACAGAGAGAGCTCTGCTACAGTTTTTATCTTCTTCATTGGCTTTACTCAGAAGTTGGGACTGTAAATCTCCATCAAATTCACTCCTATAATATGAATAATACATGAGATTATTTCACATGGTAGATAAAACATGAGCTAAATCTAGGAATCATATTTAAATCAGAGCTCCTCATTTGAAGTTTAAAAAGTTAAAGTTAAAAAAAGTAAATATGGCCCTGGCCAGTTTGGCTCAGCGGTTAGAGCATCAGCCCGCAGACCAGAGTCCAGGGTTCGATTCTGGTCAAGGGCATGAGCCTCAGTTGCAGTTTGGTCCCTGGCCCTGGTCGGGGTTGTGCAGGATGTGTCTCTCTCACAACAATGTTTCTCTCTCTTCTCTCTTCTCTCTTCTCTCCTCTCTCCCTCCCTCCCTTCCACTCTATCTGAAGATAAATGGAAAAATATCCTCGGGTGAGGATTAAAAAAAAAAGTAAATATGTAATTATATAATTTCAAGGAGTGACAGTACTCCAAAGAAAAAGAAAGCAGGATAAGGGCATAAAGTTATTTTAAATAAGATAAAGGGCAGTCTATTTTTAAACTGGTATTAAACAAAGGCCTGAATTACGTATTTTTGAAAAATCTGAGGGGAAAGTATTCAGGCAAAAGGAACAGTAAGATCAAGTTTCAGATAGGAGCAAGATTGGTGAGTTCAAGGAACAGAATAAAGACAGGTGTATCTGGAATGAAAGGAGAAAAAGTGAAGAGTGACAAGGAGGGAAAGGTAAACAGAAGTCAGATCATGTGAAGTGTGTATGCCACAGTAACAACTTTATATTATATACTGGAATGGGAATGGAAATTTATGAGAGGATTTTGAACAAGAGCAGAACCTGCTATGACTTAGTCTCTGTAAGATCACTCTGGCTGCGCTATGGAGAACTGACGGTAGGAGGGACTGGTTTAGAGGCTATTACAATTATCCAGGTAGAAGTGATGGTTTGAAGTAGACTGTTAATTATTGGAATAATATGACATTTTAAAAGTATAGCTAACAGGACTTAATAAACTAGATGTAAAGTATGAGAGAAAGAAGGAAGTCAAGACCATTGATGTGTGTGCCATCTCTTTTGGTTGTACTACAGGAATACATTGTTAAATAATTCATTAGAGACATGCCCCCTTGCTAATATTTTAAATTAAAAGTATAGATCATAATGAATTATCTTAGAAGCATTATACTTGTGTACTCTATTGCTTTGTGTCTCATTTTTTTTTTATCATTGGCTGTTATAGATGTCCCTCACTGCCCCCTCCTTTGCCTCCCTCCACTTTGCCTCTGCCCCCATAGGCCTTCACCACATTATTGTCTATGTCCATGGGTTATGCATGTATGCATATATATTCTCTGTGTCTCATTTTTAGTTGAACATTAATGGAATGCAGTATTTTAATTGTAACTTTGCCAATATCTTTATCTAGAGGCCTACTGCTATTTTTGTCCTTTATGAATTTTTTGTTGTCAAGAAAGGCAGGATTACATATTTTTTCTTTCAAATTGAGTAAGTGTAGTATATTCTTGGTTAACAAAATACTCATATAGTTTTGGGATTTTGAAATGGTAAATATTCATGATGTGATTACATAAAAATGGAAGCTTAGTTGTGTAGATACACAAAGGACTTAGAAGAATGAAAACTGCTTGTGGTTATGGATGACTTTGTTCATTGCTTCTTGTGTTTTTCAGTTTTCTATTATATTAACTTTTAAAAAAAATATTTTGGTTGTAAAAGTATTAACTTTTAAAAAAATGAATATTATTTTAAAAACCTAAAAATAAATGACTCCAAGGAATTTGTGAATGGGAAGGACTACTTTGAACACATTAAACTAAGATGTCTATTAGTCAACTACCTAGAGCAGCCTTAAAGTGGATGCCCTCATAAGGTTACTGGGAGGACTAGCTGAGACAGCACAGGTAAAACACTTAGAGCACTGCATGGCATACAGTAAGTGCTCATCCCACACTAACCATCACCATCATCTCTATTAGTGTCACTCAAATAAAGGTATCAAAGAGAGACCTGGATATTCAGTCTAGGGCTCAGAGGAGATGAAAGCTAAAGATATAACCTTGGGAGCCATGGGAGTAAAATGGTACTTACAGCTGAGATTTTAATGTTTTTAAACTTACTAACTTTTAAAAATTGAAGATAAGTGTATTTATATTAAAGCTTGACCAAAAAAAAAATCAAGACATTTGAAACACTGTATTTTGTAGACTATATAAAGCTGGGATAGCAGATGCTTTTAAGGGGCTTTCCAGCTTTCAAAATATATAACTCTTCTCTTGTGCATGACATGGTTTTAATCTATTGTTTGAGAAAGAGAATAATGTAGTGTTTATTGCAGTGCTAAGTAACAGAAAGTTTTCATAATTGGGGTGAAAGGACTAGAAAGCTTTATATCTTAGCAGCAATGTACTGATATGTAGCTATTTAATTCCTATGATTTCTGTTCTATTTCACATAGAGAAAGGAGGCAGAAAATCTATATTCAGGGAAACTATTTTGTGCTAGCTGCCTAGGCAGTATCTCCAGATTGTTTATGAAGGAAACAGAGGAAGCAGCAAGACTCTGAAAGTCAAATGCAACTTCAGTGATTTGATGATAAGTCACGTTGAAGACAAATGTGACTGGTACACACTACTCCCTAAGATTTCAGCTAAGTTGCTAAAAGAATAATTTAAAGTCAGTGAGAAATGTATAATTAAGTTTTTTTTAACTCCAAATAATAAATATTTTATTTCCTACTGTTTACATAAGAAATGTTTTTTGTTAAACATATTATAAGAAATACATTACTATATATTCTAGGGCCCCAAGGACTAGATTCACAGATATCAAAATAGTCTGCAGACTGGACAATAGGATCAAGGCAATACTAGTACTTGGGTATAATTGATTAATCATCAATTTTAAGTACTTTTTTAAAAAAGAAATAAATACATTCAATTTTAATTAGAAACTGCAGACCACAAAATATAAAAGTGACAACAGCATATATGCCCAGTACATAAAAGTTTTAAGGATATTATAGAAATAATGGCAGAAACATTTCCCAGTATTCACCTTTATAATGAAATTAAATTTACATATTTAAAAATGAGACTTTTGTTGTTGTTAATCCTCACCTGAGGATATTTTTTCCAGTGATTTTAGAGAGAGGGAAGGGAGGGAGGGAGGATGAGAGAGAGAGAGAGAGAGAGAAACATCGATGTGAGAGAGACACATCAGTTGGTTGCCTCTTGTATGCTCCCCAACCAGGGCCAGGGATCAAACCTGCAACCCAGTTATGTGCCTTTGACCAGGAATCAAACCCGAGTCCCTTCAGTGCACAGGCTGATGCTCTAACCACTGAAATACACCAGCCAGGGCAAAAATGAGATTTTTAAAAATATGAATTAGCACAGTCCCTCATTGGGTACTATAAAGATTAAGTGAGTTAAAATACTTAAAATACTCAAGAACAAGGCCTGCAAGAAAGACACACTGTATAATTTAATTATAACTACTCATTTAGCATTTTTTACCGTGACAGTAAATTGTGTGTGTTCTAACAGTTTAAAATAGTTCCTGATCACTATACACACACCTACCTATAGTAAAGTATCTGTGGAATCTGTCCTCTGGTTTGGTTTGTGCCATTACTACTCAAGCTGCATGTACTGAATGTAAATGTCACACCATCAGGGCACTGAACTGTGGTCATTCCTCCATCTCCATTGGCCGTTCGGCTTCCATAATTCCTCAAGCGCACAGCATATTTAACATTTTCCTTCACAATAAAGATGTAAAATGTTTATATTTATTCATAATGTACAGAAAATATATGAAAATAACTCTGCAGTAAACTGGGCAAATATATTAAATTTCTTTGTCATATATATATAGACGATTTGGTTAAATGAG
This sequence comes from Tadarida brasiliensis, assembly GCA_030848825.1. Classification (NCBI taxonomy): domain Eukaryota; kingdom Metazoa; phylum Chordata; class Mammalia; order Chiroptera; family Molossidae; genus Tadarida; species Tadarida brasiliensis. Next base: position 61,277,618 of record CM061266.1, on the reverse strand, counting down.
TTTTTAATGAATCAAATAGGATGATAACTAACAAATTGATACTTATTTTTTAACAGAAGCTTTCCTAAGTACTTTTTGTGATTTAATTAAATTAATCCTTAAAATGACCTCATGAAGTACCACTATTATCCCTATTTTATAGATGAGGAATCTGAGGCACAGAGAAGTAACCTGCCCAAAATCACAAAGCTAGTAAGGAACAGAACTAGGATTTGAACACAGGCAGTGTGACTCTAGTTCCTGCTCTTAGTAACACTATAAAAGAGTATTAGCCATAATAAAAGATTATAAATACATAAGACAATACTTTTCTTTGATAAACTTAACTTTTGAAATAATTATTTAAATGAGGGAAAAAAGTAATGGTTAGTCTATTATATTTTTATTTTAAGAGATACTCAGAAACAGAAATAGATAGGCAGAAAAGGGAGAAAATGTCCATAAGAAAAAGTTGTCCAAAATATGATGCACTGTACATAGAAAATGTGAGATACAGATACTGGTGTCTTATGATTCATGACATAAACTTTACAATAAAGATTTTTTTTGTTTTTTGGTATCTAAACTCTTTTTGATGAGGTTTCTGGTGAACTTATCTAAAATGCTGCTCTATAGAGAGACTTATTACAGTTGAATACAGAATTACTTTATTAATAATTACTTTAATATTAAGTAAAATTCCTGTCTTGATAAAATTACTTACTGTTAGACAATTAAGTTATATAAAGTAATAACTTTAATAGTTAATACTATTAAGACCACTTACTTTTTTAAAAAAATATGGTTTTACTGATTTTAGAGAGAGAGGAAGGGAGAGGGAGAGAAACATTGATTGGCTGCCTCCTGCATATCCCCTTCTGGGGATGGAGCCTGCAACTTGGGCGTGTGCCCTGACCAGGAATTGAACCAGTGACCTCTTGGTGCATGGAATGATGCTCAACCAACTAAGTCACACTGACCAGAGCAAGACCACTTACTTTTTAAATGAGTTTTGGCACAGAAGAAAAGGAAAGACAGGAATTATTACTTATTGAGTTTCTAAACTGCGCTAGACATTGAAGCACGTACTCAAGTACATCCATTATTTAATTTAATATGAACAGCATTACAATGTAGGTATTATCCTTCCCACGCTATAAGTATGTGTCAGACTGGTTAAATGATGACATGCCCAATGTCTTAGAGCTAATATGTGAAAGAGCAGGTACCTGAAGCTAGGTCTATTTAACTCCAAAATCTAGTATCTTCCACTATATATAATACTTTTTACTATACCAGACTTTAAGAGATCTTTTGCAACAACAGAATATTATACAGCATAATATCAAGAATATAGTAGGTACTCCATAAAACTATACAGCACCACATAAAGGAATACTTTTTGACATTTTTAAAGTAAACTACATAAAAATACCTCTTATTTACAAAAGAAACATATTAGAAAAATTACCTTTAAAGGAACAACTTTGTCAAGTCTGATTTCAGCGATATCACTGGGTGAATCATCTGTTGTATAGGTTCCTTTGACTAATTCTAGAGATGTCCATCTGTGAGAATGAGTTGAATCTCCTGCATGTTCACTCTAATTTAAAAAAAAAATCCACCATACTCTTCATTACATGAACAGTTTTAACTCATAATCAATAATTGTTTTAAAATACTTTAGTTCCTTGTATATAAAATTAGGTACAGTAAACCCTTGATTTTGCTGAACTCGACTGAACGGACTTCGGACCTAATGGATAAAATTTCCATTCCATATATCATATGTGAAAATTAACACCCTGTTAATAAATATTACATATCTACAACTACAGTCTACATATTTAAATCCAAGAGTCACCACACGTAAACAACATTCAGTGAATGATTAGCATGTCATCACACCGCATCGCAAGTGGTAACTGGTTCTGTTGTGGTGTGGTGTGACTTTCTGCAGCAGTTTTAATGAGTGCCAGCCAGGCTCCTACCTGTGATAAGCTACGCCCCTGCCGCATGCATCTGTTTATTCTAGGTGACTGGTGAATGCACACAATTACTAGACCTATTCAGTATAAATTTAAAATTACAGTAATACATATAGAAAACTTTTCTGTGAAATTAAACTTTTCATACATACTTAATTTTAATTGCACAAACGTGTCTACATAAGCAAAAACAGGTAAACTAACCAATTTTTCAGTTTTTTAACATACACATTCTGAAAACCTACTTTATTGTATAACAGACTTTTGGCTTTAACGGACACCACCCCTCGCTTGAATTAGTCCATTATACCAAGGTTTTACTGTATTAGCATTTCCCTATATATATATTTAAAAAAAATGTTTGGTAATCTATAAAGTATTTACTTTTATCTGATTTCTTAGGGAGTTTACATCCTAAATCATGTAAATGGGATTTTTTCATCTGATGTCCTAAAATGATTCCCATTTCTTTGTAAGAATAATGCTATATCTAATTATAAAGCCTAATAAAGTAGAGAAATAATTAAATTAATAATCAAATAAATAAAACCCAGACAGATTGCTATTTTTTAGGAAAAACTACCTTCTGTTCCATTAATAAAACTTTGTGAAAACTCAGGTACCTTAGGGAATATAGCAAAATACAGCTAAATCAATCAATAAATATCTTTACTACAAATCATTCATTAGCACTGTATGACAAAATTGCTTAACCATGGATAAAGGTAGTCATATCAACATGAATACTGTTCTTGTTTCTTGAGAATTTACAATAGCCAAAAAAATTTACTCAAGATTGTAATCAGAGGCTCAGCCTCCCTAGAAGTGTAAAAAATATGAGACAGGAGTGATCCAAGATGGCACATAAGCCATCAGGTAGAATCACTGTCTTTTAATTTCTTTAAAGTCTTCCATCTAACTGATCTGCTAAACCCTCAAAGATGTGGACTATCACACCATGTATGATAAGAAGCCCTGACACATAACCCACAAAGTAACATGGATACTGTAATACTGGTACTTACATCGTCAACCAGCACCTCTAATTCATATTCATGAATTCCACCTCCTCCATAGACAGAAAAACCAACCACAACTATTCCAGGCTTGTCAACTGAAAAACATATTGCATCTGGAGACCCATTCCCAGTGTTCCAACTTCTTCCCTGACTTGTTTTTGTGAATCGATTAGCACTGGCTTTAACAGAGTGCAGAGAATTAAGTCCATCAATCTGTGAATGACAAAAGCAATTACATCAGTAGTTTACCTGAACGTTAATAACATACCTTTAACAAAACTATCCAAAGGTTTCTAAGAAGTTCAATAAAGTAACCTGCATTTAACAAGTGGGCTGAAACCTTCCTAACGGTACATTCTATTAAGAGATTAACCAGTGCCCGGCCAGTGTGGCTCAGTGGATTAAGCGTTGTCCCATGGACTGAGAGGTCCCGGTTTGATTTCTGGTCAGGGCACATGCCTGGGTTTCAGGCTTGAACTCCAGTAGGGGGTGTGCAGGAGGCAGCCGATCGATGGTTCTCTCTCATAGCGATGTTTCTCTCTCTCCCTTCCTCTCTCTAAAAAAATAAAAAATATATATTAAAAAAAGAGACATTACCCAGTAATAAAGCCAGATTTTACCATTCTATATTCCTAAATCAGTATCACTTCTGAGTATTTTCTTCTTTTAGTCATATTAAACTACACATTTCACTTAATTTAAAATGTCAGAACTATAAACTTATATTATTACAGTCATACCATATGAAATTACCACTCACTTTGAAAAGAGATACCAGCCCTGGCCGGTTTGGCTCAGCAGTTAGAGCGTCAGCCCACAGACCAGAGACCCTGGTTCAGTTCCTGCTAAGGGCACATACCTTGGTTGCAGTTTGTCCCCGGCCCCGGTTCGGGTCATGTGGGTGGCAGCCACTCGATGTGTCTCTCTCACATCGATGTTTTTCTCTCTCTCTTCCTCCCTGTCTCCCTCCCACTCTATCTGAAGATAAATGCAAAAAATGTCCTTGGGTGAGGATAAAAAAAACAACAAAAAACGAAAAGAGATGCCAAAAATTTCATCAATATTCTATAGACCAACAGATTTCAAACTATGCCACATAGAGCTCTAAGAATTCTGCAGAGATAGGTATTCAAGAAAGAGGTAAACTCAGGTTGCCCTCTTCAGTCAGATCATCCCTCCTCCTGTTTTTAAATTTTCAAGACTTGATTTGCAGAAAATGTTCAGTCTTAGGTCTGAATACCACTAGTGTATACAGCGATATTATAACTTGGCACTCAATATTTTTTAATATAAATATACAAATACAACCACACTAATTACAGACTTTTCATTAGAGAGGATCAATGAACTTATTTTGATATAAAATCACTCTTTTTAATTATAGATCCTGCTGCTAATCTTAGCTGGCTTCAGAAATTTGGAAGACCTACAAGAAGAAAACTGAAGTTTATCATTCTAGCAAGAATTACAAAACTGCTCTAGGAAAGAAAGAAATATGAGTATCTAAAACAGGAAGGCTGTATACTAAGAACCTGTAATTTGGGGCATTCTTTTCATTAGACAGGTTAGTTCACAGGTCATAACTAGATAGTAACTTTCTGACAGGGACCTATGCACTACAGACTTTTTCTATCAGGGTCTATTACAGAATGGAAGAATATGGGATGAATAAGTAAAAAAAAAAAATTAAAATTTTCTGACAGGGTTTCAGTGGCAACTGAGGACAAAGCCTAAGCTAACGAAGAAATGGAGGAAGGCTTCCCAGGGTGAGGTATTAAAATCTGCTCAGGTACATGCCATCACTCAGAAATCCTAAAGGCTAAACCGTCACAATGAATCAATAATGAGTGTAGACTGAATGGGTTAATTCAGAATAGATTCTAAAATAAATCTATAAAAATAAGCAAAGACTAGAAATAGAGGAAAAAAGTTCCTTTGTAAAAAAAACTTGAGACCTGGAACCACTGAGTATATGCTAGTTATTAAATACTCATTGGAATGATATAAGATAATTTATATTGACATGATTTTCAAAACCAATGTGCTGTCTGCTTTTGAGGAAAAAATTAGAATCATTCACCAAATTTGGCCAAAATGTTTAGATAAATTATAAAACAGATATTGTAGGGCAGTGAAATAGTGAAATATAATGTTACTTTACAAAATGTAAAGGCACTTTAAAATGTTTCAAAATGGTTTTCTCAAACATAATATTGATCCTTTAAAACTTTGTGATGATGGCTATACCACAATGTGAATGTACTTAACGCCACTGAACTGCACACAGAAACATAGTTAGAATAATAAATTTTACGTTATTTATATTTTACACTACATTAAAAAAACACACTTCGTGCCCTGGCCAGTGTGGTTCAGTACTTAGAGCGTTGGCCCGCACACTGAAGGGTCTGGGGTATGATTCCTGGTCAAGGGCATGTACCTGGGTTGCAGGCTTGATCCCCAACCCCAGTCAGGGCACATGTGGGAGGAAACCAATTGATGTGTCTCTCTTACATCGATGTTTCTCTCTCTCTCTCTCTGCTCCCTTCCCTCCCTCCTACTCTCTCTAAAAATCAAAGAAAAAGATATCCTTGGGTGAGAATTAACAACAAAAATACCTGTGACTTACGTAAGATAAAAATTGTTATTTTACATGTGTATTTGTGTAGGGTCAATCAAGTGGGCAGAGCTAAGGTTTTGAACCTCTTTACCTTTTCCATGCCATGTATACGTTAGTAGTCCTACTTCCATTGCTAGTTGATTTTTTAGAGAGAGATAAAGGGAGAGGGGGAGGGAGAGAGACATCTATCGACTGCCTCCTTGCACGAGCCTCACTAGGGATTGAGCCCAAAACCCAGGCATGTGCCCTGACTGGGAATCGAACCAGCAACCCTTTCGTGCATGGGACAATGCTCAACCAATTGAGCCACACCAGTCAGGGCCAAACAATTTTTGCCTTTATTGGGATATGGCAGTGGGGTTATGCAATGGAGCAGCTAAGAGAAAAACATATATATTCCTGGGTAAACTGGTGAGAGAGAAAGCAAATAAGAGCAGATAAGAGGTATAAGTAAGCTAGTTAGCTTACAGGTATTTTTTTTAAGAAAACAAAAAACAGTGGGATTGAAATCAGTTTCTAGGAAGCCAAACTATGAAAAGAGAAACTAGTGGAAAGTTTAAACATGTGCTTATTATCCAATATCAAAATAGAACATTACCTCAGATCCCAGGGCTGATGCTGTCAGTTCACTGACAATACTGGCCAGTAATCCACAGGTGTTGGAGACTAGGTGGGAGGAGAACAGCTCATTTTCTCTCCTCAGGCTGTTCCTGACTGGGAGCACAACAATAACCAGCATTTTCTCCAGAACTTCACGGAAGCTTGTCATCCCTGAGATATTCTCTTCACTCTAATGATATATTTTTTTAAAACACACAAAAAAACTTCCATTATACTGCTTTATTTTCCTTCAAATAGGCACTCAATTTCTAAATCTTGTCTTTCAAGATGATTGAGACTATGTCTATTAATCTATCCAGCTGTATGCGGAGTCATTATATCTACTTTACACTTAGAAGTTCTTTTTGAATTATTAGCCACTGTGTATCATAAAAGTACCACATATTTACAAGGTATGTTTTATTAGCATTTTGTCATTTTCGCTTATTCTCTTAACTTTTCAATAACAATTCTATATAACAAACAGAATAAAACTCTTCCCATTTAAAAAACTTTCTCTATACTCAAGATTCTAATCTCAGATAATTATTTCTGCTATACTTGGAAGTAAAGCAACTGAGAAATACTGTTACCTGTGCAAATCTATTTTTTAACAAAATTCTTTCTGTATGTGCATGTAATAAAAATATGAAATTCTACTATAACTATTCCTATACAATTTTATAACTTCTATGTATTCAACTTCATAAGAGAGGAAAATTCCAATCCCTACCAATGGAAAAAGATCAAGATAACAAATTACAGAATCCCACTAAAGACCAATGGGACATACTTTTTTTCCCCAGAAGAAAAAGAAAAAAGATTAATCGATTTTAATTGATATCCAGCATGAACATTATTTATTTCCTTTACCATCTTCAATATCTCTTAGACCATTGTGGACAGAGAGCAAAATGAATTTAACTTCATGAAGGGGCCCAATCGTGACCAATGACCCTTTCAGTTTTACTGTGGATTAGGGAATCAAGTAATTTGGATCTAGTTCATTTTTTCATAGTGACTCAACTCAGGGAAACTCTGCTATGATACAATGAATAAAATTGCCTTGTGGCTGGCCCCTGGAGCAAGCAAGTTCTTCCACAATACTTCCTATATTACACACTGCTTCACAAGCTATACTATATATACAGATTCAACAGATTTCACAGTCATAAAATTTCAGGCTGGAAAAGGGTGATAAAGTTAAATCACTCTTCCAAAGACAAATAAATATTTAAATGAATATACTGTCAATCCATTAGAGAAAATTAAGTAACCTTGCAGTTAAAATCATCAAGAGCATTATTATGAATCATTTCCTGTTTTGAATTTTTTTCAGAGAGAGAGAAAGGGGGAGGGGGAGAGGAAGAGACGGGAGAGAGTGAGAGAGAGAGAGAAACATCAACGTGAGAGAGAAACATTGAAACATTGATCATTGCCCGGAACTGAACTCGAAACCTAGGTATGTGTGCTGACCAGAAATCGAACCCACCACCTTTTGGTATATGGGGCAATGCTCCAGCCAACTGAGCCACATAGGCCAGGGCATTACGAATAATTTTCAATGTCTTTCTTATGTACAATTTTAGGCTGAAAAAAAGTCACCTAGAGATCATCTTCCACCTTTAAGTTATTTATTTATATTATCCATTTAAATAAGATCACCATAACATTTTGGTCAACTTCTTATGTAATTGGTTTGCCTGTCTTTAAAATAATCAAGTTTTGATTTTTTTAAAATTAGAATTATTTTATCCTTATATCACTTTCATTCCCCAGAAACTTTACTTCCTGGCATCTGAGAAAGCTAGCTTTAAAAAAATTTTTTTTTTCCTTTATTGATTTTAGAGAGAGAGGAAGTAAGAGGGAGAGACAGAAACATTGATGGAGAGAACATCGACTGGTGGCCTCCTGCATGCCTCCTACTGAGGATCGGGCCCACAACCTGGGCATGTGTCCTGACAGGGAATCGAACCAGTGACCTCTTGGTGCATGGGTCCACGCTCAACCACTAAGCCACACCAGCTGGACAGAAAAAGCTAGCTTTTGATAAAACTCAATCCCCAATTGTGCTCTACAATCAATAATCTTGTAGGGCTTTATTTGGGGGGTGAGGGGTAAAACATAGGTGGAGTTAGTTATGCCCACTAATTTTATGATTAGCAATTGACAAGATTAATACAAGAAGTTAAGTTTCCCATGTAATCTTAACATTGAGTTGACAGTGTCAATATGCTTTTGACGAAAGACCAAAAAGTTAGCACACCACCAGACAATATGATTTTAGAAAAAGGTAATCACTACAAGCTGACATTAGCTTTCTGGAGGGCATATTGCCAATTCTGTAACAAAGTCTTAACATGCTTTCCTTTCACCTAAGAATTTTTCCACTCCTGGAGATTTATCCTGAAAAAATCAGCATAAGTATACATAAAAATTCAGCAAATGATATTTTCAACAGTATTGTTTAAAATACTGAAATATGAGAAATAATATAAATATATATAAAGAATTGATATTACAATTATTATGCTACACTGAAATGGCAGAATTCTATAATATCCACTAAAAAGAGGGTAGAAGATATATATTAATCAGGCTATATGTTCATAGAATATTAAAAGGGATATATAAATAAACAATTATTAATTGTTAATAATCACCAACTGTAGGGTATCAATGGAGGGAAAGGAGAAACATCTGTAACAAAACTAAATTATTTATTTTTTAAAAATCACCAATTATTAGTTCTCTAATATTTTTAAATATTGCTAAATTTTACTGTATTTTTGTATTTATTTTTATCTTTATTGTTGAGAGTATTACAGATGTCCCCTTTTTACTCCCTTTGTCCCCCTCCACCCAGTTTGCCCCCCAACCCAGGCCTTCACCACCCTATTGTCTGTGTCCTCAGGCAATGCATATATGCATTTAAAGAAAACACTGCAATAGTAAAGGAAATTCCAAAAAATATATATATTACCCATAACTTTATCACCAAAGCATTACTTTCATTTCTCAGTATTCTCTTCCAAAATATGTATTACATGTCTTTTGCATAATATTTCAGTTAGTCATCATATAGCATATACTCTTTTGGTTGATTTTTAATTTAAAAAAACATATGCTTTGATATTAAATGTAGTAAATATAATTATTTTTAAAGGATGAACCATAATCTACCAAATTGATATATGCAAATTCAACTATTTCACTTAATAATGTATAGTTAAGCCTCTAATTAATGTTTTAATTTTTTATTTTTAATAAAATACACACATAGTTTGCTTTAGTCTTCAAATTATTTCCTCGGATAATTTCCTTTGCAAATAATACTGAATTAACCATTTATCTTGTAAAAATATCTTCTATATACCCCAACTTAAGGGCTTTATTTATTTTTTTTCACTCTAGTCTCAACTAGTAGCTAATTAAAATTCCAGTAAATAGTAGATGCACAATAAATACTTGCTAAAACATGAAAAAAAAAAAAGATTACTTATACTAATTACATAATGCCATATATCTATAAGTTTAGAGCAGGTTTCCTCATGATCTCACCAGCATAGGACTTGACAGAAAATTTATTTTTTCTAATTTTTTATAAATAAATTGATAACCTCAATAGAACTTTCATTCACATTTAATTACTAGTAAGTCTGAAATTTTTCCCATGCTGGCTTACTCTAATGTCCCTGTTCTATTTACTTTTATTATTTTCACTGGGATCTTACGAAGGTATCATACTGACTACTGAAATTTTCTCTCCATTCTGCTATTATCCATTTTTGTGTCTAAATGTCATTGTCAGTGTTTTTTAATAAACCAGAAGCAGTTATTAAAGAATGTTTCTATGACTATTGTTTTATAGTGCTTATTTTAATGTAACAAAATATTATAGAAAGAGTTTTAAAAGTTATTTATTTCCTTAGACCTCTATCTTGGCAATATAAAATATTATATCAGAATACAAAAGTTTCTTATAGTATCTGCAATTTTCAAATGGCTCACCCAAAAAACAAAAAACCACAGGACTTCATTACATAAATCTCTCAAATTTCTTATAGATTAGGAATCATTTAAAATAAAAAAAATTAGAAAAAAAAAAGACTACTTATTTATAGGTAAACATGAGATTTTTTTTTTTCTTAAATTTAGTTCTTCTTGTGAAATACCTAAGTATTTGGTAAATATATTTACTAATGTAGAAGAATAAGCACCAAGGTAAATATGCCTCCATTTATAGTTTCATTGCTTCAATATAAAAGATATTTTAGAAGACCTACCTGGCTCAGTTTTTCCATATGTGCTACCAAAAGGGGAAAACGGTGAACTAGTGTTGAGTCATTCTCTGTGCTAACTTGTTTAACAATTGATCGAAGTAGTACTTCTCCATCATATGCAATAGGGAAGATAGAAGTCAGCTTAACAGAAGTGTGACACAGAGCTGACATAACAGCTGCCAGGAGTCGACTACTTGATGTCTTGAAGTTTGCTTCTTGGATATCCTTTTAAAAACAAAAATATGTACCCCACCAAAGAAATACTGCATCAGTATAATCCAAGTTTCTGGATATATAAAAGGTAAACCATACCTTTTACGTATCATACCAAAATTTTCTAGAGTTCAATCATTGTAATTGTCTTGTTAAAGGATAATATTACATCATTACTTTTAAACAAATTTGTTGAAAGTTACTACCTAATAAACATGGAAAACTATTAAATATAATCATGAAAAATCAGCCTCCTGTTCTCCAGTATATGAGTTAATATATATTTACATATCTTTAGAATCACAGTCCTCCCAGCACTATTCTCAAAGAAAGACATCAAAAAGACCCCAATTAGTATACATCTAAGGCATTTCCAGTAACAAGCACTGAAACTATTTTCCTCAAATAATAATTTGTTGTGCGGGAAGCAACCAATCCATGTCTCTCTCACATCAATGTTTCTCTCTCTCTCTAAAAATCAAAGGAAAATATCCTTGGGTGAGGATTAACAACAATAAAACAAAGCAAAGTTGCCTACCAGATGTCATTACTGGAATACCTTTCCACTAGTCTAGGGTACCCTGGTGATTGATACCAGTACATTTTTTTTGTGTGTGTGTGCTCTGACCGGGAATCAAACTGGTGACCTCTTGGTGCATCATGGGTCAATGCTCAACCAGTGAGCCACACCAGCCAGGCTATCCTAATATTTTCTTTTAACGTCTTTCTCAAGTTTTAGTATCAGGATAAAGCTAATTTGATGATTTAGTTGGGAAGTATTGCCTCTGATTATTTTCTGAAAAAGTTTGTAAAAGATTGATATTATTTCTCTCTTATACGTTTAAAAGAATTCTCCAATGACAATATCTGAGACTAGAGTTTTCTTTGTGGTAAAGTCTTTGATAATGAATTCAATTTTCAAGGGATATAAGGTAATTCAGATTTTTCTATTTCTTGTGCAAGTTTTGCTTAAATTATATTTTTCAAGAAATTTTTCTATTTCATTCAGTTATAATTTATTGGTATAAACTTGTTCATAATATTCACTTATTAGCATTTTGATGTCTGTTGGATCTATAGTGATGTTCTCTATTTTATTCCTGATAATGGTATTTTGTGTTTTTTCTTTCTCTTGTCTCCTAATCACACTTCCTAGGAGTTACAAAATTTTGTTTTATTTTCAAAGAACCAACTTTTGACTTTATTAATTTTTCTCTATTTACTGTTCCACTAATTTCTGTTTTTATCTTTATTATTTCCTTCCTTTCTCTTTGTTACTTTCTTCTTTCTTTGGGTTTGATTTGCTTTTCTTTCTGGCTTCTTAAGGTAGAAACTTAGATCATTGGTTTTAAACCTTTCTTTGCTAGTAGAAGCATTTAAAAGTATACATTTGCTCTCTAAGCAATGTTTTAGCTACTCCTTAAAACTTTTTATATGTTATATTTTTATCTTTCAGTGTGAAATATTATCTAACTTACTTTGGATTTCTTCTTTGATTGGTTGGTTATTTAGAATTATCTATTTTCCAAACAGTCGGTGCTTTTCTTAATATATTTTGTTATTTATTTCTAATTTAATTCTATTGTGTCCTGAAAACACTTTCTTTAGATTTTAATCTTGTGAAATTTACTAAGACATTTTATGGCCTACCATATGATCTATGATCTATTTTTGTGAATATTATATGATACTTGGAAAGACTATGTATACTGCATTTGCACATTGTTTTTTAAATGTCAATTAGGCCAAGGGGGTTGATAATTTGGTTCAAATCTCTATATCCCTACTGACTTTTTTTTTTGTCTAGTTGTTCTATTAATTACTGAAAAGTAGCACTGAAGTCTCTAATTATCAATGTGAATTGGATCTATTTTCCCTTAAGTTCTGTAAGTTTTATGCCTTGGGTGTTTTGAAATGGTGATTTGGGGCATACACATTTATGAGGGTTGTAGTTTCCTTATGACGGAATGAATGATGTCAACATGCAAGTTCCCTCACAGCTCTCTCTTCTGACTATTGTACAGACATGGGGTGGTGGGGGCTGCCCTTCTAGTGCTGTCCTGGCTCTCACATACTCACTTGCTATTATTCTTCCCTCTTACATATATACACACAAACACACACACACACACACACACACAGGTTCAAAGAGCAAACTGGCAGCTGCACATCGTGTCTGCCAATTTTAAAATAAGTGAATAGAAAAAAAAAGTTTTTGAACTTGGATTATTCAATCACATATCCTGAACTTATTTCCTGATTTACCTTTTATAAAAGTTAGAAAGATGGAGGCAGTTGTTATTTATTTCCTTGAAGAGTATTACGTATTTTATCATATTTTCAACTTTTATCAACTTAAATTACCTGATCCAAACAATTCAGCAGATCACAAAGACAAGCCCACTGTAAGGCAGGAGTTGGGTAGAAAGAATGAAAACAAGCAGTAAAGGTATTATGACACTCCTGAAGAACAGCTTCTAGGAGACTCAAGGGTTGACTGAGATATCCTTGAGGATCATTATCCAACTTCACCATGCAGTGATCAACTCCTTCTGATAAGATTTTCCTTAACAAAGTTCTGGTTTTTCCAATACATTCTGCTAATTTGCTAGTTTCTTCTACAACTGCTTTTCCTGTAGCTTTAAGAAAACAAAGAAGATTGCTAATTGAATAGAATAATGCACATGTATGAAAACATTCAATATAATTCCAGTTATTTCCTATATAGCTAAAAATCACAAGTACTCATAACCTTAAAAAGAAACCATTTAGAGATTGTGTGGTCCAAAATTATTTCTTTTTAAAATCTAAATAGAAAAACAAAATAAAATACTGGTTTCAGCATATAAGTCCAAATCAGTTGTTCAAAACATTTATATTCGGCAGAATCTGTTTAAAATAACACTTTATTAGAGTATTTAATTTTAGCTTAACATGATTTTTTGTTATCAGAATGACAGGTAATGTATTTTATTCTTTGTAAGTCAATACATAAGCATCACAGCAAGCTGGCTTTCTCCCCTCATTGAAGGAGCACGCTAAAGGCAGCTGGGGATCTTTTTTAATTAAATTGAATTTATTGGAGTGACATTGGTTAATAAAGTTATATAGGTTTCAGGTGTACAATTCTATAATACATCATCTTTATACTGTACTGTGTGTTCACCATGGGATTTTAAACTCTTGGCTATCCCTATATAAACCTTCTTAATTCTCAAACAGTTTCTCCCCAAAGTCATTTAAAAAACGCATCATACCTGATACTGGGTAAATTTCACAGGTATAGACACGCAATAACCTCAGACAACAGGTACCCACAAAGCGTAGTCTCTCCAAATCTAGAAGTGTAGCTGTGAACTGGAATCCTTTTAATCCTCTAAGTTCTTCCACTCCTAAGACTAAGGTGGTCCAGCTCCAGTGAAGAATACTCAACAATGACTCAAAACATTCCTAATCCAAAATATACAGAAATAGATAACAATTAGTTCAAATGATACTATATGTTGAATCAAATGGAAAGATGACAATCAACTTTAAAACTTCACCATGAAGTTTTTTACTGAGTTTTGGCAGGCTAAATAAACGATATTTTATCAGTTCATTCATTAAATTACCATTAGGAGCATCTTTGAAGCTTCAGAAAAATGTTAAGTAGTTAGGCATCTATAAAAACAACATTCTTCACGCTGGCCAGTTTGGCTCAGAGGTTAGAGAGTCAGCCCGTGGACCAAAGAGTCGTGGGTTCGATTCCAGTCAAGGACACATACCTTGGTTGTGGTTCAGTCTCTGGCCCTGGTCAGGGCCGTGCGGGAGGCAACCAATCAATGTGTCTCTCACATTGATGTTTCTCCCCCACTCCCCCCAACACTCTATCTGAAGATAAATGGAAAAATATCCTTGGGTGAGGATTAAAAAAAAAAAACATTCTTCAATATTTTCCTATTTAAAAATACATTTCTAAGTTCCCCTACAAACCTATCTAGTTTATCATAGAGAAAAAGAAAGGAAAAAACAAAACACTTATAAATACATGTTTACTTGAAAGGAAAATTAAACTCTACATTTTTAAGTAGTAATGTGTAAATGAACCAGAAGTATTTTAAACACTTGAATACTTTTTTAATATAATAAAGCATTAGTATATCAGTGATATCAAAAAACATATTTTATATCTATATATTAAATTTTACAATACAACCTAAGCCAACTCTTGATAAACAAGTTAACAGAAGATAAAAATTGACTAAAAAAAAACACTAATTTTTTTTTAGTCAAGTTTTTTTTTAATTCTAAAATATGGGTTTGTGGGGGTAAGCAACCCTGTAGTTGTAGTTGGTCTGCAGGTTTTATCATGCTTACATGATCACGGATACTAGATTAAAGCAAAGCACGTATTCCCTCATTCCCACCAAATTCTCATCCTCTAGTGTAGTAATACCAAAAATAAGAGTTTATTTATAGCTTAACTT
Organism: Tadarida brasiliensis; assembly: GCA_030848825.1. Taxonomy (NCBI): domain Eukaryota; kingdom Metazoa; phylum Chordata; class Mammalia; order Chiroptera; family Molossidae; genus Tadarida; species Tadarida brasiliensis. Next base: position 61,262,447 of record CM061266.1, on the reverse strand, counting down.
TTTCAGAAATGATTGAATAACTTTCCATAGAAAGATTACAATTACCTAATGACCACAAAACCACTTAATCATAAATATTAAAAAATTACTAAGCACAGAAAAAGAGATCACTCAAACAGAAATAACAGAATCAAAGATGGTTATTTGGATCAAAAGATAAACAAACTGATCTTAATACTAAGAGGATCCAAGTTACCAAGAAGCCAAAATTCTTGTAGTCTCTTATTCCAAGCTCATTCTCTGTAGATTGCTATAGCTCTTTTGGAATGCCAATTTGGCATAATGTGTCAAAATTTAAATGAGCATACTTTCAGTAGAAATATTGACATAAGTACATAAGTAAGTATAAAGACCCATACACGGTAGGGCAAAAGGAGATTTACAGTTGTGTATACACAAAACATACAGTTTATTCTCGTATTATTATTTATTAATTATTGTATTATTTTCCATATGAACAACTGTAAATCTACTTTTGCCTCACCCTGTATATATGAATATATTAGTAAAAAATTAAAAACAAACACTCCTTTAACAGGAACAAAGTGAAATAAACTAGAATACAGCGGGTTCTCAATGTCATTTCATTTAACATCATTTTGTTTTAACATTGATGTGACACATAGGCGCTTAACTCTTGTTTATATCAATTACACTATGGTAAAATTGGTTTCATTACACATCATTTATCTTAAGGTGCAGCCTCTATTAATGACGTTGAGTGAGGACTTACTATGCAACCATTCTATGGAATATGATGCAAACATCAGAAAAGATTGAAATAGGGCTAAATGTACTAACATGGACTATGTCCACAGTATATACTCTCAAATTTTAAAAAAGAAAGATGCAAAACTTGAAGCATGATCAAATGTAAATAAGAAGGTTCATAGCATACTGTATATGCAGACTAACAAACATGTATGTATAAAAAAATAGTCTGGAAGGATATACATCAAAATGTGAATAGCAGTTATACATAGTAATAACAGGGTGATGGGGAAAAAAGTTTAATATATGTTTAGTTTGGTTGTATCCCTACTCTAGCCTACTCCCACCAGGAATATGTATTAATTTTGTGTTTTAAAAAACTAATAAAAAAGAAGAAAAGAAATTACCTTTGCCTTTTACTAACAGGACAGACTACCAACTACATTACTAAATCACATTCATATAGTGACTTACAATTTAAAAAGAATTTTTGTATCCCTATGTTATTAAAAATTCATAATGGCCCAGCTGGTGTGGCTCAATGGATTGAGCACTGTCCCATGGACTGAGTGGTCCTGGTTCAATTCCTAGTCAGGGCACACGCCCAGGTTGCTGGCACGATCCCCAGCACGGGGTGTGCAGGAGGCAGCTGATGGATGTTTCTCTCTCATATCAATATTTCTATCTCTCCCTTCCTTCCTCTCTCCCTAAAAAAATCAATAAAAAAATTTAAAAAAAAATCATAATCAAGCTATGACATAGTTTATGTAGATAAGTTGCATAAGCATCTGCAACTAATAAATGAAAGAGCAAGAATTCCTGAGCAACATACCATACTTCAATTACATAATGTTGGCTTTCCATTCTACAGAGGTAGCCCCAATAGCATGTAGTATCTTTAAGTGTAGAACAGTCATGTCACGTAGTTCAATAAAGTCCCTAGTTAGACATAAGATGCTTCTATTTATTAAAATAATACTTTTTGATCAACACCACCCTTAAGTTTTCCTTCACTTTCTAACTCTTTCAGCATATACATTCTTTTACACATAATTTATTAGAAAATTCACCAGTTATTTCAGAAATAGCAAGGCATATTAAAATCAGTCACAATCTCTATTTTCCCATTATTTAAAGTGCATATTCTTTGGCCTAGAATGTCAATGCCAATACAAAAACAAGTCTGAGTCCATAAAGCTATGCTGAAATAAAGTCTTAGAAGAGTGGCTAAATGCTAAACATCAAAATGAAACTGAGCACTGGATAGAAGAAGTGAAATAAAAAAAAAAAAAAAAAAGGCTTACCACTGAGACAGTTCTTGCAAAAGATCTCTTTAAAATGTGTACAGGTTCACTGGTTTGCTGTTTGCCTTTTGAAGCACTGCCATCACTGGTTGGAAGTCTGAAGGTAGGAGACACACATAAAATTATGCTGGAAAGGCCAAAGACATTTTTCTTTTCAAAACATACATTTTTGCAATAGTGAAATATTTAATTTATATATTTAAATATATAACTTAAGACTGGGTAGTAGAGAATCTCTTACTGGCCAACATATATAACTTATATTCTGTAGTAATGCTACTATTAAATTCTACTCTTTAAGCCCTGGCCGGTTTGGTTCAGCAGTCAGAGCATCAGCCCGTGGACCAGAGAGTCCTGGGTTCGCTTCACGCTAAGGGCACGTACCTCAGTTGCAGTTTGTCCCTGGCCCCGGTTGGGGTCGTGTGGGTGGCAGCCAGTCGATGTGTCTCTCTCACATCAATGTTTCTCTCTCTCTCTCTCTTCCTTTCTCTCTCCCTCCGGCTCTATCTGAAGATAAATGCAAAAATGTCCTCGGGTGAGGATTAAAAAAAAAAAAAAAATTCTACTATTTAAAAGTTATTCAACAATTATACCCAGGAGTCATCCCAGCAACCTGTTATGTTCATAATGCTACATATTACAAATATTAACTATAATAGAGAGCATAAAAACAAACAAAAATCCCTTCTGGGGAAAAGTGAGGTTTATAAGTATCATCCAGATTCTTGAAGTGATTACTAGAAAGGAAGATACAGGAGACAGAGAATCACTGTTCTAGAAGTATTTTCTTTGATTTTTACTACTTAAAGTAGGAATGACATTTTAGTGAGTGTTTATATCTGTTTGCATACTTTTATTCTAAAAATTATTGCAGTAAACTTCTAGAAGTATATGGACACCAGCATATGCTTCAATTACCACAGAGTAATTAAAATTCTTAAATAATGGTAAAAATATAATAAATATAATACATAAGCAAGTTATTATTTGATATTTCAAGTAAAGGTGAAAATTTTTCAGCAGTGAGGGATTTTCCAATTCATTTCATCACTAGATGAACAAGAAAACATAAGACTGCAGCAAATAAACCAGGCATACACCAAAGTCCCCGTTTAACACCTTGATTTCATTTCTCTAAAACAAATTTTATTAGTTCACAACACTCTGAAACTGGTAAAATAATCACGACATTAAAAATTCAGGGTGGGGCAAAAGTAAGTTTATAGTTGTTCATATGGAAAATAATAATTAATTAATAGTAATACAAGAATAAACTGACTTCTGGTCAAGATGGCGGCGTAGGTAAATGTGGTATCGCGTCCTCCCACAACCACATCAAAGTTACAACTAAACTACAGAACAACCATCATTCAAAACCGCCTAAAATCAAGCTGAACGGAAGTCCTACAACTAGGAAATTAAGACTGGTAGGAGGGGCGGAGGCACGACTGGCTGGTCCCACACCCACGTGTGGCGGATAAAAATTAGGAGGACACCACGGCTGGGAAGGTCCTCCCTGAGGACTGAGGGGTCCCTGTCCCACACCAGGCGCCCAGCTCAGGGTTCCAGTGCCAGGAAGAGAAGTCCCCATAACTTCTGGCTGGAAAAACCAGCTGGAACTGAGGCTGAGGCGGCTGGAGCCCCCAGCAACTCCTCTTAAAGGGCCCGTGCACGGACTTACTCAGACTCACACCCTCCAGGCTCCAGCATGGGGGAGGCAGCTTGAAAGGCGCCAGAGTCATATGGGGAAGAACTGAGCTGTTTAGCATTGGGGCGAGGGCTGGAGAGGCAGCTTTCTCCTGGACAGACATGCTGTGGGAGGCCTTTGTTCCTTTGGTGAGCCCTTCCCTGGGCCCGCAGACACCGCCATATCTGGGACACCAGCAACCTGGCTCACACTGCTGGCCCCGCCCTGGTGATTCCCTGAAGGCCCCCGCTCCACCCAACTTTCAGACCCACCCAAGCTGTTGCCAGTTGCTTTACCATAGGATTGGCCTGTCTTGGATCCTGCTTCAGCTTTTCCTAAATTCTTTCAAACAAGCAGCATCTGGTCTCAGCTAGCCCCACACCTCTCGCTAAGTAATACACAGAAACAAACACAGGGAGACAGCCAAAATGAGGAGACAAAGAAACAGGTCCCAAATGGAAGAACAGAACAAAACTCCAGGAAAAGAGCTAAGTGAAATGGAGATAAGCAACCTAACAGATGCTGAGTTCAAAACACTGCTTATAAGGATGCTCAATGGACTTAGTGAGAACCTCAGTGAACTTAGTGAGGGCCTCAGGAGCATAAAAAAGGACCAGTCAGAAATTCTGGATGCACAGTTAGAAATGAAGGAGGCACTAACTGAAATAAAGAATGATTTACACAGAATCAATAGTAGAGTAGGTAAAGCCAAGAAACAAACCATCGATTTGGAATATAAGGAAGCAAAAAACGCCCAATCAGAACAGCAAAAAGAAAAAAGAATCCAAAAAAATGAGGATAGTGTAAGGAGCCTCTGGGACAATTTCAAGCATGCCAACATTCGCATCTTGGGGGTGCCAGAAGGAGAAGAGAGAGAACAAGAAATCGAAAACCTATTTGAAACAATAATGGCAGAAAACTTCCCTAACTTGGTGAAGGAAACAGACATACAAGTCCAGGAAGCACAGAGAGTGCCAAACAAGATGAACCCCAAGAGGCCCACACCAAGACACATCATCATCAAAATGCAAAAGGTTCAAGACAAAGAGAGAATCTTAAAAGCAGCAAGAGAAAAGAAGTTAGTTACCTACAAGGGAGTTCCCATAAGACTGTCAGCTGATTTCTCAAAAGAAACTTTGCAGGCCAGAAGGGAGTGGCAAGAAATATTCAGAGTGATGAAAAACAAGAACCTACAACCAAGATTACTCTATCCTGCAAAACTGTCATTTAGAATCGATGGCCATACAAAGAGTTTCCCAGACAAGGAAAAGCTAAAGGAGTTCATCACCACCAAACCATTATTATATGAAATGTTGAAGGGTCTTCTTGAAGAAAAAGATAAAAAAAATATGAACAAACAAAATGGCAGTAAGTACATATCTATCAACAGTTGAATCTACAAACAAAATGAATAAGCAGAACAGAAACATTCTCAAAGATACAGAGAACTTTTGTTGGTTACCAGATGGGTGGGGGCTGGGGGAATGGGTGAAAAAGGTGAAGGGATTAAGAAGTACAAATTGGTTGTTAGACTGACACACCTCAAAGGGAAAGGGGGTTTGGGGGTGGGAAGAAATAAACCAAAGATCTTATATGTATATATGCATAACCAATGGACACAGACAACAGTGTGGGGAAAGGCAGGAGGGGGGCGGGAATGGGGAGGAGGGGGTCAATGGGGGAAAAATGAGGAACATCTGTAATACATTTAACAATAAATGTAAGTTAAAAAAAAAAAAAAGAATAAACTGCTTTGCCTACTCACAACTATAAACCTACTTTTGCCCCACCCTGTATAAGTCATTAAAATGTTGTTACTGGCATAACACACATAATCTGAGCTATGAGATAAAGTTTAAAATTAAGCTTGATGCGGAAAATGTTCAAATATATACAAAACATTAAACGTTTCTGTTAAATGTAGCTGTATTTCTACTACTATATTATAATTTTCTGAATGCTTCAAATAATTTACCCCTTTTTATATCATTTATTTTATAGTGATCCTAGTTCATTATAGCAAAACAATAAACCTTATTAATTAACTATAAATATGCTACATACCTGTATAATAATTGAGGTATCTGACCAGCGTTAACATCTGTACCATTATTTGATTTCTTTGAACTCTTAAATTGGAAAACAACCCTGAGAAGAGAAAAAATAACAATGATACTAAAACCAACATGGTTCAGGATTCATTGAAGGAAGGAATTTAACAATCATGTTTTCAAATTCTTATGTTAGTGAACTGAGATGTATTCTTTCATAAAAAAAAAAATACAAGTATAAAGGTATTATTCTGATTTTAGCTCTCACTCTGAATGGCTTAATAAATAAAATGAAGGAATTGAACTTGATCAAGAACTACTAGGTGAGTCACTGTCCTGTCCCCTTCCTTAGCTCTTCTAGCTCAACTTTAACCAAAGCAATAAGCTTTTAACACAATATTTCAAATTACAAACAGTTTAAAAGCTGCTCAATTAGACAGACTATAAGCTTAAGCTTCAAAATGCTATGACAGTCCAAGGTTGAACTGTATATGGGGACCATACAGTCCAGGATTGAAGCAGTTTCCACAGTTCCAACACACCCTCTTACAGTGACTTGAGAAGGACACATACAAAACTAGACTTAATTTTTCTACTTGAATATTCAGCAACATGGAACTTACCTCAAAAATTAGTCTGTTCTTTTCTTGGTCAGCTTTGTTATTAGTTGAACAAAACTATTTGAAACATACTATTATATAACTTTTATACAACATTTATTTAACTATTATAACTACTATGTAACATTTCAAATAGTTTATGCTCAAGAGTAATAAAAATAAATTGAATTTCTCTTATAAATGACAGTCCTTCAAACACACAAATCAGAGTACAGAGTATGAAGAAGGTTGGTTTTAGAGTCAAGAGACTCCAGGACTAGTTTTGGTCTGCTACACAGTAACCATATGACTTGAAGCAAATAATTTCACCCTTTGTCTCTCTATTCCCGAGTATAAAATGGGGCTAATAACTGCTTCACAAGGTTGTTGAGTGTATGAAATGAGACAATATGTATGAAAGTGTTTCTGAAACTGAAAAGCACTCTACACATGAAATTTAAACAGTAAAATTCCCCCAACATTTTATTAACACTATACCATTTCATATTGCTGAAGCTTTACAATTAATAAACTGTTTTCATTAGCACTATCAAATTTTATAACAAGTACATATTTCTCTTTTTATGATTTCTAAACTCCTCACTATCATTGGCACTTTCCTCTACATAATTTCTAATTTAGTAATATAATGTAACACCCAGAAATACATACAAATGCCACCTGACAAGAGCAAAGAATTACAGTCCTATTATCTCCATTTTCTGTCTAGACTTTAATTTGGCATGAGATTATGTGAATTTAATTTTAAGTCATATTATGCTCTAGCCTTACTAAGATTTTTATCCTACTAAAAAACCTCTGAGATTTCTAAATAATATTCCACTACCAAAAATGAGAGTTGCTTAAGTAACACAAACATTTTGCTTACCCATCATCTGTGGTAATAGAAGCTTGTCCATGAGATCCGCAGTCACTGCTGGGTCCTGACACTCGAGCCCAGGCTACATACCACCATCCAGCTTGCAGGAGAACTGGTTCATCAAACATCATTGCGTATTTTTCTCTAAGAGAACAATTAGTGAGTCAAAGACAATGCCTTTGCATTTTTGCTACATACATTTATTTTTAAAATTCTTTATAAATAAAACATAAAATCTATTGTATTATAAGATTCTTGTCAAATATTTAAAACCATTTATTTAAAAGTGTCAAGACAAGAACACAAATAATATTTACTTGTGTTATGGTCATGGCATGGCATTTCTCCCCCATCCATCTTGAATTCTAAAACTTGCTTAAATGTTACAAAATTTTCATATTAAAATAAGAGCAAAGTTTTTTAAATTGTTAAAAAAAACATGCCAGTTTTGATGGAAAATAAAATTTTAAATTTTAGCTTTAAAGTTAATTTATTCAACTAAAGTGGTTGAGAGGCAGCATGTTAAGAAACTGTCTCTGGAGTGAGACTGCCTGATTTCAAAGCCCCACTTTGTGACTTGCTAGCTATGTGACCCTGGGCAAGTTACTACATCTCCTCTGTAACTCAGTCTCTTCATTTGGAAACAGGGATGAAAATAATGTCTAGCTCATAAATTTCTTCTGAGGATTTAGTTAATTCAGATGAAGTGTTTGGAACTGTGTCTGTTTGCCGAATTAGGAAGGGAGAAAGGAATGTATATGAATAAGGCATCTGATAAATGTATATGTAAGTTACAAAGTTCTAGGTAACAGAGTGGAAGGAATGTGTATTGCATGCAGCTGGAACAGAGGAAGAGGAAGAAGGTCATGAACAATCTGTAGAGATATGAAAGTAAAAAACAGGGTCTGAAAATTGCAAGGTGTCCAGTTAGGCTATAACATTAAGACAAATATAGAAGAGTACTAAGTAGAAAGTTTTAAAAGATGCTGTAAAAAATTATGGAAGTCCTTTCATGCTAGCCTTTGGTTTCTGGGCTTTGTTAACAGGAAAATAAAAAACATCGAGATGGATTGTCTAACAAAATCACATATTATATTTTTGACTCATAATCATATGCACAAAAATAAATGCCAAACGACAATGGTACCTTAAGGCTCTGTTAAAAATTAATCAACAGTCCTGAAATTTCTCTAACCTTCATTTGTATATAACATAAGAAATTACTGAAAATGTATCTCCTGATACTGGTTAATGCCTAAAATCAAGAAGTAGTCAAACTTTTCTTGAGGTTTACTATTTTTTTTTTCTCAAATTTATTTATCTTTTAAAAGCAAACTCAATGCCTTATATCATTTTCAGAAAATACAGATTTTCATTAACAAAATGCTTATGCATACCACATAAGGTTTTCTTAACATAGTTCTCATTAGGAAGTACACTACGTTATTATTATTATTATTAAGCTCAATTTATTTACTTTTCTCATCATAATATTCCCTGATTCAAATCACTAAACCTGTAATAACACAGTGCTGAGATAATTCTTAGGATAACACAGAGAGAACTGATAAAATCTAAGTCTCTTCTTACTTTATGAATCTTCATAAATAAACATCCTAATTCTGGTAACCTCCTAAGAGGTTTCAGTAAAGCTGGCCACCGCCCTCCAGTGTGTTATAATCAAGCAGATACTATAGGCACAAGGTTAGAGTATACGGTTGATCTGAATTATGGCCCACTATGACTAGTTGACACTATATACATAATGGTAGGTAGTAATAAATAATTGTAGCACATGATGCGGGCACTGTTAAAAGCAACACATTACCTAATATATAATTTAATTTCTCGTGTTTGATCACACAGATTATTTAAAGCTTCCTTTTAAAATCATGTTTATTCATTTATAATCAATTTTTCACATTAAGTATTTGTAAGGACTACACTGAATAATGACGAAATCATTACCTAGCAGCACAGTCATAAGCCAACACATCAGTCTCTGCAAGAAGGTCTCCATCAGTTTCATGATCTCCTCCATCAGGACCCAGCTCAAACAGCTGGGGAAAGGAGAAATACATATTGTGCTCAATTTTTCACTCACATAAAATGTGCTAAATAATATATTTATAATTTTGCATGTGTCCAGTATATGCTGGACACTACAAAATGTAAAAAATCAGAGCACTTGCTTTTTAAATGTTAATAAGTAAAATACACAAACATATATTTAAGTCAAGAAACACATACCATGTCTTACAGTCTACATTAATCTCAGTTTTCCTTCTCTCTAAAACCTTTTTAAAAAAAAATATTTTGGTTAATCCTCTCCCAAGGATATTTTTCCACTAATGTTTAGAGAGAGTGGGGGTGGGGGGGTGGTGGTGAGAGAGACAGAGAGAAAGAAACACTGATGTGAGAGAGATGCACTGATTGGTTGCTTCCCACACGCTCCCTGACCGGTTGGGGGTGGAACCGGGAATCAAACCTGTGACCCTTCAGTATGCTCTAACCCCTGAACCACACTGGCCAGGGCTAAGTGAGGTTGAATCTTGCTTCAACATTTACTAGCTGTGAGATCCTAGGACCCAGTTTCCTCACCTATAAAGTAGAGATGGATACTAACACAGCCTACTTCAATAATAATTGTGAGACTTAAATGGAATACTATGGAATACTTAGAAAAATACCTGGTAAAAAGGGCTAGATAATGTTAGCTATGGAGAGAGAGAGGAATAACAGAAAATAAGGATCCTTAAAAACATAGGTAATTAAAAAAAACAGTTCCAAATAATATGGCATGGGAAAAGGAGAGCTGAAGAGTGTAAAATAATGGTTATAAAAAAAAAGAAGAGTCTGGGTAAAGGAAAAAAAGAGAAGATATCAAAGAAAAAAGGTTACGAGATTAAGTTAAAGTAAGAGAATTATGAGGAAGAGGTTTTTTAAGAAAGAAAATGAACTATACATATAAAAAATTCCTTATTTCTCTGAAGAATTATAGCAGGCTAATTATAAGAAACACTCAGAAGGAAGAAAAAGGGGCATTAAAATTTACTGGATAATTACTGTGCTTCATATCTTGATTTTTCAATTATATGCTAATAATCCACCTCCAGTTCAGATCTTACTCTCCAGTCTAATCCTCCCCACCCCCCACCCACTAGAAGCTCTAATTTTACTAATTCTGAAGTGACTCCTCTCTCCCTCCTCCTGCCTTTCCTGTTCTGATTAATGGCACTATTATTCACCTAGTTATTCAGAGAAAAGACCTGGAATGCTCCCATTTCCATCTCTCTCTACCATCACTGTATCTATTCTATTCCTGGTACCAAAGCTTGTTGGTTCACCCATATCCACTGTTACTAGCTGGAACAGTTCAATAACAAGTGATTAGTCTTATCTCCACTCTTTCCTTGCTCTAATCTAACCCATATACCACAAAGCTGAGGGTTTCTGCTTTTAATGTTTTAAAATGAACATATGATCAGAATTCATCCTTAAAGTTATTCAGTGGTTTCTCATTTCCCTCTTTGCAGCATGATATAGAACTCCTTAATGATCTGCCCCAAACCAGCTCCCTTGCTTATTTTCAAAAACTATTTTTGAACACATACAGTTGTAGGAACTAGGCATATGGGATGAAGGATGCAAACAAAAATGAGGGCTATTGCAACTAAGTTTATGATAAGAGAGAGAGAATTTACAGTTTTAAATAGGATTCAAGACCTGAAGGTGACAAGGAAGTAAAATACCAAGGTTTAAAGTGAAGAGTTGTAATCAGTGGGAGTAGCAAGTGCAAAGGTCCTGAGGTTTGACTATGCTTAGCATGTCTGAGGAACAAGAATAGGCCAATGTGTCTGGATTATAGTGAAGCAACTTGTACCATATTAAGATCAGAGTGGCGATGGCAGTCAGTTCTGGTGGTGTTTTGTAAGCTTTTGTAAGGCCTTTGGCTTTTATTCTAATATAGGAAGACACTGCAGGGACCTGGACAGAGAAGTGGCATACTCTGGTGGAATTTTAAGAGCACTGTTATACTGAGAATAGATTGAAGGGAACAAGGACGGAAGCAGGATACAAGCTGAAAGGCTACTGTAATAACCTAGGTGAGAATGGCTTTTGGTTTGGATCAATGTAGTACCAGGGGAACTTCACAGATTGGTTGCGGGAGTCAACCAATCAACATAAATGTCTGTCTGTCTGTTTGTCTGTCTGTCTCTCCACCGCCCCCCCATCATTCCTCCCACTCTATCTAAAATGCAATGGAAAAATATCGTCGGGTGAGGATTAAAAATAAAAATGTTAAAATCTTTCAAAACTGTATCAAAATATCCCTGCATCAAAACAGTTGTGCCTCCTTTCATTTTTAGGCTACAAGAATGTAAGCACATAAAACGGTACTGCTGTCCGGCCGGTGTGGCTCAGTGTTTGAGCATCAACCCATGCACCAAGAGGTTGCCGGTTCGATTCCCGATCAGGACACATGCCTGGGTTGTGGGCCAGATCCCCAGTGGGGGGCATGCAGGAGGCGGCCAATCGATGTTCTCTCTCCTTGTTCTCTCTCCTCAATGTTTCTATCTCTCTCTCTCTCTCTCCTTCCTCTCTCTCTAAAATCAATAAAAGGGGGAAAAATTTTAAAAAAACAAACAAACAAACAGTACTGCTGTTCATAGACCAGTGGTTCTGCACAAAGGTCTGCAATTGCCTGTTAGTTTTTTTCTGTCTAAAATTACTGAAAAATTATCTTCCACTCATCTGCTCCCTTCTTACTTAACTTTTAACTTTTTAATGAATTAATGACTTAGTATTATTGTAGATAAGATTTTAGTATTATATAAGTATTAATACTTATAGATTTTAGCAGTTTCTACAAGCCCTTTTTAAAAGAAAGCAATATATAAAATAATAAACTAAGTCAAAACCAAGATCTTTAAACAAAAAGGGCAACACAGTCAGTGAACCGCTTACCTTAATTTTAGCAGTATATTCTCCTCTACCACCAAACAGACCAAGACCACCAAGTAAAATATCAGTGTCAGCACTAAAACGTATAGCTTCTACTGAATGCGCAGAGTAACCCCAGCCCCCTCCATGACCTTAAAAAAAAACAACACATAATTTATGTTTTAAAATAGTTATATATATTTCAGTTAGAAGACAGTATTTTCTAAACGTAAATATACATACTTTCAAACCTGTTCACTACACTATAATCTTCTTTGGAATAAACTTTCATTACTGCTTGAGTCTCCTCCTCTGTACTTGCAACACCCATTTTTAAATCCTGCATAGTTGCCAAAGTATCAAGACAACCTAAAAACAAACAAGCAAGAATTCAATTCCCTGAAATTACAATTTCCCATAGTATCGATGAGATGAGATGAGATGCTATAGGGGATAAATTAAAATAATAAACTATGAGTGTGCTCAACAAATGTGTTCTAAGCCTTAAACAACATTTCATGGACAAATACAACTAATAAACACTTTCCTCTAGGTAATTATCATATTTAAACATAGACTGTATGACAACGTACTGCACAAAACTGCATCTCTGAAAAGATGAAACTGTTTAATCTTTGAGTACTTACAAGCTTCTTCCTTTTATGAAACTATAAATTATTTTAGTCTGAGCCTTAAAGTACTATTTGAGGAAGATACATTAGCCTGAGATAACCTTAACTGATGGTAGTTTGGATGTTCACAATGGTTAACAGGTGAAATTTGTGAAAAAAGAAGCAAGTAATTATATTTGTGATTAAGTAATTATGTTTAGGAATATGATTCCACAATTGAAAATTCTACATAAACATAACTGAATCTGTTTGTTTTTTTAAATCCTCAGCCAAGGACATTTTTCCATTTATCTTCGGATAGAGTGGGAGGGAGGGAGGGAGGGAGGGAGGAGGAGAGAGAAAGGGGGAGAAAGAGGGAGAGGGAGAGAGAGGGAGAGAGAGAGAGAGAGAGAGAGAGAGAGAGAGAGAGAGACATCAAGGTGAGAGGGACACATCGAGTGGCTGCCTCCCACACAACCCCAACCAGGGCCGGGGAAGGAACCACAACCCAGGTATATGTCCTTCACAAGAATAGAACCCGTGACTCTTTGGTCCGCGGGCCAACGCTCCAACCACTGAGCCAAATCAGCCAGGGCCATAATTGAATATTTTTATGGATCATTTTTAAAAGCAATAGAATAAGTAGTTATGAGTAATAGTATAAAATTTCCAGCAACAGTATATATATAAATACATATATATATACACAGAGAGAGAGAGAGAGAGAGAGAGAATGTTATATCTCAAATTAATTAAGTAGAAGTAAAGTTGATGTGCTGTGGAAAACTGTTGTATAAAGAGAAGTAGTATTTATTAAATTCATATGGTATTTCATAGAATTTATTTTTAAGTAATGTATATAAGTTAAATATTATAATTATACGTTTGAATATCCAATATAGACCTCAAAAGTTTATTTATTCAGGTTAAGCAAAAATTACTTTAAAAATCTACCAATTAAGCCCTGGCCAGTTTGGCTCAGTGGTTAGAGCGTCGGCCTGCAGTCCAGAGAGACCCAGGTTCGGTTCTCGCTAAGGGCATGTACCTCGGTTGTAGTTTGTCCCCGGCCCTGGTTGGGTCGTGCGGGAGGCAGCCACTCGATATGTCCCCTTCACGTCGATATTTCTTTCTCTCTCTCTCTTCCTCTCTCTCCCTCCCACTCTATCTGAACAAAAAATGGAAAAACGTCCTCCTCAGGTGAGGATAAAAAAAAAAAATCTACCAATTAGGAAAATTATGTTCAGGGTTGCTTTATATTTGGGCATATGTGAATCTTTCATGGTGTTGGTATAAGTCTGATGTATTATTTTCTGTAGGATAAATCAATTAATAATATTTAACCTATTTTGCACCTAGCATATTGTTTAACAAACATGACAAAATAATATACAAATTTAATCTTTAAAAATACTCAGCACACATTAATGAAAATTCGCCAAAATTATCTGATCATCAAATAGCAACCCTACCTAGAATGTGCAAAGCTGCATGAGATCGGGTGGTGAGAGCCCTTGTTCCAGTTGGTAATGCAAGTTCAGGGCTTAGAATACTGCATCTGGACTGCATGTCTGTTGCAGAAGGAAGTCTAGCATCAGCAACCACCGCATTGTAACACCACAGTTCTCTAGTATTTGGTCGAAATCTTTCAAGAAAGAGAATAATTACAGCACCTCAAAATACAATTTCATTTCTAAAGTATAACTGATGATACAAAGAGAATAACACAGGTAGCTTAAACAGGACAAAATGTAGATCATTATTTTCCACATCTGAACTAAACATATAATTTATCTCACATATGAGTAAAATAATTTAAACAAAATAGTAGTATAGATAGATCACAATACTTCATGAATAGAGAGCAACAGTATACTTAACAATCTGATAAGTACATACAGGTATGAAGCATGTGTACAATAAAAATTACACTTTAAAAGTTTTAAGATGAAGGACATGTTGAAAGAAAGTATGCGAAACATACATATGAGGCAAAACAACAATATCCACAATGTATAAGAGCTCCTGTAAGCCAGTAAGAAACAATCAATCCAATACCGAAAGTGGGCAAAAGACATGGAATCCTGTCCTCAAAAAGCAAGCACAAATAGAATTATGCAGATGTTAAACCTTACTAATAAACAATAAAGCAGTGATAAAAACTTTAAGGAACCCAAAATGCCCTATGATAGCTGCAAAATGTAAGTACACTACTGAAAAACACAAAGCAGCCAGAAGTTAGGATAATAAAATGAAACTCTGATCCTGATGAAAGAAAAACATCTTCCAGCTAGTTTACTAAAATACAGGAGAAGATTGTCCTTCATCTTTTAATCTCTGTTTTGGATCAAGGACCTGACAAGGTATTTAAGATCATCTGTCCCATTGCTACACCCAATGTGAAAAAGCAAGGTTCACCTAACTGTACACCACACTTCTGGTTCTGCTAAGACCCCAGGGAAATGGCTCTGGTTATACTGTTGGAATCTTTGTTCTACTGTAATCTCTAGTTTCTAATTCAGTGAATGTATCCAGAAACAAATTGCATATTGCCAATTTTTACTTTTTGTTAATGCAAATTTACCTCATTTAAAAATAAAACACATAAAGATTATAGAAAATACAAAATCAATTTATATACAGGTCCAAACCAAAGCTTACTCTTTTGGTAACTAAATCTCTTGTATATTGACTTCTAATCAGTAAATAATTAAAGACAATTCTATCTTTACACCATTCAACTCTCTATCCCTTCCATTCTATTCCACTGTGACCACTCTAATTTTGGTTCTTAGTACCTCATGTCTTCACAAGAATTACTACAAGAAGACTCACCTCTAGTCTCTTGTTATCTAATTTATACTGTATAATGCTGCCAGGGAGACCTAAAAGCACTACTCAACTCAATTCTGGCCTCCAGGACTTCTAACAAAAAACCCAAATAAGTTAGTAAGCTGATCAGCAACCTAGGAGCACTATAATTCCTTCACTCTGAATGCAGGCCTCACGATTAACAGAAAACATGCCTCTTAAGACCTGGTGGGCTGACAGAATGAAAGCACGCAGTGGAAGAAGAAGAAAGACAATGAAAAAGTCTTTCCCCCTCCTCACTCATACCACTTCAACCTTTTAACTCATCTGAATTTCTGCCTACTAAAGCAAGCCAAATAAGCAATGTAAGAGGGGAAAAAAATAGTAAGTGTTTTGATGAGCCACTCTGGTAATGGCAGGGTATACCTCCTATTAGCATTCAAAGCTAAAAACGCTGAGGATAACTCCTTCCTTTACTCATTTTGTATATAAAGCATAATAATGAATTGTAAACAAATAAAATATAATTTCTTGAGTCTCTTGTGAACCTGCATCTACCTCTGCATTTTTATAATTTCTAGAGTTTAATAACCCTGCATATTTCTCTACCAAAAATGGGAATTTTGTTATGTACATTCCTGAAGGGCAATCTCATATCTTATTCTCTACTGTCGTTGGCATAATTACTTTTATATAGCTGGTAATAATTAGAAATTTATGGCATCAAGAAATAGAATGAATTCTATACAATTCAGATAGCTTTGCTGACAGACTAAAAATAATTAACAACAGAACTCTTGAAAGTAAAACTGCTAATTATAAAGACAGCAGCAAACACTTCTATAGCACTTACTATGTGCCTCTGCTCTAAGTTCCCTAATCCTCATAACAACGTATGAGGTAGGTACTACTATTATTTTATAAGTGAGAAAAGTGAGGAACATAGAGTCAAAGTAACTTCTCCAAAGGCACACAGAAAGCAAATTGTGCAGCTGGCATAAACCTAGGCAGTCTGGTCCAGAATACTTGCTCTTTTAAAGAAAATTTTTTTTTTCTTTATTGATTTTAGAGAGAGAGGAGGGGAGCGGGAGATAGAAACATCAATGAGAGAGAACATTGACTGGCTGCCTCCTGCATGCCCCCCACTGGGGATCAATCGGGCCTACAACCTGGGCATGTGCCCTGACCGGGAATCAAACCAGTGACCTCTTGGTGCATGGGTCGACCCTCAACCACTGAGCCACACCAGCCAGGCAACACTTGCTCTTAATCACTACACCATACTGTAAGGCTCTCCATGAATCCCTGTGATAGAAGTGTAGCTAACAGTTAAACAGGAGAGTTCTCATGTGTGAAAAACCTGTCCACACATAAATTTTATAGTACCACAAGAACACAATTTGATCAAAATTCATTTATTATTCTACTTTATAAAGAGACACTTACCTCCAAATGACATCATACACAGGATCAAGACACACACCAAATCCTTGCAGATCCTCTTGTTCAGAGTCATTGAAAGTTTTACAACTCCCATCCACTTTATTTATCAGAAGACATTTAAATGGAGGAGGTTCTGATATAGAAGCAGGTACTAGGCCTTGAGAAAAAAAATTTACATATTTTAAAGATGCATTACCTTTTATATTTCCCTAACTTATAAGGTAAGTATTATTATCTCCATTTCACAGATGAAGAAACTGAATCTTATAGAGGTTAAATAACTAAAAACCTTTAAGTAGCAGAATTAGGAGTAAAACCTCAGGTTGTCTACATCTATAACATATGCTGTTAATTTCTACACTATACCACTCTATCATATAATTAATGATATCATGGACACAAGTATGAATTGATGTTTGATTTATGTAACCTTTCAAAAATTAATTCCTATAATTTATTAATAAACCAATACAGAAAAATTCCTCCTTTCAATTAGGTTTTACCCTACTACAATGTAGCTTATATTTCTACCACTCTCTAGCTTATAAATACTTTGTTTCCAGATCTCTCAATTATTCCACTCTTCCAAAACACAGACAAATGTAAAAGAGGACACTTAGAAGCTTCTTTTAAATTTCTTCAGACAGAAAGAAAACAAAAAGCTACAAGACTATATATCTCATGGTAGGGAAAAATGAACCATTTAGTATTAATCAAGACAAGGATTTTTTGGTGGGATGTCTGTTTGTTTTGGATATTACCTATAATGTGTTTACTGGCAAAAATTTCTGATGTAGCAAGCACATGAGAATTAATAAGTGCTTCATCAATTCGTAAGAAAGTCTGGTCCCCACTTGCACCTATCCAGGTAGCTTTTCTTCCATATTTTGATCCAATGTTAGGCATGGGAGCTGGTTTTGCATTCCAATATGGCACATCCAGAATTGGTCTGCCCAGCTGTCCTTTCTAAAAGATTAAATAAACCATATTAACAATATTACTGAATAAACAATCTATAATTTTTTATAAAGTGAGGCAGTAGACAAAAACAGGTCTATGAGATACTATTATTCATCCATTGTTAGCTTTTTAAATAAATTAAATTCATATAAAATTTGTACCAAAAATATATAAAGGAATAAAATAATTTTCAATATTCCTAGGAATTCTCCCCAAAATAAACCACAAAGTACATTATTGAAAATAATAATAACAAAGTTGAAATATTTTTCCATGTAAGAAATCTCCCTGAAATACTATGACTGTCTTCAGCTACATTTAAATGAGAAATACATAAATATACAATGTTTAAAAATTAGTATTACAAATTGTTCATTTAAAAAATCACTTTGATGTTTTAAGTTCACAGTATCATAGAAAGTCTATTGAATTCACACAGTCTGGAAACATTTTGGTAAAAGACCAAAATAATAAATACTACAACTGTGAATACAAGTAGAAAAAGTACACTTTTTCACATGATCAAGTTATTTCATTTATGTTTCAAAACAAACAACAGAATCAACAGTGAAGTATGATGTCTTAAGCAAATAACTACTAACTCACTTATGGCTGTCTATAGGTACCTGGTTACATAAGAGTTTAATTGGAAAAGTAACAGGAAGTTCTCACTACTAAGGTACTAGCTATAAAAGAATGTAGATGGATGAATGAATATTTATTCACCCCTGGAACAGGAACTTTCCCTCTCCCCATAGCATTCCTCTTACAAAAATCCTCTGGAGGGCAGAAAATGCTGGCATGATAGCACCCAGGGTTATCTACAACTGATGGAAATGAGAAACTATAGAAAAAAATAAAAAAGAACAGGAGAGCCTGGAACACAGCCAATAGCTTAGTTAAGTTCTCACCCAACTACCAGGTTTCCAGTGAGTTCTATTACTCTTTCAACACCACAGCAAGAAAATACAGCCACAAACTGACTGTAAAAGCACCTGAGGTTCAATCCCTGGGATGAACCAGGGGAAGGTCAAGTGGTAAGCGCGTGAAGACAAAAATATTCAAGCACATGATTAGAAAAGAAGCCAAAAAAATTCAATGTTCATTTTCAATGACTATCCTTATTTTTTTACAAAGAAAAAGAAGAGCATAGAAATGTAAACAGTGAGCAAAGTACATCATATTCAGGGATATATTATGCTTTGGGAGAGAAAAGAAATTAATTATATTTTTCTTTGAGCATTGAAATAAGTATCTATTCCTTTATTATCAACAAACTAATATGAAGAAAAGCAGACCAAAAATATGACAGATGCCTGGACAGCATCATAGGAATTCAGAATATGGTTAAATTCATAACTAGGATGTTTGAAGCTACAGGACAATAATGACTGTCTGATTTCAAATATTACCACTTACATCCATCCCAAAACCAACACAAAGAGCAAATAAAATCACACATGAATCAGCCTTCAGCAGTTTAGTAAAAAGCAGATCTCATGACCTTTTAAGTTATCTGTAACCACTACTGCAAACCTGAGGGGGTAGAGAGCACAAGAGGGGAGGTTAAGAAGGAGAGCAGAGGAGTATGGAGGACTTAGAAAAGGCACTGGCAAAAGCATCCCCACAAAAAAGAAAATCCAACCCTTAAGGTAAAAAAAACTAAATACAGGTAAGGACTTGAAGGTTCACAGCACTAGCTACAGGAAAAAGTCTTCAAAGTATTCAAGACCATTTCTCCAACCATCTGATTGATGCAAATTAAAAGGTATGACAACACATTTTGTTGACAGGACTGTGGAGAAATAGGCACCCTCATACACTGCTGACAAGAATGCAAATAGAGGGGAACTGATAATATCTCACAAAACTATACAGGTATTAACCTTCGACCCAGAAATCTTACTTCTAGAAATTTTTCTCAAAGATACATCTCTAACAATATTCATTGCTATTACTGCAAAATATTGGAAAGTACTTAAATATCCAAGCATAAAAAAATTGATTGAATAAACTATAGTATTTATTCACAGTGGAGTATTATGTAGATGTAAAAAAAGAGTAAGAGATCTTGAGACTTCTGGTAAAAATGGCGGAGTAGGTAAACTCTGAGCTAGCCTTCTCCCATGACCACATCAAAATTACAACTAAATTATAGAACAACTATGAGAACTACCTGAAGACTAGCTGAACAGAATTCCTTTAACTAAAGGTAAAGAGAAGAAAGCACATCTAGACTGGCAGGAGGGGTGGAGATGTGGACTGGGCAGGTAGGTCCCACACCCACAGTGTGGCGATTAAGAATCAGGAGGGATATCTCAGCTTTGGAGGTCCTATCCCCACATTGGGCTCCCCAGCCCAGGGACCAGCCACAATATTTGGTTGTCAAACCAGTGGAGATTCTGTCCAAGAAAGACAAAGGGCTGTGGGAGACTGAGATGCTCCTCTTAAAGGGCTGGCCCGTGAAGTCACTCGCTCATAAACTCACTCCCTATGAGCACCAACACAGAGGCAGCAGCTCAAAATTGGCAGGGACATATCTAGAGGAACTAAATAACCTTTCTATAAGCTTAAAATAATTTCCAAATAAAAGATTACTTTAAAGTTCACATTCAAAACTGTTAATAATCAAGAGTTTCAAATTATATCCCAAGGACTAAATTTTACAGAGTTCTGAATACTTATCCATGTTTATTAGCAATCTTATGAAGCTTTTCCTTGATCTCTAGAGAAATGAGAATGAAGCAGACAGGCAAACAGACAGAGACAGAGAGAGACAGAGAGAAGAAATAGGAAAGTATAATTTTAAACAAATCTAATAAGAAAACTAGGCTTTTAAAAAGTTCTAAAATAGAATTATATTTGTTAAGAAAAATGAATCTTTACAAATTAGATGAGAAATAAGTTTTCAAATGGCAAATTAGCTCTACTGAAAGCTTAAAGGACTTTGACCTGGAATAAACATGTCCAATTCTAACACAGCTGTTAAATTCAGTAAATTCTAATGCTAAACTAGAGAAGCAAATTATTTCAAAGTAATGTCATTCGGGTTTTGTGTGTACTAAGAGAAGAGACAGGAAATATGCATATGCAATAATTATAATACAAGAATTTCACTGAAATCAGAAAAAAATAGCTCACGTAGACAAATTGTAAGGCAATGGTATAATGCAATATTATTAATGTTTTAAAAATTCCTTACCGAAAAACTTCCAAATGTGAAGACCTGTCCATCCATTAAAAGTACTGCCGTATGGTTGCTGCCTGCAGTGACTTGTGTGCTAGGGCCTGGCAATGCTTGAACAAGAGTGGGACAGCCCCTAGGTTAAAAAGAAAAAGAAAAAAGAAAAAATTAAGTCATTATCTTACAAGACCCAACTGAAATAAAAATAAACAACGCAATAAGGAGAAGAGATAATAGGCACTAGTAAGATTGTTCGGTAAAAACGTATTTAAGTGCTATATGCCTGTCTCCATTCTAGGTGGTCAGCATATACAGATGAAGAAGACATAATCACTGACTTTAAAGAGACTATTAAAAATATTTCCTGAATTTATTACACAAATTATAGACACAATTTTTTAATTTTTCTGAAAGACTGGTGCTACCTTTGTTGTAGAAGAATACATTTTTTTTATCTTTTACAGTAAATAGCATGTTAGAGGTCTCTATAAATATTATTTGAATGAAATAATCATGTAATAATTTAACAGGAATTCAATCCAGGAACTATTAGAAACAATTGATTTCATGTCCTCTTTTCTACTTTTTCCACTGGGATATAATTTAAGATTTTAACAATAGTTACTGACTCAGAATACAGTATCATGAGGGGCACTGCAGCAGTGGCTAAAAGCGTAAGCTCGGAGCTAGACTGCCTGGGTGTGACTCCTGGCTCCAACAAATAACCAACATGACCATGACTTTGAACAAGTTACTCATCCTTTTTTCATTTCATTTTTCTCTGCTATAACACCGAATATAATAATAAACAGTATCTAACAGTACATTCCTTATGTACAATAAGAAATTTCACATATGTCAAGTGCTTGGATCAGTGTCTGGCACACAGTTAATTCTTAATAGGTGGTAACAATTATGATAAATAACATCCTTGTGTCATTCTTATATCACTTTACCATTTATTAACCATTTTTAGTAATCATTACCTATAATTAGAATTATCACTAGAGAAATAGTCTTACACACAGAGCTCTGATTTTGAGACAATATTATTATGATACTTTAAATTTTTTAAAAAATTACATAAAATATATTTTAAATAATTTTTCAGGCTGTGATGAAAAATGAATTGAAAGAGAGAAGACTAGCAGCACGAAACCTAGTTAAAAAAATTTCACAGTAACTGGCTGAGTTGTGATGAAGGCACAAACTAGGAACAGAGTGGATTGAAAACAATGAATGAACTTGACAGCTACGTAAAAAATAGAACTGGCTAGACTTGGCAAATGATTGATACAGGGCATGGAAGGATTTTTGCTCATGCAACAAAGTACATGGTGGTAACATTCTTAAGCTATGAGAATGAATGACGATGATTAAAGAGAGAAAAGAAGAAATCCTAGTTTTCATTCTGAGTCTCTTCTAACACTTTCGATATGGACAGAGAAAGAAAAGCTCATAGAAATCTAGGACATACCAAAAAGGAAGAATGAACTCTGGGAAATGTGGTATGAAGAGAGTCACTGGAAGAGAAGGTTTCAAGAAGGGGGAAATAATCTACATGCCAAATGCTCTAGAGAGAAATACAACGGACCACTTCATTTTTTAGCAAGAAGGAAGTCTCTTTGGTAGGAGTAGGCACAACACTGTAGAAGTTAACAGTGGGGTCAGAGACTATGCAAAATCCCTTCAAAAATCTCAGCAGGAAAGAGAAAAGGGAAGAACCAACAGCTAATGGGAAAATGAAGCCGAAGGAGAGGCTTTGGTCCTTTAAAATGATGGAGATTTGAGAAAGTTTAAAAGAGTAAAGAGAAATAAAAAGGATAAAGACACAGGTCACAGAGGAGACAAAAACCAGAACTTGATTCCCAAGGAAAAGGTATAGATAGACTTCATAACATGTTACATTAAAAAGAAGCAAAACAGTCGTATAGATGCAGGTAGGTTTGGAGAGTTGGTGGGCTAAAGAATTTCCCACCTAAGAGTTTTTATGTTTGTCCTAATAGAGATCATGTGCTGAGAAGAAAAAGGAAATAGGTGAGCAGAGAATTTGAAGATTACAGAAAAGGCACGATGGTGAATGGAACAAATAAAATACTGAGATCAGAAGTTTTTAAACCCAATCCAAAAAGCTTCTGGGAAATCTTTAAATGAGCTTCAGGAGATCTGTGAACCTCCTAAATTTGTAAGTCAATTTTTATGTATATATTCTTGTGTCTACTTATTCTGAAAAGGGACCACAAATCTTTCATCAAATTCTCCAAAGGACTTAAATCAAATAGTTCAAAACTACAAAATAGGAGGATTACTGCCCATTATAGTGGAATTGGTTGAATCTGGAAACCATGTAACAATCTGTACATGTGTGGTGATTTATTTTTTTCCAGAAGCCTAAGTTAGACATGGAAAATACAGATAGACAGATTCATGCTTGAAGTTTTGCCATGCCTTAGCATCAAGACCAAGTGGGTGAAAAATTGAGGATACTGGTAAGACTATAGGTGAAGAGAATAAATAATCTCTAACGTGGGTAGGAAATAAAGTGAAAAGAGTGAAAGGTAAAAAGTACAGGACTACAGGGAATTAACGACTGATAATGACAATAGCCAAGTAAAGTAAAACTAAGTAATAGAAGAAACTGTCATCATATTATGGGTTGTATAAACTTAAGAATTTAGAGTTGGATGCAGGGAATAACCACCATGAATGTGGAAGTAAAGTTTACTAGATATAAGGGTGTCAGGCAAGTATATTGTACGAGGCCATTCACATAGATGTTGAAGTCATTCATGACTGTGACAAGACTCAGACTGAGAAAACACTGTAAAGCAGATGCCAAATTTTCAATTAATGAGAGGTAGTGACTGAGAGTATGTATGTAATAAAAAGTAGAGCAGAATGGCCATGCCTCAAAAGAACACTAGTGATTATTTTGTTTTATTTGAGAATGGAGAAGTATAGTTAAGAACAGCAATGAAAGGTAAAATGGTTCTCAACTCTGAGATAGGGAGTTTTGGCAAATAAACAATTACCCCTTCAAAAGGCTGTATGGTAAACTAATGCCCTCAAAGAAATGTCCAGTTCAATTCAAACAAAGAATTAAAGGGAAGTTCCTATAACTGTTTACTTGTCTGTAGTTTACAAAGCACTTCCACATAAAATAGATCACTGATTGCTAAAATAATTCTATGGATAGATCTAAAGAGCTTAAAGGATTTTCCCAAGAGTTGGTGGCACATCTTCTATTACAAAGTCTTTAAATTCTTTTCATGATACTAGTGAGTCATTTATTGAATTATATGGAAACACAGGAAGAACAGAAGAGAAAAACTGTGTGTGTAGGTACATGCCAGGCACTTTACATATAATATATTAATTCCTCAACAATTTTTATTAAACTAAGGCTTAGTAAATTACAGTCATATAGTTGGTAAGAGATGAAGCAAAGATTTGAACCTTATCTAAATTGTTCCACATGCTATGATGGCATAGAATATTAATGCAGAAGGAAGACAGTATAGCAAGATAAAGATGAAACTCAGAAACATTATAAAAACTAGCAAAATTCTACTGGAAAAAGGAGAATAACAGCATCTAAACTATATACTCTATTTCCTAACATCCAGGTTTAAGTTTACTGAAAATGGTAAAAGAATTTGGAATTCGGAAGTTTAGGAGCATACTGGACAAAATAAACAAAAAAGTGGGTTGGCAGACTCATGTCATGAGTGAATGTACAAAAGCTCTCATTAGCTTTCTGATATTCACTTTAAAAAACAGCAATAATAACAGCTAAGATTTATTGAGCACTTACTATGGGCCAGGCCCTGTGCTAAGTAACATGCATCATCTCACTGAATTCTCACAAGCACCTTCTGAGGGAAATATACTTACTCCCATTTAATAGAAAAAGAAACTGAGACACAGGAAAGTAACTTGGCCAAGGTCATATAGGTACCAAGTGATAGAATTTAGGACCCAAACTAGAGACTGAACTCAGTCATTTTGGCAAGTCAACACATTAAATAAAAAGAATATAAATACTATTTTTCTATTTTTATCATCATGCACACTGCAATATTTATCTGACATTAATCACACATTATCAATGTGTGCTATACAATAAATTCCAGTTAAAAGCACTTGATTACTAGAAACTTAAAAAAAGAACCACCAACTCTATACTTATTTCAACTGTCTATACATGTTTTGCTTTGTGGTAGTTAATATGTATGCTATAGGTCCTATAGTATAGGAGCTTTGTTCCTCATGGGATTGCTCCTCTACATAAGTGGGTCAATTCCTTTCTGAATTAATAACCCACTCTTTACTCCTGCCTTACAAGTCCCAATAAATCCAGATAAACAGGTTAACCAGAATGCGTAGAGCAGAAATGATTTTGAAGAATTTTTGTTTAATCCACCAGGCACAGTGTGTAGGCATTATTTCAGTGGGCTATCTATTTTAGCTCTCCACACACCACATATACTCAGCCTTACCGTTACAACTCAATCAATGGAACCAGAAGTCAATATTTACATATTGAAAAAGAACAACTTTGGGCAGTTAAAGAAAATCCCACCAGAGTTTAATCTTTTTAACAAACCCTAATATTTTATTCTCAATATCAAAAGCTATCATATTTCATGAAAATGATAAATTTAAGCTATTGAACATACTCAGATTGTTGATATTGTCACCTGAGCAAGTCACTGCAAATCAAAGAATAGTGCTCACTGGTATAATCAGGATCATGAGGTAATGTTTTTGGGCAACCTCTTCATTTTAAAAGCTGACATAAGCACCTTCCCTTTCAATAGCCATTCCATCTCAACGTGTGTGGTAGGATCTTATGTTTATGCTGTTCATTCTCCATATTTCAGTTACCAGAGGTCTGTTAGATTATAGTCATAATTTTTGCAATTTCCCATCCACACAGTCACGACCATGAAATATAACTATCTGCCAATTTTCTGTAGAATGACATCCAAGTACAGTCTGATGTGTGAAGAAGTGCCCTCCTTGCTGTATACATGATCGATGTGTCATCATGTCTAACTGCAAAGCACCTTTCCCAGTTTATATCATAACTCACAAAATAATCACCAGCTAAATAACAACAGCAATAATAATGATGACAGTCATAATAATAATCTTCAGTGAGAAACAGAACAAAAAGTTGCTAAATTCTCTTCCACACAAATTATAGGTCCTGACTCAGTCTCTACATATCAGTGAGGCCATTCAACCGTGAAGCAAAATATCTGTTGCCTCTAACACCTGTGATAGTAATTGATCAACCTTGCAAGCCATTCATAATTCTGTCATATCCAGTGACATATGATAAAGTAATTTTGCTGAAGACCTTTTGCTCTCTTTACAAGTATAGTATTTGTCATTAAGATTGTGATAGTTTTACAAACCTCTTGACAATAGTGTCAAATGCATGTTGCTCTTGTTTTTTTTAGTGAGAAGTTCAACTCAGTTATGCCTCAATCATCTCTTCTCATTAGCAAGAACATTCATCAAAGTAACTGAGGACATTCCATTTCATCCCTATTTTGTGCGCATTGCAAATCAATCTGACCCCATCTTCTAGAGACAGACAGTAGTTCTCAATTCTGGATAAGCATTAGAATCTGGAGGTTTTGTTTGTTTGTTTATTTTTATTAATTTGTTTTTGTTACAGATGTTTCTCCTTTTGCCCCCATTGACAACCTCCTCTCCATCCCCTCAGCCTCATCCCCAACTTTGTTGTCTATGTCCATACATGCATATAAGTTCTGTGGTTTATCTCCTTCCCCAAACCCCCCCTCCTCTGAGGTTTGTCAGTCTGTACCCCACCTCTATGTTTCTGGGTCAATTTTGTTCATCAGTTTGTTTAGTTCATTATATTCCACAAATAAGTGAGATCATGCTGGTGGGAATGCAGACTGGCGCAGCCACTGTGGAAAACACTATGGTGTTACCTCAAAAAGTTAAAAATTGAACTGCCATTTGACCCAGTGATCCCACTTCTAGGAATATACCCTAAGAAACCTGAAATAACAATCAGAAAGAATATATGTACCCCTATGTTCATAGCAGCACTATTTACAATAGCTAAGATCTGGAAACAACCCAAGGGTCCATCAGAAGAAGAACCTGGAGTTCTTAAAAAGAGAGATGCTGCCATCCTATCCAGGACTGCCTTTGCTGCCTCCAATATGACCTCTTACCCCTAACACACACTTCTTAGAAATTCTATATGTAGAATCCATACATGGTATTTTTGAAGTTCTCCGAATAAATTCAGTGTGCAGCCAGGGTTAAGAATCACTGATCTTTACTAAGTAAATGGCATAATTGCATCCCTGCAGTGGAGTGGTTTCAGAATAAAGTGGCAATACTGGATTCTATGTAATGATTAGAGTAATTCACTGTATGAAAACGAGAAACCATAAAGGTCCAGTTGATTCGGCGGGTATTTTATGACTACAAGGGAGAATAAGGCAGAGTGGAAGACTACAAAAAAAAAAAAAAAAGAAGGTTCTTGTGGCAAACTGAATTGATAAGTCTGGCCTGAAGCTGCCCTTCATATCTCTATACTTGATATATAACTCTGGTTTCAATGGTAGGCAGCCACACACATGGATCACTCAGATCTTCAACACAATCTGAGGCAAGGAGCACAGATGACTGAGCCTCAGATGCTGTTCCATTTGGATCCATGAGGCCATTCTTTCCCTGGGATACATACAGCCTGTGACTGAACACGGTGAAGGTATTAAACTGGCCCATGCTGCCCAGTCTGGGACTCTTCCAAAGGCAATTTTGGCTTGAGAACACCCTACTGGCCTAGCTGACTACAATAACCTAGACTCTGCCTATTCCATCCTTCTCCCTTCACTCTTTTCACAGGGGTCAGACCTACATTGTACATGGAGGTTTTCCCTGCCTATTTCTGCTCTTTCCCTTTTATCTTTCATAGGAGTTTTCTCCCAGCAACTTCTTTGTATATCAGATCCGTCCTTAGCATCTTCATCTTGGAAGACCTGAACTGATAAAGGAGCATTTTCTATACTTTTGACCAAAAGCACTCACTGTAGTAAGCAGGATATGGATTCAGCTGCTGTAATGAAAGCCAAGAAAAACAAACAAACAAATAAAAAAAAAAAAAAACCCAGAGACTTAAACAAGAGAGTTTATTTCTCTCTCCGTTAAGCATCCAACTGAAAGGAGCTGATGTGGCAGTTCCATGGTGTCCGGGACCCAGACTATTTCTTTTTCTTTAAACTTTTTTTTCTTTATTGATTTTAGAGAGGAAGGGAGAGGGAGAGAGAGAAACATCGATGAGAGAGAACATTGATTGACCGCCTCCTGCATGCCCCTCATTGAGGATTTGGCCCACAACCTGGGCATGTGCCCTGACCGAGAATTGAACCGGCAACCTCTTGGTGCATGAAGTCAATGCTCAACCACTGAGCCACACCGGCTGGGCCAGACTATTCTATTATGTAGCTCTGTTGTTCTCAATACATGGTTTCCAACTTTTGATCATTATGATGACTTATCCAGTTCCTGCCACCATGCATGGATTCCAGGCAGCAAGCTGGGAGGGGAGAAGGGGAAATGTAACACATCCCCTTTCTTTTAAGGCATGATTCCAAAGTTGCACCTATCTCTTTAGTTCACAAGGTCTTATCGTGCTGCAATGGAGGTGCGAAACTGAAGTCTTTAGCTGCCTGGTTTTGTCACAAACTAGAACTTGACTACCAAATGAATAGCAAAGAATGGATATTAGGAAATGTCTATTTGTCTCCACCACAATTAGCTCTCCACTATTCTGAATAAGTCAAAATAGTTTCTCTGAGAGATCATTATATTTTGTTTAAAAATTTTTCAAAAGCTTCAATATCTTCTTTTTAATTTTGGACCAAAATTTCTAAACATACAACATCAAGGAATATAAATCAATCTACTACTGATTTTTTAAAATGCAATTTGGGGATATTCATTATCTTTTCTATTGCCATGAGAAACCTTTAAAAAT
The DNA here is from genome assembly GCA_030848825.1 of Tadarida brasiliensis. Classification (NCBI taxonomy): domain Eukaryota; kingdom Metazoa; phylum Chordata; class Mammalia; order Chiroptera; family Molossidae; genus Tadarida; species Tadarida brasiliensis. The sequence goes on along the minus strand of CM061266.1, from coordinate 61,233,233 downwards.
ATTAATTATTTACTAAGAATATAGTAGGATTTTTGTGATAATCATAATCACTCATATTTTAATGTATAAAATGTAAATAAATGTTTCTACTGAAACTATGTATCTATCCCAATAAAAGCACTCAACCATACTATCAAGAATCACCTATAATTTACAGGCCATACTCTGTAAAACAGTGGTATGAATACTATTTCAAGTGTAGAAATATGTATTTAGAAAAAAAGAAAGAAAGACAAAAAGAAAAAAGAAAAAGAAAAAAACAAACCCAGTATCTTCAAATAGAGTACCTGGAATTGACATCACCGTGTCCGAGCTGCCCATGCTGCCCATATCCAAACGTATAAACATCTCCATTTTCCATTAAAACCACTGAAACCAAAACAAAGAGCTTTATTATTTCATTATGTGCATTTTATGTTTCTATCACACTATAGTAAAAGGAGTGCAATTTTCACTATTTAAAATTTATAGAGCCATTAAAATAGGCAACTGAAGCACAAGTTTATATTTAATGAAACATAATTTTACTTCAGTAAAATATTTTTGTAGGTTACAAAAATGCATGTTTTTCATAATGAATACTTTAATTTTTTTATAAATGCCATTTAATAACATTAATATTTAATAAAGCATTGGTTTGGGTAAACTGTAAAAATTTTAATAGTAACTGTGAATAAAATATTGTTCTCTCATAGGTAGGATAATTATATAGGTAGCAGATAGATTTGCACTCTGAACAATTATATACAACATCAATAAAATGTCAGAACTTTAATGTCTGTCAATGCCTTATCAAACAAAGAAATACATTTAGCATCAAATAAAAATTTAACATTTTTATTTTTATAAAGCTTAAATAGTACAATCTAAGCTATAATAAATGCAATAATTTACTAAGAATTTATTTTTTTACATTAAAAAAGTAATGAAATTTGTTGAGGTACACTTCTCATTGAACAGTAACAAAACAGGGGATCAGATTATAAAAATCACAGAATTCTAGAGTCTGAAAAATTTCAGGGATTATTTCATCTTCAGGAATTTTCTGAATTGAATTATAATATAAATCTATCAGAAGACACACTAACAGTCAGATCTCTAGACAAGTACCTATTCCATCATGCCATAGTCTTGAAAAGGGATTATGCAATAAATACAAAGCTTTTTTTATATTTAAGAGGTATTGCCACACTCTAGCTTTTAACATAGTTAACAAACTACATTTGTCTATACTAAACAAATAACCACAATTGTAAAAATGCAATTATACCCTAAAGTTCCAGCTGCTACCTGAATGGTGAAATCCACAGCTGACTTGTACTGCCCGGAGCTCACAATCAAATCGTACAGAGCCTGGAGGATATGTTGTGATTTTGCTTGCATCCTTTTCTCCTCGTTCTCCACTTCCATCTGTAAGTGTTAATAATTTGTAATTAAGCCATTATTCATCTTCAAAATAAAAATTTTACTCAGTTTACTATGGAAGAACAAGAGAAAAATGTTAAAAGGAACAAGCAAGAAGAATCTGCAACTGTTAGAAGTGATAGATCAAGAATCTACCTGCAAAGAAGCAATTTTGAAAAGATATAGTACTATACACTTCTGCTTGCAAATATCAGTAAATCAATAAAAACAGTAATCTAGTTATGAATAAAACCTATTAAGCTAATCAGTTATGGAATATAAATGAATCATTACATTATAGAAACAAAATTTTAAATGTAATAATTTATATGGGAAAATTTAGTTTGCACAAAAAAATAACTGCATGCAAAGTCATTTAACAATTATTTTTTACTTAGTGATACTGTTAGTACTGGTCATTAAAAAGAAATTCCTAGTTGACTCAAAAATGACTTAGATTTCCCAATCTTAGAAAGGCTATCCTGTCCACCAGTATTGCTAAACTCAATTAAACTTTAAAAATTGTATAAACACTAACTCCCTTTATCCAATACATGTAGTTCAATGGCTTATTCTCATTTATTTTTCTTGTCCCACCTTGCCCCTTAGCTACTCTGCTTTATGGTCCTGCTTTTGGCCCCCACCAAAAACTACTCTCAACCAAACCTATCTGTTTTTCATTTCTCTTTTACTACTCCCTTCTTATAATTTACTCCTTTAAGCTTGCTTTAGGCCTTTCCTGATTTGTACATTTGATGTTAAATATTCTGGCATTCTAAACATAAAGTTAAAAAACATACTCCAGAATATAAAACTTTAATTTGGAATGTGTAAATAAGGGAAGAAATTTATTCTTCCTAATCTAAAACTCCACATCACTAAAATATGACCTCTATATCATCAAAATTCAAATTCCTTGTACATGGAATAAATGTCAATCTAGAAGAAATTTCAAAAGCTCAACTAGTCTAAGCCACTCTCTTGTGGCATAGCAACTCTAAACAAGTCTGTATAACATGCAGATACACGTGTGGATCTACAGACACACATTTTTAATTCTGCATTTTCATTGCCCTTTAGAATGCTGAACAGAATAACATCAAATCATTCATGACCACATTATCCTTTCTTTTTTTATCTAATATTTTTAACATTTAGTAATATCCAGGTAAGACCAAATTGGCCTGAATTATGCCTTTCCTTTCCAAAACAAAATGACCATCGTTTTGAAAAGCTTTAAACTCCTTATAACACTAGGACAGTAAAACCTCACTGATTCGGAGTAACACAGAATGGTTTGGCCTATACAACTTACTGAAAAGGTCTCAATCACAGAACATTTAAGTAAAAATGCAGTTTTATTATCTTTAAGCAGTATAGATTATAAACTAAATGCTACAATAAATAAAAGGTGGTTACCTACATTATAATTCAAAATAGGCCTATATTACATAAAAATGTACCATAAACATAAAAGTCCTTTAACATACAAGAATTAATTGCTCGACCCAGAGGCTGAAGGCACGTTGAAGGAATCCTTCATTTCTTGAGCCCTTGGTTTGAAAAGCTAGTGATTTTAGACAGGTTTCCCCTTATAAGTATGACCCTGAAAATTCAGAGGAAGAAATTACTTTGAATTTTTACTCAAAAAAGATCACAAATACTGCATCTGAAGTATCATAAATTCTGAATTAGTGAGAGGTTTTATTATAAATAGGATCAAGAATATGATTCCACTTCTGCTAAATTATCTAATGTGGGTTTGCCAAGAATGAATGGGCTACAAAAAAAGATTACAACACTTAGTTTCACTCCACCCAAAATAAAATATACTCTTAGTTTAAAGACTCCTTAACTTGGAAAGACAGTGGAATGTTTAAGTATAAACAAGGGCCTATACAAAAAGGAATAAGTAGCTTCCAAAAACTATTTAAATAAGATGAAAGATGTATAGAAATTTCACAGCTTAATCTCCATTGGTAAAAATATCTAATTACTAAATCCAAATCTGATTTAACACAGGATACAAACTGTGTTCATATGATTTTGCCACACTTAACTAAATTCAATATTACAAGTACCATTCCACTTTATATAAATGGATTGAGGCCTACTTAGAATCTTTTACCTCTGAATTCAGCATTTTGTCCTCTTCCTTGAGTCAAGAGATTAAATATAGATACAAATCCCACAATAGAGACATAGCATCAGGGAAGGAAAAATAAAAGCCTAGTAATTTACTGATTAAAACCACAGTGATTAAAAGAGTTGCAGCTAGTATTTAAAGGTAAAAATAATACTAGAAACATTTGTTCAAGTTCATCTAAACAAACCTGTATCTATATAAAATAATTTCTTAATTATTATAGGTGGTGAAAATATTATTAATATAAGTAAAAAAATAGGTTTTTTAAATCATTATCAGCAGCAGTGGCAGAATTTTAAATATATATATATGTATTTGATGTCAGTTTAAAAAATCCAATAAAGTTCTTATAATTTAGAAATTTATAAAAGTTTATCAAAGAAAAATGGTACCTAATAAGTAGGCAAAAATATAGTGTAAATTCCAAGTCAAATTCAAGAAAATTAATTCTCAAGTTCATTATTCAATAAAGTGTTAATAAGCAGCAATAAAATTAATCTCACATTTGTAGGAAAAATAGTTGGTCTGAATATTCCTAAAAGTGGCCATTTAAGAATGAGCATGTCGCCCTGGCCAGTTTGGCTCAGCGGTTAGAGCGTCGGCCTGCGGTCCAGAGAGACCCGGGTTCGGTTCCCACTAAGGGCACGTACCTCGGTTTCAGTTTGTCCCCAGCCCTGGTTGGTCATGCGGGAGGCAGCCACTCAATGTGTCCCTTTCACGTCGATGTTTCTCTCTCTCTCTCTCTTCCTCTCTCTCCCTCCCACTCTATCTGAACAAAAAATGGAAAAATGTCCTCGGGTGAGGATTTAAAAAAAAAAAAAAAGAATGAGCATGTCTATATGTTCCCTAATATAAGTATGTTCATATATATGTGATACTGAAATAACAATAGCTATAAAGGTTTGATAGATATGTATCTAAAATACTACGTGTGTGTGTATATATATATATTATTCATGCAGATTTGTGTACACAAATAGAGGAGAGAGGATTCAGTATCTAAAAGACTCAAACTTATTTTAATTTTAATTTAAATCTACACTTTTTTTGGGTAACTTTATGGTCATGTATATCACAAAATGTATCATGAAACACTGGGTACTTTGGGGAAAATCACTAAAACAAAACAGCAAAGCACTGGCAAGTACAATTTGCTAAAGAGTTGGCTCTGTGCTAAACATTGTGAAAATTTAGATAGCACAGCATATAAATGCTTTTAGGCATTAGAGCCTAAGAGACCTAGACTGGTATCCTGGCTCTACTATTTGTTGGTTGTATGACAACTGGTCTTTGTAAGTCTTAGCTTTCCCATCTATTAAATAGCAATATTGATACATTACCTCATAAGGATCTTATGAAGATTAAGTTAAATAATGTATGAAAAGTGCTCCATCATTAGTCACTATTGTTGTTTTCTTTAATCAATACAATAATACGATGACATCGGTACTGTTACTATATTTTACAGTTGGGAAAACCAAGGCTTATAAATAGTAGAGCAGTTTTGGAGTTTGATCAAAAATAAGGCTCATGCATTTTACCACCACCAAATGGCTTACATTTTAAATCTTTAGTAAAAATTAACTAATTACATATTTAACAAATCTCAAATTTTGTACCTTTAGGATAATTATAAAAGAGAAAGCAAATAATTTAAAGAATTAAAGTATTCATGGAGGATTTCTATTTGCAAAGAATATATATATATATATATATATATATACACATGTATTTGTACACACCCACATCTATATCTTAATTTAATCTTCATATCAACATAATCAGTCAGGAATTATCATTCTTATTTTTAAAATAAGAAGACTAAAGCCAAAAATATAAAGAAATTTATGAACGACCACACAGTTCTAATAAATTCAAAATTTAAGATTAAAACTAAGGCCTTATTCCAAAGGCAAAAATATTTCCATTACACCACACCATTTCTAAAAACAAAACATGTAAAATGCACACAGACGCTTATCAGTGTGTCTCTGGATTTTCATGTAATTCACCTCAAGACAGTCTTCAAGACTACCTCCAGAACAATTCAGATGTTCCTAACTAAAAATACTGTATTAAAATCCTTTTCTATATAAGGCACTGAACAGCTAAAACAAATATTAACACAGATATCTGTTTAAAATATAGTCTATGATTACATTTTGAAAATAACTTACTATATGTTATATGGATTATATGTTATACTTATTGATTCAGCCTTAAATCCTCTAATTTGCCTCTAGTCAAAATTTGCCTGTATAGGATGGATTCCATGACCTTCTCTGAATTCTTTCCAATCAGCCAGAAGCTCTCCAACACTCCATCTTAAAACTCACTCCTGTTAACAATAAATCCACAGTTCTTACCCTCCAGACACCCCCACAAAAAAAATCATAGTCTTGAAAATTTTAACTGTTATCATCCCACAATCTGTACCACCAACACAATTGAATGCAAGACAGAACACAGCAATTAATATAGTGAATTTCTCACTGGAAGACAAATCAGGTAAAAAAAAGAAAGAGAAAAATATATATGTAAAAAATATTAAAAGACTGACTAGGCCCTGGCCAGGTAGATCAGCTGGTTAGAACATCATGACGATACACCAAAGTTGTGGGTTCGATCCCTGGTCAGGGCACATACAAGAATCAACTAATGAATGCATAAATAAGTGGAACAAGAAATCGATGGCTGTCTGTCTCTTTCACTCTCTAAAAAATTCAATAAATAAAAATTTTTCTAAAAGACTGAGCATATGTAGCAAGAGTAAAAAGCAGTGAATAGTGAGATGATTTAATGACAGTTAGGAATAGTGAATGCTATAAGGATAAGGGAGAGAGAATTTGTCGGTATATAGGAATTAGTAAGTGGTAAGTTAATACTCATTATGTAAAATAGGGCACCATTACTTACACTTTAAATTTTGGTGGTAAAGAGAAGAAACTGTTTCACTCAATAAAACCATAAAATCTGACTTTTTAAAAACTGGCCCTCCACTATAGTACTATAAAATAAGTCCTTCCAAAAAGGTTGCTACAGCCTGACCGGTGTGGTTCAGTGAATTGAGCGTCATCACATGGACTGAGAGGTCCTGGTTCAATTCCAGTTCAGGGCACATGCCTGGGTTGAGGGCTCGATCTCCAGTGGGGGGCACGCAGGAGGCAGTGGATCAATGTATCTCTCTCATATGGACAGTCTATCTCTCTCCCCTTCCTCTCTCTCTAAAAAAATCAATGAAAACATATTTTAGCCCTGGCCGGTTTGGTTCAGAGGTTAGAGCCTCCGCCCGCGGACCAGAGAGTCCCAGGTTCAGTTCCCGCTAAGGGCACGTACCTCAATTGCAGTTTGTCCCTGGCCCCGGTTGGGGTCGTGTGGGTGGCAACCACTCTATGTGTCTCTCTCACATCAATGTTTCTCTCTCTCTCTTCCTCCCTCTCTCCCTCCCGCTCTATCTGAAGAGAAATGCAAAAATGTCCTCGGGTGAGGATTAAAACAAAACAAAACGTATTTTTTAAAAATGGTTGCTACAAATATACAAAGAGTCTTGTTATAAAATAACCCTGTGGCAGAAAAGATGAAGTAAGGCTAGATGTTGTTGAGTAATTTCTATAGCTAATCAATGTGACATTGTACAATGCATGTTTTAAATCTGTAACCTTACTCCTCATTTAGCATTTTATTTAAATTTTTTGGAAAAAATAAAGATGTTTGTCCATAAGATATTAACATGGAGCTGAAAAAGTTTTAAACTGTTCCACGTATTGTGAATAATTAATGTCAGGTAAAGTACTGGAAAAATTTACTTTTATATAATTAGAGGGGAAAAAACATGAGAATATCTGTTCTAACAGTAGCATAGTTGAAAGTATGAGATCAGAGATTCTGGCAATAACTAAAATAATTTTAGATAGCATACCTAAAATATCATTTCTTATAGTTAAATATTCATGGCATTGTTAGAGCACTCAGTAAATAAAGCAATCACAAATTTTCCTATGGTTAATCACATTATATTTAAAATATTCTCAATTTTTAATTCTGCAGAATATATCTTAAGTAGTGCTGTGTTTGTGATTATACTAAAAACGGCGTATTTATCTGTTTTGTTTGGTCTTTGCTTTGAGTGGTAAACTGATAAAATGAGAGAGGCAAATAAAAATAAAGTTGATTATAATATATTTTATGTGAAAGTTTCAAAATAAAACTAGTCTAAAACAGTTTTGCAGCAAAAAATAAGGTGCACACATTAGATCTGACTACATGAAATGTGTGATTTTAAAACTTTCTATTCTATTTGGCAGTATTTAGTTTAGGCATTTAAAAAAATAGCAAGTATAAGTTGCACTAGTCAAAGGACCCCTGGTTCACATGCTAGGATTCAAGGCAGAATTTATATATAAATTTATAAATTCTCTATATTAAATTCTTTTCTGATCTTACTTGACCCATAATCTGTGGTTTAAAAGTAAATAAGCTTGCTTTAGGAATATTTTTGATTAACACATAACTCTGATATCTCAAAGAATTGTGCATAAACAGATTCCTCACCCTCACCCTCACCCTCACAGACTTCTTTAGACCTCTATCATTTTCTGAGGACTAGAGTAGGTCTACAAAACTCACTGTTTGCTTACCCCTATATCACTATTTAACCCTCCAATATCAAGTAGTACACGTGTGTTGTGTACATAAACTTTAATATTAAAACAATGAAAAAGTGTAAAGCTGTCAACTCATTATTACTTTATACACTAAATTTAGTAGTATATTAATTCTAAAGCAAATAAATAGCATATAAAGTAAATAAAATGCCAGATAGATGGCAGTCATCTAAGAACAGATAACAAAGAATAAAAATAGAAAGCAATAATTACTTTTCCCACCTACCCTTTAACTGTATGAAATTTGAAATGAAATGGAAAAGAAAAAGATATACTGTAAAATGTCTTAAAGTTAACCAAAAATATGAAATGATTGATAGTCATTGACAAACAGTACAACTCTCAGCATGTTCTTTCTCCTCAGGCTATATAATAATGATAGAAGCAAAGTAGAAGAATTAAGTTTGTGCATTTTCCCAGAGAGGAAACTCAAATGAGTGGAAGAAATTGGGAAAGTATCCCACCTAGTGATAAGGAAGACCAAATACCTTTGTGCTTGTCCCGTTTATGCTTTAGCTGTGCTGGATGGGATCTGAGTCTGGCTAGAGCCTGTTCTCGATGGTTCATAAAAATAGGACCAGCAAATACAAGGGGGCCTGAGGAGAAACATTTTGTATGTGCATAGAAAAGCTCACAAAATGAACACACTACAATGAACAAAAATAATTTAAACTAAAAAGCATGGAAATTTATTCTTTACTGTTTGGACATTATACTTTGTTCCCAATTTCCCCATATTAACCCCCACCCCCACCCCCAACCATAACCTAGAAACCATTCCACATACCAGTTTTAATATCTTAAAATCTTATATTTTATTTAGTATAAATCCCATCTTTTATACTTATAAAATTATCAGGTTGCTACTAATAGTCAAGTAAATAATTAGAAACTTCAAATACAATAAATAAAATATTTTATCTTACAAATATTTTTAACATCATATATATTCAAACTTAGTAAAAACTACACGATCATTAAAAACAAGTATCTTTCATATTGAAATACCAAAAACCAACTAATTTTTCAATTCAGGATTAAATTTAAAGAGGGTCTTCATGATTTAATATCCATATCAGTCTTGCTGCAAAACCAAGATAAATGTTACTGATTTAACTACATCTGTTACAGAAGTAAGGAAACAAGATGGCCAAAAAAAAAACAAAAACAACAAAATTACTGTGATCTGATACACAGATACATGTATATACAATAAATCACTGCTTTATAAAGACAAAATTGTAGAAGTATTTAATTTGATTTTCTAAAACTGTTAAACCTAAATTATGCATATTTTCTGGAACCACATAGACAAAATCAGAAACAAGGATAAACTGAGCTTCATATTGAAGCTGAAGGGTGAATCTAAAGCTAGTACCATTTATGGAACAGTAACCATCTCTCGACTACAGCTTCCTTAAGTTTTAGCAATATGCCTGCAAATTTCAAAACACTCTAAATTTGAAAGGTAAGAAGTATTTGAATAGAAAATTGACAGTATATAAATAGTGAACATTTTTAATTTAAGCAAGTTTCTTCATAATTCCCTCCAGAGCTTCAGCTATAATTAATTTTTCTAACAATGGAACAAAATAAAACTATTGCCCTATTATAAAATTTGACAAATGTCAAATTAAATACCAAAATACCCTTCATAAACACTTTTAAATGGGTAGAAATAAATATATTTTATTATGCCTCTAGATATAGATAAAAATACAAGCAGCACGACTTCTATAAAAAAAAAACAAGAATAACAAACATATTCTATGACTACCACATAGAAATATGCTAATTTAATAGTAGAATTAAATACAGGATGGGGCAAAAGTAGGTTTATGGTTGTATGTGAAACAGTTTACACTTGTATTATTTGTTAATTATTGTATTATTTTCCATACAAACAACTGTAAACCTCCTTTTGCCCCATCCTATATTATTTGCCAGTAACAGCAACACAATATCAATTATTTTAAAGCTAAAATTATATAAATTAAGCTCTTTTTAAAATCTAATAAATGGAATATATTTCAAATATGAACAAAATGTCTTATTCAAAATGCATTAATTTTCAACTGACTTATTAAAGCATATAATATAAATCACTAAAAATATGACACTTTACAACTACACAACAAAATTCTAAATTAAGTCCCTCTGGTGTGGCTCAGTGGTTGAGCACTGACCCATGCACCAAGAGGTCGCCGGTTTGATTCCCGGTCAGGACACACGCCTGGGTTGTGGGCTCAATACCCAGTGGGGGCATGCAGGAGGCGGCCAATCGATGTTCTCTCTCATTGACGTTGCTCTCTCTCTCCCTCTCATTTCCTTTCCCTCTAAAATCAATAAAGGAAAAAAATTCCAAATTAAAATAACAATAATATTAAGTTGTACTATTTTCTGATTTCTATGGTCTGCTTGGGATATTATTTCCTCCTATGAAAACATTATACCCACAATATTCAGAGTTCTTTTGCTTTTTACTAAATTCAATTTTATTAGTCTTTTGATATATAAATATAAAAGCTCACAAGCAATCACAGGTAGAAAGTATACCATCAGAGTTCAATTTAAATTACCACTTATAATACTAATCTATCAGGTTTTAAAACACTCTTGTATCCCATGGACTAAAATTATTTTTCTTAGATTGTTTAGTCTTTCATTTATTCATCAAACATTTTTTATTATCTTTAATGTAATAAGACACTAGGTGTCATGGGTATAATGACATAGACACAGATCTGATTGGAATTCAGCCCACTAGGGAAGACAGAGATAAAAAACAAAGAATTGCAGTATGTCGTGATAAATGCTATAAAAGAAATCTGTACACATTATATCCTATAGGATGAAAAGTGATCAAATGAACTTGGGTGAATCAGAGAGGTTTCAAAGAATGAGAAAAGTTTGCCAAAAGAGAAGAAAGGGAAGAGAAGACACTCCATGTAAAAGGAATAGGATTTATAAAAGCATTAAGATATTAAACAACAATACTGTATACCCATTAAAAACACAGCTGAAATGAATGGACTCCAGGGTTACGAAGTAGAAAGTGGAGGGAAATGAATTTGGAGATGTATATAAAATCCAAATCATTAAAATCTTTTTATACTGTGAAACTTCATTGCAGAGGTGATAAGAAGTCTATGAAATGTTTTCAGTTAGTCAACAAAAACATATTGAGTACTGCCAAATTTCAGGCACCACGCTAGGTCCTTGGATAAGAAAGACAGCATCTCTGCTTCAAGAAGCTCACAGTCTAACGGGGGCAGAGAGAGTTTACACAGAACTCAATAAGAAAATAAAACAGTGTGCTATGACAAAACTGAGCACACTGGGGCAGCTAGCAAAACTTGAGGGTGGGAAAGTAGAAAGTTTGAGGGTACAAGAAGAGAAAATACCACGCATGTTGAAACCTAATAAAAATGTAATGAGTACCGTGAAGTTTCAGAGATATAGGGGGAAAATGTTTGGGAATAGGGAATAGAAAGGAGAGTACAGAGAGATGAGGCTGTAGAGATAAAATGTGGAATTCACTCTAAGAACTATGAATATAGCTTTTTGGTTTTAAACAAAAAAGTGCTGCTGATCAAATCTGCATTTTAGAAAGAAACATTCTGGATAAAAGATGGACAACAGTTTAGAAGAAGATTAAAGGTAAAACCATTTATAAGGCTTTTTGTTGTAATTCAGGCAAAGAACAGAAATGGACCGAGATAATTCACTGGCATTCTAGGAAATGGACATATTCAAAAGCTTTAACAAATTTTTTGTAGATATCAATTTTTGTTTGTTTATTTTATCTTTATTGTTGAAAGTAATACAAATGTCCCCTCTTTTTGCCCCCATTGACCCCCTCCTCCCCATTCCCTCCCCCCCCCACCCTGCCTTTACCACACTATTGTCTGTGTCCATTAGTTATGCATATATACATATAAGTTCTTTGGTTTATCTCTTTCCGTCACCCCCCTTCTTCCCTCTCAGGTTCTTCAGTTTGTTCCTTGCTTGCATGTCTCTGGATCTATTTTGTTCATCAGTTTATTTTTGTTCATTAGATTCCATATATAAGTGAAATCGTTTCCTCAAAAAATTGAAAATGGAACTGCCATTTGATCCAGTGATCCCACTGCTAGGAATATATCCTAATAATCCTGCAACACCAATCAAAAAGAATGTATGCACCCCTATGTTCATAGCAGCGCTATTTACAATAGCTAAAGATCTGGAAACAGACCAAGTATCCATCAGTAGATGACTGGATTTAAAAACCTTAATAACTTTTTAATAGAATTAAGAAGGTAGAATTAACATAACTTGTTGGGTTATTCGCTTCAGTAGGGGAGGTGAATAAAACAGGAGAGTAAAAAAATCAAAATTTAGCTATTTAAAAGCTGCTTCCATTCATGTGCAGACAATGGGTTTTCAGAGTACACCATGGGCAGGTAGGTGGAAAGGCTGACTAGAGTAAGTGGCAGTGTCAAGTAGAACATGCTTTTCAGCAAAGTTATTGGTGACACATTTCAAGAACCTGAAAATTATTACTATTCTTTGTCCCAGTAATAGGACATCTAGAAATCTATCCTGTGGAAAATTCTGAAATGTTTTTTAAAAAGTTTCAGCTCCCCTTGGGCCCCCCTGGTTCAGCGGTTAGGGGGTCGGCCTGCGGACCAAAGAGCCACAGGCTCGATTCTGGTCAAGGGCAGATACCTCGGTTGCAGTTCATCCTCAGCCCTGGTAGGGGTCATAAGGGAGGTGACCAGTTGATGTGTCTATCTCACGCTGATGTTTCTCTCTCTCTCTCCCCACCTCCCTTCCTCCTTCCTTCCCACTCTATCTGAAGATAAAGGAGAAAATATCCTCGGGTGAGGATAGGGAAAAATAAAATTTCAGTTCACAGGTGTTAATATAACCTTATTAACTGTAATAAAAAATTGTGTGGCTCACTGGTTGAGCATCCACCCATGCACCAAGAGGTCGCTAGTTCGTTTCCCAGTCAGGGCACATGCCCGGGTTGTAGGCCCAATCCCCAGTGGGGGGCATGAAGGAGGCGGCCAGTCGATGTTCTTTCTCATCAATGTTTCTATCTCTCTCTCTCCTTTCCTCTTTCTGAAATCAACAAAAAATATATATATTAAAAAAAATTAAAAACAATCTGCCCGGCCAATGTGGCTCAGTGGATTGAGTATCATCCCATAGACTGAGAGGCTCAGTTCAATTCTCGGTCAGGGCACATGACCAGGTTGCAGGCTTGATCCCCAGTAGGGGGCATGCAGAAGGCAGTCAACTGATGTTTCTCTCTCACATTGATGTTTCTATCTCTCTCCCTTCCTCTCTCTAAAAAATTAATTAAAATATTTTTAAAAATTAAAAACAATCCAAATAGGAGATTAATGAAAAACTATGATATATCCACTCAATGGAATATTCAGCCATTAAAGTGAGATTTATCAAGAATTTTCCTCAGAAAAATGCTTTTGTGTTATTTAAATTAGCAATGAGATAACACCTCTAGCTAGAGGAAAATGCCACATTAGTCTTAAGAAGATAAATTCCTATAACATTTAAAAAACAATTTGACTGCCCTGGCCAGTTTGGCTCAGCGGTTAGAGCGTCAGCCTACAGACAAGAGAGTCCTGGGTTCGGTTCCCGCTAAGGGCATGTGCCTCAGTTGCAGTTTGTCCCTGGCCCCGGTTGGGGTCGTGTGGGTGGCAACTACCCAATGTGTCTCTCTCACATCAATGTTTCTCTCTCTCTCTTCCTCTCTCCCTCCTGCTCTAACGATAAATGCAAAAATGTCCTCAGGTGAAGATAAAAAATAAAAAAATATAAAAATTAAAAAAAAAACAATTTGACTATAAAAATTTAAAACATAAACATTTTATGGCCAGGTATTCTATTTCTGGGAAACTCTAATATATAAACAAAAATTCTAATACATATGGCTACAAGTTTAAGAACATTTACTATAACAAAACCCTGAAAATAACCTGAATGCCCATCAACAAAATAATGATGACTAAACTGTAGTATACCCATATTATGAAATGTTTGTAGCTATTAAACAGAATGTGGTAGATCCATATTTACTGACCTAGTGTGTGTTCAAGTTGTATTGTAAAATGAGAAAAAGATTTTATAAAGAATTGTATATGTAATGTCACTTTTGTAAATTAACACATGCCTATACTTTCACACAGGCAGGTGTCTGCACATGATTATTATAATGGATTATATAATGATTACATATTATAATAGAGTAAGATATGAAAGTATACCTATTGTACTAAACCACATTTACCTGTTGAAAAAGAATGAGAAGACAAGAAAAAATCAGCAGCAAAATATAAAATTTATATACTGTAACATTAAGCAATATATAAAACAAAATTCAGTCAGTGATATAACTGGACATGTATAAAATTAATTAGATGACAATAAAATAAACAAATATAATAATTTAATTAAATGATAGGTTTGTGGAAAACCTTTGACTTAAGTTTCTGTATTACTTTAATATGGTACTGCAATGAACCACAAATTTTTTTTCTGATATAATATTAAGGGGAACAAAACAGTACACTAATATATATCACAGTATGAAATTGTATAAAATAACTGTGAGAAAGTAAACCAAAATTCTACCAGTGGGAATCTCTGGATGAAGAATTATATTGATCTTTTTTTTTTCTTACTATGTCTTCATCTTCTAAATGCCGCACATAATATTTTAATTTAAAAAGGGACTTTCGCCCTGGCCGGTTTGGCTCAGCAGTACAGCATCGGCACGTGGACGAATGATTCGTGGGTTCAATTCCGGCCAAGGGCACTCAGTTGCAATTCATCCCCAGCGCTGGCCAGGTTTGTGCAGGAGACAACCAGTTGATGTGTACCTCTCACATCAATGCTTCCCTCTCTCCCTCTCCCTTTCTCTTCCTATCTCTCCCTCCCACTCTATCTGAAGATAAATAGAAAAATATCCTCAGGTGAGGATTAAAAAAATAAAAAGGGACTTTCATATAGCATTAGAAGATCAGCTGATACTGAATTTGATATGTCAGATCAAGAACACAATGGTGCCCTGGCCAGTTTGGCTCAGTGATTAGAGCGTCGGCCCTCAAACCGAAGGGTCATGGGTTTGATCCTCGCCCTGGTCAGTGTCTTGCCAGGAGGCATCCAATCAATGTGTCTCTCTCACATCGATGCTTCTTTCTCTTTCTCTCTCTCTCTACCTCCCTCCTGTTCTCTCTATCTAAAAAAAAAAAGAGAGAGAAAAAAAATCAATGGAAAAATATCCTCAGGTGAGGATTAAAAAAAAAAGAACACAATGGTTTCAGAGGCTTATGATCAAAAGAAACAACTCAATCACTTTGAAATTAGAGACTGACTATAATACATTTATTTTTACATTCTAATTTGTAACTATGGAAAACTGTTTTTCTATTAAAATGGAATCTGTTTTTTCTATAGAAGCTGCGGGGGTTTTGTTAATGATAAAGTTCCATCATTAGCATCCCAATGTTGTGAGAAAAGAAATCGAAACCTAAGCTAAAAAAGAATCAAATCTAAAGAGAATAGAAGTCTACGAAATAGCCCACCAGTACTAGCGTCATCATCATCATCATCAAACATTTACTTAGGCCTTAGTAAATGTGAGGCATTTTCACGCATATCACTTAATCCTCATTAACATCCTACATAGGTAGGTACAGTTGTAACTTCCATTTTAAAGGTAAGGAAACAGGTTCAGAGTGGTTAAATTCCAGGGTCATATATCCCTAGTAAATGTTAAATTCCACGGTCATATATCCCCAGTAAAGGTAAAGAAGCCAAGATCTGCACCAAAGTCTAACTTCAGAAACTATGCTTTTAACCACCAGACTATATAGCTATGCTAACCATATAACATATGAAGATATTCTGCTGAGACACTGTTAAGAACTATGCCCAGACAGGAGGCATAAAATGGCACTGTCCCAGGCAAGCCAGGTCATAAGCTCACCCTATCTACAGCTCACAATTATGTAACTTTGGTTTGATATTAAGGGTGAAAAAAGGGAAAAGTAGCAAATATCATTTGAACTTAGTTTTCCTTACAATACAGAACTAAGAAGTAATATAAAGATAAGATCATTGATACAGTCACCTAGTAGTCCTTCCGATGAGTTAAAGTTGTACTTAAAAACTCCACTGAACACTTTATTATAAAGTTAATTCAACTCTCAGAGAATTTATATATCAATCAACTCTATGTAACCTAAAATACAAACTAAAAGTTATCACAAATGTATTGGTGCCTAAGAATATATATTAAAGGAAAATATGTGGAAGATTAATATCATAAAAAATGTAAAGACAAAGTTTCAAATTTATCAAAACACAGTAATAAGACTGCTTTTTGGGGTTTCAATAGCAGATTCCATTATAAAGTCTTTGTATCATAAACAGCATTAATAGGTCTGAGGCTGACTGAGCAAGGAGGCTTTAATCCAAGAGTGAGGTCCTGAAATTCTGATTCACTTTGAAACAGTTAACACAAGTGTGGTAAAGAAAATAAGATAAACAAATCAAGCATAAATATTTAACACAATATAATCCTAAATTTCAACATAGGCAAAAGCCAATTACCAATGAGCATAATTATTAACGTATTCCTAAACCGTTAGTATCTAAAAAGTAACAAGCAGAGGTCAAGAAAAAAAAAAAAAAGACAAGTATGTGTGGCAGTTGGAACACTAAAATTTTTTTTGTCATTTGTGTTCCTCATGAGGACAAAACAAGACTAACAATCCTAGCATGGTGCCAAACAAGAGTCCTACTCACTGTGCATGTGACTCAAATCTGTATCCAGGACCCTCGTGCAGAAATTCTACTTCATTAGACCCATTTGATGCTGATGTAGAAGGTCCGTGGAACAAACAGAACATACCTGCCCTAGAGCAGTGGTTCTCACATTTTAGCACCATCAGAATCACCTGGTAGGCTTGTTTAACTGCAATTTGCTGTGTCCCACTCCCTGATTCAGTAAGTCTGGGGTGGGGCTGGAGAATAGGCAATTGTGTTTTTTAAGTACTAAATTTCTTGGTTAATTGTTATGGTTACATTTTTTAAAATATGTTTTTATTGATTTTAGAGAGAGAGAAAGAAGGAGGAGGAGGGAGAGAGTGAGAGCGAGAGAGACAGACGGACAGACAGACAGACATCACTCTGGTTGCCTCCTGCACGCATCCTGACCAGGGACCTAACCTGAAACCTGGGTATGTGCTGACTGGGAATCAAACCTGTGACCTTTCGGTGCATGGGAAGATGCTCAACCAATTAAGCCACACTAGCCAAGGCGAGAACAGGCAATTGTAACAAATTCCCAAGTGATGCTGGTCCCCTTGAGAGCACTTTAATAATCATTGCCCTAAAATAATTAAAAGCATAGTACCTAAAAGAGATTCCTCCATCCAATCAAAATAACATTTCTTTAAAAAACAAATGCAAGCCCTGGCCAGTTTGGCTCAGCTGTTAAGAGTGTTAGCCTGCAGACCAATGAGTCAAGGGTTTGATTCCGATCAAGGGCACGTACCTCAGTTGCGGTTTGTCCCCAGCCCTGGTCAGGGTTGTGCAGGAGGCAGCCAGTCGATGTGTCTCTCTCACATCGACGTCTCTCTCTCTCTCTCTCTCTCTCTCTCTCTCTCTCTCTCTCTCTCTCTCTTCCCCTTCCTCCCACTCTATCTGAAGATAAATGGAAAAAAATATCCTCAGGTGAGGATTAAAAAAAAAAAAGCAAAATATAAATGCCTTAGAGCCAGTCTCTCTATGTATCTATAAGTAGACATATAAATAGATTTTTTAAATCCCACCTGAGGATGTTTATTGATTTATTATTATTTTTTTTTTAGAAAGAGAGAGGAAGGGGTGGGGGGAGAAAGAGAAAAAGAGAGACACATTGATGTGAGAGAAAAACATGGATCAGTTGCCTCCCGTATGGACCCAACCTGGAACCTAAGTCTGTGCTTGTAAACTCAGATACAATAACTTAATTTCTGTAAATATTTAAATAATGGAGTTTTTAACCTTTAAAAGATTAGATTTTATGTTTTAAAAGTCTATGACACATTTAAAAATAAATAGCAAAAAACATTCTGCAATCACAGTTTTATTGAATAACCAATGCATAACCAATGTCTTTTTACTTCTGATATGCAGAAATATACCATAGCTAGAGAAGAAGAGCTTTCTATAGAAAAAAAGATTAACAAAATACACAGCATTAGGCAAGTGATTAAATGTTTTAATAAGGATTTGCTGAGTTCTATAGGTCAATTCATATGATTTAACCTAATAGAACCCAAAAGAGAAAAAACAGATAGTTTTTTTACTTTAGGCAAATCATATCATTAACATAAAAGGAATTATCACTCAATTACCATATGTCATAAAGACCCAAAACTTAAATTTTACTCTATTTTTTATAAAACATTTCATGTGCATATAAATAATGACAGTATATCCATAAATCTCAGTAAAATATCCTCTAAAGGCAATGATTTTATGTAAACAAAGCCAAACTAACAGCAAATATTCACTGTATCAATTAATCCAACACTGCTTATCAAGCATGTATTAAGAATAATCCAAGCATATATTTTACAACTTAAATTTAATAAAAATGGAATATACCATTTTTGCTATATATTTTACTACTTATTACATTTTATATTAAAAAGTGCCTAGAAAGACAATCTGTAATGATGGTTAAATGGATAATAGGTTCTATCTCATGTATCAAATATCATGTCATTTCTAATAAGTATTTAAAATATCTAATATCAGTAAATATTTCTAATCAACTTTTTGCCTAGTAGAGGAATAAAATCACAAACCTCTGTAACAATCTGTCTTAACCCTGCAATGAAAAGACTCTATTAGGCAAAATAGCTTTCATAACACTTATACCCATTCCTGCTTATTGGATATATAATCAAACACCTATTATAACCACCATTAAATGTATTTTAGGCTGTGAAATTATCACAATGAGAAAAAGATAAATAATAAATCTATCTTCACAAATGAAACCTGACGACACTTCTTGTACATAACCAGAATAAGATTTTTCAAAAAGAAAAAAAGTCATATAAAAAAAGCATAGTTATGCATTGGATTAGAATGAAGAGTAGTAGGATTATACTCAAATGATAATGATTATAAATTAGTAAGAAAACAGAAAATCTACTTTATAATTAAATAAATGAGTCCAAAATCTGGGTGAAGAACAAGTTCTTAAAATTTGTTTGTTTGTTTTTTAAGTTGCCATTGCTAATAGTTTTTAATGCTTGGCAGATGGCACAACAATTCTTAAAGCAGTTGACTTATACCATAAATACCCTACTGAATTAAACCTACAATCATAAATACCCTGAATATTTTCACGTGTACTAGAATGTTATTAATTTTACTTTCAATTTCTTATCAAATCAGCATATTCTGTATCTTTTCAGTGGTCTCAGTATAGGTAAGAAAATGGATTTTCGAATACTTTTTCTCTGCAGCTACATCTTACCTCTTCCTTCCTCTATTCTGTGTCTCCTGATTACTCGCTGCCGTTTTTCTTCTTGTCGTAACTGAAGGTGTTCTTCAATGTTAACTCCAGGTACTGGGACAGCTAGATTGACAGAAGAAAGAAAAAAAAAATATATATATATACACACACACACACACACACACACACACGAACACACAATAGCACAATAGATATAACAGAACTATATGAAATTGAAGAACATAAAAGCTAACAAAAACGCTGTCTAAAACACATTATTTTTAATGCAAGAATTTTAGCAAAAAAGAAAAAGAATCTCTTTCTTCTATTAATGACATATTATCAGTTATAATACATGCAGTATTACATAATTAACTATTATCTTAACTTTTTAACATATATCTAATAGAAATTGTTTAAACTATCCTTATTACTAAGTTGAGGACAAGGTGTTTGATACAATAAAACAAATTACCTAACAGAAGATCTAAAGGTATCATCTCTTTCACCGCGTCAAGAATTCCTCTTTGTCTTGCCTCTTGACCATCCAACTCTCTTGCACAAGCCTTGCAACATCCACACACAGCACAGCCAGATTCTCCAGAACCACAACCACAGATCCTTAAAGAAAAGAAAAGAATTAACTGAAATCCTTCTCCTCTTTCCTTAAAACTACTTTCGATAACATCCTTTCTGCATTTTTGAGATTAAGTTAAATGAATCGATGAAATCATCCCTTCAGATCAGGATGTGTCAATTTTTAAGAAAAGGTATGAATAGATGAATAATTAAAAGAAAGAGTTTATTAAGTTCTTCATATTTCTACAGAAAATACAAATGAATTCTATCTTCAAAGCTGCTATTAACAAATATTTTTCAAGTTTTCACTATTAGTGAAGCATCAGCAGCTTTGCTATTAAGTGGTCTGGATGTCTTGGTTTGTAAACAATCAAACAAACATTCCTATCTACCAAATAAGTTAAGGGAGGTGTGGGCAGTCTTTAATAAGTGAGCCCACCTTGCCAGCTTCATATATTGTATCTCCTTTTCCCTGCCTCTCCTTTATATGCTATCATCTCCCATTAGCTCCTTTCACTGTGTCCAATTACCTATTCTTTTTCCTCTTCTTTGTCCTTTCCATATCAGTTGTGAACTAAGCATATGGCATTTTATTATAATGTAAAGAAGACAAGAACACTCCCAGAAGTTGGCTAGAGGGTCAGTGAACAAGTAACTGCTTAGTCACATTTTTTACAGATGTAGAACTCATAGCTTTAACGTTATTTGTTGACTAAGTCCTGAAAAACTTTAGACAGCCTTACTCAGCCCTGGTTACGGAGGTAACAAGAGGAAGGATTTACCTGACATCAGTCCTGAAAGACATAGTTAGGTGCCCTGTAAAACTTCTGTTTTAAATGCAAGCACTACTGACAACTTGGAGGATCACTGACCACCACAGTAAGAACTGATACAATCATATGCCCTACAGAATTGTCTGTGGGTACTATTTAAATAATATTAGTTCTAAACTTATTCTAAGATATGTAGTCACAATTTTATAATAACTGAAATCATTTTTAATAGTGCTTAGTGTCCTGGCACAAATTCCCAAGTTAACTTTATTAGTGTATTCATTTCTGCTTCATTAATAAAGAAATTACTGCACTTGGTTAGGTACTATTCCTTTTGATCTATAAATAATCATTGAAAACTGACAGTAAATCTCTGGGGGGGGAAGCATATAAAGAAGAAGAATCAATTTCAGGAAGGATCAGAGAATTATAAATTCATTCATAATATTTATCAATTACTTAAGTTCAGATATTGGAGATACTTAATTTTAATGGAAATAACTTGAGACATCTCCAGGAGGATAAATTTCAACTCCTTGTAAAAAAAATATTATACTTTGATAAAGAGAGCCGAAATATTTTTATATATGCTAAAAATTCAAATCAAATTGTACTGTTTAAAAATCATAATATTTCAGTAGTTTAAAAGAAAAGACCTGCTATATAAGATCTATTTCACTATGTTAAACAATAGTATAAATCTGGAAATGTACTCATAGTAGATCCAGACATTATTTGGGAAGAAGCACCTGACTATACTAAAGAGGTGTCAGATAGGGAGGTCAGCTACAGAGGCAGTTGGCTGTCCTCCCAATGTTTTTTTTTCCCCCACAAGATTCCCTTTATTTTCCAAATTAAGCTAATTATCATAATCTGATCTTATAAAAATTAGATCTATCATTTTGTCTTACAAAGGATACCCTATTATGTTACATTGGATATAAATAGCAACACAAAAATAAGAATCAAAATTCTCCATAACATTCTAGGAAAAAATCTGCTGTCTGATTGTGCCAAACTCATATGTTAACTTCAAAACGACAATAATACAAGACCCTGAAAAAAAAAGTAGTCCAATAAGAGTAAAAAAGATAAATATAACAGGTATAATGCAAGTTTAGAAACAACAGTTACTAGAACTCCTAAAATTGCAAAAAGTACATTTAATTTAAAAGAAAATTATAAATCCCTAGTAAAATATTCTATATATTTGATAATTCTACTCAGAAAAGATTTATGTTCAACAAAAATGAATCAATATGTGGCATGAAAGCAGTCTTATAAAGAATACACAAGCCTTGAAAAAATTTATGATGTTTTTAAATAATGGTTTAAATGAATCAAATGAGAGAAAAGCAACAATAAAAATGACACTGAATTCGAAATTATTATAATAGTAAACAAGTATGAGAATTGTAAGTATATGCCAATATGCCTGTAAGAACAACACAGTAGCCTGGCTGGAGTGGCTCAGTTGGTTGAACCTCATCCAATCCAAAAGGTTGCAGATTCGATTCCTGGTCAGGGCACATACCTGAGTTGTGAGTTTGGTTTCAGTCCCCAGTTGGGCACATACTGAAGGCAACCAATCGATGTTTCTCTCTCACATCAATGTCTCTCTCTCTCTCTCTCTCTCTCTCTGTCTCTCTCATTGAAAAAAAAGAGAGATGCAACACAGTAGAATGCTCTTGGAATAATTTTGAAAAGACATGTTGTATACATTTTCTAGTAATATTTTATTTCTTCAGAATGAATTATTTTCTTACCCTCCAGGGACTCTGTCTGGACGCCCACTACTGACACAGCTGGCTCCATAACCTGTACAGTCTCCACAGACAGTACACACCATGCACTGCTCCAGCTTCCACTTATGCATGCCTGGAGGGCACATCATAGACTTCTCATCTTTTTCATCCAGTTCTTCTTCTAGGTCTTCATCCATTGCTGTGGCCATATTTTCAACTCCAAACCCTATTTCACAGATCAATTTATAACTTTTTAGTAGATTACTGCCATGTCTAACAACGGACAATTATATTTCCATATATATGTATGTATGTGTGTGTGTGTGTGTGTATACGTGTGTGTGTGTGTGTGTGTGTGTGTGTATCACATACTAATCCAAGTGAACACACAAAGGAATGCTAAAATATAAGAGCAAGAAAAATAAATTTAGGGACCAGTAACAAATGCTCTCCCCATTTCCTTTCTGCAAAAAGAGTCAAGGGAGGCAGAAATAACTCTTAGCTGTTGTTACTTTCTGTCAATCACACTTCTAATTTTTTCTGATTTCAGTGCCTCCTTTCTATCCTCACTGCCAACACTTGTGTTCCATAGACCAAAGAAAGATTCCTAACCACACTCTAATCCAAGAGTTCCTCCAATCTAGAACATCCTCCCACTGGTAGCAATCAGCTTTGTAAAATATATACTTGATCCCATGACTCCACAATTTAAAAAGCTCCAATGTCTTCCCAAGGTCTTTAAAAGAACAAAATTCATCAGCAAAATACAGTCAGTCACAATATGGCTCCCAATTTTCTCCGAACTACTCTTCTCTTCCATGCAAACTACATTCTACCTGAACTTAAATTCCCTCTGCTTTCTAAACATCCTGTGTCCTTTCACATGTTCTGGGACTTTGCTCATTCCTGCTCCATGTCTATCTTTCTACCTCATTTACCAGATGCCTCTCCCTACCTCCCAGAGAAACTCCTTTAGCCCTAAAAAACTCAGCTCAAAAGTTTCCTAGCAAAGCACTTTCCATTTTTCCGAAGGAGTCAAAACCTGTTTATACCTCAATTAAACTTAATTGTGCAACAATTCCTTCAACTATTTTTTTTATTACTAAATACCTACTATGCCCCAGGCATTTCCCTTAATGTCAAAGAGTCAGAAAATTTTTTTGTAAAGGGCCAGGTTGTAAATAATGCAAACTTTATGGGCCACATAAGTCTGTGTCACACTTTTTAAAAATAACCATTTGTAGCTTGGAAAGTCACACAAAAACTGGTTGCTAAGTAGATGGTTTGTAGGCCTCTGTTCCAGGCACTGAGGACTATGATAATAAGCTATTATAAAGCTTATAACTTAGTGAGAAAGATACACATTAATCAAATTGCCATACAGGAAAGTGTAAATATATAACTGTGTGATAGGCTTATAAAGAAACGTATAGTGCTACAAGAGCATATAAAAAAATGCAAATCTGTGGGAATCAATTATTTTTAATTTTTGTCTTTCCTACTAGACTTAGATCCTCAAAGACAAGGTAATACCTTACTCACTCTATCTCTTATCTTATTCAACCTTACTCTCTTATCACTTACACTTACAACAGACTCAGTATAGGTCGATCTAATCAAGAAATAAACTCATAGGATATATAATTATTTTTTCACTTCTAATCCATGGACAGGCTGGAAAATTAAATAGCTATGTATTGGATAACTATTTATGTCTCGATTAGAATAAAGCAATCCCAAAGAAAGCCTAAGTGACTATTTTTCTTAAGAACAGGTGCTAAAATACATTGAGCACTTACCTGGATCTACATATATTACTTATTTAATCATCCCAAAAGTACTATAATTATCATGCTCAAATTAATCTCTAAAATTCAAAGCAATCACAATCACAATGCCAAGTAGAAAAACTCATTCCAATATATACAGGCAAAAAAGGCCACAATCTGACCACATGCATAAATTTATAAAGAATAAGAATAAAAAAGTCATCAAAATTGGAAAATTACATACAACAAATAAAGCCATACATATAAAAGAGAGAAACCACAAGTTAATAAAAAAATATTTGCAACACATACAACATAATATATAAAATATTCCTACAAATCAATAAGAAAAGGCTAGCCAAATAAGAAAAGTTTGAAAAGATAGTCTAATTCACTATTCACAACCAAGGGAATGCAAATTAAAAGAAAAATGGGACCCAGAAATTTTACTCCTAATTATATACCCCAAAGAAATGCAAACATATTTCCACCAATATTTACTAGAAATGTTCACAGCAACACTATTCATAATAACCCAAACTAGAAACTACCCAAATGTCCATAATACTACCAAAAGTTTTAAAACTGTGGTATAGTCACACAATTTAATACTAACAATGATGAGAATGAACAACCTATAGTGTACCGTAACAACATAGATGAATCTCATAAAAATATGGTGAGCGAAAAGAAACCATACATAAAGGAATTCATACTACATGATTCCATTTATAAAGTGCAAAAGGAATGTATAGTGCTAACTGGAGACGAGGATACCAACAGTAATGTATAGTGTTAATTGGAGAGGAACATAAAGGGGGGGCCTTTTTGGGGTACTGTTAACAAACTTTCTTGATCTGAGTGCTGGTTACATGAACGTGTTCAGTTTGTGAAAATTCATAAAGATGTATACTTAAGCTGGGTGCATTTTTCTGCATAAGTTATACTTCAATATAACAAATAAAAAAATTACATCACAGCCATTACATTGATAAAAATCAGAGCCTATCAATACTACCTGAGTAACGTGGAAAATCAAACTCTTCTAGTAAGAGTATAAATTGGTACAACCTCTTCTAGCAAAATTGAAATTTACAGCACAGCAATTTCACTAGAGAAAGTCTCACAATTTTGCCAGGAAAAGTTTTAAAATTATGATAGTGAAAAATTAGAAATAAACTCATCTATTAGCAGGAGAATGATTGTGTATGTTGGTGGTATATTACACAGCAGTTAACATCAACCATCTAGATTTAGATGTACTAACATGGACATATTTCAAACATGATAGTAAAGACAAAAAGTATTTTTGCAGAAAAATATGAGTATTACATTAGCACATATAAAGTATTTTATTTTTATGTGTAAAATATATGTGCATAATGTATTTTACATATAAAACATATAAGAAGTAAAAATATAGAACATGACTGAAAGGATATTAATCCAAGTCATGATGTGGTTAGTTCTGGAGAGAGACAGAGTATAATATTAAGCCTTGGAATAGGAATACAGGACATTGGGATCTTAGCTGTCATTTTTTCAATTGAAAAATTATAAGACATGGTGGTAGATATACAACTTTTTAATATTTCAATATTACTTTTTCTATACTTTTCCTGTTCTTTTTAAACTTTTAAAAATCCTTCATGTTCTTTATGACTCAGCAATCTGTATTCATTATGTGTCTTACCCTACTACACTAGTATGCTTTCTAATTCAATACATAAAGCGTGGGTATGATTCCTAGTAAATAAAAAATATTTTAACAATTTTATTTCGGTGCTTACAAAATTTACACTAAGAATCCAGAACACAGGTATAAATGTATGCCAAACTTTCACAAAAGTTTCAGAATAATAAAGAAACAATT
This sequence comes from Tadarida brasiliensis, assembly GCA_030848825.1. Classification (NCBI taxonomy): domain Eukaryota; kingdom Metazoa; phylum Chordata; class Mammalia; order Chiroptera; family Molossidae; genus Tadarida; species Tadarida brasiliensis. The sequence continues at coordinate 61,206,747 of CM061266.1, read as the reverse complement.
TTGTTTAGCTCACAATTCTTATAAAACATAATTTGAATATACACTTAGAGAAAACTAAAATGGTTTTCTCCTCTTTGCCTGGTAGGTATTATCCAAAACTGTAGTACACTAGCTTAGCAAGAAGAAAAATATTTCCATTTTGGAGTGATCCATTTCTTTTCTTTCTTTTCTTCTTCATTCTTTTTGAAAAATCAGTATTCCTCTAACAGACTTTCTCTTTTAAAAACTTAAGTATTTTAAATACACACACACACACACACACACACACACACACACACACATAAATAATCTAAGGAAAAAAAATAGTAGGCTTTTAATATCCAGATGAGTCTTCCATCACGAAGACCCCCAAAGAGTTAAACTTGTTTTTGTTAATTTTACAAATATTATTCCTGAAACTCATTTATACTTCAAACACAGTTTAACACTTAGTTCTAATAATAAGTATCTATTTCCTATCCTCAACTTATAACAAAATTTAAAAAAAGAAAACTAGAAACTGGAGTGAAAGGTATAGGAAAGCACTGACAGGCTAACGTAAAACTTGAGAGCAAGAATGAAGCAGTCACAAACTATTACAAAAACAAAAACACAACAAGCATGGATAAACCCCTCTCTTCCCTTAATATCTTGAGTTTTTGGGCAAAGGATACAGTCAATAAAGGGCATCTACAATTTATGACTTGATAAAGGGTCAAGTATTCTTAAGGATCATTCTTAGTTGTTAAGAATAGACTGAATTACAGGTAATGTATATTGTTCAAAAGGAAGATACTATTTGCCAGACAGACTGCTGCCAAAACTGTTAAAACTGAAAACATGCTATATAAAAAGCTAATAACAGAGAGTTTGAAAATGTTTTTATAGAATAATCACCAAAGATGCTAAATCAAAGAGGTACTATTATATTTATATAAAATTTAAGAAAAACATACAAGTAAACAAACTAATTTGCTCAGAAATTAAAAATCTAAAGTACATTTGATAATTCCAGTGACATACTGTCAAATAAATAAGAAATTCAGTGGTTTTCCTAATTTCAAGTGTGAAATCAAAGGAGCCACTTATTTTGAAAAGAGTAAGATTCTTCACCACATTGTTCTGAAAAGCTAATAAAAAGGCAACATACAATTTAATGTAAACACAGTCAATACCTACCTTTTCCACCTTGGTTCATGGCACCAGTGTCTCGTCCACACTGTCCTTTATTATTTACACCAAATGTCCAAACTTCTCCATTCTTCATTAAAACACAAGTGTGAGCTTTGCCCATAGCTACCTGAATTACAAAATGGCCCTTCAAATCTGTTACCAAACCTATAGGAAAGATATGAATTTAGTATGAAACAACAAAAAAGCCTTTCAGAGCCTAGTAAATCCTCAAAATGTAAAAGGACCATCTCAATGCAGAACTTTTCATTTCCGAGATAAAATAATCCACCAAAATGGGAAATAAGTGGCCAAAAAATTGGGAGGGTATAAAATTAATTTCATAATTTTATAATGAAGCCTCAAAATTTTTAAATATTATCATCCATACTTGGGACAAATCTTTACTGTGGCACTAGCTCAAGCCTGCTTGCACTAAATGGCAATGCCTCTCAACAGTTCTCAGAAAGGTTTTATTAGTTATCAAACGTTCCTTGCCCAGGCACAAAGGAGCTATAAATCATGTACTTTACCTGCTTTGACCTGTCTCAAAAAACCAAAGTAAAGCAATAATCAGAGCCCTGGCCGGTTTGGCTCAGTGGTTAGAGCATCGGCCCACGGACCAGAGAGTCCCAGGTTCGGTTCCCGCTAAGGGCACATACCTTGGTTGCAGTTTGTCCCCGGCCCCGGTTGGGGTTGTGTGGGTGGCAACCACTCGATGTGTCTCTCTCACATTGATGTTTCTCTGTCTCTCTTCCTCCCTCTCTCCCTCCCGCTCTATCTGTAGATAAATGCAAAAATGTCCTCGGGTGAGGATGAAAAAAAACAATAATCAGAGTATACATAAATAACACTGTTTTTGTAAAAAACTGAGATTTTGCAAAGCAGTACTTTTCAATCCTTTAAATCAACATTTTCTTCCACAATCCAATGTATAGCTAGACCTAAACTTCACTTATTCACACATTACTTCTATTATGCTTGCCATATCCAAGTGCCACCCACATTATCGGAATTTACTGCATCAATTCTAAATTGACTGAAGCATATTTTAACCTTATCAAATAGTAATAACAGTAAAAATTGAAGATTATTGAGTATTTCCAATATACACTAAAACAAAAACATTTTTTTAAAAAGTTCAAGTATTTGTTTTATTTAAATTACAAATAATATAATTCTTGTATCACACTTTGGGGAAACTATTTACATCATTAGTTCAGCTATAACTCCCTTAAGGCGACCTTCCCTTCCACCCTATACTACGTTAGGTCTTTTTGTTAAGTTCACCACGAAAACTCCCATTTTCAGTATTTAGTATTTAAAAAGATTTGTATATATACCAATAATATTTATTATTAACAACAGTACTAGTTGACTAGCTGAGGTCTTGAGCCCTTACATGTGCCAAGCTCTGTGCTAAGCACTTCATAAACATTATCTTCTGTAATCTTGTAACAACCACATAAAGTAGGTACTACCATCAGTCCCTTTGGCATGTGGAAAAAATAAAATAAAAGCAAACTCTGAAAAGTTAAGTAAATTAAACTAAATTTAAATTTTTTAGCCAACTAAAAAATGATAGTACCAGGAAGAGAGTCTATATCCATAGTCATTAAAGCACACCTCTCTGTCTGGTACACCAATCCCTAAGTATTGTCAGTTCTCAATAAATATATGTTGAATAAATGATCGAGTTTCAGGTAGCCCTAACCAAAAGGATTTTAGCAAGTAATAGTTACACTGAATATTATTCTTAAACTATACATGAGCACATCCCAAAATTTTGAATCATTCTGGCATTGAGGCTAAATGGAAATCTAAATATTACATTAAGCCAACTCACATATCACCTGAGCACAGTTCAACTTAATAACTGCTATGAATGTTCGATATACATCATTTCCCTAGCATGAGACAATCACTGAAACTTCCAACAAGAAACTTCAATAACTCTGGTTTCCTTTTACAAAAAAATGTGTAGGCTTTACAAATTCACCTCATATAAACACTTTCTAAGTGGGTTGCCACAATCATTATATTCATTTTTAAGTACCAGAAATAAAATCTAGCTACCAAATATGGCAAGTTTTTGAAATCAGAATTTATAAATATAAAACTCTTTATTTGGCTAGTTCTATCCTTCATATTTACTACTTAAACTTTTGTTTTACTTGTCACTCAATCACTTAACAAGTAATTCTTGAGTCCCTATTATGCACCAGACACTGTGCTGGGGTCACAGGGGATATACTAATAAATAAGTGAGAGGGAGTTTCTCCCTAATCACCAGCTATGTTATTAAAATAACTTCACCATAGTACTACCAGAAACATGCCACATGAGCATCTAACTGAGCTTAGGGAAAGCGTTCCAGAGAAGGTAACAGCTGAAGTAGAGCAGCACTAGCCAAGCGCCATGATTCGTTCTGATAAAACTAGTGGGTGTTCCCAGCAATAAGACAGGAAGGAATCACAAAATGCTGTATTTGTAAATAAATGTGAAAAATATAGAGAAAGCATCCTACAAATTTAATTCTCTAGACATTGCAATACATGACTAATATTCAACTTTCTTTGCATAAAGGTGAAATAGTGTTTAAATTTAACTTACTTGAACTATCAGAGTAAATGGCATCTTTTCCAAACATGTATAGCTCTCCATCTTTAGAAATAACAGAACTACTTCCATTATTGCAGGCTGTATACACCACAATCTTTCCTTCCATCTTAATTATCTTTTTAGGTTTATAGGGTTTTGATTGCCGTCTGCTCTTAGCTTAAAAAAATTAAATTATATTAAGGCATCAACGCACACACAAAAATAATGGTTGTATATAAAGCCCAAGGAGGAAAAACATGTTATTTGCATTTATGATACACTTTATTTTACTTATTTTCACAAAGGCCTGGGCTTCCCAACATGTTAAAATGAGGCAACCTGCAAGCCTCATCTAGTTAATGTCAGATCTTCTTCTTTGTAGCACACTGAAATTCCCAATGGGACAAACAATTTTCTACTAAACTTCTGGGGAACCCAGTATCAAGATTAGGTATTTATATTATCAAAACCATTTCATTACCATATATTTTTAAAATTCCCTTTTCTCTCAAACTCTATCTCATGTGTATTCTTATGCTAGAACCTGGAAAGTAAAACCAATTTTTCATTCATTCAAAATATATGTATTAAGTAGCTACACAGTCAATGAGAGATTTTAAGAAAGGGAAAGGGAAATATACTATGGAGGAAGAGTTAATAAATTAAATGTAGATGATTCAAGCAACCCCTGCTTTCAAAAACTAAATCCTTTAAAATGAAAAAAAATATGGGAAATATCAATCTTGCTGTTCCTTTATTCAACCCCGTTTTTCATGCCTTTCAGAATAAAAACATACTGCTATGCTGGGCATAATTCTGGGACTTAAGTATCATTTTCTATTTTCACATAATATGATCCACATAGATATATACAGCAACTGTGATATCTGGTGCTCTCTGAATGCTAGAAGGAAAACCTGTGCTCAAGGTTCTGGAATATGGTACTATATACTTCTTGATTATTTTAAGGGATCTCTTTAAAGGTAACTTTTATTTACATGATTTTTACTCCAGATGTTGACTTCAAATCTAAACCTCATAAGATGTTACCCCACTGGGCTGCAATGTATGAAGTAAATGAGAAGTTACAAAAAGAGGAACTTCTCATTTTAGGAAGACTGAACAGAAGTATAGAGAAAATAAGAGATAAACAACATTATTTCTTCACTGCTAAGGATTTGTTTTCATCTTAGAGAAATAACACCAAGAACAATGATCCATAACTGACACTACATAAGGTTTACTTTATCTGAAATACACATTACTCTGAAAACTTTGGGTTACCTAAAATAAGTAAGTTTTTAAAAATAACACCAAGTGACAAAAACAGATAAACAGCCAAGTAAACATAAAGCATATAAAAATTGATAAATATGAACTCTAGAATGAAATCTGCAATCACAGTTCTTAAATCAACAGTACACCACCACCATTAACTGAATATGCCCCAATGTAATATCCTCTCTTAACTTGGTGAGGTTAGTGCTGTTGAAGTTGACATACCTTATGTTAATAAGTTCTACACTATTTTTACTGAATGTCCAGTTGATCAGTTAACTTACTTGACTCTCCATCTTCTCCTTTGCTAGCAGATCCTGTAAAAAAGATGCTTCCATCTTCTGCAACTAAAAGGGCGTGAGAGCCATCATGTCCAACGGAGAAGTGCACAATCTTTGGAGATTTTGTAATTGGTAGCTCAACCCATTTTCCTGCTGAAGGACCACCTTGTTTGATTCCAAGACTCTGGTATTTTCCAGTGTAATATATCTAATGTATAAAAAAAAAGAAGAAGAGAGAATAGAAAATAAAACAGGAATTATAGTGCCTTTTGGAGTAGTGTACCAGGTATTACATGAGGGGGGGGGGATTTCCATATTTTATTGAAAAACAAAAATAACAAGAACCCCAACACTTTTATTCAACGTCTATGAGTGGAGGAGAGAAACAGACATATTTTTTCAAAAAGACAGAGTTTGTAATAGCTATTTCATATCTATTTAGAATACTTATCTTTCATCTTTCAACTTTATAAGACACTTTATAAATATTCTGAATAGATATGAAGAAATGTGCTTAATATACTCAAAATTCACATTAAAAAATTAAGATAATTCTCAATTCATTTTCCCCAGTACAAAAAGCACTACACACAAATACACTGTATTTGCCTAGAAATTTAATTTTTAGATTTCTTGTAATTATCTTACTTTATCCTCACAGCTACTAGGTAAGAAAGAAGTTTCCATCTCTATAGACTGACCTCTACAATGTATAACTGAATTACACATGCCCTTACTTTCTCCAACTTGTAGTCTGTATATTTCTGCTTATTAACAGAAATTTGCAATGGATATCCTATTCATCAAAATAAACTCAAAATGTGAATTCACTCCAACTCAAGAAAATTACACAAAGAGCTCCATAATTAAAAGTAAATATTTGTAAAAACATAACATTTTATAAAGTTTTATATTCTTTTTAAAAAATATTTTTAAATTTATTTTTTTAGAGAGGAAGGGAGAGAGATAGAAAACATTGATGTGAGAGAGAAACATCAATCGGCTACCTCCTGCACGCCCCCTACTGGGAATCAAGCCTGCAACCTGGGCATGTGCCCTGACTGGGAATGCAAACCAGGACCTCTCAGTCCAAGGGACAACGCCCAATCCACTGAGCCACAATGACCGGGCTAAATTTTTATACTCTTTAATATCGATTTTCTTTCATATTTCAACATGAATAAAATTTTACTATATAACAAACATGAAATAATTTAAATAAAAATTTTAAATATGACTGTTTAAACATGTGAACTATATAAATTAATCAACTGCTTATACCAACTAACTATCTCTTAAAGCAGAGAATGTTTATTTCTAATCCTAAAAGGGTAATTTACCTTTCCATTTGCTGTTTTCATTAATGCAAACTCTCTTCCTGCACCAAGAATTGCTGACTCTTCATCAAATCCTGTACCTGATAATACAAAAAGACTAATAAATTATATTATTCTTAATATAAATAATTTCAAGCACAATTTGCACTATTTTGAATAATTAAAAAGTCAATTCAATTAATATCACATAAAAACAAGCATGACAAAATGTCATATACCTGAATTTTTTATTAACAATAGGTACATTACTTGAAGGAAAGATAAGGTTACCATAAGCTTCTTAATTTGTTCCAAACTAGTGCCAGATTAATTTTTTAAATATAAAGAAAAAGTTCTAAGCAATATCCCTTGAATTAATGAATGAATAACCCTTTTTTTTGTGAGCTCTATTATTAGGTAGCAGACATCAGAGAATGCACGAACCTTATCCTATTTGATCCTCACAACTATACTGTCTGGTTTACAAATAAACAAATATAAAGCTTGATGAGGTTAGGCCAAATCCAAAGTTATTCAAGTTTGAACAATGCCATGCAAATATCTGAATTAAGGTATTTCAGATTCTCCATTCCATGCTCTTTACTACAGAATACTTCATGAATATGAGTACATATATACTCATATATCTATGTGCATATATACACACAGATCCTTATCCACATTTTCAAATTGTACAACTACGAGTATATAATTATATATGGCACATTTTATGATATTGTCCAATTATACAAATTACTAAGTAGCTCATGGGCTTGTTAAATTTATAAACTATAATTTCAATTCAATATTTTTCTATGAAAGAATTACAAAAATACTACATAATTAAATTAAATATGCAAAGTAAATCACTAATGTCAAATTTATTAAATTTAATGAGATAGTCAAAAGAGGTGGGTCTTGCAAAGAATACTGTAGGATAAAAAAATGGCACTATTAAACCTGCAGCAAGTTTAAACAAAAACTGAGACCCCCGTGGAAACTAGTGGTCCTACTTACTACTATGTCACTGCAAGAATAAGTATACCAAGTCTGAGAAATACTCTGAGGTTGTCTGTATATCTGTATCCAAATGAAAGATTATTCCATTTTCACAATCTATAGGATCATTCTAAGGTTAACCTGAAAATACGTTCAAACCAAAATTCAATGTTTCAATGAGATAACTATGTCTATATCACTGTAGTTACAATTCACAATAGAAGTTTTCAAAATTTTAAACAACTGATCATAGATGGAGCATATAAACTAATGATGTCCACAAGTGTTGTCCATCTAAGTCTTATCAAATGTAAGTTTCTTCTTTTGCTCTATTCAAAATAAAAGTGGAAAATTATCAGTTACTTCCTTAAAATGGCATTCATATATCAAACTCTATTCAAAGACCATATTTCCTAATTACTTACACACATTAATTCATAAGTACACTTTAAAGTAACAGATAGCAAATTAGCTGCTAAAATATAAGCCACACTGCTGAAAACACGATGTTAGTTTTCAAAAGAATGAAGAATCTAAAAGTTAAAATATGGAATAAAGACTTATTTGATCATCTTACTTATAATATGCAAGTCCTTTTCCAGATCAAACAGCGAGATACCACATGCATGTAAGCATTTTCTGGCCAGTTTAAGTTGTAATTCTTGTTGTAGAACAGGTTCAGTGCTGGTGGCAAATATTCTGACAACAAAGCCATCCTAAAACAAACAAACATCCACAGTATTATGTTGCATGAACTGGTCTTTTAAGGCTCTATATCCCATGTAACAAAAATCAAGTAATTTATATGAAAGGGATTCCATTTACATCAGCTACTCATGATTCAGAGTACTTACATCTCTTGAAGCAGCTATCTGATTAATATACTCTCCATCAGTGAATAAAATGTTTTGACCTTCAGTGTGGCAATCTGTGCAAAAGGAAGAAAAAGTAATTATATTACAATATAAACAAACATGTCACAAAATGACTTTACTCCTCTGATGAAGTCAGAATGAGAGTTCTCCACGCAATAAGGATAAACTTAAACTCAAAGGGAGACTGTGCTTTTTAATAAAGAATTACAAATTAACAGAAACTAAATAATTCAACTAATAATACTTATTACATTTTGTGCTTACATTTATAAATCTTCCATAATCAAGGAACTCAGAGCCCACCTAATTTCAAAATGAATTAGTATCAAAGTCTGATCATAAACATGCACCATGATGAACAAACTATAATGTTGGTTATAATCATTTCAATACAATCACATGCGAATGTAGGCAACACTCTTCCTCAGACATACATCACAGTCATTAGTGTCACAGAAAAATACAGACAGACCTACAGCTTCTGTATATGAGTTTATGGTGTCCAACTATAGATATCCCTTGCTTTATGAAACAGAACTGGTTTTACAGTTTTCACTTAGATGTTTCATGCTTATTCTCAGCATTTTTTAGAAGTTAGCATATTATACGCTTTTTAAATGTTCATCCTTCATAGAATAGACAAATCTATGCTTATGTATTTCTTTTTGTCTAAAAGGGCTCATATATTTTGGCTGGAATACCATATTTTGTCAATATGTCCATGTGTGGAACAGTGCACTATATACTTTGATCAAAATAATGCACAAGTGGAATTGTAACAAGGGATACCAGTATTACAGAAGGACCACTGGGACATGTGTTAGTGATTGCTACCCAGTAACATGAAACTACAAGCAAAATCAACATCTAAGTATAAACGGTATCCTTTTGGAAAAATAAATGTTCAGCAAGCAAGTAAAAAGCACACACACTTCCCAAAATAACTTCAGAGAACTAGGATGAATCACTCCATTAATTACAATACCAAAAAAATAATATTTCATTTCTATTTGCACCTGAATCAACAAAACATAAAATTCTGTTTTTGGAATGCAGTAATGGAGCCCACCCAAATAAGATGGATTACTCTATATCTTTGCCCAGGAGCTTCATACTAGCATACTTCCTTATTATAAATATGCAAAACACAGGCAGGCCCTTACCAAATAGAGAATTCAGTGATCACAAACTGGAAATAGAAACTGGGAGACAAGGCCCACTGGTAGCCCAAGAGACTTGGTAATCAAAGAGAGGAGAAATCGAAAGAAAGAGTTCCTAGTCCACTGTACAGAATACAAAGAGGCGCAAGAAAGATGCTTCTCAAGCTCTAAGCAGTAAGATTTTAAACTAAAAAGCAAAGAAGAAAAACTCATTATAATTCAGATAAATGCAGGGGTGAGGACTGAAGCGGCGCAAGAAGAGTAGTAAAAACCCTCATGATCTGAGGCAACCTGTCACCAGACAATGAGAGTAAATGACATAAGGATACAATATAAAATATATGCCATGATATACAGGCTGAAATGACAATTAATGGGGGGGGGGGGAGTATGTTTTAAGTTCATCAATGCTAGGAAGAAAACAACTAATTTATAAACTAGAATAAAAGACAAATTGGATCATGAAGCTCAAGAAATTACCAGATTTATGTGAATTTTAAATATGTTATTCACTACCACCTATAAACCTGACAATTCACTTCTCTTTGTTCTTGATTGGAAAGCTACAGGGCAGAGGTGCCCCTAGCTGGGAGGGTGGAAAATGTACTATTGAAGAAATTGCAGTCCAGATCAAAGAAATGGCAAAATGACAAAAGACTTCTTCAGGCTTGAGGGCAAATCTTCCTGTTGTGTGGTTTCGAAAGATTTTCTCTTTATTCTTTCATTATCCATCGCGTAATAAGATAGCATCTTCAGGAAAACATCAAGCAACATCTGCCATTTTGGAAGACACACAACATGGGACTATCCTCCCAAAGTTTGTTTCATTCTTCACCGTGAATACAATACATATTTATGAAACACAGAAAGCCACACTTGTATTGTTAAAAGTCACAGTTCATATGTTAAATATGAGGAGGGATTTAAGCTGAAGATAGTAGTAAGCCATTTTTTATCATGGTGGAATAAATACAATAGTTGAAGGTAGACTATTTGAAAATGGTCTTCTCAGTCACAATCTCTATCAAATGATGAGGGTTTCTCAGAAATAAATTGTATATATTAGTATCCATCTGTTGGGTGGTTAAAATTTTCTTTCAGGACATTATCCTAAAACGACTTGCACAAAGACAGAGCAACAGGGACACTCATTATGGTGTAATTTATATTGCAAAAAATTGAAAGATACTTCCATTCCAGTATGTTAATCAATGGAATATATTTTATAACATAAAATGATATCGTGGAAGACAATTTAATAGCCTGGAAATATATTCAGAATAATGAGTGAAAAGGATAGGTTAAAAAGCAGTATGTAGCATGAGATCACTTTTACATATACACATATACACAGGAAAAAGACAGGAAGGGCATTCACCAATATGTTATAATGTCTATATATGAGAAGTGGAGTTACAATAAATTGACTTTTTTTTGTTTATATAATACTTACACAATAAATACAGGGTGGGACAAAAGTAGGTTTACAGTTGTTCATATGAAAAATAATACAATAATTAATAAATAATAATACAAGAACAAACTTTGTGTTTCATATACTCACAATTGTAAACCTACTTTCCCCCAACCCTGTATAATCCCTTTTATATGAGGGTACATGTTATTTTTTTTAAATAGACACTATTACTATTACTATTATTATTCAGGCCAAAGACATGGCCCAAATTTGTGATATTAAAAAAAAATCCTAGCCTTGGCTGGTTTTGCTCAGCAGTTAGAGCGTGGGCCCAAGGACCAAAGGGTCACGGGTTTAATTCCCAGTCAAAGGCACGTACCTGGGTTGCAAGTTCAATCCCCAGCCCGTCACGGTTATGCGGAAGGCAACCAATCAATGTGTCTTTCTCAAATCAATGTTTCCCTCTCTCTCTCTCTCTCCCTCCCCCTTCCACTCCATCTAAAAATCAATGGAAAAATATCCTCAGTGAGGATTAACCAAAAAAAATAAAATAAAATTCTGTACCAATATCTGAAAACAGACAGTCATTTACAAAATTGCTTTAATAAGTCATCTGTTTTCCAAAGTAGATTTATTCGTGAAACACAAATAAAATGTGACCTTTACTTTAGAACAGTGTCATTTACACTAATTTGGATATATGTATATATAGCAATGCTCAAATAAATGTATGATGAAGTTATAAAAATACATTAAAATTAACAAGCAGGCTGGTAGCAACTATTCTTCTCAGTGTGATCTTCAGAAGTAGTTCTCTATCATTTTCAGATGATCAAGTGCATAGAAGTAACATCGAAGCTTACCATGAAATTATTGCTAAACACGTTGGACATTCAAAATTTTAACATAAACAAACTCCTTTAGAATGTATTAAAGGTATAAGCAAATTCAAAGACCTTCCAATTGAGAACATACTATGCATTTGCCCAGTATTCCACAAAATTTAAGATCTACTGCTTCAGAGTTTAGACAGCACAGTGATTTGAGGGATAAATATATGAGTAAAACCTCATATATTAAAGGTATAAATGATGGAATTTTTTAAAAATTCCTGACCTGCCCTGAAGTCTTTGTCTCTGAAAACCCTTTAAAATAGAAGATAATCCAAAGTACACTGTTGTTAAAGTAAAAATAAACAGAAAGTTCTTTATTCCAGGCTATATGAGAGCCAGAGCTGTGGTTTTATTAAGAACAACAAAGTAACATCATCCCACTAATTCAGGAGCTGAGATAGTCTTGGTAAGGATGGGGGATCAGGCTGCAGATGGGCAAGAATTTAAAATCAAATATTAAAACACTGGCCCGGCTGGTGTGGCTCAGTGGTTGAGTGTCGACCCATGCACCAAGAGGTCGCTGGTTAATTCCTGGTCAGGGCACGTGCCCAGGTTCTGGGCCAAATCCCCAGTGGGGGGCATGCAGGAGGCGGTCAATCGATGTTCTGTCTCATCGATGTTTCTATCGCTCTCTCCCTCTTCCTTCCCTCTCTCTCTAAAATCAATAATGAAAAAAAAATTTTTTTTAATATATTAAAACGCTGTATACTATATCCCTGATGTTTTCCTCAGAGGCATTAACTTTATATAAACTATAAAATGTTTTGCACATCAAGATTTTTGTAACCTATTTGTATGCAAGCACTATTTCTTGCTAATCATTCTTTATATATGTAAATGGCCTAACATGCACATCTCTTAAATCAATTGTGAAGAAAACAAATGAGGTGTTCACTAACATACCTGGTAACATGACAGTACCATCTTGTTCCAGTGTTTCAGGGCTTATTCTTATGGCTGTCATGCTGTGGTTATTCACATCTCTATACAATAAATAACCCTGATAACAACAAAAAAATTTGTAATATTGTGTTAAAAAAATTTTTTCATTACCAACTTAGCAGAAAAAGTAGCCATACAGTTCTGTATTATAGTTTTTGAGGTACAATAATACATCACTATTAATGTCTAAAATAGATTAAAGATTAAAAAATATAAGAACATGGGTAAACTTTAATAAGAGGAGAAATTATATACCATTGGGTATCAATTAACCAGTTATATTCTCAGATACATATTAGAATCTCTGCACAGGACAGCACATTTTGTTCAAAATTATTATATCACTTACTAAGTAAGTAATAGAAATGACCATTGTTACTTTAATATTTTAAGGAAAAATAACTAAAATATTTATGTTAATATTTAAAAATAGAGTAGTTTTAGATACAGTGATATGCCACTGAACATATTTTTGTAACAATTATTTTCCATGGTATTATTTCTTATATAAACTATAGTAGTAGCAAATAAAAATTCAATGAGACATTTTAAACCAGGTTAAGTTTTAAGAGACAAATACTGAGAAACTTACATTTAAAATTTTAATTGCAATAGTTGATACAGCAGTATTATTTTTCATATAACAACAGTAATTTCTTAATTTTCAAAATGCTTTCAAATATCTTTTACTATTTGATGCTGACAACAAACTGTGAGCTCGACAAGGAATATCTTTATTCTATATCTTCCACAAGGGAACTTGGCTTCACCCCTTAGATAGTGATAGTATAGAAATAAACACTTCTGGTCCCTTTGTGCATAGTTTATTTGCTTCTCTCCATAGAAGGAGGAATGATATATCTGATTGTAGACACCCATTTGGCCATGTGATAAAACAGCAACATGGGCCCTGGCCAGTTTGGCTCAGTGGTTAGAGCATCCACCCGTGGACCAAAGAGTCTCAGGTTCGATTCCAGTCAAGGGTATGTACCTGAGTTGCAGTTTGGTCCCCAGCCCTGGTTGGAGTCATGCAGGAGGCAACCAATTGATGAGTTTCTCTCACATCAATGTTTCTCTCTCTCTCTCTCCCTCCCTCCCTCTCTCCCCCTCTATCTGAAGATAAATGGAAAAATATCCTCAGGTGAGGAGTTTAAGGAAAAAGAAAGAAAAAAGAAAAGCAACATGGACCCAGCTCTTTTCTCTCTTTGATGATACTCTGTATGATCCTCCATGCAGGTAGCTCTCTACTGAAGAGGCCACACACTGTTTCCTGGAAGGTACTAGTCGAGATGCGGAATAAATGAGCTTATGGAAAGAAGATCTAATTTGGCCTCAGGTCACAGTTATATTCCCAGTGCAAATTTGCTGATGATAAAGGTAGTCTTTGATTCTTATCTAGAGGCTCACTTAAAAGAGAAGTCCAACAGAAGACATTTTTATTTCCATTTTACAGCTAAATCACAGAGAATCAAATAAGTTAACTGAGTTGTCCAAAGTCACACAGCTAGTAAAAACAGGGCCAGAACTAAAAGTTAACATCTAATGAATTCTAAGCCAATGATCTTTACACTACACTATGCCACTATTATAGACATATTATTAAAAATATACCATATCTGTTTAAATAGAAATTATATTATTTATTGATTAAACAAGTAGAAACCACATGTTTTAAAAAAGGAGAAAGAAAAGTTTGTTTTATTGTGGATATTCTCCTACCTGAGCATACCCTAACCAAGATTTTTTTTCTTTTCTGTTTCTGATGCGAGATGTAGAATTATATATATGGCCCTGCAAAATAACAAAAGTTAGTCTACCAACAGTTTCATAATTAACAACCAATTAAAGATATAAAAATAGATGAATGACATCTAATGCATTTGTTTCCATTAAGATTTTAAAAGAAAAACTATTATATCCAAATTAGTACTCTGAAAATGAAGCTAGAAACAAACAGAACATAAATCAGTGTAGATATAACTTCTGCTACAATTAAGAACTATAAGAAATGACATTACCCTAACTGTTCCGCTGTATCCAGAGCCTATTTTGTATAATCCATCCTTGCATAACAGATAAAGAAAAAATCCATCATTCTGAAGTAGACATTGATCATCTTCATCAACAGATATTTCTTTTAATGGCCACCTGTGCATTAAAGCTGCTTTCTTAATGCCATTGCTAAACCAGTCCTGAATTTGAATTTTTCCCACCAACACTGCCTGTACACTTCTCTGTAGTGAATTTAGTATCGTTGGCACCTATTCAAAAGAGAAGAAAAAACACACACACAAAAAGACATTGTTAAATATCCCAAACATAAAACAGACAAAATAAAGATACTATAATCATATATCATCATTTAGAAGAAATAAATTGTTACAATAATATCAATAGAATAAAACAGGTAGGAATAAATTTAACCAAGGTTGTAAGACTTATAATCTGAAAACTACAAAACACTGAAGAAAGACACTGAAGCCAGCACAACAAATGGAAAGATATACTGTGCTCATGGATTACAAAAATTAATATTATTAAAATGTCCATACTACCCAAAGTAATCTACAGATTCAATGCAATCCATATCAAAATACCCATCGCATTTTTCACAGAACTACAATAAATAGTCCTGAAATGTATACAGAGCCACAAAAGACCCTGAATAGCCAAAGCAATCTTGAGAAAGAAGAACAAAGCTAAAGGTATCCCTCTTCCTGATTTCAAACTCTACTACAAAGCTACAGTAATCAAAACAGTATGATGCTGGCACAAAAACAGACACATAGATCAATGGAACAGAATAGAGAGCCCAGAAATAAACCCACGTCTATACAGTCAATTAATCTATGACAAAGGAAGCAAGAGTATAAAATGGGGAAAAAACAGTCTCTTCAATAAGTGGCGTTGGCAAAACTGAACAGATATATCCAATAGCAAGAAACGGGACCACTTTCTTAAATCATATATAAAAATAAACTCAAAATGGATTAAAGACTAAAATATACAACCTGAAACCCAACCATAAAACTCCTCAATAAAAACATAGACTGCAGCCCTGGCCAGTTTGGATCAGCAGTTAGAGCGTCAGCCCAGAGACCAGAGAGACCTGGTCACATATCTTGGTTGCAGTTTGTCCCCAGCCCTGGTTTGAGTTGTGTGGGTGGCAACCAGTCGATATGTCTCTCTCACATCAATGTTGCTCTCTCACTCTTCCTCCCTCTCTCCCTCCCACTCTATCTGAAGATAAATGCAAAAAATGTCCTCGGGTGAGCATTAAAAAAAAAAAAAAACATAGGCTGCAAACTCTTTGGCATCAGTCTTAGCAATTTATCTGGATCTGTCTCCTTGGGCAAGGGCAACAAAAGCAAAAATAAACAAATGGGACTATATCAAACTAAAAAGCTTTGCACAGAGAATAAAACCATCAAGAAAATGAAAAGGCAACCTAGTGAATGGGAGAAGATATTTGCAAATGATATATCTGATATCCAAAATATACAAAGAACCCATACAATTAAACAGCAAAAAAAAGGGGGGGGGGGCAGAGGACCTATATATATTTTTCCTAAGAAGATATACAGATGACCAACAAATCCATGAGAAGATGCTCAACATCATTAATCATCAGAGAAATGCAAATTAAAACCACAATGAGATACCACCTCACACCTGTCAAAATGGCTGTCATCAATAAATCAACAAACAAATTCTGGTGAGGATGTGGAGAAAAGTGAACCCTCACGCACTATTGGTGGGAATGCTGACTGGTGCAGCCTCTATGGAAAACGGTATAGAGGTATTCCTCAAAAGTTTGAAAAGAGAACTAGCATACAATCCAGAAATCACACTTTTAGGTATTTAT
The DNA here is from genome assembly GCA_030848825.1 of Tadarida brasiliensis. NCBI lineage: Eukaryota > Metazoa > Chordata > Mammalia > Chiroptera > Molossidae > Tadarida > Tadarida brasiliensis. The sequence continues at coordinate 61,189,971 of CM061266.1, read as the reverse complement.
CCAAAGAAACTGAAAACACTAATTTGAAATGACATATGCAGCATTATGTACAATAGCCAAAATATGGAAGCAACCGAAGTGCTCATCAAAACATGAATGAATAAAGTACATATATACTATAGAATATTACTCAGCCATAAAAAAGAATGAAATCTTGTCACTTGCAACAACATGAATGAACCTAGAGAGTGTTATGCTAAGTGAAATATCAGACATGATATTTCATGTCAATACCGCATGATATTTCATGTCAATAAATACCGCATGATTTCACTTACATACAGAATTAAACACACAAAACAAAACAGAAACAGACTCATGGACAGAACAAACTTGATGATTGCCAGAGGTAAGGGGAGTAGTGGGATAAGTAAAACAGACACCAGATATTGAGAGGTATAAATTTCAGTTATAAAATAAATACGCTGCAGAGATGCAATGTATAGCATAGGGACTGTAGCCAGTAATATTGTAATAACTATATTATATATGGTGACAGATAATTACTAGACTTACGGTGATGATCATTTTCTAAGGGATATAAATGTAAAATCCCTATTCTGTACACCTGAAACTATTATAATATTGGATGTCAATTATATTTTAATAAACAAGAGAAAATAAATTGCTCAAAATGATCACATTTGTTTGGCATGTCAGTGAAAGTACAAACTAGAAAATCATCTACGAAAAGCAAATCTCAAGCAGGCCAAAATAAAAATGTCAAATCCAAATAATATTAACCTGCATTTTTTTTTTTACTGAAAACCCTAAATATACATCTTTCTCTAAAACACCACGTAACCAGTACTACTTGTTTTAAGTTTTGTGGATGAAAACATACTAGATTAGTAAAAAGTATAAATACTGAATATAAATTAAAATTATTTGTTGTATTGGAGTACACACAAGCCAAATGATATCTTTTGTATAGTATGAATAATCATTAATATGTTTCATGATAATTAAGCACAAAATTAAACATAAGAGAAACAGTGCTGCTTCTACAGATAAAATTAAGTGTCCAGTGCTTTTCTTCAAACTTTGCTTCTGCATTATGCCTAATACCCATTAACACCAAAAATTTTTCATGATATAAACACTTAATTGCACATTCATTCAGCATTCATTTAACCAATATTTATCAAAGACTTGCTAAATACCTGGCATTGCAAATGAAACTTAACAGTCACCAGCATGGGACCAACACTCTGATACCAGAGGAAACTGCATTGCTCATCTTTCTTTTTTTTTTTTTTTTGACTTATTGGGGTGACATTGGTTAATACAACCATACAGGTTTCAAGTGTACAATTCAATAAAACATCATCTGCACACTGCATCATGCATTCATCACTCAAAGTCAAGTCTCCTTCCATCCTCATTTATCCCCCCTTTGCCACTTTCACCTCCTCTCCACCCTAGTTTCCCTCTGGCAATCACCATACTGTTGTCCCTGTCTATGTGTCATATATTGGCCAATAAACATATAAAAAGATGCTCAACATCACTAATCATCAGAGAGATACAAATTAAAGCCACAATGAGGTATCACCTCACGCCTGTCAGAATGGCTACCATCAATAAATCAACAAAGAAGTGCTGGTGAGGACATGAAGAAAAGCGAACCCTCGTGTACTGTCGGTGGGAACGCAGACTGCAAGGTGCAACCAGTGTGGAAAACAGTATGGAGTTTCCTCAAAAAATTAAAAACGAACAACTTTGTGTTTGTCACCTTATGTCTCTCTTTTACCACCCAAGGACGACAGCCACATATCCACTGCAGAGCCAGACCCCAGGGCACTGTACTCAGCCATAGTTCTGCATGTGTGCTATCCACTATGGCAGCCACTAGCCACACGTGGCTATTGAGATCTTGAAATGTGGTTAGTGTGACTGAAATGTGCTCTAAATGTAAAATATACACTGAATTTGAAAATGTTGTATAAACACAAGAATATAGAATCTTATTAATTTTATATTGATTACATGTTGCAATTTTTCTTTTTGAGACATTAACTACATTAAAATTAAGTTAACCTGTTTCTTTTCACCTTTTTAATGTAGCTAATAAAAAATATTAATTACATATGTAGACTACATTATATTTCTATTGAACAGCACTGTTCTAGAGCAGTGGTTCTCAACCTTCCTAATCCCGCGACCTTTTAATACAGTTCCTCATGTTGTATGTGGGCATATCTGCATGTGGGCGGACCCGCCTGGAGATGGAGAGAGGAGCGGTGTCTCGGTTCCTAAGGCCATCGAAAATATGTGTTTTCCGATGGTCTTGGTGACCCCCTGTGAAAGGGTCGTTCAACCCCCAAAGGGGTCGCGACCCACAGGTTGAGAACTGCTGTTTTAGAGGGTACATCTTTCAAAGGGATAACTGACTCACTTTTCTCAGATATGTTCTCTTCCCCTTCCAGTTCTAAGGCCTCTGGCGCAGGCAAAATACATAACTTTCATATATATGGTTGAATACAAGTATTCTCCTTAGAAGCAGTTACATTAAACTTACAGCTCTTTTATCTAGAATTGATATCCACATTCCTATACAATATACCAAAACTTCCACTTTTATTTTTATTTTTGTTTCAGATACTTTCTGTTGGTGTCCACTATGAAAGATGATGTCCCTCCTCCCTTTCAAATCCTCAAAATTGAGCTATTTAATAATTTCTAGTTAAACCAGTATACAGGGGTCATTTTATTATGACTGTGGAATCAAGGTTCAGAACTAAGCCAAATTATAAAACATGTATTTCCCTCTTTGCATAATTTTTCTTTTTCTCATCAGGTGAACAATTGTCCCATTTTTGCATATGCTAAGCTTTCTCTACAACTACCTTTAAGTGTTCCCCATACTCCTCTCAATAAAGTCAAACATCACGTCTATTTTTTTCCTCTTGATAACACCCCTCAAAGAAGTCCTGCTCCAGTCTAGACTAAGGACAGGGGCAAGCATACAAGTTAAAATTGTTCCATAACTTGCATGTTTGATAGCATCATGATCTTTCCCCAAACGTCACTGATGATTGAGCTAGGTATAGTAAACATCATTTCCCCTTACAGTGGTTCCCAACCTTCCTAATGCCATGACCCTTTAATACAGTTCCTCATGTTGTGGTGACCCCCAACCATAAAATTATTTTCGTTGCTACTTCATAACTGTAATTTTGCTACTGTTATGAAACACCATGCGTTTTCCGATGGTCTTAGGCGACCCCAAAGGGGTCGCAACCCATAGGTTGAGAACCGCTGCAAGGCTTAGGACTTTAAAGGCCCTGTTCTGTTACTTTCTGTGCTAGTGTTGCTTTTGAGAAGTCCGATGCCATTCTGCTTTATCTTTGGTACATAATCTGTCTTTGCTCTCTGGAAGCTTTATCATTTCTTTATTACCAGTGTTCTGATTTTGCAAAGTTATACCATGGTGTGAGCCATTGTGTTAGGCATTCAGTATATTTCTTGTCAGTAAGAAAATGTGTATCTTTGAGGTGAAGAAATGTTCCTTGCAAAATTTCTTAGGTAATTTCCTCTTCCCTGCTTGAATACCATTTTAGATATTGGATTTTCTAGATGAATTCTCTAATTTTATTTTTATGTCACACCTCTCTCCTGACCCCTTTCTCCCTTTCTCCATCTCTCCTTCCCTTCCTCCCTCTTACCCCCTCCCCATCTTCCTCTCTCTCTCTCTCCCCCCATCTCCACCTCTCTCTTTTATTTTCTGGGGACCTCTTTAACCTGATCTTCTAACCCTTCTGATTTTTTATTGCATCGATCTTCTTTTTAACCTATAAAAACTCTTTCTTGTTCTCTAAGCTTTTTAAGAAATAGAAAGCTGTTCAATATAAACAACTTTCTTCTCTTATCCCTCTTCAAAGTATTAATTAGTTTTCTTAGAGTTTCTTCTGTTCTCTATACTCTTTCTATCCAGTTTCTACTTCTTCATTAATTATTATTATTACTTATTATTTATTATTATTATTGATTTTGGGGGATCTCTGTTTTTCATGTTAGCCCAGTGATACCTGGCTGTATTTTTAAGAGTTAGCAACTAAAAACTATTAAGAAGCTTGGTGTGAGTGGATACAATTTGACAGATAGTGAGTTCACCACCTCAAAATGATCACACTAAGTTTAGCAGTGTCACTGGAGGATCCCCCAACCCCACAAATGTCTTCATCTGTGCGTCTTTCCTCACTCTTTTTCCAAAGTAGAATCTGCCACTTTCTCCTAGATTAGAAGATACAAGAAGCTTCACTGCCAGTGTTCTGGGAAGTTATTGAGGCCGAAGAAATTTCATCAATATAAGACTTCTGCTTAATTCCCATTTTCAGCCTGGTTCCTCAGTTCCACTCTCAAATGTGCCTGGTTTCCCCTGGCCTCTCTGGCTCAGTTTCTTTAGACAGCAAACTTATGTCAAAGGGGTATTCTCATAGGACATCTGCCTAGTTAGGAAAGGTAGAAGAAGGGCTCTGAGTTTCTCTACCTTTCATTATACAGATTTCCAATAAGTTTTTAGCTCTTTCCCTCACCACCACTTTTTAGGCATCTATTATTTCCGATTCTGATTCCTATCTTGAGTTTTAGGTGAAAATCAACTTACTTGGTATAGGCACTAGCCTCATGAGGAACTTAAGTTTAAGCTTTCTCCAGTTTCTATATTTTAACAATGTGTCCCATTCTTAAAGGTTTATACTTTTTAAAAAAATCCTTTATTAGCCCTGGCTGGTGCGGCTCAGAGGTTGGAGCACTGGCCTGCAGACAGAAGAGTCGCAGGTTCGATTCCGGTCAAGGGCACATACCTTGGTTGCGGTTCGGTCCATGGCCCTGGTTGGGGTCTTGTGGGAGGCAACCAGTTGATGTGTCTCTCTCACGTTGATGTTTCTCTCTCTTTCTTTCTCCCCCTGACACTCTGTCTGAAAATAAATGGAGAAGTATGCTCGGGTGAGGACTTAAAAAAAAAAATTCCTTTACTATAACCTTAATGGAGACTGGGGAGAGCAGAAGTTAACATGTGTCTTCAACATGGCTGTTTCTCTCATGCTTTCTAACAGAGTACTCAAGTTTTACGAACACCCAGTGCTACAATAAGAAGTGTCAGATATGCCCCTTTTTTTTTTTGCTATTGATTTTCTCTTCCCAACACAGTGGCAGGCCCTAAAAAATTTATTCTGATATACTGGACTTCTTTAATCTGAGGATTCAATATCATTCAAAAATTCTGGGAAATCAGCCGTTATTTGAAGTACTGCCTTTCCACAAATCTGTTATTGCCTTATTGGAACTCAAGACTGTACTATCACATTAGACTCTCTCATTCTCTATCCACATTTCCTTTTTTATCATTCATAGTTTCTCTCTTTGTCTCTGTGTGGCATTCTGAATAATTTCTTCCTCTCTATATTTCAGTGCACTCTTTCTATCTTCAACTACATTACCACTGGTTAATTCATCCTTTAATTTTCCAGATGTAATACTTTGGTTTTTCATTTCCAGGAGTTCAATTTAGCCTGTTTTCTGATATGATTACTTTTTATATTCATATTCTTTCATCATATTTTTGATACTTTCTTTTATTACTTTAACCATATTAAATAAGTATATATACTATAGATTCTATATCAAATAATTTCAATATATAATGACTTGGCAGAACTGTTTCTGCTATATTTGTTTATACTAGCTCTCAATGATGGTGGCTTTATTTAATGTGCATTTTGTTTGTGAGATTAGATGCAGTAGTGTTTTGTCTGTGGGAAGCCACTGAAGTCTACAGTTCATCCCTCCAGAAATAAAACCACTCACAGTACTACCACCCCTACCCTACTTTAAACTCTCAGTTTAAGTTTTTTAGAACAAGATAGGTAATGTACTTTCTAGATGTCAAACAATTTGAGATGTTAGAGTTACACACTGTAGGAAAATTTTTCTCCCCCCACCCATAGCCTGGTCAAGGGAAATTTGTGAAATAAAGTTGGCAGGTGGAATTGGAGCCAAATCATGAACACTGTAAGCCATGTTAAGATAACAGGCTATAATTGGTGTTTAGGCTGGAGTCGGGGATGTAGTCATGAGGCAGGTCTATAGAGAACCTCAGTTGTTGAGTTAGGGACTCCAGTAGTTTTGTGCAGCCTAGTACTTGATCATAATATTGCAGTCAGGAAGATATGCATTCAAGTCCTGTCTCTGTTATTTCACAGCTCTCTATACTACAACTATACTAAACATTTGTCAGCCTTCAACATTCCGCTCTTATTCTTACCTCCATGCCTTAGCATATGGATACTAAGAACATTCTCTCTCTACACCCCCAACACTAACATCTCCCTCTGGAGTGATCATTTTAACTCATCATTTAAATCTTCCCTCATATTCTCTGGGATAAATCTACATAAAAAAAAACAACAATCACATGGATGCTTAAAAAGCTCATGTGTTTACGGTCATAATACTTTTAAAATTTGTTATATGATATCAAAATGTTATGTTATTAAAATTTAAGAAGCAATTTGTATATTCTCAGCATGTATTTAAATAAAAAATACACCAAACTCTTAAAGCACAACAGCAGAACATATTTTGAAAACCACTGCATAAAGGAACTTCATAATAATTAAGGATCATAGAGAGGGAAAGAGGATTTCAGGCAGTGCAGAAAGAAGAAAATGAATAAGAACAGAAAACTAGAGTAAGGGCACTGTTGATTTGATAAGCAGAGTTCAACACCACTGAGTAAGTCACAGAAAATAACCCACTATACGCCTTTTGCTATCTTTGGCCTGCTAAACACAGGATGAAGGTAGCCCTTCTATCTGTGCTGGAGGTTGTCCAAGGGGCCAGAGAAGAGCACATAACAGAGATTTAAAACTGTAACTTCTTACTCAATTTCCAGAACAGTCCAAAATAATTAAATCAAGTTCACATATAAGGAGGAGGATGTTTCCCACCACTAACAATGATGAAGAGTTTATTCCACAAGTATCGAAAGCTTAAAATGTAATACGCAAAACTGAAGTAGCTCAGAAACAAATCAATTCATGAAAAACTATAATTAACTGATCAAAAATATTGCAAAATAATATCATATATTTTTCTTTCAACAGAGAAAAGATGTTTGGAAACTATGAAGAAATTCCATACTTGAAAATTCAGGGCAAGAGGGGAAGTGGGGGAGGATAGAGAGCAAGATGCTACAGAGAGAGATGAGCCTGTGGTGCTGACACAAAACTAAGCTCAAGATCCGAGTGTTTTGCCAAATTTCATTTCATTACCTTTAAGGCTACAGAGTTAAACACACATGTAGCTTAGCTGAAATACAATACATTATTTATATATCAACCTTGGACAGATTGAACTACTATACAGACTGAGAAAAAGCAGGGAATTCCTACTGACAGAAATTGAGATGAAATTTCCATTCAGCATCTTATAACTTTCTAAGCAGCTATAAATATGAAATACCTGAATAGTTTGGCAAGCATGGCTGCCATTGTTGGTGAGGATAGCAGAAATGGCCTGAAGTGTCCTTCCTGTTTCTCCCCAAGAAGCCACCAGACTAAAGAGGCAAGCACAGGAAAGTGCTGTAAGAGACTGTCCTGTGCTGTCATTCATTCCAGTACTTCGGACAGTGATTTCCAAAAGGAGCTGGAAGAGAGATTCTGTGGATAAAATAGAATTAAATTATATTCATTCAGCAGACAGAACATTATATGCGTATATTTATTTTTACCTTGCCTCATTATAAAAAAAAAAAATTTAAGGGGCAGCTTGAATACTTCTTTTACATTAGTTCCTTTCTAGTTACTCTTTTCCCCCAAAAGTTAAGAATATTTATATAAAAAGGACCTTAGAAAACATTTAGTTCAACTCCTCATTTTTAAATGAAGACATGGAATCTACCCAAGGTCATTTAAAAGAAACTCGCCTTGAGGCATTCACATATGCCAGAAACATCCTATCAAGTAATAGACCACTCATTGCACTTATTTTACCTTTAAACTAGGAAGAATACAAGCTTCTTAAAATGTTAAGTGTCCAAAAAAGTATGTATTTATTTGCAAAACAACAGAATACATAAAATATATGCTATAATTTACTGTAATATAAAATTGCCTTTATTGCTAACATAGTAGTTCACACCTTACAAAGGCGATATGTAATTCATTTTATAAACTAGAAAAACCTCCAAATCAATAAAACAGATATCCTCCTCCTTTTATTAGTAATAAAACTGAAGCACAGGGAATTTAAAAGATTCTCCCTAAATCATAAAGCCATTTAGTGGCAAAGATAGAAAAATAACACATGTATGTTCTATGGCTATCAGAAGTCTCCACACAAAATTCCCTGAACAACTCTGCCCAAGATTTAATCTACAGACGTCTGGGTATCTCTTCTGTAGAAGGGAAGGGGGATTTGAAAATCTTTAAAGAGTGAATATTCAGAATCAGAAAAAGAGACAGAAAAATTGAGAAAGATGAAGGGAGGAGAGGAGAGAAGGAGAACAAGAGAAAGAGAATTCGTGTATTGCAATTATCTGAAAACTACAAGGCCATTTGTAGGGTGTTTTTTTTTTTTGCTAACTCACAGAAACCTAGGCTTTCTCTATTCCTCATCATCCAGACCTAATCCTTACCTAAGTACTGTCAATTCTACTTCCTCATTAATTCCTCCACTTTCTCTATCTCATCACTATCTTCCCAATCCATGCCATCACCACCTCTTAAATTGGACTACTAAAAAGTGTTCATAAATTTTAGCTCCTACCATTCACTTTTGTCCCCTTATGGCCAAAGAGAATTTTCAAACCAAAAATCTGGTTTTCCACTATCTATTTTCTCCTTTGTTAACTCCTCCTTGCTCCTATTCCTTCTATTCTCCCTCCCTTTCTTCACTTGTCTTTCCTCTTTTCCATCTAACCTTCCCCTCTTCGTTCCCTCCACCTTTCCCTCTAACTATCCTTCCTTTCCTCCATCCTTTCATTATCCTTTTTTCCATCCTTTGTCCTTTCTTCCTTCCATTATTATCCTTTGGCCTATTAACCTTTTAATTATTCAGGAAATACTTGTTGAATTCTTCCTATACATCAGGAACTACTCTAGATTAGGTAGTACATTGGCAAATAGGACAAAGAATGTCTCTGCCATCAAAAAAGTTAGATTCAGCCTGGCCGGTTTGGCTCAGTGGTTAGAGCATTGGCCTGCGGACCAAAGAGTTGGGGGTTCGATTCCAGTCAAGGGCATGTACCTCGGTTGTGGTTTGGTCCCCGGCCCTGGTCGGGGTCGTGCAGGAAGCAACCAATCGATGTGTCTCTCTCACATTGATGTTTCTCTCCCTCTCCTTCCCACTCTATCTGAAGATAAATGGAAAAAAATATCCTCGGGTGAGGATTTAAAGAAAAGTTAGATTCGAGTGAAAGAGAACAGTTATAAGTGCTACAAAATAAAGAATTTTTTAAAGCGTAAGAAGATAGAGGGTAACTTCCATTCCTCCTAGAATAATAACCAGACTCCTTTAATATGGCCTATAAAACTCCACATGAGCCTGACCAGTGAGGCTCAGTGGACTGAGTGTCGTCCCATGGACTGAGAGGTCCTGGTTCAATTCCCTGTCAGGGCACATGCCCAGGTTGCGGGCTCAATCCCCAGTAGGGGGCATGCAGAAGGCAGCCGATCAATATTTCTCTCTCTCTCTCTCAAAAATCAATGAAACATATTAAATTAAAAAAAAACAAAAAAAACTCCACATGATCTAGTCCCTGTCTCCTTCCTCACCTATGGCAAAGCCCTCTCTCTCCCTTCACTCTCCACATTCTAGCATACAGTCTTCTTTAAGTCACTTTCCTTCCTGTCCCAGAGCCTTACCACATGCCATCCTTTCCATCTAGAACCTTAGTTAATTGCTTCCTACTCATCCTTCAAATCTCAAATGCCACGCCTGCAGGGAAGCCTGTTATAGACTCTCAGAATTCCTTCTACTGTCCCTCAAACTACTTATCCACATTTGCAATCATACATGTGTCCAACTGTCTGATGCTAAGTTCCATAATAACAACAATGTCTGGATTGATTACCCTTGAATGATATGTTCAGAACACAGGAGGTACTATTACATTTAAGTGACTACCTGAAAACAAATATTCGAACCTTAAATAGAACAGAAATATAGATATAAGGGAATATTTTGTAACTAGACAATTTGTAAACCAGGATCAATCTGCATAAAAGAAGCTTGGTGTATAATCATCATGCTATTCCAATAGTAAGAATAATACATATATACATACATTTCATGAATAACATGAAATATACCAAAATGGAAGAAAAGTATAACTAATGTGATTATGATATTAGATCAAAAGAAAAAAGCAGAGACAGATTTCAATAAAAATTTAGTTTTAAAGAACCAAATTACATGTTTGAGCTAATAAAATATATGAAGTGATGGTAAATCCTTCAAAAGAAAAATATGTCAAAGTAGTAATCAGAAGTAAGTACTGAAAGGAGAGAAGAGACTAGCAAATCAAATCTAGCAAATGTAATTTTTAAAAATCCAGGATATAATGCATAACCAATAGACACAGACAACAATGCTGGGGACAGGGCCGGGTGGGGGGGGGGGATCGGGAGGAGGGTGTCAATGGGGAAAAAAGGAGAAACATGTGTAACAAAAATAAATTAATAAAAAAAAATACAGGATATAATGAAACAAATAAAAATATTTCCTCAATAGATATTGTATCATCAAATGTCAATTTTCCTAAAATTAAGTTGTAAACTTAATTTAATACCAAAAATTATTTCTTTTAACTGAATCCTAAAATATAAGTAGAAGAATAAATAATACAATATTGAATCATTAAAAAAAAAAGGATAAAAGAGAGAACAAAGATAGTATAGCAACATATGAAACTGTTAAGAAAATAAAGGAAGCCCTAGCAGATTTGGCTCAGCAGTTAGAGTGCTGGCCCGAGGACCAGAGGGTCGCAGATTCGATTCCTGGTCAAGGACACGTACCTGGGTTGCAGGTTTGATCCCCAGCCCTGGTCGGGGTCCTGCAGGAGAGGCAACCAATCGCTGTCTCACTCTCTGTCTCTCTCTCCTTCCCTCCCTCCCTCCCTACGTCCCTTCCCTCCACTCTTATCTAAAATTCAAGGGAAAAATATCTTTTCAGGTGAACACTGACCAAAAAAAGAAAAGAAAGGCAAACAATCAGGTGAAAGTTTTGACAGAAGATGATTAAGCTAAAGCACACATTGCAATTTCAAAACCCAGTATTATGAATAAGATCTATTTTATTATTTATTTATTTATTTAATCCTCACCAAAGGACATTTTTGCATTTATCTTCAGATAGAATGGGAGGGAGAGAGGGAGGTAGAGAAAGAGAGAAACATCGATGTGAGAGAGACACATCGTGTGGTTGCCACCCACACGACCCCAACCGGGGCCGGGGACAAACTGCAACTGAGTTACATGCTCTTAGCGGGAACCAAACCCGGGACTCTCTGGTCTGTGGGCCAATGCTCTAACTGCTGAGTCAAACTAGCCAGAGCCAAGATCTATTTTTAAAAGAATAAAGGAAAGGGAGTATTTAGGTATACACTGGATACAGAGATACAGAAGTATATAACAACTGATAGAAGACAACAGAATGGTAAAAGATCTAGAAGAAAAATGATTAGCATGTTATTCAAAGTAAAAATAGGACACATAGGTTTTAGTGGATATTTTTAATATTTCAATTTGTTAATTGACAAATCACAGCTAATAATAACTAGAAGCCCTGGCCAGTTTGGCTCAGCAGTTGGAGCTTCGGCCTGTGGACCAAAGAGTCACGGGTTCGATTCCGGTCAAGGGCACGTGCCTTGGTTGCATTTCGGTCCCCCGCCTTGGTCAGGGTCATGTGAGAGGCAGCCAATCGACGTGTCTCTCTCACATCTCTCTCCATCTCTCTCCCCGTCCCACTCTGTTGGAAAATAAATGGAAAAATATCCTCAGGTGAGGATTAAAAAAAAGAGAATAACTAGAAAAATATTCTTAAGTATAATTAACTAATTAATCAAATAAAATCTTTAGTAAAATGCCATGAAGCCAAGTAGTGCATTAGCGCATCACAACAGTAATACTTGTGCTACCACGACAATAACCAACAAGGATGAGAGCTTTTATTTGGTAGTAGCATCTAATAACATGGGGGTGGGGGATCACGGGTGGTTGGGGGTGGTTACTGTTTTTAAAAATCCTCAGCTTTTCATAGCCTTCTTCCACTAAAACAAAACAACAACAAAAATTAAACATAGTCCTGGCAGGTTTGGCTCAGCAGCTGGAGCTTCGCGTCGACACACGGACCAAAGGGCACGTACCTCGGTTGCAGTTTGTCCCAGGCCCTGGTTGGGGTCGTGTGGGAGGCAACCAGTTGATGTGTCTGTCTCACATCAATGTTTCTTTCTTTCTCTTTCTCTCTCTCTCTCCCCCTCCCTCCCTCTCTATCTGAAGATAAATAGAAAAATATCTTTGGGTGAGGATTTAAAAAAAACAACACAAAAACTAATCACCATATATGACCAAAAAATAACAATCTGACACATAATTAGGTTCATGTAATTATGTACTCACATGTAGATCTAATGAAATTCAAATAACCAAGTAGAGAAGAAGGATCAAACTGTAGTCCAGACCAGCAGCATGGTCCCCAGTCTAGGAGCATCGGCATCACCCAAAAACTATTCCAAACGCAAATTCTTGGGTCCCACCCCAAATCTAGTGAGCCAGAAATCCCATGGGTAAGGCCAAGTGACTGATACATGCTGATGGTTGAGATTTAGAAAAATCCACTCTTCAAAGGCCCATGATTAGCATCAGAGAAAAGCAATTACCAGTTTCAAAATTAGGTCTCCACCTCTATTTCTACTTCTTAAGGGCTCCTATGCTGCTTACAGAATATTGTTGAACCTAAGTCAATAGCATGAAATTCTAATACACTTTACAAAAAGTAAAGATTTTTACTTAATGGAAGTTGCTACTAATTCAAAAGCTTTATAACAAAAATAGACTTTTATCTATTATGAATACAAAAAAAAAAAAAGACTTTGTTTAGAACAATATGGTGCTGTTTGGGTGGTAGCATTTGTCCCCTTTTTCCTACCTTTTTAACTGGCCAGAGCAACATGTAAAGTTAGAAAAAGTCAGTATTAGATATTGTGGACAAAAGTTTAATAAGAACAATTAAGTTAATAGTGACTATAAGGCTTGAGAATTATTTCTGGGTACCAAGGATTTATATTTTGCTATTTCTCTATTATCAGAATAATCAAAATATATCTGTCCATGAACTGTAACTCTTGAACTGTAACTGTGGTAAAACATAGCAAAATACCTTAAAATTTATATCCCGGCTATTCCAGTACCATAATGAAACAAAGACTGATTACAGGTCACTGTATGTGCTTCATGAGAAGCTATTTACATTTTCAATGCCCCTGAGCTCTTACCTAGGACCTCGGGTGGCTCTGACTGGAGGCCTTCTGGCTGCTGACCCTGAAGCACGTTAAGCAGGGCTTGGAGACTTCTGAGGCACAGGGATGGATGAGAAAATCGTGTCTCCTTGATCAATTCAAAAACTTCACAAAGTCCAACCTCAATGATCTATTTAAGATGAAAAAAAAATTACACCTTATAACATGTAAGCTAATACCACTTCTGAGGCAGTTTATTTGGTGCAGCTTACTGCCAAGGCAAATGATTAATGCTGCAATATTTAAAAAAGCAAAAACAAAGCGAAATACATTTTTAAAAAAATAGAAGACCCAATATGCTGAACTTAAAGATTTAGATTCAAAACACCATCCAGTTACATGGATGGTTAAAAAATAGTGGCACTGTTTAAAAAGTAGTTTTAGCACAATGAAGCCATAATAAAGTATCATGAAAAATTTTTGTAACAGTGAACTTAGTACTAAATTGTATTCACTCAGAAAAAATAAACTATTAATTTACAAAGTTCATTTGGCTGTACTCAAGCAAAAATCAGCATTCTTTTGTTAAAAGTCATGCTAATTGCTACTTATAGCCAGAAAAAAAAAAGTCAACAAAGCACACAAGGTGAAAAGATTAAAGTAGGAGCTTTTCATCTTAGCCTTTCCTATAATGGTACAATCATCATATTATTATTTATAGACAGTGTCCCTTCTTCTTTTAGGATTTATCATGAAAAGAATTTAAAGCTGCCTAGCTAAAAGGTCACTACTACTTGTACTTTAATTATCTATCATTCCTTATCAGGACAAGAATTCAGTATCTAGCAAAAGATAAATAAGTGTGTAACTAAAGAATGAGAGAAATGTGATGAACTGGTATAAGAAGATAGCTTCAGAGGACTGATATAAACAATAGATAAAGAAATTCCACCTCTCAGTCAATGCCAGATGTATGATATTTTCAGGAGGTGTTAAACTATTTAGAGAAGTAACATAAAAAGTCAAAATAAGAATGATTAGCACAAATTCATCAAAGCATTAATACTATTCAACATAACAGTGAAAGAGTATTCTCTCAACTGAAATGTGTGCATTAATTCATATACATTACATAAATATTTCTTAAGCACTTATTTTGTACAACTTGCTACAGGAGATATAAAGATGTATTATTCTAGACCCTGTCCTGTAAGAGTTTATAATGTAACAGGGGAAATGAGCTTTGTATATAATTCTTACCCAGTCCAGACCTCTGTTATAGCATTTATATGTTAAAGCATAACTGACTATTTTTGTTTTCATTTTCACAATTAAACTGTGGTCTCCTTATGGACAAGCTTAACAAGCTTAATATCTGCCATTACTAACCCAATGCCTGGCACATGATAGGCACACAATAAATATTTAATTACTCTCTCAGCTGTATGTTAAAACCCACTGTAACTCAGAAATATAATTTCCAGACAAGGGTCATATCTTGTAGGCAAGTAGGTGCAGTTCTGATTATCATTTGCAAGGTTTCTGAAAAATATAAATATTACTGAGAAGGCAAAATAACTAGTAGGGCAATCTTCAGAGAAGTTATCTAAAATCCTAGCAGAGTTGATTATTGCTAAGATTACAGAAATGCTTGTATAGAGTTTTAATTGATTAAAATGCACTAAGCAATGAAATAATTTACATTTGATACAGTTTCTTTTCCTGGAATAGACTAGAAAATAAAAATATGTTGTCCAAATTTTCCCTCTGCTCATATACTTGCAGGAAACAAATCTGAAGTCAAATAGCTCATAAATACACAACATGGAGCTCTATTCTCAGGCAAATGGGAACTACCACATCCTATCAGTCTTTAAGACTGCTTGCTCTACAACTACAAATCCTGACTTTTCATTATTCAAAGAAAGTTCTACACAGATGACATTTTTGGCTAGGGTTTGTTTATATAAGTAACATTTCTATAGCAATAAAGTATTGAACCTTGCCAAAAACAATAAGGCTACTTACTGAACAAGTTCCTGAGTTGTCTCTCTGTTAAGTTTAAGGTGTAATAATAAACGTATGACAACAGGCAACTCTGGAAGGCTGCCTAGGAACAGAGCACCAGCTGGTTTTGGTGAGATATACCCATAAAATGTTAGTCATAATGATCATGACAGAGAATTAATTACCCATCCGTCTAAGTTAAACACTGTGGATTCTCACTAACCACTTATCTTACTTCAGTGTAGGTGTCTTTTTTAAATAAGGGGGAAAACTAATTCATTTCCAGAATAGTAGTATGTAGTAAACATGCAACAAAATAAAACTCAGCCTCAAGTTTTCCAATCATATTTAGCTTCAAAATATTGAGCAGAGGAACAAAACATGTTGTGAAATAAGTTTTTTTTCCTGAGGTTTGGCTGAGACTATTTTACCATATGTATGAACTTTGAAATTGCATTTTACACTTTGAAGCCTGTCTTACTGTCACTGAGAACACATTACATTCCTGCTCCCTCAATATTAGGAAGAAGGAATACAAGGAGAAAACTGTATAGTACTTCAAATACAGTATTATTTCATTTGTGCAGACATATATTTTTAATTTGTGTATATAAAAATGTTTATAGTGGGCATTTTTTGGTTAATAGGATTTTAGAAATAATTTATAGCTTTTAATTCATATTTCCTCTTTATAAAAAATGTTCTGCATTTTTCAAATTATTTACAATGAATATGTAATGCCTTTATAATTAGCAAAATAAATAAATGTAACTTTTAAATAGTTCATTATGATAATCAGATAACACAATAAGCTTTAACACTTTCAGTAATAAACCATAACTAACTACCAAAGAACATGGTCTTCCATTTCTCTTCAGAAAATAGTCTTTTGTAAAATTACTGAATTTTACCTTTACTGTTGCTTTCAAATAATTAAATCCTGGAGGCTCTCTATTATACCTGAAAGAACACAAAATGCAAATAATTCCCTGATATGGCGAGTCCAATGTCACTGCTGTGAAAAGTGAGATAAAAACATACTTGGACAAAGAAAAATGACCTAATGAGTCTTTCAAGGCTTTATTTTGCTCTCCTCAAATCATGTTACCAAAGGTGATTTTATTATTTCACTAGCAAGTGTGAACATAGAGTTTAATTACATCCCATTTAGATTTAATAATTAACTCTTTGCCATTAGAACTTGTATCCTACTATATTACAAGTCGTAGCATCAGTTCTAATACTTCCAAAATACATTTAAAAAAACTGAAGAGGAAAACAAAAGTAGATTTACATACTAACTATAGAGGGAAGTATACTGTTTCTAAATTTTTTTATATAAAGTAAATATTTGGTAGAGACAACATTTACAAATAACAAAAAGTAAAAATCTAGAGGGGAAAGTGAGGCAGTCAGAATGCTATGGGTTAGGACATGGGTGGGGAGTGAAACAGGTGATGTTTTCGGCAGCCATTTGCATGACATAAAGGACTAACACAGAAGAGATGATGAGGTCTTTAGGGTTTGAAGTGATTGGGATTTGAGGGTAGGCAAGAAATGTTGACATTTTTCTTTTCCTTTCACCAGTTAAGGCCTCTGTTCCAGATGCTACTCTTTTAAGTCAGTTCCTTCATTTTCTTTGTGGCTCCTCTCTTGCTTCTCCTGAATGTGTGGCTTTTGCTTTCCTTCTCCTCATCTGAGGTTTCTTTCTCTCCTCCTTTTTTCTCTCACATAATTAAGACAGTCTTTATTTGTTGTTGAAGTATCTTTTTGACACAAATTTTTTCCCTTTTTGAATTTTAAAAGTTAAATTGAATTTGACTGTTATGCAGACCTTGCTTGTTAGGCTTTTGCTTTTTGTTTTTTGTGGGTCATTAATCATTAACATTTTTAAAAGGACTTTTTTTCTTTATCCCCACCTAAATGTTTCTGTATTGTTTTTTTAACCCAAAACACAGCTCAAACTGTCTTTAGTTACCTAATTTCCAGATCCTCTAAAGAGTTCCAATTTTATAGCTATATAATTTTTATTTTATTTTTTTCTCTTCATTGATTTTAGACAGAGAGGAAGGGAGAGGGAGAGAGAGATAGAAACATGGATGAGAGAGAACATCGACTGGACACCTCCTGCACGCCCCCACTGGGGATTGGGCTCACAACCTGGGCATGTGCCCTGACCAGGAATCAAACCGGCGACCTCTAGGTGCATGGGTCAACGCTCAACCACTGAGCCACACCAGCCGGGCTAGCTACATAATTTTTTTTTTTTATCCTCATCCAGGGACTTTTTTTTTTTTTTTTTGCACTTATCTTCAGATAGAGTGGGAGGGAAAGAAGGATGAAGAGAGAGAGAGAGAAACATTGACATGATAGAGACACATCGAGTGGTTGCCAACCACATGACCCCAACCGGGGCCAGGGACAAACTGCAACCAAGGTACGTTCCCTTAGTGGGAACCGAACCTGGGACTCTCTGGTCCGTGGGCTGACGCTCTAATCACTGAACAAAACCGGCCAGGGCTAGCTACATAATTTTTAACAGTAATATTTAGGAGTCACACTTCCCATCCAGTTATATTTGAGGATAGTCATGCCAAATATTTCGTTAAAAGAAGCAGACTGATCTAGACTCATTTATTTACTTCTTAATTCAGTAAATTCTTTTTTGAGTTTATAGCAAATAATATATTTATTATATTATATTATATTATTATTTATATACAAAATGATGAGACACTGTCCCTACCCTTATGGAAGTTATATCTAGTAGGGACAGCAGTCATGTCTAGTGCCTTAAGGATTGAAAGAGGCATAGCAGGTATAGTGGAACACACAGGGGAGTATGGATGCAACACTGACTGAAGGTGCACTTTTAGGCGGAAGAAATAGCATCATTAAAAAAGTTCCAGTGGTCTATCTTGGCTACAGCAGAGTGGCTGAATAGGGCAAGAGGCAGAGAAGCAGGAGCTTAGTACATGAAGGGCCTTATTTATGTCATACAACCATTTTCAGATTTTGTCTTACGAACTGGAATTGAGATTTTGAACAAAACAGTTTGATCAGACTTGTATTTTTTAGTAAAGATATTTGGCTGCTAATAAGACAGATCCATGAGAGAGTGGTGAGATCAGAGCACGGGAATCAGTTAGGCAGCATTGCAGTAGTCTAAAAAGTGTTAATGGGGGTGGAAATTAGTGTTGGGTATATAAGAAGTTTCATTTCCTTGGATATAAAGTATTTCTTTTTTTTTTTTATCCTCACCCGAGGACATTTTTGCATTCATTTTCAGATGAAGGGAGCGGGAGAGAGGGAGGAAGAGAGAGAGAAACATCGATGTGAGAGAGACACATTGACTGGCTGCCACCCACACGACCCTAATCGGGGCCGGGGACAAACTGCAACCAAGGTACATGCCCTTAGTGGGAACCAAACCCAGGTCTCTAACCCCTGATCCAAACTGGCCAAGGCATAAAGTATTTCTTAATAAAGAGTTCCTTGAAAAGTAATCAAATTTCCCCAGCCAGTGTGGCTCAGTAGATTGAATGTCGTCCTATGGACTAGGAGGTCCGGTCAGGGCACATGCTGGGGTTTCGGGCTTGATCCCCAGCAGGAGGCGTGCAGGAGGCAGCCGATTTATGTTTCTCTCTCACATGGATGTTTCTAGCTCTCTCTCCCTTCCTCTCTCTCTATACAAAAATAGAAACATATTTTTTTAATTTTTTAATTTAAAAAAAGTAATCAAATTTATCTGCACTTACACATTTTCTGGTTTGCACCTAACCTGATATTTATAACTATAGCTATCATTTACTGAGCAGGCATGCATTTGACATTTATTAATTCACTGAATCCTCATTACAACCCTATGAAAAGATATTACCCCCATTTCATATGTGTCAAAAATGAGGCACACAGAAGCTGAATAACTTTCCCAGATTTACACAGCTGATATGTTTCATGGTGAGTGTTTGAACCCAGGCAGTTTGAGTCTACTACCCATGTTCGTAATCAGTATACCCTTTTTCCTGATGGTCAGTACTTGATGAAAAACTCTATATTAATTATTTGGACTATCTGATTTTCTTTTCATTTTCTTTGAAAGATCCTCTTTTGACTCTGCATCGTTTGACACAGTCAGTCATGCTAAAAAATGTTGTCTTAAGAATGCCTGATATATTTTTTTTAATACTCATTAAAACCAGTCTAAGAATTGGTTGTTTTCAACTGTGCAGTATCTTTTCATTTAAACTTCAAAATCTGAAGACCTGTGTAAAGATTTCTCTGGGTTTTTATTTTCCTTCCCAATACTAAATTTAAGCTGGGTGATTATAGTACACTGTGAATTACCCAAACACAGAATAGAATTCTTATCAAAAGTATATATACTGCATGAGTCCTGTAGCCTCATATCCTAACTTAAAAATATATTTTCCCTCAAGTTCACCTAATCAAGTATAAAAAATAAGAATTAGAGACCAGGACCTCTAATTAGAGAGGCTTACATGGAAAAGATGAGCCAGTTTGTTTTAAGCTGAAGAAAGAAGCTAGTAGAGAAGGTACAATTAAGGACATTGGAGAGAAAGGGACTAAGGGAAAGAAAAGAGTGCCAAGAGGAAGAGATAAGGACATTTGGAGATGGTTGGTTAAGAGGCTGAATGAGGAAAGTCACAAAATCTCTATTACCCAATGAAATAGGAAGCAAGTTATCTGCTGAGAGTAAGTGAAAAGAAATTGACAGTAATGATTAGGGACAGTGGTACCTTTAGGAATATCCACCATTAAGTGTGTGAAAGAAACCAGATCAGGAACATAGGTTGTATCTTAGCTACTATTTCCAAGTAATAAAAAAAAAAGTTTACATGATATGTCGTGTATACATGTAAAGATGTTTTCAAGGCATAGTTTTAAAGTATTAGTTTAGTTAAAAGGCAATATACATGAATCGTTTATGAAAAAATCATTTTAAAATGTCTGTATTTAGAAAAAAGCAATATGCATACATCATTTATGACAAAGGTATTTTTTTAAATGTCTATATTTCTGCCCATTCTTTTGTTAGAAATACTAACTATACCTACTATACAGGAAATATTATATATATATATTATTACAGTCTTGAAGTATACCAATACTTCAACAGAACTGAATACTTTAAGAACAGTTTGTTCTACTATAGTACATGTTTCTATAGCATATGCCTCTGGTAAATAAGGGAGTGGTATCAGAACAATGTGGAAGTTTTGTAGGTTCATATATAACTTTTTCCTAGGCAAGGGGGGCCAGAATAGCTTAGGCAGAAAAGGCAAGAGCTCTCAGCTCAGCTGCTGCACAGCCAGGGACCCTTCTCATTCTATTTCAAGAAAAATAAAAATGCATACCTATACCAGAGCACCCTCCCCAGAGGGGAGCACCCCTAGGTTTCCACGGCTCTTGGCTTTGTGGTAGCTTGCACTTCCTCCTGCGCCCACCTTAATGGCAGCCCACAGGCTCAGAGCTCCACTTCCATCAGCAATGACTTCATGCCTTCAAAGCACCATTTCCACTGTTTTGCTTGTGTACATTTCTAATAGTCTCTATTACTGACTCTAACCCACTGATCTCCCTGCCTGGGCTTTCCAAGTACTCCCCAGTGAGTAACCAATTATTGACTTTGTTAGCACTCTAGTTATAAAGTTGCATAGAGCTTTCTTGGTCTACTCCAAACCTATTTTTACTCCTAAGCCATGTCATTTTTAGTGCACAATCTTATAAAAAGCAAGGTATTTTAGCAATGAAAATATATGTGATATAGCCAAAACACCCGTAGGCTTTGCATTTAAGTGGAACTTAATACTTACCTTTGGAAGCTTGATAGGGGGCTCTTTGGATTCCTCCTCTTCATCACTATCAGATTCTCCACTCTGCACAGAGTTCTTAGATGCAGCTGCCAATGATGTTTCCTTTTTCTGCCATTCCAGAACACAATGGCGTACATTGCAATAAATATTAAACGCAGAAGGATTGCTATGTAGTTTGATATCTGGTATGAGAACCGTATTCTCCAAATTTTCAGACTGAAATACAAGATATAATATTTCAATTTCATATTCCCTTCTATCATTATCAATTCTCATTTTAAATAAAAAACAGAAGATTAGAATTAGACATGCTAGATGACTTGCAGAAGACTGGCAGAAGTCACAAAATTGGCAGAGTAAACACAATCTAAATTTATTGACTCAACTTACAGTGCCCATTCTACTATACTTCACTGCTTTCTGACAAACACAGCAATAACCAACTTGGCAAGGGCTAGAAAGGTGTAGGCAAAGAACTTAACAGAAATATCCTTTTATTCCATGATGGGAATTGAGCCAATATAGCTTAAATGCCACAGCATCGATTTGGGGCTTTCCTAAGGGACACCAAATGTATTGTAGAGTCTCAATGACATCTCACAAATGTTAAATTACATTTTGATTTCTTTTCAAAGTATTATAGATACAGGGATTTAAACAGATATTAGGGCTAAAAAGAAAAACCCTTAATTTTAGTTAATTCTTAAAATTTCATTTTCATTCAAATAATGGTAATGCTAAGAAAATTGCTGATTATGAACATATGCTTTCCTAAAGCTCTTTCTTAGCTATCAGTCTTGATAAATACTAAAAATCATATGCTTAGTAATTTAATTGTTAAAACTAAATAATCACTTTATCTCTTGTCCCAGCATTTTATTCATCAGACCGCAGTGACTCTTTTATATTAATATTTACATTATAATATACAAAGAATTGGTTTACAATATTCTACAAATGCAAGTTCCAACAATTACAGTATGTCCAGGGAGTATACAAGATAAATAAAATGACACTTCAAGTACCAAAAACACTTGGTCTCAAAAGCTCTACACTTCTATAAATAATTGGGGAAAAAATGAAATACTCTTTATTAAATAAAAAATGTGCTAAAATTAACTGACATATGATGTGCAAATACGTCCTTTAGAGATATTAAAAAAGAAGCAAATATTAGCAATCCAAATTCAACAATATATAAAAAGATAACACATCACGATCAACCCAAAAGCAAGGTTGGCTCAACATTAGAAAAGCAGTGTAATTCCCTATACCAACAAAAATAAGAGAAAAAAACATAAGATACTGTATATAAAGACAGCAAAAGCATTTGACACAAATCAAATACCCATTCATGATAAAAAGTCTAAGTAAATTAGGAACAGAATTTCCAAAACTTGATAAAGTGTATCTATGAAATACCACAGTTAACATAGTGAACGGCAATGTTTGTAAACTAAGACTGCAAACAAGACAAAGATATTTATTCTAAGCAATTTGATTTAACACTGTACTAGATATGCCAGTGCAATAAGCCAAGAAAAAGAAATAAAAGGTATTTTAGAAAGTATCTAGAAAACAAATGCTTTTATTTGCAGAAGACACATAAAGAATCTTAAGAAGTTTGCAAAAAAAGCCACTAGACATAAGGTATGGATTTAGCAAAGTCACAGGATACCAGCTCTACATATAAAAATGAGTAATATATCTATATACTAGGAGTGAGCAATTCAAAATATAATTTTTAAAAAGCATTAAAGTTGCAGACTAGGAGCCCTGGCCAGTGTGGCTCAGTTGCTTGGAGCATTATCCCATATACTGAACTAGAAATAATTCATGTTCTATAATGGGTGAACTGGTTAAACAAACTGATATATCCATACCACAGAATGCTTACTAAGCAAAAAAAGGTACAAACTATTGATATATGCAGCACCAAATGGATGAATCTCAAGGGAATCATGCTGTGTATATCTATGGATATATGACTAGCACAAAGGATCCTTGCGATGGAACTGTTCTATATATTGGCTATGGTAGTAGTGACACAGACCCACACATGATAAAATTGCATAGAACTAAACATACACACACACACACAAAGGAATCGATGCAAAGTAAAACTGGTGAAATCTGATTAAGATCAGTAGGTTGGATCAAGGTGGATTTCCTGGTTGTGATATACCATGTGATATACTATGTGTTTACTATGCAATACCTTACCAGTGAGAGAAAATGGATGAAGGACATACAGGATCTCTCTGTATTATTTCTTACAACTGCATTTACATTACAATCATCTCAAAATTTAATAAAACAATTTTTAAATAATAACATTTATAATCACATCAAAAACAAAACAATTATAAATTTAGTAAAATTATGTGCAAACTTTACCCACTGGAAATCAAAATAATGGCACTGAAAGAAATTAAAGAAGACTTAAATAAATGGAGAGATAAATCATGTTCATTGATAGAAGAGTCAATATAATTAAAATAGACATTATTCCCCAAATCTATAGATTCAAAGCAATCCCAATAAAAATTCCAGGTTTTTTAAAAATGGAAACTTATAAGCTGATTCTAAAATATACATAAGACTACAAAGGACCTAAACCTACTAAGCAATTTTTTTAAAAAAAAAAGACCAGCCAGTGTGGCTCAGTGGATTGAGAGGTCCCAGTTCGATTCCTGGTCAGGGCACATGCCTGGGTTGTGGGCTTGATCCCCAGTAGGGGGCATGCAGGAGGTAGCCAATTGATGTTTCTCTCTCACATGGATGTTTCTATCTCTCTCTCCCTTCCTCTCTCTCTCTTAAAAAAAAAAAAAAAAGATAAATAAATAATAAAAAGACCAAAGACCAAAGTTGGAAGACAAACAACCTGATTTCAAAACTGCTTAATGAAGACAGTATAGTTGTGGTATAAAGATAGATATACAGATCAATTACACACAATAAATTCCAGTAATAGGCCCAACCAAATATGGTCAACTGATTTTTTTACAAAGATGACAAGACAATTCAATAGAAAAAGATGTTTGACAAATGATGCTGGTTTAACCAAATACCAATGTGGGAAAAAATGGACATCAATTGTTATCTCATACGATATACAAAAAATTAACTTGAAGTGGATCAGACCTAAAAACAACAGCTAAAACTATAAAAATCTCTAGAAGAAAAACTATGTGATCATGGGGTAAAGATTTCTTGGACACAAAATGCATGAATCATATTTTTAAAAATCAAATAATTAGATTCATAAAACTTATAAACTTCTGTTCTTCTAAAGCACTATATAAAAACAAAAAAAATGTGAGCCACGGAACAGGAGAAATTATTTGCAATGCAGACATCTGACAAAGAACTTATATCTAGAATTTATAAAGAACTCTGACAATAATAAGACAATTACAAAAAGGGAGGCAAAATATGAACAGACATTACATAATAGAAAGATAAAAATGGCCAAAGGCACATGAAAAGATGTTTGTATCAGTCATTAGAGAAAAGAAAGTTAAAGATGTTTACATTATTAGTCATTAGAGAAAAGCAAGTTAATACCCCTATATACTTATTAGAATGACTAAAATTTTTAAAGTTAATAATATAGTGTTTACAAAGATATAAATAAAATAACTGGATTTTCTTATATAATACTGATAGAATAGTAAAATGAAATAAGTCACTTTGAAAAACAGTTTTCACAGTTTCTTTAAAAGTTAAACATTAATCTACCATGTTACCTGTGAGGAAACAGTTACCACTGCAGGCATGATTGCTTATTCCTTGTATTTCTCCAAGGGAACCATGACTGATCCTTGGTCAACCCTTGGGAATTTGGTCTTTAGTTTTCTTTATGTTAGTTATTGATGCTTCTGATATATACAACTGGAAAAATAGACCATGTTTACTGGCTTGTTCGACTGCTTTGTATAAATATCAAGATTGAAACTGTGGTATCACCTGAGTTTCACTTGCCATGGCTGGTTGCATAGCAGGATATATCTATATGACCAGATCGCCATAAAAGTCTCGGGTCCTGACTCAAATGAGCTTTCCTGGGCAGAAACATTCTACACATATCCCTGTAGTTCACTGCCCAAGAGAAAGTATATCCAAGGAAGAACTAGGAAGCCTTTATCATAACTCCCTAGACACCTCCAAAATATTTCTTTTTTCTGCTGCCTACTATGTACCTTTTGTTGTACTAAATCTTAGTCATTAGTATAAATTGCTTTTGAGTCTTATGAGCCCTCTGGAAAGTTATCAAAGGTAACACCGCCTTATCATTCTACTCCTAGGTATTTAACTCTCCCCCTAAAAACATATATCCACACAAAGACTACTACATAAATGTTCACAGAAGCTTTATCTGCAATGGCCATAAACTGGAAACAACGTGGAAATGTCCAATGGGTGACTAGATTAACAAATCAGAAATACCCATGCGGTAGGATACTAATCAGCAGAAAAAAGGACTGAACTATTAATATGTACAACAACATGGACACAACTCAAAACCACTATGCTGAGGGAAAGAAGCCAGATACAAGAGTACACACTGTATGATCACATTCATATGAAATCCTAAAATGAAAACTATCTACAAACAACAAAAAGTACATCTGTGATTGCCTAGAGCAAGGGCTGTAGGGAGAGATGGAATGTAGCAGAGGATGAGGAAACCCCTAGGGATGATGGAAATTTTCTGAATCTTGATTGTATCTTTCAAAACTCACTAAACTGTACACTTTAAATTCGGTCTCAGATTCTGCTATTAAGGATACTGACCTAAGACTCAGTTGGTAGCCGGATGCTGAGGAAGTTTCCTGTGTAATGGATTTGATTTCTCCTATGAGACAGTGGATTTAACAGAAGTTTGAGGAGAGTGCCAAAGGTCTGAAATAGTAACAGGAGAAAACTGAGAGACCTATTTGACCAGAAAAAGTAAGATGACAGTCTGGCTATGGAAGGTCTATTTAAATGTATACTGGTATCAACTATCTCTTTTTAAACTCCCTTTAGCAGCACATGATACTCACTGGCAGTGAAAGAGAAAACAGCTGGATTTGTATAGGATTGAGTTTTGAGTGCAACAAATATAGATGGCAGAAAGGAAGATGTGGTAGGCAGAATAATGGCCTACAAAAATATATTCGCCCTAATCCCTGGAACCTGTGAATATGTTACCTCATGTGGCAAAAGGGACCCTGCAGATATGATTAAATTAAATCTTGAGATGGAGAGATTTTTGTGGATTACCTGGGTGGGTCCAATTAACCCAAAGGGTCCTTATAAATGAGAGAGGGTGCCAGGACAGGCAGAGAAGGAGAAAGTGTTGGAGTGATGCAGCATCAGAAGACTCGGCCAACCATTGCTGGCTTTAAGATATAAGGGGGCACAACCCAGGGAATACAGGCAGCCTCTAGAAGCTGGAAAAGACAAAAAAAATGAATTCTCTCCTAGAGACTCCAGAGGAATACAGCTTTACAGACATCATGATTTTAGCCCAGTGAGATCCATTTTGAATTTCAGAATTCCAGAACTATACGGTAATTTGTGCTGTTTTAAGCCATCAAGTTTGTGTAATTTGTTACAGCAGTCAGGGAACTAATACAGTAGATTAAGAGTTATTCTAAAAGACAGTGGTATCTAAGCTGGATAAGAAGGAAATTAAACAAAGGAGATGGCTAATGGATAAAGAGAAAGAGGCGTCAATGACAATAAGAAAGGAGGAGATATAGGTAGTATAGCTAAATGCTTTTTTTTTTTTCTTTTTTGCTGAAAAGAAATGCTTGTTTTAGCATTTTTTAAATAATTTTTTTTTAAAAGAAGGTGGATAAAAAATAGTCCAAAAACTGTAATAGAGGGCAAGGAGACTAACAAAATTTTACTATTTTATGTGATTATCATAAGCAGGAAATGTTTCTTACTCATCTTTCTATCCCAAATATCTAGTATAATGGCCACACATAGTCAGCATGTAATTAATATCTGAGGAATAAAAGAATGCATTTTTATATCACTCTTATCACAAGCTGCTCCTGAAAAGCAGAGAGTAGATCTAAAACCTGAGGCCTAGTCAAGAAAGTTGAATTACTAAGGACACAAAGTAAGAGACAGAATTGAAAGGGATGAAAGACCTTGACTTCCCACCTCATCCTGGATATCATATATTATCACCTTAAGGAAAAAATCACCAAATGAAACCTTAAAAGAGCTTCAAGATTCCCATGCTATGATATGACTCCTCACATAACTCCAAGAAGTACAAAAGGGGTAGAGGTTGGAAATCTAAATGAGTACATATTTGTTAAAGGTTTTTATATATAATAAATATATTAAGAATGCTCTCCACTTCCCTCTTCTATCCCAAAAGCAGAAGTAGTAAGACATATATCGTGAAAATACAGTATTTATCTGCCCACCCAGCAACATTTTCCTTAGGCTAACACCCCTCTCCCATTCCACATGGCCTGCTCACCAGGGTGCTCACCTCTAACCAAAATACCCCATCTCTAAGTCCAAAGTAAATAATACAGGTGAAAAAATCATACCCAAGACTTTCTGCTAGAACCAGAAGAGACTGTCTCTTGCTCAAAGAAAATGAAGTTGGAGCTGCCAGCAGCCTTAGTCCTCAGCCACAGGCAATAAGCCCACACCCAGAGGAAAGCAGAAGCAAGAGATGAAGACATAGATTTGATTATTTAGTCCCTGGATCCAGCTGTGTCTTAAGATAGAGCCACCAAATAAGTTTCATCCCTTATTTTTGGGGGGTTTTATTTGTTTGTTTGTTTGTTTAGTACTTTGAAGTTGACTTCTCTCAGTTACAACAGCAAGAACACTAATGGAAAAGAGCAGGAAACAACTGTTTCTAGAACTTAAATATGCTATATAGGTCAAGCTAAGCTACTGCTTCTTTAATCCAAAATGGAGCTGTTCAGAAATGATAGTTATGACTCCTCTCTTCCTCCTGTCTAGGCTTCTTAGTATTGTTCAAAAGAAAAGATATTCTTTAATAGAAAGTGGAATATGGACTCTGATGTTTAAGAAAAAACTAGATGGATTTTACAGCAAAGATTTTTGCATTAGGTGGAAAATGAGATCCTTGATCACTAAACTCCCACCTAATTAACATATTCTATATTGCATTTTCTTTTGCAGCCACCCACAGTAAAAAGAACTCAGAATAATATAGATGCACCAAGATTCTCCCTAATTCATGAGACATGCATAGGCATATGATGAACCTGAATCCAAGTCCCAACTCACAAGCCAATTTTACCCAGTTTGTAGTATAGTCAGAATGAAATAAAGAGAAGAGAAATGGTTATGTTCCCCCTAAATCAAAGATAAGAATAAATAATAAACAATTTTTAGAATCCAGATATTAACTTCTAGGCTACTGGTTAAAATATGAATTCATTAGTGTAATTAAATAATAAGGGGATTCTAAAAAATTACTTTAACACAAAGCAGTAAAATGGTTTGCTAATTACATTCACACCTTTTTAATCTTGGCATTTTAATTCAAATTACTATATGAAAAAGTTCTTATTCCCAATAAATTGCCAGCAGTTTTACCTTGCTTCTTGTCTTGACTTTTGATTTGCTTTTCGGTTTTCTTTTCAACTTCTTCTTATTTAAAATTTTCTTATTCCTAAAAATGTAAAAATGTGGAAAAAATTATGAAAGTTCATATTAGGACATACAAAGCTATTAAAAATAGGTACTTCTAAAATAGATACTTAAATATGTATCTTACAAACTTTCTTTCTGTGAAACAATATACTCTAGATATACATATAAGATACTACCATATAATGTAGCTATTGAGATGAGATAACACAATACTAGATTATCTAAGAAATACACGTGAAATGATTTAAAAATTTGAATTCTGCAAATACTTTTATAAAATTAAAAAATTTTAAAGACATTAAATGGAGGGTTTTTTAAACTTTATTCAACAGTGGAGATGCTAATAAATATCAACTATGTTCCCTTCCCAGAAAAATCTGCCCTCTGTGGTAGTAACGGCAGCAGTACACAAAGAATCAGGAGTCCATTTTCATTAAATTACTATAGGAAAACCCCAATTCATACACTTCTCACATCCAACTTCCAGTTTTTCATTACCTCACAGCCCTGGGACTAAATTATTCTTTAAGCAAAAGGAAGTCCCTAAATGACTTTGAGAAAGGAAAAACAAAAAAAAAGAGAGACAAATAATGAGAATTAGAGTGGAAGAAACAGGAGTCAAAGAAAACATTTTATTTTAATTTAATTTAATATTATTTATGTCCACCATGCTGAGGTATTTCTAGCTACTAAATTTAGATAGAAGATAAAAAGATAGTTTTTGCCCTTAAGGAGTTGAAAGACTTGGATGAAAAGCAAGAAAGTGCTACTGCTATGAAAAGAAAAAAGCTGAAGAGGTGGAGAGGGAGAAGCAGGAGAAAAAGAAGAGGAGAGAGAAAGAAAAAGAGGAGAAGGAGAAGGAAGAGACTCTACATGCTACAGAAGTTAAGTCCATAACATTTGGAAACGGACTCAGTGGAAGCTGCAGTAAAGCTAACTCGCTTAAGAGGTAGGGATGCCATTCACAAAAATAGGAAAGTCAAGGGGAACAATTAGTTTGTGAAAGAAAAAATGGGTTTGATTTTCAAGATGTTTTACTAATGATTTTGAAAATTCTAAAATGTCAACAACATACATGTGAACAAGCATATTTAAATTTTGTCCTTGACACTTCCTTCAGCTTCACTCCAAAATAATCACAAAATCTTATCAATTATATCTCATAAATAGTTCTTGAATCTGTCTACATCATCTCTATTGTTGCTATGCTAATAATCTACTACCTCCTGCCTGGACCACCACAAAAGCTTCACAACTCATTTCTGAACATTCATATTTGCCCCCTTTAATCCATTCTTCACATAAAAAATCCAAGTCAACTTTTTAAAACACAAATCTGAGTAGGTAAGTCCCCCACTTAAAACTCTATTAATAAAAAGAAAAAAGAAAAACATTGAAAAAATTCTACTGAAATCTTCTCAATTCTCTTAGGATAAAGTGTAAAGGAACTGAGTTGAAAAGATCCTCTACCAATATATGACCTCTACCAGTCTCTTCTGCCTCATTTTGCAGTCATTTCCAATTTGTTCATCATATTCCAGTCACAAAGACATCCTTTTCAACTGCTAAGCTCTTCAGGGGCTTTCACAAAGGTTCTCCCTCTACCTGGAATTCTCTCTCACATCTCCTGCTAACCACTGTCATTCTTTGAGGTCCCAGTATATGAGTCATTTACTCAGAAATGTCCCAGACTGGGTTAGTTTCCCTAATACACACTTTCATTTCATTTTGTACTTGTGTTCATTGCATAATCTACAACTATAATTACATATGGGATTATCTGTTTAATGCATCAATCTCTCCATCACCAAACTGTATGCTCTAAGACTGCACAGGCCATGTCTTTCTTGTTTACTGCTCTAGTCTCTTTGCTCAGAAAAGTACCTGGAACTCAATACTGTTTTGAGAGAAAGAGAAAGTGATATGAAGGAGATTGGAAGGAAGTTCTGAGCTATAGCTACGAGCCTTACACAAAGAGTAAAATAAGCAGAGGACCAAGGATAGATACAACAAACATTAAAGGATATGTAGCCAGAAATGTCCATTAAGGAGTTAACCATGGGAATATTTTATGCAGATTTTGGTCAAAGAATGTAATGGAAACCATGTATGTGAATGAGATTTCCCCAGGATAGTAAACTACAAAAGTAAAGAGAGTGGTCAGTAGCAATCAAATGCTATACATGAACAGATATACCTGCTTACATAATCTATTCAACTAGGAGCAATGTGAGAGCACGAAGGTCTACTTCAACCCCATACTTTCAGCACCTGCATCAGTCTCTGACACATCGTGGATGTACTAGAGATATCAGATGAACAAATAAATTAATGAAAATATTTCTCATAAATGGTTTAGGAAACCAACCTCCCTGTATACTAAAGTTTACTTAAGTGAAATCAGTTATTTGAGCAACAGGAGTAATTGCTAAAAGGTACACCCCCCTTCTATGCAATTTATAAAAACATCAAGGTTCATTCAAAACAAACCCTCAGATGACCAGAATATATAAATCCAAATTAAGATGAATTTCCTGAAGCCTAGTAATCACGAACCTAAATTTTCACCAGTATACACCAATATTTTTGTCTGTTTTGTTTAATGTACTTCTTGAACGATCAAATGACTTAATATATATTCCTAAAATATTTTTCTATGTATTTGACATTTAGTTATTTATAACAATTTAAATGAATCTGAACCTACTAATTCCTGAATATAGACCAGCTGAAAAATCAGCATTCCCCAACTCCTCATAAATTGATTTCACTGTGTTCTTTGTTCATTTGGATTGTTTTAGAAGTAGAGGGTTGTCCTACAACTTAAAGAATTAGAAAGAGAACAAAAAGAAAAACCCAGAGTAAGTAGAAAGAAAAAATAAAGATCAGAGCAGAAATAAATGACATAAGAGACTGAAAAAACAATACAGCCCAGCTGGTGTGGCTCAGTGGTTGAACGTCAACCCACCCACCAAGAGGTCGCCAGTTTTGATTCCCAGTCAGGGCACATGCCCAGGTTGTGGGCCAAATCCCCAGTGGGGGGCACGCAGGAAGCGGCCAATCAATGTTCTCTCTCACTGAAGTTTTCATATCTCTCTTCTTCTCCCTTCCTCTCTCTCTAAAATCAATAAAGAAGCCCTGGCCGGTTTGGCTCAGCGGTTAGAGCGTCGGCCTGCGGTCCGGAGAGACCCGGGTTCGGTTCCCGCTAAGGGCATGTACCTCGGTTGCAGTTTGTCCCCGGCCCTGGTTGGTCGTGCGGGTGGCAGCCACTCGATGTGGCCCTTTCATGTCGATGTTTCTCTCTCTCTCTCTTCCTCTCTCTCCCTCCTACTCTATCTGAGCAAAAAATGAAAAAATGTCCTCGGGTGAGGATAAAAAAAAAAAAACAACAACAAAAAAATAAAATCAATAAAGAAAATAATAATAATACAAAAGATCAATGAAACCAAGAGCGAGTTCTCTGAAAATATAAACAAAACTGATGAACCTTTAGCCAGACTCATCAAGAAACAAAGAGAGAGGATTCAAATAAATAAAATCAGAAACTAAAGAGGTGAAGTAACAACTGACACCACAGAAATACAAAGGACTGTAAGAAAATACTATGAACAATTATGTGCCAACAAATTGGAGAACGTAAGAGAAATGGACAAATTCCTAGAATAATAGAATCTTCCAAGTCTCAACCAGGAAGAGTCAGAAAACCTGAACAGACCAATAACAACTAAGGATATTGAAGCAGTAATCAATAAATTCCAACCAAACAAAAGCCCTGGTCCAGACGACTTCCCAGGGGAGTTTTACCTAACATTAAAAAAAGAACTAACAACCATTCTCCTCAAACTATTCTAAAGAATTGAAGAGGAAGGAAGACTTCCAAGCTGTTTTTCTAAGGGCACCATAATCCTAATTCCAAAACCAGATAAAGACACTACAAAGAAAGAAAATTACAGGTCAATATCCCTGTAATTTTGGCAAAGATGCCAAAATTCTCAACAAAATATTAGCAAATCAGATCCAGCAATATATCAAAAAAATTATTCACCATGACCAAGTGGGATTTATCCCAGGGATGAAGGGATGGTATA
Source organism: Tadarida brasiliensis (assembly GCA_030848825.1). Taxonomy (NCBI): domain Eukaryota; kingdom Metazoa; phylum Chordata; class Mammalia; order Chiroptera; family Molossidae; genus Tadarida; species Tadarida brasiliensis. The sequence continues at coordinate 61,156,930 of CM061266.1, read as the reverse complement.
ATATTTGAAAATCAATAAATGTGATACACCACATAAACAAAATGAAAGGAAAAACCATATGATCATTATCAATAGATGCGGAAAAGCATTTGACAAAATCCAACACCCATTTCTAATAAAAACTCTCAGCAAAATGGGAATAGAGGAATTGTACCTCAAAATAATAAAAGAAATATATGAGAAACTACAGCCAACATCATACTCAATGGGCAAAAACTAAAAGCATTTCCCTTAAGAACAGGAACAAGACAGGTATGTCTGCTTTCACTACTCTTAGACAACAGAGTACTGGAAGTCTTAGCCAAAATGATCAGACAAGAAGAAAAAATAAAAGGCATCCAAATTGAATAGAACAGAGAACCCAGAAATTGACCCAAAACATTATGCTCAATTATAATTTGACAAAGGTGGCAAGAGCATACAATGGAGTAAAGACAGCCTCTTTAATAGTGTTGGGAAAACTGGACAACTACATGCAAAAAAAGGAAACTAGACCATCAACTTACACCATACACAAGAATAAACTCAAAATGGATAAAAGACTTAAATGTGACTCGTGAATCCATAAAAATCCTAGAAGAAAATGTAGCCAACAAAATTTCAGACATCATACGCAGCAGAATTTTCACTGATACATCACCTAATGCAACAGAAACAAAGGAAAAAATGAACACATGGGACTACATTAAACTAAAAAGCTTCTGCACAGCAAAAGAAACAACCATCAAAATGGAAAGAGAACCCACTGTATGGGAGAGCATAATCGCCAATGATACATCAGATAAGGGGTTAATTTCCAAAATATATAGAGTGCTCATACAACTCAACAAAAGGAAGACAAAGAACCCAATTAAAAAATGGGCAGAGGAGCTAAATAGACACCTCTCCAAACAGGACATATAAATGGCCAAGAGACACATGAAAAAATGCTCAACGTCACTAATCATCAGAGAGATGAAAATTTAAACAACTATGAGGTATCACCTCACACCTGCCAGAATGGCTGCCATCAACAAATCATCAAACAAGTGCTGGCGAGGGTGTGGAGAAAAGGGGACTCTAGTACACTGCTGGTGGGAATGCAGACTGGTGCAGCCACTATGGAAAACACTATGGTGTTTCCTCAAAAAATTAAAAATTGAATTGCCATTTGACCCAGTGATCCTACTTCTAGGAATATATCCTAAGAAGCCTAAAACACCAATCAGAAAGAATATATGTACCCCTATGTTCATAGCAGCATTATTTACAATCTCTAAGATCTGGAAACAGCCCAAGAGTCCATCAATAGATGAGTGGATAAAAAAGCTGTGGTACATATATACAATGGAATACTATGCAGCTGTAAGAAAGAAATATCTCTTATCCTTTGAGACGACATGGAGGGACCTTGAGCGTATTATGCTAAGCGAAATAAGTCAATTAGAGAAAGACAAATACCACATGATCTCACTTATTTGTGGAACATAATGAACAAGGTGGGCTGATGAATGAAAAAGACCCAGAGACATAGAAAGGAGTATGGTTCAGACTGACAAACCTCAGAGTAGGGGGGCAGGGGGGGATGGATGAGATAAACCAAAGAACTTATATGCACGTATGCATAACCAATGGACATAGACAACAATGCTAGGGGGTTGGGGGTGGAGGATGGGGAGGAGGGGGTGTAGGGGGGGAAAAGGAAAAACATCTGTAAAAAAATTAATTAATAAAAATTGGAGGTAAAAAAAGAAACCAAACCCCTCCCCAAAAAAAACACAAACTGGAAAGGAGGAAGTGAAACTGTAATTATTCACAGATGACATGATGTTGTACATAGAAAACCCTAAAGACTCCCCCAGAAAACTACTAGAATTTATATGAATTTGGCAAAGTAGCAGGAAACAAAATTAACATCCAAAAATCAATAGCATTTTTGTACACCAATAATAAACACGCAGAAAGAGAAATTTTTTTAAATCCCATTTACCATTGCATCAAAAAAATTAAGATACCTAGGAATAAACTTAACCAAGAAGGTAAAATACCTGTTTTCAGAAAACTACAGGACATTGAAAAAAGAAATAATAAGAAGAGATAAAAAAGTAGAGACATATACCATGTTCATGGATTGGAAGAATCAACAGTATTAAAATGTCCATACTACTCAAATCAATCTACAGATTCAATGCAATCCTTATTACATTACCAATGGCATAGTTCACATATCTAGAACAAATACTCCAAATGTTTATATGGAATCAAAAAAGACTCCAAATAGCCACAGCAATCTTGAAAAAGAGCAAAGTCGGAGAGATCATAATACCAGATATCAGGTTATACTACAAAGCCATTGTAATCAAAACAGCCTGGTACTGGCACAAGAACAGGCATGTAGATCAATGGAACAGAACAGAGAACCCAGAAATCAACCCAAGACATTATACTCAATTAATATTTGACAAAGGAGGCAAGAGCATACAATGCATACAATGCAGTAAAGACAGACTCTTTAATAAATGGTGTTGGGAAAATTGGACAGCTACATGCAAAAAAAAAAAAAATGAAACTAGACCACCAATTTACACCACACACAAGAATAAACTCAAAATGGATAAAAGATTTAAATGTCATGTGTGAAACCATAAAAATCCCAGAAGAAAATGTAGGCAGCAAAATCTCAGACATCACATGTAGCAGAATTTTCACACATATATCGCCTAGGACAAGAGAAACAAAGAAAAAAATTAATAAATGGGACTACATCAAACTGAAAAGTTTCTGCACATCACAAGAAATGAGCATCAAAATGAAAAGGGAACCCATTGTATAGGAGAACATATTTGCCAATGATACATCAGATAAGGGGTTAGTACCCAAAATATATAAAGTACTCATACAACTCAGCAAAACAAAGATAACCAATTGAAAAATGAGCAGAGGACTTCAATAGACATTTCTCCAAAGAGGATATACAAATGGCCAAGAGACACACGAAAAAATGCTCAACATCACTAATCATCAGAGAGATGCAAATTAAAATGACTCTGAGGTATCACCTCACACCTGCCAGAATGGCTGCCATCAACAAATCATCAAACAAGTGCTGGCGAGTGTGGAGAAAAAGGTACTCTAGTATACTGCTGGTGGGAATGCAGACTGGTGCAGCCACTATGGAAAACAATTTGGTGTTTCCTCAAAAAATTAAAAATGGAACTGCCATTTGACCCAGTGATCTCTCTCCTAGTAATATATCCTAAGAAGCCTGAAACACCAATCAGAAAGAGTATATGTACCCCTATGTTCATAGCAGCACTATTCACAATAGCTAAGATCTAGAAATAGCCCAAATGTCCATCAGTAAATGAGTGGATAAAGAAGCTATGGTACATTTACACAATGGAATACTATGCAGCTGTGCGAAAGAAAGAACTCTTACCCTTTGAGATGACATGGAGGGATCTGGAGATAAGTATTATACTAAGTAAAATAAGCTAGTCAGAGAAAGACAAGTATCCTATGATCTCACTTATTTGTGGAATATAATGAACAAAATAAGCTGAAGAACAACATAGATCCAGAGTCATGGAAGTAGGAAACAGAATGACAAACCTCAGTGGGAAGGGGAATGGGAGGGGGAAGGAAGAGATAAACCAAAGAACTTATATGCATATATGCATAACCAATGGACACAGACAACAATGCAGTGAGGGAGGGGTGGAGGGGTGGGAGTGGGGAAGAGGGTGTCAATGGGGAAAAAAGGAGGGACATCTATAATACTTTCAACAATAAAGATTAAAAAGCAACAAAGTAAAACAAAAATACATACATACATACATAAGTAAATAAATAAATAAATATGTATGTAGCTTGTAAAATATATTTGAGTATTGGGAGGAACCTCAAGAATCACCTAGCTGCTGATGCTCTTATTTTAGTCATAAAAATGAGATATTCAGGGTGGTCCAATTCACTTGTGGTAGACCTGGAGCCAGGATCCAAGCTTCCTGATTCTGAATTTGTAGGAATTTTTTCTCAAAGAATTAATATTGCTATAGGTAATGACTAAACATACCAGGATCTGCTAAAATTTACTGCTGTGACTGACAGTAAAATCCAGAAATTGGAAAGTCCTGACACGATGGTTGCAGATTCTTTTTCCTTAGTGACTAGGTGCAAATATTTTCTAGTAGATCTTAAGTAGTCCTAAAACCACTGGAGCAAGGGAAAAGTATGTATTTACAGGCCTTTGAGAATAAGAATTGTTTTACACACTGTGCTGATGGTATTATTAAAAGTATAACTTACCAAAAACAAAATGTAGAGGGTTGTCAAAAAGAGCCATTAATAAATTAAAATTTATATGAAGAAAATTCATTTAAACATTAGAAAATAAAATGCTAATTGTTGGTAGTATAACATCCCATTATATGACTGCATTTAAGAACTAAGTTAAAATAAACTTTTCAGAATATCTAAGGATAGATAAAAGAAAAGAAAAACTCTAGAAACCAGTCTTAGGCATCAACAATTCATCTTGAAATTCCTGGTGATTTAGGACTTTAAATCCTGTATCAAATAGAAGCTTAATGAAGAATGTCTGAAATTGATCCTGTAAGATTTTTAGACTTTTCACACAAAGAACCCCATACTCATGAGATTTGAAAGAATTATGTGTAGTAATGAAGGCAAAGGCTATTAATGTGCTTTAAATATTTATTTTAAAATATTTACTTTAAGAATTCCAAAGAAGAAATATTCATAACAGCAATCACTGCTTAAGGAAAACCAAACACTTCTGCAATATGAGAACCAATGAATTTTGCAAGCTGTCCCATGACATAGCTCATTAGTTTCTCAAGCCGATTATTAGAGTCTGTTTTCCAACAAAACAAAAATTAGTCATAATTTAACTTAAAAACCTCTTTCTGACTCTGTTTCTTCATCTGTAAAATAACATTAAGGAGATTATCTCTGAGGTTCCTTTTACAATGCTAGGATTTTTGCCCAGCTGGTGTGGCTCAGTGGATTGAGTGTTGTCCCATGGACTGAGAGGTCCCAGTTTGATTCCTGGTCAGGGCACATGTCTGGATTGTGGGCTCAGTCCCCAGTAGGGGCCCTGCAGGAGGCAGCCAATCAATGTTTCTCTCTCAGATCAATGTTATTCCATCTCTCTCTCCCTTCCTCTCTCTCTAAAAAAATCAAAAACATATTTTAAAAAAATAATAAAATACTAGGATTTTAATAAATACAAATTCAAAGAATTCAGGAATAAGAGGGTTTCAATCTTTGTTTCATTTCTCTTAGTAATGAGAAATAAAAAATTCTTGTGTCTATGGTCTAAGGCAGGAAAAGGCAATTTTTTTCTGTAAAGGACCAGATAGCAAATATTTTACGCTTTGTAGACCATAGAATCTCTGTTGCAACTACTCAACCTTTACATCATAAAAGCAGCCATAGACAGCACATAAATAGCTGAGCATAGTTGTTTTATAATAGAACTTTATTTCCAGACATGGAAATTTGAATTTCATAATTTTATAAAACATTTTCTTCTTTTAATTTTTTTTAACATTTTCTTAGATCACAAGGCCAAACAAAAAGAGAAATTGTGCCAATCTGATCTGTGGACCAGTTTGCTGACTCCCAGTCTAGAACATATTTTGATAAACAGGCTCATAAATAAAAAATATAACTCATAGTATGCAAGACAGATAAACTATTCAAAACATCACTATGCTTATACAAATAAGCACTCTAAAATTACCTGCCTTTTCTTCTTGCAAAGATTAACTCCTGACTTCCACTTCCCTAAAGTAAGGATATTAGATAAGAGTAAGCCACTGCTCTTCCTTCGAACACTAGACTAACATAAGAAGCTGTGGAAGCAATTTAGGACTAGATGAACTAAAAATCTAGAGATGAAAGAGCACTTCCAAGGGTGAGCACATTCTCCCATGTGGGCATTTACAGAGTTTGGGGACAAGTGAGAATTGAGCTTTGCTTAAACAGAGGCACTCTACAATGGGAAACCAGAAACTACTGGTGCTTTACAGGTCTGCATGGGTTGGAATGATGGGTTGGAAATCGAGAAAGAAAAGCCCCAAATATGTGGGCAGTTTTCCCAATAGTAGATCTGCTTAGCGATACTGAAGAAAGATAAGGAGGCTAGGCCAACAGGTCAAAGTCAATTTGCCACAGTCTCCCAGTGCTTAAAAGACAGAATCCCAGGAGAGAGAGAGGTTTACTTCAATCCTTGATTGAACTGCGGTAGTCAATACCTGACCCTATCTGTCTAACACAGCACAGAGCCAAATTCTCTGGAAGAAAATAACATCATCTGAAAGAAAAAAGAACTGTTATTTTACACACAGTTAGGCACACAATAAACATATTGAGGCATCCTAAAAAGCAAAATGATGTGACAGATAATCAAGAGGTTAGATCCCCAGTCAGGGTGAGTACAAGAGGCAACTGATCACTATTTTTCCCTCTCTCTCTCTAAATCAATAAAAACATATCCTCAGGTGAGGATAAAAAATAAATAAAATCATGTAATTTTCAAAAGAATCTATATTTTTTAAAGCCAAGTAAATTTTCTGAAAAATAGCCCAGCCAGTGTGGCTCAGTGATTGAGTGTCAACCTATGCACCAAGAGGTCGCCAGTTCGATTCCTGGTCACAGCACATGCCCAGGTTGTGGGCCCAATACCCAGTGGGGAGTATGCAGGAGGCAGCCAATCGATGTTCTCTCTCATCGATGCTTCTATCTCTCTCTACCTCTCCCTTCCTCTCTCTCTAAAATCAATAAAGAAAAAAATAAAAGAAAAAAATCTTAAGAGCATCCAGAGATAAAAGATACACTCATAGGAACAATAATACAATTGATCACTTCCATTCTTTGTGTTGAAAAGTGCGGGGGGGGGGGGGGGCCAGGGACACGTAGCAATCTAGAATTATATACCTATAAAAAATATCATTTAAAAATGAAGACAAAAATAGAGATATTTTTAAAGCCACAAAAGCTGATATAACTCATTATCAATATACCAACACTACAAGAAATACAAATTCAGAGAGATGCAAATTAAAGCTACAATGAGGTATCACCTCACACCTGCCAGAATGGCTGCCACCAATAAATCAACAAACAAGTGCTGGCAAGGATGTGGAGAAAAAGAAACCCTAGTACACTGCTGGTGGGAATGCAGACTGGTGCAGCGACTATGGAAAACAGTATAGAGTCTGCTTAAACAATTAAAAATGGAATTGCCTTTTGACGCAGCGATCCTACTTCTGGGAATATATCATAAGAATCCTGAAATACCAGTCAGAAAGAATATATGCACCCCTATGTTTACAACAGCTAAGATCTAGAAACAGCCCAAGTGCCCATCAGTAGATGAGTGGATAAAAAAGCTGTGGTACATATATACAATGGAATACTATGCAGCTATAAAAAAAGAAGAAGAAGAAGGATCTCTTACTCTTTGCAACAGCATGGATGGACCTGAAGATCATTATGCTAAGTGAAATAGGCCAGTCAGAGAAAGACAAATATCACATGATCTCACTTATATGTGGAATCTAATGAACAAAATAAAATGATGAACAAAATAGGTCCAGAGGCATGGATGCATGGAACAGACTGACAGATCTGAGGGGGTTGGGGGGGAGACAAGAAAAGATAAACCAAAGAACTCATATACATATATGCATAGACCATGGACACAGACAATAGTGTGATGAAGACCTGGGGTAGGGTGGGGCTAGGTGGAGGGGGAAAATAGGGGACATCTGTAATACTTTCTACAATAAAAATAAATTAACAAAAACAAAACAAAGGTCTTCCTTTAATAATTACTATGGTGACAAAAGGAGACTTGACTTTGGGTGGTAAACACACAATACAATATACAGATGATGTATTATGTATTATAGAATTGTACACTTGAAACCTATAGAAGTTTATTAACTAATGTCACCCCAATAAATCCAATTTAAAAAAATAAAATGTAAAAAATGTTCAAAAAAATAACAATAATTGCTATATCAAAATATTAAATAAAAGGCCTTGGGCCCTGGCCGGTTTTGCACAGTAGTTAGAGCGTCAGCCCACGGACCAAAGAGTAGGGGGTTCGATTCTGGTCAAGGGCACGGACCTCAGTTGCAGTTTGTCCCCAGCCCTGGTCAGGGTCGTGCGGGAGGCAACCAGTCAATGTGTCTCTCTCACATCGATGTTTCTCTCTCTCCCCCCCTCACCCTCCCACTCTATCTGAAGATAAACAGAAAAACATCCTTGGGTGAGGATTAACAAAAAAACAAACAAACAGACAAATATATATATATATATATATATATATATATATATAAAACAAAAGGTCAGAGAATAAAATGTAAAAGGACTAAAGGAGACATATCTTGAGTACACTCACCAGTCTCCCTAAAACAGTAGTACTGACAAAGTAATTTTTAGCAGTTCATAATGCTAAAAGGGCCAAATCAAAGGAAAACATAACAATCCTAAATTTGAATGCATCTAATAATAACATAGCTTCAAAATATATGAAACAAAATTGAGACTAGAAGAAAAAATATTCACAAAAGGGTAGATTTTAACATATCTCTTCTAATTGACAGAACGAAGAGAAGACAAAATAGCATGGATACCTAAAAATTTAAAAACATAATTAATCAACTTGACCTAATTGACATAGAAAAACACAAACAACAACTGAAGAACGCACATTCTTTTCTAATGCATGTAGAATGAACAATATGCTGGACCACAGACCAAGTCTCAACAAATTTACAAGGTCTGTGATCACTGGAAAATTAAACTAGAAACCAACAGAAAGAAAATTAAGAAATTCACAGTTTGTTAACCTAAAAACCAGATTTCTAAATAAACCATGGGTCAAAGAGCTATAATAGAAAGTTACAATGGAAATTAGAAAATATTTTCAATTAAATGAAAATGAAATATGACATATAAAAACTTGTGGGATGCGGCTAAAGTAGTACCTAGGGGAAATATACAGCTTTTTGCAAATACATAAATGCATATAAAGTTTGAAAGTAAATTATCTAGGCTTACATCTTAAGAAGCTAGAAAGAAAACAGCAAATTAAATGGAAAGAATGTAAAAAGAGGGAAATATAAAATAAGAGCAGTTATCAATGAAAAAGAGAGCAAGTGCTCAATAGAGAAAATGAAGGAGTCAAAACTCACTTTCCAAAAAGATTAATAAATGTAATAATCCTCCAGCAAGCTTGATCAGAAAAAAAAATAAAACTGCAAATTACTAATTTGAGAAATAAGAAGCGGGATGTCACTACAGATGGGCCCATAAACTGCATAACTTAAATAAGATGGACAAATTCCTTGAAAAATGTAACTTACAAACACTAAACAAGAAAAAAATACAGTATCTGAATAGACCTATCTGTTAAGGACATTGAATCCCTAAATCAAAACCTTGCCACAAAGAAAAGTATAGACTTAGATGGCTTTGCCAGTGAATTCCTCCAAACACTTAAGGAATTAGCTGATACATTCTTTCAAACAATACTAATCTTAGACTAACACTTCCTGAGAATATAAAAAGAAACATTTACCAAATCATATAAAACCTTTTAAAAAGGCTATTCTGAAATAAGGAAATTTGAGGTCAACATCTCCCATGAACATAGAAGCAAAAATACCACATAGCCCAAAAGTGGAAACAACCCAAATGTTCATCAATTGATGAATGGATAAACAAACTGTGGTACATCTATTTAATGAAATATTAGTCAGCCATAAACAGGAATGAAGTAGACACATGCTATAAATATGGATGAAGCTTAAAAACATAATGCTAATGAAAGAAACGAAGGCCATAAAAGGTCACAAATTGCATGATTCAATTTATATGAAATGTCCAGACAGACAATCCATAGAAACAAGAAGTTGATTAGTGGTTGTCAGGGACTAATGGAAAGGAGAAGGGAAATGACTATTAATAGGTATGGAATTTGTTTTCTGGGGTGAAGAAAAGTGTTCTGTACAATTCTGTGAATAAACTAAAAACCACTGAGTTGTATACTTTTAAAAGGTATATTTTATGGTTATTTGAATTATATCTCAATAAAAAATATATGAGGAAAAAGACATCAGCCTAAAAATAATCTCAATGTCTGGAAACATAAAAAGGAAAATAGGTAAAATAAAAAATTAATTTGCTGCAATTCAACATAATACCAGAATATAGGGGGAAATATGATCATTTCAATAGGACCAGAAAAAGTATTTTTTAAATTAACAACTTTTTTTTTTTTTAAATACTGTCTTCTTTATTGATTTTAGAGAGAGTGAAGAAGGGAGAGAGAGAGATACAAACATTGATGAGCGAGAACATCGATTGGCCACCTCCTATATGCCTCCCATTAGGGGCTGGACCCACTCCCTGGGCATGTGCCCTAACCGGTAATCAAATCGGCGACCTCTTGGAGCATAGGTTGATCGACGCTCAACCTGTGAGCCACACTGGCCGGGCTAAAACTCAACAACTATTTGTGATGTCATGCCTCAGTGATCTAGAAAAAGAAGTTAGTTAATCTGATAAAGATTATCTACAAAAAAATCTAAAGCTAACATTATACTTAATTATACTCAATGATGAAAAATTAAATACTTCCATTGAGAATGGGGAAAAAAACACAAGGACTTATACTATCACCACCTCTATTTAATACTGTACTGGAAGTCAGTAAGTCAAGCAAAAAACAAAAGTCATAATGGTTGAAAGAAAAAAGTAAAGCACTTTTATTTGTAAATAACAACCATATTTATAGAATACACAAAATAATCTACAAATAAAGAATTAAAAAGTGAATTATCAAGTCGCTGGATACAACACAATTATTTGTAAATATATTTTTATTGATTTTTTTAGAGAGAGAGGAAGGGAGAAATAGAAATAGGGATGCAAGAGAGAAACATCATTTGGCTGCCTCCTGCACGCACCCCACTGGGGATCGAGCCCACAACTGGGCATGTGCCTTGACCAGGAATTGAACCACAACCTCTCAGTCCATGAGACAATGCTCAATCCACTGAGCCACATTGGCTGGGCTACAACACAAATTTTTAAAAATCAACTAATTTATAAAACACTGTATGTAAACTGAAGCTTTTCTATAAAAGCCAGACTTATTTCTTCTGTGCAATTAATGTAATGATAATATTATTGTATTCAAGCATCACTGGATAAATTAAGGAGAAATAGTTGCCTGATTACTAAGTAGAAAACTTTTATTTACTTAACCTAGCTGGATAAACAAAAGAGATTTTAAGTTGATCTAAAGGCAAGATGCAAATTGATTCCCTATTTATGGCTTCAGTCTCTTGATCTTATTTGGAAATCTTCACATGGGGGTAAGAGGTGGGAGTAAGAACTGTAAGTAAAACTACTGCTGCAGTAGGCAGAGCAGCATAAGAAAAAGAGAGGGAAAAAAAAAGATAAAGCAAAAGGGTGAGGAAGAGGGTGGTAGGAGAGTAAGGAGAGACATCTCTGAAAAGTTATGACTTTAGACCATGCCTCATGCAGATTTATACTCAGGTACACACAGCTAAGTAGGTGTGAAAAACTCAAGCCATGAAGCAACTGTAAAGCTTTCTGAAGACAATCTATTCATCCCAGTCTTCAGAGAGCCACCACAAGGGTAATAGGAGTTAGGAGTTAAATAATCAGGCACACAAAGAACAAGACAAGGCTCCATGGGTGAGAACTAGCAGAAAGATAACAGAAAGACACCCAAAGAGACTTCAGATGGAATTTTCAGATACAACTCTGCTTACCAAATTTAAAGAAATAAAAGACTGGCTTTAAAATATCTGCAAAGTATGGGGATCACAGCACATGTGAAAAAGAATCAAATCAACAGGTGGGTTTACAGTACATTAGGATGAAAAGAATACCTCTCCCATTGAATTGGAAGCCCTTAGAGTTATGCTGGGTACTTAGTGCTAACAAATTTTTACTTCTTATTACCAAGCTAAAGTAAAGTGTTTACCTTGGTTTGGATTTCCTCAGAAGCAGACTTGATTCAAGGATTCAAGTCCAACTAGTTGTTTTTCATTGTGATCAGGAAAAACACTGGTAGGGGGAATCAGAAATGAGATAGGGAAGGCAGTCAAGAAAGCACATTATTAAGCCAGTTACCCTGAGATGGGCATCTAAAGCATGATCCTACTGAAGAACTCTGGTAGATGGTAGAACATAGCTCAGTTATCCTAACTAAAGGATGAGAAAAATGAGGTATTTATCCACCCACTCCTCATCCATCACTGGTTGAAAGCCTTTCTGAAGACATCAACCTTCTGGCATTTCTGGCTTGCCTTGCATACAGACCAAGCATGTCTCTATGGCCAATAAGAAAGTTTTCAGGCAGAAAATGTAAGTAGACATTATGGAGATATATGCCAAAGACATATGGCTAGGACACTAAGAACATCTGCTACAATGTCTCTTATCCGAAAGATAAATTAATTCTTTGTCTCCTTCCTCTTTCCCTTTAAACATCAATTTCTAAATTCTCTATTCCCTTCTCTATCATATAACCTCAATTCACTTTCCCACTGAAATGTTACTTCTCCCTGCCTTCTGCACAAAAGGTAGGAGAGTGAGTGGGTGTTAGGCCATTATGATCTCTTAATGCCAACTTCAAGATAATGTCTCAGACTCCTGTTTAGCTGACCTACAGAAAAAGAGGCAGGTTGTAAGTATATTCATGAGGAGCCTTTGAATGTACTGAACATAATGTATTTGAGACAGGCTTGAGAGACTCTCAGCATAAGAATTGTCAAAATGCAGGTACCACAGGAAAGGTTTTAGCTACAAACCACAGACTAGGAAATCAAAAATATTTTGGCAATAATTGAAATCATAGGACTGACAGAAATAACCAAGAAAAAATTTACAGAGAAGGGTACCAAGAGTGGATTCTTGACAAACTATCTCTTACTCCCTTCCTATCTAGAGGAAAGGCATTATTTCTCTACTTGAAATCTAGTTACCTGTTACACATTCTTTGTTCATCCTTCTAATACATCCTAAAATGTCTCTCAAATCTGTTCTGTTTCATCTGTTCCCACTGCCTTTTCTCAGGGTTCGTTATCACCTGTCAGTACTGCAATCACTTCTTTAAAAATAGTCCTGCTTTGGAGATCTGCACCTTTTCATCCTCTATAATGTTATTAGAGATAACAATTTATTTTTTTTTTATTTTTTTTTATTTTATTTTATTTTATAAATTGAAAGTTTAACTCTGTCACTACTGTTCTCAAATAAAGCAATACCTGGAACATAATAACCCAGTCCTAACATATCTTTCTAGTCTCTTCTACACCCTTATCCTCATTCACCCAGTTCCCCACACTTTAATTATTGCCAATATTTGTGTTTTGCACTTCTTTGATTTTACTTCTGAATTCACAGTGTTACTCCAGTAACTATCACTGTCTACCGCAGGAGTCAACAAACTACAGCCTGCAGTCCAAATCTAGCCAGCCACCTATTTTTGTAAATACATTTATACTGGAACACAGCCATGCTCACCTGTTTACATATTGTCTATGGCTGCTTTCAAGCTGTAAAAACAGAGTCGAATAGCTTTAACAGAGACCATACTGCCTGCAAAGCCTAAAGTATTTAGTATCTGGTCTTTTAAAAAATAAGTTTGCTGACCCCTCACCCATATCAAGCAATTGCATATGTGTATAACTGGATTCTCAGAAGGAAATAAGAGGCTGGGTTTGAAATAACATTTGAGGAAATAAAGGCCAAAATGTGCCAAATTAAACAAAAATTAACATCATGCAGATCTAAGAAGTTTAATGAACACCAAGCACAGGATATACACACAAAAAACACTTAGGCACAGTATAGTCGAATTACTAAAAATTAAAAACAAAGAGGAAAATCTTAGAAGCAGTCAGAGAAGGAATTCTGGTTCCAGTATGATGGCATAAACACAAATATAGCCAATCTTTCCCACTGTTCACAAGTGAAAACTGGACAAAATACAAAAAAGAAAAGAAAGGAAGGAAGGAAGGGAAACGAGGAGGGAGAGAGAGAGAGAGAGAGAGAGAGAGAGAGAGAGAGAGAGAGAGAATATGAATGAATGACTTGAGAACTCTGAAAAGTAAACAAAAGCAGATTGTGTGGAGGGGAGTCAAACTTAGAAAAATGACCCACAGTTAGAGTGAGCTTCCCATCTTGGTTATGTTTTTTTTCCTTTTCTAACAGCTTTGCCCGGAGGCCAGGAAGCAATCACTGCATACAGATAAAAAACCCAGAAATTAAAACTACAAGAGAAACCGTATTTTTCTGGCCACAGAAATTGAGGGAAAGGGGCTCCTGCCTGCTGAAGAAGGTAGAAGAAATCCTAGAAAAGAATAAGACGGAGAAAAGGATTCCCTAATTCTGTCTACAAACACAAGTCTTGGGTTTACTTTGGATCTGTACCCAGGTATGGGACAGACCCATACAAATGCAGCAAAGTCTGCAAATTGAACTGAAATATGAACCACCACCCATAGAAGGCAAGACCAAATTCCCCATCTAAACCTAAATGGGTTATAGTCCGCTAAAAGAAACAACAAAAATTAATATTCTCCAGAGAATTATGATAAGCTCCAGAGTTTATAAAACATAACATTCACAATGTCAAAGATACAATTCAAAATTCTCACACTGCAAAAATCAAGAAAAATATTATAAATTTCAAGGAAAGAAACAATTAACAGTTGCCAACCCTGAGAAGATAGAGATGCTGTAATTATCCAACAAATACCTTTTTTTTTTTAACCCTTACCCAAGGATATTTTTCCATTTATCATCAGATGGAGTGGGAGGAAGGGAGGGAGAGGGAGGGGGTGAGGGGGGGAGAGGGGGGGGGAGAGAGAGAGAGAGAGAGAGAGGGAGGGGGGGAGAGAGGGGGAGAGTGAGAGAGAGAAAGAGAGAAACATCAATGTGAGAGAGACACATCGACTGGTTGCCTCCCGCACAACACGACGACCCAACCAGGGCCGGGGACAAACTGCAACTAAGGCATGTGCCCTTGACCAGAATCGAACCCGCGACCCATTGGTCCGCAGGCTGACATTCTAACTGCTGAGCCAAACCAGCCAGGGCTGCAACAAATACCTTCAAAGCAACTACTATAAGTATGTTCCATCAAGTAAAGGCAAACATACTTGAATGGAAAAAAAGTTCCCAGAAGATAAAGAGAAATTATTTTTTAAATGAACCAAATGTAAATTTTGAAACTGAACAATACAATATGTGAAATAAAAAAAATTCACTGGATGGGCTCAGTAAGAGATGGAGATGACAGAGAAAAAAGTCGGTGAACCTATAAATGGATCAATAAATATTATCCAGTCTGAAGAACAAAGAGAAAAAATATTGACAAAAGGAAAAATAAACAGAGAGAGACCTGTAGGATGATCTCAAAAGTGTTATTGAAATTGTTATTGGAATACTGAAAGGAAAAGAGAAAAATCTAGGGCAGAATATTTTAAGAAACAATGGTAGAAAGCATCCCACATTTAGCGAAAGACATATTTCCAGAATCGAGAAGCTGAGCATTCCTCAAAGAGGATAAAAGTCAAAAGAAAATCACTTGACAGATCAAATCAAATTGCTGAAAACCAAAAACAAAGAAAATATTCTTGAAAGCAGATAGAGAAAAATAACATACTATACAGAAGGGAATATGATTCAAGTTACCAAAAGTTTCTCATCAGAAATCATAATGGTGAAAAAACACTGGAACATAATTAAAATACTAAAAGAAAAAAAGTGTCTGCTCAGAGTTCTATATCCACCTAAAATATCCTTTAGGAATAAAAACCAAATAAAGACATTCTCAGATGAAGGAAAACAGTATATCCCCAGCAGACTGCTCTACAAGAAATGCTGTAAGTACTTTAGGCTGAAAGGAAATATAGCATCTTCAAGAATGAAGGAAGAACAAAAGAAAAAATAAATATGTACATAAACATAAAATACTATTTTTTCCTTTAAGTTCTTTAAAATATATATGACTTTTGACAGCAAAAACTATAATTGTATGCTGAGGTTTTCAAAGAATGTAGCCCTAACACTTATGACAACTATAACATAAGGGCAGGGCCAGCAGAAGGAAAACAAAGGATCTATACGATTACAAGTTTTCTCCATTTTAAATGATGCAGTACAACAGTAACTCTAAGTAGGCTGTGAAAGATTATATATAGCCCTCGCCAGTTTGGCTCAGTGGTTAGAGTGTCTGCCCGCGGACCAGAGAGTCCTAGGTTCAGTTCCTGCTAAGGGCACGTACCTCAGTTGCAGTTTGTCCCCGGCCCTGGTTGGGGTCGTGTGGGTGGCAACCACTCAATGTGTCTCTCTCACATTGATGTTTCTCTCTCTCTCTTCTTCCCTCTCTCTTTCCCGCTCTATCTGAAGATAAATGCAAAAATGTCCTCGCGTGAGGATAAAAAAAAAAAGAAAGAAAGATTATATATATAAATCCTCGGGGTATTAAAAAGCAAAAAGGTAAAGTCAAAAAGGCCAATAGATATATTAAAATAGAATACTAAAATATAATCCAAAAGAAGGCAGAAAAAGAGAAAGAGGAGAACAAAAAACAAAGAGGGAAACAAAAGATAATTAAATGGTATACCAAGAGCCAATGATATCAATAATTAATTACACTAAATATTATTAGTCTATACTCTCCAAATAAAAAGCAAAGACTGACAAAGTGGATTTAAAAAACAACAACAAAATCCTACACATGTTTCCCAAAGGAGAGAAACTTTAAATATAAAAATGCAGATAGGTCAAAAGTAAACAGTGGAAAAAATTTACCATGTAAATAAACAGTAAGCACAAAAAGAATAGAGAGGCTAATTTGATATCAGGTAAAATAAGTTCAAGACAAAAGATATTACTGGAGATAAAGAGAGATATGTCATAATGAAATAAAAAAGTAATTCACCAGGGAAGTTTTAACAATTATAAAAGTATATAGTAGCAGTGACCCAAAATACATGACACAAAACTGATCAAATTAAAGGGACAAATACAAATCCACAGTTACAGTGGAATAAGTTTACTACCCCTCTCTCAGCAAATGATAGAACTAGACAAAAAACTAGTATAGACATAAAAGATCTAAATAACACTATCAACCAACTTTAATTATTGACATGCAACTCTACATGCAAAAATGGCAGAACACACATTGCCTTCAAGTGCACATAGTACAATCACCAAGGCAGACCATATAGATCCTAGGAGATAAATCATATCTCAATAAACTTTAAAAAGACCAAATCATACAAAATGTGCATTATAAAGTAATAACAATAATACATATAAGGAAATCCCAACTATCTGAAGGTTAAATAAAATAATTCTAAACAATACATGAAGCAAAGCTTAAATTACAAGGAAAATTAGGAAACATTTTACATAAAATAACAAAGAATACAGGGTGGGGTAATAATTAATAAATAAGAGTAAAAGAATAAACTTGGGGTTTCACGTACTCACATCTGTAAACCTACTTATGCCCCACCCTGTACACAGAACATCAAAATTTGTGGGATGCAGCTAAAGTGGTGATTAGGTAAAAATTCATAGCTTTAAATACTTATGTTAGAAGAGATTTTTAAAAAATCTAAAATCAATGACAATGAGACAAGATTCTACCTTAAGAAGCTAGAAAAAATAACAAAGCTAACTGAAAGTAGAAGGAAGCTATAATAAGAGAAAAGTCAATAAAGTAGAAAATAGATCAATAACAGAGAATGTTGGTTCTTCAAACCTATAGATAAAATTGACAAACTTCTAGCTAGGCTGATCAAGGAAAAAAACAGAAAACCCCCTAACATAAGGAATAAAAAAGAAATTAACACCACAGATCCCACAGGTATTAAAGGATAAGAAAATAATGTATGAATGACTTTTTGCCAAAAATTTCAACAACTGAGATAAAATGATGTAGGTAAAGCACTCCAAAAATAAAAAATAAAATACTAGAACTGACATGAGAAATAACAAAAAATCTGAATATCCTTATATCAAAGAAACTGAATTTGTCAAAAGCTTCCCTAAACAGAAATTCCAGGACCAGATGGTGTCCCTCATGAATTCTAGCAAATATCAAGAAGAAATAAGACCAATCTCATGCAAATTTTTTAAAGATACAAAATGGATTACTATCCAACTCATTTCATAAAACAAAGATAACTATAATACTAAAATCTGACAAAGATATTACCAAAAACAACAAATATATTATAGACCAATATGCTTCATGAATATAACTCAAAAATTCTTAACAAAATATTAGCAAATCAAATTTAACAATGCCTCACATATGAGAAGGTTTGATCCCAGGAATGCAAGGTTGATTTAACATTCAAAAATTAATTTTTTTTCTTTTATTCTCTTAATATATGATCATTTCAATAAATGCAGAAAAAGCGTTCGGTAAAATTCAATATACATTTATAATAAAAACTATCAGCAAAGTAGGAATAGTAAAACCAATCAATGTGTCTATCTCATTCTCTCCCTCCCACGTTACTCTCTCTAAAAAGCAATGGAAGAAATATCTTCATGTAAGGATTAATTAAAAAAAACAAAACTTCCTTAAATTGGCAAAGGCCATCAAAATACCTATAGCTAATATCATAATTAAGACTGAAAGACTAATTTGTAATTGTTTCCCCCTCAGATTAGGAACAAGGAAGAATGCAACTTTCACTACTTCTATTCAGCATTACTATGGATGTTTTTGCCATTCAAATAAAAGTGGGAGAGTGCAGGTGTATCTGGAGATCAGAAAGAATGACAATATGATTATGTACAACATCCCAATCTACAAAACAGTTTTTAAAATTAATCCACAGCATTCACTATAGCCCACCTATTACACTACTAGGATTCACTTGCTTCAAAGAAAGCTCCTTCAGAATTCTGGCTGGTCTTATTTCCCAGAGAAACTTTTCAGAGGAAGTAAAGCAGGACAAACTACAGCACCCCCACACTGGTTTCAAGGCCAAAACTTATAGTCACAACCTCTTCTCTGCTAGCCATTCTAGATTCCCTTCATCTTTGCTAGCATTTCTGCTGGTCCAGGTGGCTGTTCTCACGAAGTGATCATCAGGCCTTTCTCATGTCCATTTACCATCAAAATTGGACAAGGAAGTAACAAGAGACACCTAACAGATGACCCATGTGCCAAACCCTAATGCTGCATTATGGGGCAGCAGCCAGACCTACTCCAGACAATTAGGTACATTAGCCCTGTCAAAATGGTTACTCCTTTCCTTGGAAAAGGAATGCCAAGTCCCAGCTGTAGCTATGCCTTAAAGTGTAACAGGATTCTTGTATCTTCTATTGGAGATGATTCCATTCGCCTCTGAGAACCAGGAACTTTTAATCCCTGGTGCTCAGAGCTACAGGGAAGGGAAGCATAAATTCCCCAGTGAGTGGATCACTGAGAGTGATGCTAAGCGGAACTGATACCACTGTAAATAGCTAGTTATTAATAATAGGAAGGGAGAAAAGGGAAGGCCAAACATTAAAGGCGTGGTCCCTGCAAAACATTGGGGGAAGGGGACTGGACAAAGGAAAGATAGATGCATGCCCAGTAAAGTTGGGATGACATAGGGAAGATACTTGCCTGTCAATCACACCTGAGGACAGAGATGGTTGGCCACTGTAAGCACATGGAAATTTGGGATGTATAATCCCCTAAACAAAGAAACTCACACTCTTAAGCTCTTAAGAGCATCCTCCTGGCATGCTTGGCTCATGGCTCACGGTTGGCTGCCTGGCATTCTCCCATGTGGCCGACGGCCATGCAGACCCCACACACAATGAACTAATGGACTGCAACTAGCCTGATGCTGTAGTGGACTCTGCTCTAACATGGAAAGGAAACTCTGGATACTGGCGTTGTTCCTAGCTTTACTAAAACCCCAGCGACATTTCTTCTATGACTGGACTAAGGGAAATGGAACTTTGGAAACCCAGGGATGTAATTCCACAAATATAAAGCTTTCTAGTATATCGCATCCTCCTGTGGGGGCCTCTGGAAATGCTTATTCCAGTAGTACCACAAGAACCCCACTCCCACTAGCAACGGAGAAAGACAAAGCACATTTGTCTCCAATAACAGAATGACAACATGAAGGAAAGTGAAAACGGAGGACTGAAGAGTGGAAAGCGTGGAAAACATCTCTTCTCTGCCCCTCAGGGAGCTCACCCTCAGCACTGAAACGTGCCATTCTGTCCCACAAATGGCCTGCACTGGAAAGGACGAAAGCTGCCCTGGATTCCGGTGAGATAAAACCTCCCCTCCCTAAATTGGGATTTTATCATTCATTTGCCTCTCTCTCTCTCTCTCTCCTGTCCTGGTTCATTTCCTTATCTTAGCCCTGCACCCTCTGGCACTGCAGGTTCAGGTTCAAGTTCAAACCACTAAAAGTGGGCCTGCTTCCTCATGCCCAATACAACTTAGGCAGCTCAGGCACACAGATTCTGACATTGTGAGGTGGGAGGGGATGGCCACAGGAGATGCCTTTGCAGGTGGACCCAGAGTAGTTGCACACTGCTGAACCCCAAACCCTGGGGAGATGTACACAGGGAATGGCCCCCAGTCCAGTGGGGCTCCCAGCCAAACCTCCCCCCCACCCAACCCAGCTTAGCTGAGCTGTGAGCTCACAGCTCCCTTCTCTATCCCCTCAGACAGCACACTTGCAGGCAACTCAGACTGCAGCTTGGGAACACCCTTTTCTTACCAGCTTGGCTCCAGGACTATGATTTCCTGCATGGCAAGTGCAGATGGCTGCCAGGGAAACACAGAACATGGGAAACCAGAGCACACTCACTGCTGCCTTCAAATTTACTCTGGTGCCAGACCCTGTGACCCTAGCCTCGGGCTTAAGGCACTGCCTCCCCTCTCCCCTGTTTCTGCCTGACAGTGTGCCAGCCTCCGCAGGCTTGAATTTCACGGGCACACAGCACCAAGTGGGAGGGAGCACAGGGGCAGCCAACAACTGGAGCTGCTGCCAGGAGCAGACCCAGAGGTCTGCCTCCTGGCCCCCAGCCCCCTGCGAATTCTCCAGCCAAAGCGCCCAGCTGCTTCATCCTCATCCCCTGCAGTGTGCAGGAGAGGGAATCTCTCAGCCACAGTGCCCAGCTGAGCTGTGGGAACACCACTCAGTTCCCTTCTGCCTCTCCCTGCCTTTTCTCCCCTTCGCTCAGACAGCGTGCATGCAGGAGGCTCAGACCTTACTTGGGTCCTGCCCCCTCCTTCCAGAATGCTGCCTGGGAATTTTCTCCTCCTCTTGCAGGCTTGGAGTGTGTCTCAGACCTTATGGCTGTGCCCTGGGGAGGGGAAAGAGGAGGCAAAAATGCCTGGATACAAAAAGCCATGGAGAAAACTTGCTCCCATGGCCCAGCCTTCTCTGCCTGTTGCTAAGGGGTGGGAACTACAACCGTTGCTATGCCGGAGTGTTCTGCTTTGGCAGCCATGTTGCTTAAGGACGGAAACTGTCACTGTTACTGCCTTGGAAGCCATACTGCTTAGGCATGAAGTCCCATTCATGGCAGCTGTATTGCTTGGGACAGAAGTTGTAAGCAAGCAACAGGAATGAACTGCTGCAAATTTTTTTGACCTGATGCTTGTCAGTAATACTGTATTTCTATTACAAACATAATTGCTATGTTCTAACTCACACAAACATTGCAGCTTATCATTAATGCTTCTTCCACAGGTATAGCTAATAGAGAAAAGCCCCAAATATACAGATGCTAAGAGAAATAAAAGGGTTTTGTTACCTAACCTTGGAAATTAACCACAAAGTGGAATGTAACCCCTGGGCTCAGGTGTTCAATTCTGGCCAGATTAACAAGGAATGCTTGCTCCCCTTTTAAGGGAAGCTGTCTCACACTGCCAAGCCTCTTACGGGAGCAAGGCTGTTAGAAATATAAGAGACAGCAACAGATTGCTAGCCTAGCTACTGAAGACAAATTAAAAGGCCAGACATTTTCTACCCAAGACAGTAAAGGATAAAAGCCCCCAATAAAGTTAGAGGCCTTCAGAATCTTCTGGGTGGAGTTAAAGGCCCCACACCTAGACAACTGTATTACTATTTCGGGAAGGGTCTTTGTCCCAGGCATGGGAAGAGGCTTCAGGCTGTGGATAAATGCAAATCTTCCTACCAGCTTAGGTAGGATGACCATGGGACACCACAGTGACTAAGGTGTCATAGGCCCCTTGGATTCTAGTCTATGACAGGAAGCTAGAGAGCATAGAAGATGCTCATGCATCCCTCAGCTATCAAATCTCCTTCTTTTAAGAGAATAAAAGAGGATGATTGGTTTTTAGGTTTTTCTCCCCCAAGTCAATAGTGATATAGTCTCCATTTTTCAAGAGTGCCTACTCTGGCAATCAAATCTCCCTCTTTTAAGAGAATAAAAGAGGATGATAGGTTTTTAGGTTTTTCTCCCCCAAGTCAATAGTAATACAGTCTCCATTCCTCAAGAGTGCCTACTCTGGCAAGGAATTTTATTCTGTGCTTGTAAAAGAAAGGACGGTCTGCCTCTGAAATGATAATACCTGCTCTCCAAGAACTCTTATCTGAGCCATCTGTTACAATGCAGATTCTAAAAAATAGATCTTATCTGAGCCAAAGCTATCTAAGCCAATCACCTCTGATTTGCTAAATCAGTGCTATATACCTGTATTCATAGAAGTATGTCTCTTAAAGTATTAGTGTGTTTGCCAGAAAGAAGGCCTATGTTTCTAAAAGTTATGGAATGTGTGTGCCAATTTAGAAAATGTTAATTGCTCAATTTTAGTATTTTCTCCCTTCCTGATCCCTCCAGAATTCGGCAATTCTTAATGAAAAAGTAATGGCAATACATTTCTTTGCATAAGTCCAATAAGACCAGTTCCAAAGTATGTGGTCTTATTAACCAAGAATTTGACTGGAATACCATGTCTAAGAGAGACATGCCTGAATTCTGGATGTCACCAAAAAGCTTTAAGGAATTGAGGTTGACTTTCTAAGGCCAATCAAAAGTCACTTGCAGAAATGGCCTGATATCTTGTTTGGTCACATGGTTTATGACAGTCTTTCCGGGAATGAAACAAAGGTTGCTTTTCTGAAAGATGGCAAGAAAGGAACCTCAAGACACCTTTGGGGACCTCAAGGATTTGAGGACTTGACCCAAACCTACTGGTATTGCAGGTAAAACCTGATGGCAACAGAGGCTGGCTGCTCACTAAAGGTAAATATAAAGATTCCTTCTGGAAATTCCAGCAAAACAGATTTGAAAGAACCTCTGTGATCGATTTGATCAACTGCTATTCTTGTTGTGTTTATGCAAATAATCAGGCAAAACTAAAACTGGACTTAATGAAGTCCCTTTGACAATGAAGGTAATCTTAGGAAGAAAAATTGTGTTTCAATGGAAATCACCATGCCCAATTGTGAGTATTGGACTCCAGTGCAGTTAACTGTTTTCAAAGTTTTGTTTTTAAGGTTGTGTCTATGTATGCCATATAAACCTCAGCATCTGATGACATCACCAACGATGTTCTAACTGCAGACAATCTATCAGACTGTCACTGTGTAGTTTCATTCCAGCAGAAGCCTTGCATCTGGAAGTCTTCTCAACTGGTTTATGACCTGCTGTGTGCATTAACATTTTTGTTTTGTATTCTTCTATTTTCATACAATGTATCCCTACATCTTTTTTACCTGATTGCTTGTGCACACAGTATAAGCCTCACTTTAGGAGCCATCTACATCACCACCTCTTGAAATATGAGATTCAACAATTTGGACTTATGGTTGAGTCAAAGAAATATGGACGGTTGAGCAGCTTCACTTGAAACTGCTTTCCCTTTCTACCCAAATGGTTCAGACAGAAAAGGACCACAGTTTCTCATGGGCAAAACCTTAGAATATTTCCCTTAGCTTAATTTGAATTAAATAATATGATGGACAAAAGGGCTTCAGGCAGGTGTGACATACCTGCCTCCAGGGAAGCCACTCCTCCAACCTAGTCTGGGACACTATTAAATTAGCCTATCCCTTTATCATGTGGGTTTTTACATCTCATTAGAACTTTAGTTGCTATAAGTCTCCTCGCTTTTGAATTCTGCCTTTTAACCTTCTTGTTAAGTCTGTCATTTCTAGAACACAACAAGGATGCCAGCTTGTCCCATGTGCCATCCTCTTGGACATAACCTACGTCACCTTCCAGGGACACCAGATTGACCTGGACCAAATTTGCAAAATCTCTCTTCAGTACATGAAAATGCCCCTTCCCTGATGTTACTCCTTCCTCTGTCAGAAAGGGAGAACCTCTGAAACTTGGGATAGGCAGGACTACGCCGCTTGACAGCAGGAAGCAGCTACGGAAAGTGGAGATCTTTGTCCATTTATCCTTTCTAAGACCACAAAGAAGTTCCTTCTCTCTAAGCAGGGAATTATACCATTGTAACTGGCTAGTTATTAGTAATAAGAAAAGACCAAAGGGAAGGCCAAACATTGTAAACATGGTCCCTGCAAAACGCTGTGGGAAGGGGACTGGACAAAGGAAAGATAGACACATGCTCAATCAAGTTGGCATGGCATAGGGAAGATACTTGCCTGTCAATCACACCTGAGGACAAAGATGGCCACTGCAAGCACATGCAAATTTGGAATGTATAATCCCCTCAACAAAGAAACTCACATTCTTATGCTCTTGTTTTCTCTTGGCATGCTTGGCTCATGGCTCACGGTTGGCTTCTTTGCATTCTCCCATGTGGCCCACAGCCATGCGGACTCCCACACACAATGGACTAATGGATTGCAACTGACCTGATGCTGTACAGGACCCTGCTCCAACATGGAAAGAAAACTCTGGACACTGGTTTTGCTTCTAGTTTTACTAAAACCCCAGGTACATTTCTTCTATGACTGGACTAGGGGAAATGGGACTTTGAAAACCCAGGATGTAATTCCACAGAAATAAAGCTTTCTACTACATTGCATCCTCCTGTGGGGACTTCCGGAAATGCTTATTCCAATGGTATCCCAAGAGCCCATTAACAACAGGGGAAGACAAGGCATGTTTTTCTAGGATAACAGAACCAGCCCCATTTCCACGTGTTTTTCCTACTGGGAACACTTGAGGATGGGACCCCATCCTTGCAGGCTATATTCTGTCCAAACTCCAGGCTATCATCATCAGTTGTCCCATCAAAATACTGTTTTACTGCTCTACCAGTTAAAAGCTTGTGGGTGGAGTGGGTACATGATGGGGAAAAGGGACCCCATGGATCCTCCTTTGCTCTATATAAAGTGGGTCCCTTACTCTGAAATGATATTAAAAAGACCTTGTGCTGGTGGATCAAATACTCTGTAAGCCCTCAAACAGTTGCACTAGCTGAGCTCCTGCAAGTTCAAAAGGCAAATTCATACTCAGAATATGTGTCAAATCCAGTCAAAATGATTGACGGTCCTTTCCAGAACACAGAACTGTATGGCTATTGTCAGGCTGGACTTTCAGCAGCTCAGTTGCTAGATCAGTAGTGATAAACAATAGTCCATTATAGGGCCCTTGCACAGCTATCACCAGTAATTTTTCCACAACACCTGTAGACCAAAAGAAATACCTAACAGTAGTGTTGATTAAGTAATTAGATCCAAATAATCAATAAGAATTTAGATCCTGCCCTGGCCAGTTTGGCTCAGCGGTTAAGAGCATCGGCCCACTATCCAGAGAGACTCGGGTTCAGTTCCCACTAAGAGCACGTACCTCGGTTGCAGTTTGTTCCCGGCCCCCCTCGGGGTTGTGCGGGAGGCAGCCACTCGATGTGTCCCTTTCACGTCAATGTTTCTCTCTCTCTCTCTCACTTCCTCTCTCTCCCTCCCACTCTATCTGAACAAAAATGGAAAAATGTCCTCGAGTGAAGATAAAAAAAAAAGAATTTAGAGCCCAACAACTTAATAGCCATTTGAATAAATAATACACATAAATATTAACAGATACTTTTATTTCTTTCTTAAATAACTGCAATTACTTAATAACAGGACATGTGCACCTTCTGGGCACTGAACAACTTCTTACACTTGGAATCATATTGAACATGCCACACTTCTTTCCTGTTCCACACTAATTTTTGTGAAGTGCTTGATTTGTATCACAGCAAGTACCAAAAATTTAACTTTGAAAAGATATGACATCCTCAAAAGGAATGTAGCATGACATAATGTCAAAAATGTGAACTACCTCAAGCTAGTAGTCCACAACAAATGTTTCTGGGTTTCCTTTGAAATTCTGAAATATCCCATTGTGTTCACGTGTGTCTGCTGTGGCGTTTTGGGGTGCCTCACACACAGTTTGAGAATCTGTGTGTGTGTGCACATATAAGCACATACATATAGTCCCTTTCCTCCCTTAGCAGACTAGAACCCTCCAATAGATTTTGTTGTAACTTACCTCTAATTATTGGTTTGGTGATAGCAGTAGGTAAGACGAGAGTAGATGGAGGATCAGTACAGTCTTCAAGCAACTACCCTCTATCCAGAAGAAAAAGGCCACCTCTGCAAGCCCAGAAGACTCAGGATAATTTGTGGTTTCAAAGTTTTCATGTGCATCAACTCAGATATTCCATTCTATGATCAGGGTCCTCATTACTTTCTAATACAGAGCACAGACACTGGTACAGCAGACTTGCTAAGAATTCAACCCACCTGGGAGCTTTGCTACATTTAAAATTAAGTCTTGGGCCTAATCCTTAGCTTTTTCTTTCTTCCTACTACAAAAGATGAGTTTCTTTACATAATACTAAAGAAATCACCTATGTTTCTCATTTTGCCCCGCCATTACCTTCAGCCTTTCATTATCTGTCTCTACTCTAATGTCACTCACTAACAGCCATCTGATTACACCATTCTTATATCCCTTATAATTAACAACTTCCCACCCTGACAGGTTTGGCTCAGTCGTTAGAGCATTGGCCCACAGACTGAAGGGTCGTGGGTTTGATTCCCGGTCAAGGGCACATACCTGGGTTGCAGGTTCAATCCCCGCCCCAGGTTGGGGTCGTGCGGGAGGCAACCAATTGATGTGTCTCTCTCACAACCATGTTTGTCTCTCTCCCTTCCTCCCTGCCACTCTCTCTAAAAATCAATGGAAAAGTATCCTTGGGCGTGGATTAACAAAAAAATAAATAAATAAATAAAAATTAATAACTTCCCCAAACCTCTCAAAATCCTAAAATATTGTACCCCCACCAGTGCATTTCCTTCTATAGGAATCCCATTCCAATTCACCATTCGTGAAAGTTTTAACAGTTGCAAAGCTACAGGGTATGCCAAGGGTTATTAGTATCAGTGGTCCATCTATAACCAGTAGTGGGATTCACATATTGCCAGTCAGCCAGCAGATAATCTAGCCCCAAAATTCTATTTTAAAGTCTACTTCCTCAGACCATTCCTGGTACCATAACTGTCTTGGGTAAGGTTCCCCAGGAAACAGACTCTGAAATAGAGATTTGCACACCAGAAGTTTATTGAAGTATGCCCTCCAAATCAACAACAGTGGGACAGTAAAGGAAGTAATACTGAACAGAGAAAGGAGCTGAAGTGTAATGCGTCAGACAATCCCATGGGGAGATCTGGAGTTGGGATCTTCAAAGTTATTCTGTTTTACTGTAAAAGGGTCAGGTATTTATATCCTCACATAAAACAAGTATTGGATACTAGCTGACCCTGAAGAAGCAGCATGATTTTGAGGGAAGCAGCTCTGTTGGCTATAGGGAATGCCTGAAGAAGGATTTGGAGGCAATCAGTTTTAGCTGCCAATATTCACAACAGCTAGGGGCACCTATACCTGAACAAAAGGATCTGGGTAGTGAACCACAGCACCTGCTACACTACTACTGGACTATTACACCAATCTGGTTAATGAAAGGAGGGAATTAATCATTTACCCTGATTTCATAGGAGAAACTACAGTTCATCACCAGTTGATGAGGGAAAACACTTCTTTGCAGAACCAGCTAATAAACATAAAAAAAATGATAGAGTTATAAAAATCATCATTTTGAAAGCCCTAATAAAATTATCAACTCAGACAAGGATTATCAAAGGATACTAAACTCATTAGGTGAAAGATATACACAGTGTGCAAAAGGCATTACCTACGATTACTTGCTTATTGCAAATGGAAAAGGCATACATTTATAGAAAAGAGATCTAATGGGTACCATCTTACCCAAGTAATTAGACTGAGCATTATTAAACAGTGAGACAATCTGAAAATCTCTGATGGCCTCAGCCAACCTCTGGATGGGATACAATATGCAGTACCCATGACTATAAACAAAACTTATTTTGCTAAAAATGTTGAACCGAAACCTAATGAAGCTTTATAGTGTAACTTCCATTTACAGGAAATATGGGGAGGGAAGACAGAGAGATTAACAATATCTGGGGCCCTGCCCCTAAGAAACTAGATTTATAAGACATTCTAGAAAAGGTAAAATATGAAATGACAGAATACTGATCTGTGGTGGCCAGGGGTTAGGAGTAGGAGGATGGAAATAATTGTAGAAACTTTTTGGAGTGATGTAAATGTTCTATACTTGACTGTGATGATGGTTCTAAGGCCCTTCAAATGAACACTTTTAAAAGGGCGAATTTTACTGTATGTAAATTAAACCTTCATTAACTGAACCCCCTCCTCCAAAAACCTGAATGTTCAATGATTTTGAATAAAACAGTGAGACTATTCTGTTGGTGTTTTTAAGCAAACATCTTAAAATGCAAAAGTATTTTTAAATTAACATTTTCATTTACTTTTTAAGCCCAAAGGCAAGATTTTCTCTTATTTTAAGCTATGAGAGTAATTCATTTCATAGTTCTACCTACCAACACACCAACAGAACAGTTTTTGTTTTAACATGTGTTGATACAGAATTCTATAGATATAACAGCTATATGAAACAAATTACTACCTATCTACAAAGATATGCATACACTGATTCAATCACACATCACTTCCTAAAATACTCCTACAATAATCTCTCTTCATAGCTCAAAACCATCAGTGTCTACTGAATAAAACTGAATTCTTACCTTGCTGTTCAATCTTCCCTGCCCTCTGGCTACAGTCTCCATTTCCAGAATGAATTCCCAATAGTCTCCCTCATAACACCTACATTCTAAGCTCTAATGGAATTACCATTACCTACACACAAACTGTGCTTTCTCTCCTCTTCCTCATGCTTTTGATCCAGCACAGAATGCCATCCCTTTGTCAAAATACACTATGCATTCTTAGTGATTTAATTTAACACTTTTATCAGTACCTGCCTTTTTATCTTTCACCCCCATCCAGACAATAAAATGAAATGTAGAAACTTGGTTTTATAAATCTTTATAGGGTCAATGGTTAGCGCCAAGTAGTAATCCCTGAACCTTTGTTGTATTAATTGACAACTTAACCTCTTACAATCAAAATTCCATGTATATGAAAGATGGGCTCAAATACCATTTTTAACAACAAAGAGATAAAGCAGGTAAAAGAACTGAGTAGATTAGCTTAGAGAAGAAAAGCAATTCCCCCCTTTAACCACAATATCCTCTACTGTTTCCACTAGCATTGTTCTTCAAACACTTCAACCCAGATACCCTAACTCCTCTTTATCTCCCAGTGTATCAGTTCCCTCCTGGCATAACTTTCCTTTTTTACCATATGGTCAATCATTGTCACCAAAAACCTTCACCTATTTTTTTTCTTTGACCTTTCATCACACTTTAACTTTTGTGGGGGGGGTAGGGGGTGCAGTGAAGAAGGAAACTTGATTCATTGTAAAACAGCTCAATTGTGAAAACAACACAGTTGTAGAAGGGCCCTGGGGCAAGGCCCCTCTCTGGTTAGATTGGTCTGCTCTGGTCTGGTCAGCTCTGCTCCTGCCAGTTTGCTTTGCACTACATGGGTCTGCCACACTCCACGTTGGTCTTCTCTCTTCTATTCTTTATGCCAGTCTGCTGCCCTCTGCTCTGCGGAGACATCTTCCCTGTTTCAGCTCAGACAGGGAGACACAGTCTCCATTCTTCAGTGGAAAGAGAACGCATACTTTTGGGGAGCTGACTTATATGTACAGGAGTTCCTGCCCCTGGTCCCTGATTGGCCCATGCTCATGCAAATGAGAACTCCAAATCCCCGCAGTTTGATTGGTCCAAAAGGCACTGTCTTGATTGGTCAGAATAGAGCCACTCTGATTGGTTAGAGCTGCAGATAGAGAAAGCCTCAATCCTTTTGGTTGAAACAGGATTCCAGGAAACCTTTATAAGGGCTGGCTCAGATGGCAGAAACACAGTACAGGCAGGCAGTTCAGTGCAGAGGCAGGCAGTTCAACCTAGCCTTCTCTACCAAGTGCAGTTTGCATGAGAGGCCCCTTTGCAAAAATGGCTGCTAGGCTCTATTTTTGTTTTGTTTTGTTTTGTTTTGTTTTTAAATGTGAGCCCACACTTCAACTTTGAATCAACTCAACCAGCAGTTTTTCCATTTCTCTTTTTTCTCTTTTAAGTGGAAAAACTAACAATAGCATGCTGATTGGAATTTTAAATATGTGGCTTTAATGATAATAATAATAATAATGATAACAACAACGGCAGCTAACTTTACTAATAAGCACTTAGCATGTAGAGGCACAATTTCCTTTCAATACCAATAAGGTTACAAGTAAAGAACCAGACAAAGGAATAGTAATTAACTTGCCCAACGTAAGACAGAAAAAGGCAGAACTTGGATTTGAACGAAGGTAGTATGCATCCAGAGCAGATTTAGCCACTGAGCTATGGTTTGTCCCAAATGCAATGTTACACTGCCATTGACACACAGAACTGATCAAACATTCCTTTATTCATTTCCTGTTCCATCTCTTTCCTCAACTGAATGTTCTAATTTTGAATGGTTAATTAATACAAAAGATATTTATTCAGTGACTGAATAAATGAAATAGTTATTCCCACTTTCAACAGTCACTGAGAACAAAAGTAAAAGAGCAAGACATGATCCTTGCCTTTTCTTTAAGTTTCCAAATTCCATATGCCCCCTCACTCTCAGCAGAAACCAATAACTAATATTTAATAGTATTTAATGTGCCAAGCACTTTATATATATAGATTCATTTAATCTACAAAAACAATCTTCATAATTATTATCTACATAAGAAAACAAAGGGATAAACAAAAGCAAAATAACAAGTGGGACTACAACAAACTAAAAAGCTTTGGCACTGCAAAAAAAAAAAAAAAAAGCTCAACAAAATGAAAAGGCAACCTACAGAATGGGAAAAAATATTTGCAAATCATATACCTGATAAGGGGTTAATATCCAAATTTTATTTTATACATACACACACACACACACACACACACACACACACATTCATAAAATTCATTAACAACAAAACAAACAATCCAACTAAAGAATTCCAAAAAAGACATACTCATGGCCAACAGGCACATGAAAAAAAGTGCTTGACACCACTAATCATCAGGAAAATGCAAATCAAAACTACAATGAGATATCACCTCACACCTGTTAAAATGGCTGTTATCAAAACAAACAAGAGATAACAACTGTGGGTGCAGATGTGGAGAAAAAGGAACCCTTGTGCACTGTTGGTGGGATTGTAAATTGGTGCAGCCATGAGGGAAAACAGTATGGAGGTTCCTCAAAAAATTAAAAATAGAACTATCAGATGATCCAACAATTCTACTTCTTGGTATTTATCCAAAAGGAAACAAAAACACTAACTCAGAAAGACATCTGTACCTCTCTCTATGTTCTTTGCAGCATCCTCTACAATAGCCAAGACATGGAAGCAATCTAAGTGCCCATCAATGGATAAATGGATAAAGAAAACATGATGCATATATACAATTCAGCCATTTAAAAAAAGTAAATCTTGCCATTTGCAACACCACAGATAGATCTTAAAGGCATGATGCTATGTGAAACAAGTCAGACAGAGAAAGACAAATATTGTATAAAATCTAAAATACAAAAACCAAACTCATAGATATAGAAAACAGATTGGTAGTTGCCAGAGGGGGGTGGATGATGGGCCAGGGAGGGGAGATTGGGCAAAATGGGTGATGATGGTCAAAAGGTACAAACTTCCAGTTATAAAATAAATAAGTCATGGAGATGCAGTGTGCAGCATGGTGACTATCAGTAATAGTACAGTATTTATACAAGGTGACACAAAGTAGGCTTACAGTTGTGAGTACACAAAACAGAGTTTATTCTTGTATTCTTATTTATTATTGTATTATTTTCCATATGAACAACTGTAAATCTACTTTGCCCCACCCTGTATTTGAAAGTACTGTGAATAAATCTTAAAAGTTTTCATCATAAAAAAAATTATAACTATGTATGGTAATGGAAGTTAACTAGACTTACTATGGTGATTCATTTAACAGTATATACAAAAACAGAATTATTATGGTGTACACCTGAAACTAATATAATGTTATGTGCCAATTATATATCAATATAAAAATTAAGTAAAATTAAAAAAAAAAAAAAAATGAGGCACAGAAGCTATGTAACATACCCAAAGTCACACAGCTAAAAAGTGGCAGAGCCAATATTTAAAACCAGTGGAACTTCAGAATCCAAGCTCTTATCCATTTCACCATAATGCCTTCAGTCATTAACTCCATTAGGCTTGTATCCCTCAACTTCTCTACTGTACCTAAAACATAATCCATGATCATTGATTCATTCAATACTGACTGATAACTAATTCGCCTTGTTTTGTTCCTTAAACACAAGCTTGTTCTCATATCAGAGCCTTTATTACAATGTCCTAAAAGACTCTTCCTCTAGATCTGTCTTCCCATCATTACAATTCAACTTAAATGTCAATTCCCAGAGAG
The DNA here is from genome assembly GCA_030848825.1 of Tadarida brasiliensis. Lineage (NCBI taxonomy): Eukaryota > Metazoa > Chordata > Mammalia > Chiroptera > Molossidae > Tadarida > Tadarida brasiliensis. The sequence continues at coordinate 61,123,940 of CM061266.1, read as the reverse complement.
ACCTGTCCTGACCACTCTACCTAAAATAGCCTCCCCTCACTACAAATTGTCTATCACATGAAATTGGTTTTATTTTCTTCATAGTTACTTATCACTACCTGATATTATCAGCTGTTTATTTCTCCCCACTGGAGTGGAAGTTCCAAGAGAGTAGGGACCTTGTCTATCTTGCTCAATGCTGTATCTTCTGCACCTAAAACAGTGCCTGGCTCACAGTAAGCACTTGATATTTACAGAATGGATGCCAAATATTGTGCTAGATATCTGGATTACCAAAATAAACAGGATATAATTCTTACCCTCAATAAACTCCTAGTTTTTATATCTATAAATACTTACCTCCTCCCTTTGTATATTAAAGAAAGACTAGCTCCTAATTTTTTTCAACAGCTTACCTCTCCACCTGTCATCTTAAACCAGTCTGAGATCTCCCTTTGACCTCTCCCCATCAATTATCCCCCCTCACTTCTTTCATTTCTCCTTCTCCATTTACTGATAACCCGGTAATCTCCCCATTACCTCAACATCTCCCACTGACTCCTCACCATATCTCTCTCTACTATGACCACTTCCTCAAAAGTCATCAATGACCTGGAAAGTGTTCTCACTGCCTTCAGCATTTAACACTGCTGTGGACTTTCAATCCACTTTCTTAGGACCAGAGGTACTACTATCTCATGGTTCTCTTCTTAATATTTTTATCTTTTTAAAGCTTCCCTTACTGTCTCCTTTCTCTCATCCTTTAAACTTCACGCTCACTAGAGCTTCATCTTCTATTCTTGCTCTATTCTGTCTCTGAAACATCTCATCTGCTCCTCTAACTCAGCCAGTACTCCTATACAAATAATAATATCACTCATTCAGTACCTAAATCCCAGCTCCACTTTCCCCATCATATTTAATATGAAACATGATTGAACTTTTAAGCAAATCTTCAATAAAGAATAGCTGCTGGCTAAGATTTAGAAAAAAATAATGTGAGTGATAATAAACAATAACGTTCTGAATAAGCAGTTGAAGGCAACATTATACAACTTAAGGCTGGTTTCCATGAATACTTCTAGAAATACAGTACTTAAACTAATTCTTCATTAATTTTAACTGACAGCCTGTACAAGAATGGGCCAAAGAATAAAAATCATTCACAAATTTTACATATGTCGTTAATCTGTATCAACTTTCTCTAAAACTTTAATACAGTTCTAGATATATAGAAATTGCATTATTACACAAGTATAATAGTAAAAAGTTAAAATAGGATTATACCAGTCACAAGTTATTATATAAATTAGAAATAACATACAAAATAAATTCAAATTCTTTGGCAGAGCTTTGTAAAGATGTACCTACACTGCAATAATTTAGAGGCTCACAGCTCAAAATTATACCTATTTATCAGAGCAAACTGTCTAATAAGGTTTTGTGCTATTTTCGAAAACATTAGCAAGAAACAGACTTGTGCCATTGTGGCCTTCAGCTTAGATAGCAAAAGGTAGTTACACACATTTATATCCATATGATAAAACTATTCATGTGCCCAATCCTGTAAACAATTACAGATACGAGAAGACTGGTTTACCCAGAAAAAGTATGAACAAAGCTCCACCTTTACAACTCTCTGCAACAGACAAGAGCCACAGTACACACTGATAAAACTTCAACACTTGACTTACAGCCTACCTCCTTTCATAATGGGAGAAAATGACATCTGGTTATTGCCTAACAAACGCACATTAAATAAATACAGTAAACTCTGTAACATTTAACAAAATCTTTCAATGCTTTCCCCATTTCCCCATGTACTGCAAGAAGCTGTGAGAAAAAAGATGATGCCAACTCCCAAATACCACTGTTAAAGCCAAGCTGGTGAAACAAGTCAGTCACCATCCTTCAGGCAGTGTGGCATGTAAGGGCATGGAAAAAAACAATAGAAGAGCCCTCAGCAAAAAGACACCCATATTTTAAGAAAAAGAAAATGAAAGTGATTTAACATCTCCTACATCAAGGAAGCTAACTAAAGGTGCAGGGAGCCTAGGAAGAGAACTAGGAGCTTTTCAAATGTTCTATTTGTTGGCAGCTGAACACTACCAGCTGTCATATTTTGAAGTTCTTCAGTGTTCCCCTTTTTCCACAAAATCCGCTCTACTCTAAAGCCTGTAAGTGACAGACGAAATAGAACACAAGATGAAGGGAAATGGCTGATGGGACATCAGAACACAAGAGCAGCTGCAACCACATTTCTAGAAGACCAGTTATCAAAGTACAGCTCTCAAGATCTGAATCAAATACCTTTCGCATCCACATAAATCTCCATCTGCATCCCTCTTGCTTAATTATCTTAAATTGAAACCCATGCCTCATCCAACTGCCTGATTATCTGAAACTCACACACACACACACACACACACACACACCCATACATACATACACACACACACTATCCTTAACCTATACCATTCCATCCCTAAGTGAAAGGCAAATTTGGCAGATTTTTTTTAGGGGAATTGGAAAGGGGAGGACGGAATGTCATGGGGGATGGGAGGGGTGAGAAATACGTGCAAATACTATTGCGACAGACACTGGAAACGCCACTGCCCTCATCACTCTTGCAAATTCTCTTATGTATTACCTTCGTACCCTTTACCCTGCCCTCCTCCTTCCTCAACAATACACACACGTGTCATAACCGACAAGCACCATCCCCTCTTCTGTAACATCACACGCTACCCTCCCACCCTCGCTAACCACCCACAAAGACACACACTAAGAGCAGAAACTGCTGCCACCGCACACTCCTATCTCAATTAAGTGTTTCCACCAGACAGCATCAAGCGCTTGCTGAAAGGTAGCTCAGTAAACACGTACGTAGACACACACGCGCGCACACGGGCGCGCATGCCGCATGTGGCACAAGGAAGGGCACCCGGATACGCACCTGGAGGCCGAGTGTCCAGCGCTGCTGCCTCCCTGGTCCCTATCACTGAGCGCAGCTGTGTAAATCCTTCGGTAGCGGTCCGCCAGGGCCCGGCCTGACAGCAGCAGCTGGTAGTGACCCCGGGAGTCCGCGGCGGGCAGCCCCAGCCCCAGCCCCGCGGCAGCCACGGAGCCCTCGGGAACCGGCATGAACAGCGCCCCCGGCGCCGGGAAGGAAGAGATGGTGGCGGCTGGGAAGAATCCGTCCCCGCCGGGCCCCGAGGAGGAGGCGGCGGGGGAGGCAGTCGCTGCGCACATCATCATCCTCGCCGCCGCCGCCGATGCCTGGTCCCCGCGGGCCGGGCAGGCAGACAAGCGCGCGCACACACACAGCCCTTTTCCAACGACGACGGCTCCAGCGGTGGCCTCTCGCTCCAGCAGCCCAGAGACTACAAAGACAGCGACGACCTCCTCCTTCTCCTCCTCCTTCTTTTCCTCCTCCCCCCCGCACCGCCCTCGCAGCTACTGGGGCCGCTCATCTAACCCCGCCACCTCCGGAGTGTGAGGAGGAGGCGGTGCCGCCGCCGCCACCGCTCTCACCGCCAGGACTACCCGCAATGGGAAGCTGCCGACTGCAATGGGCATGCGCCACTCATTGCACATGCTCAGTAACTCCAGCCTTTTTCCCTCCCCACCCCCTCTCCTCCACCACTCCCTTCAGCTTCAGGGCTTTGGGTGTGGGGCGGTGGAGCTGCGCGGAATCTGAAAGAAATCCACTTCTCCGGGTTTTACTAGCAGCTTGAGGAGTAAGGGGAGTGCTAGGCAGGCTGTCAACTACAGACATTTGGCTTCAGGTAAAGGGTTCTCTTCAGGTGGGAGAACTGGAACCTGAAGGAAGGAATGTGCCCACCTCCAGAGTATGAGTGTTATGTACTCCTGCTACCTTTCCCCAAAGTGTGTGCTGCCAACATGAAGATTTACCATGAACAGTGCTGATTAATTCAAATTCAAGGCCCAGAAGGACAACTGGGTTAAAAGACCCTTTGGTGATCTTATTTTGGATTTTTTGTCATTGGGATTTATGTCTATTTAAAATAGCTTTTACGTACAAAAGACAGGTAGTAAATTAGTGCATTCTTTTTTTTTCTGTGAAAAGAGGATTCACACTTACAACAGTACTCACAAGCCAGAGTCAGATATTCTCAACATTATATCAGTCAAATCTTAACACATTATACTTTCCTTAAATATCCTTTTGTTGACTCCACATTCCTCCTAAAGGTGCACTCTTATCTCTTGAGAGTGATCACTTAATGGCTTATCTTTTTCTGCCCAGACTTACATTATTATAGATAATTCTTGAATATGACCTGAAACTATAATTGTGACTACGTCTGTATAACGATCTGGAAATGTCATATCTACCAAGATCTTATCATTGTTAGCTATAAAATGTAACATTTGCTGAGTCCTCTGTTCCAAGCTATTCTACTAACCCCTTCTAAGTAAATGCTCTAGAAATATATTTGCCAATGCATCCTGTTACCTATTAGTTTAATCCTTTTGACTGTCAATTTGAAGGGTATAAATTTATATTCCTGACAAAATCATTAGGTCCTGTTTCCTCTTTGTCTACTTACTAGCTCTTATGTCTGTGCTTCTTCTCTGAAAGTCCTTCTCTAAAAACAAACAAACAAAAACCTGGGAAAGTAAATTAATTCTAGTTGGAGGGGAGAAGAAAATGGTGAAGGAATGCATTTCTTTCTGGGACTTTAAATGATAGATGGATGTCATTTTGATTCTTTTAAAAGATAGCCAGAGTGCATGAAAACATAGGGACATAAGGGCATGCATACAAAATCATAGTATTTTCATACAGTGGTAGCCCTGTTAAGCAATTTTTGTCTTCTTTCTTCAACTGTCCTAGAAGCTCCTTCAGAGCTTATTTATCCTTGTGTCTTCCTTAACCTCTAGTTTAGGACCTTGCACATAGAAAGTATTCAATACATATTTGTTAGGCTAATACCTGTTCTGAAGTTTCAGCAGAGTTACAAGCTCAGTGTTGAACAGGAAGCCCCCTTCCCCAACTCTGGGATGAGAGCCAAGACACAGGTATAGAGGCAGCTAAAGGCTGGTGGAGTTAAATGCCTGAACGTGTAGAAGCTGCTGTAAGGGCTCATTACTGTTGCAGAAGTCAAGGAGATAGCCAAAGGCTCTGACAGACTAGGATTTGGATCCTAACTCTGCTACTTGTATGTCTTTGGGCAAGTTTCAATCACTGAATAATGGTCAAAATAATACTACATGAGATTATGGGAAGACTTCAGGCATCTAGGATGTCCACCTTAGCATGTGGCTTTGCGCAAGTGGTAGCACACAAAACAAAACATTCTAAATTTTTTTTATAAGGGCGAGTATGGTGTCTGTGTACCCCATTACATTCCCAGATCCTACTACAGGCTCTAGCCCTAAGCAGGAAATAAATATTGGTTGAATGGATGGTTGGATGGTTGGATGGTTGGATGGATAGATGATGAGTACACAGAGAAACATTTCCAGCTTAGACTTAGGTAGTGGCATGAGCAGTCACTGCCCATTTACAGTTTCTAGTGGTTACTGACCCGAGGGGTTGCAGTGGTCTCAAGTCCGTCCCACCCACCCCTCCCTTAATTTCATTTCAGTCTTTACTTTACCCTTCAGTCCCTGGCAGGCGGTTTCTTAAGCCTCTGGGTACACACAAAACCCGGTAACTGGATAATTTCCTAAAGAACCCGTTGTCATTGAACGGGGCAACAAGGCTTGCGCAAAATCGCACACATGCTCACTTAGGTATCATACGGAGGGTGGCATTTCTGTTGCGGTTGGCAGCGTTTCCTTCCACCGCAGTAGCAGTGACAGCCGCTGCTATACTCTAAATTGATAGCCAACGCAGCGTTTTCTCTCCTTCTCCTCCTCTTCCTGCCTCCGCAATGTGCACTCCCCGTCACTGCAACTGCTACAGCTACTGCCTTGGCAGCTGGGCACCTTGGAAAGAAAGGTGGCCGGGAAGGAAAAAACGATTGGAGTCACTCTTAATTCCATTGTCAAGGGGACATGAAGGGGAGGGTGGTCCCCAAGGCAAGTCTCGAGGGTCACCTGAACCGTCCCTACTGACGGGAGATGTGGGTTTCTGGAAATGTGCAAAGCAAGCGTCCCCTCCCGCCAATTCTGCGCACCCAGCTACTCAAGGTCTTACGCTGCTGTGTTGGGGGTGGGGGGTCTGGTTAGTCTAGAAAATATGCAGAATGAAAGAATATACAGGGCTTTGCTTTGTTTTTCACGTTCTACTGAGTGCGGCTCCTGTACTTTCCGCGCTGCCATCTTAGCTTTATCTTCTGGCCAGGCTGGGCGTGTGTGTGCATTTGTGTTAGGAGGGAGGGCTAGAGGCGCGGGGAGAGAGGAAGGATCCCTGGGCGGGTTGGGTGTCAGAATTGGCTAGACAGTAGTTCAGGGTACAACTGCCCTGAAAGAATAATATTGAACCAAGGCAAATCCTGGTTTTAACCGTTTTATTAGTGAAACGCAAGCGTAATATTTTGTATTTGTGGTTGATACCATGTTCATTTCTCAAAAGCATCTATCTTATCTATGATCATATGAGACTATGGCTTCATCTTTCATTGGGATGGTCACAGATTTTGTCACTGTTTATACTGACATTGCAAACTTTTGACTATAATGTTCTAAACTCCTTATAGATTTACAGATTTTTGTACTCTATTTGTTTAAGGGTATGTTTTTGTTTTTTAAAGAAGGCTATCAGCACTGAAGCATTTAAAAACATGGCAGAAACCATAAAGTGTATGTAAGAGGACAATGACTGATGTGTTAGTTTCACTTTAAAGGTTAATATTATACTAATGCTTCAAGATTACAAACACAGGAAGCATGTATATTATCAGGAACATCTAGACTGCTGAAAATGGTGTGGTCAGGAGTCTGAGTTTGTTTCCCCAATTTGTACAATGATGTATTGGAGCATTTAAAAGCAAAATGGGTAGTTGAGAGCATTCATTTTAAAGCAAATTTGGTAGCTGAGAACAATTTGGAAGAAAAAAAATGCTCAAGCTCAAAGAGTGAAGAAATGCTTCACTCTTCAGTAATCTGCTTTTTAAGGACCACAGGATTCTGAATCCTTGACAAATATGACCATATTGCATTTTAAAATAGTTTATATGATCTATGTAATACTCCAAACTGAACAGAAAAATTCAACATGGCAATTGAAATTCTTTTAAACATAAATTACATGTTGGCTCCCCTAGAAATCTTGACTCTTGCTGTAAACAACTGTAATTTTAGAGCCTTGGAAGATTCAGTAATTTGTAAGCAAGAAGACGTAATGCATTTTTGTTTTTATTCATATTAGATTTTAAAGTTTTAAATATATACAAATTATATATCCAATTTTTCTTACAAGTTAAAAATTTGGATTTTTAGGGAGCCTGACTTATATTGACATTTTTTGTCCCTGAAAGTTATGCTAAAATATTTATTAGTAGGTGAGGATATTCTTTGAAGTAGTGAATTCAATAATATATATTTATTGCAAGTCACATTTTTAAAAACCTCATAGTTGTGATGCATTTTAGACCAGAGGATGCTTTCACAACTGATATAGAAAGTCATATAAAGTATAACCCTTTGAAAGAGAGAAATGGAAGAACCACAGCATTATAACCTCGAAAACTTCTTCAGTGCAGTGAGTTTTTGGAATTTTAACTGATGGCTACAATTGACACATAAAGTTAAAACAGATTATAGTTTCCTCTCAAGTGGCTATGGTATACTTCTAGGGTCAAAATTATCAGTCATCCGTGGCTCACATTCTCTGTTAATTTATTTGTAACTAACATCAAAATCTTAGTCCCACCTAGTTCAACTTCCTGTTTTGATCAATATTTTTATTTTTATATTTTGAACGTAAAAAGGAGTTAATTTACTAGTTCTTCATAAGTAATTCTCTTAAAAATAGTTTACCCCTCCCCTTTAAAAAACCATGTCAGGTTTGCCTTCAGACTGGGCCAGAAACTATTTTAAAAGTTTTTAGAACATATAATTTACAAAAAAGAGTTTATATTTTTTCTAAATTAATTTGTAATAAGTGACAGCATTTCTTTAGTTTAGGCAGAATAATCTTATCTGTAGGATGTCAAATGTTGGGAACTGGGTTAATTATTTATGTGGTGGAGACAACACTGCTTCCAGGGAAAACTGTGGTTTCCCTACAGGTCCTCCTAAAGTCCATCTCTATGTGGGGGTGGGATGGTGTCCCAGTACTTTGCTTGTTTGCTTTTGAGTCCATTCCTCTCCATTTCCCTGCTCTGCTCTGTACAGCTGAGGAATGACCCCTGCAAACTACATTTTCCAGTCTCCCCTGCCAGCTAGCTTCAAGCTAGGTTAGACCTATGGGTGAGATGGGCGACTGGAAAGTGGGAAGGGGAGAAACCATGCCCCCACCCCCCCACACACACACTTCCTTGCCTCTTTCTGCTTTGCACAATATCTCCTCTGTGGCTCCAACTCCTGCTGGGCAGCTTCTCCCTCTATGATCCAACTCCAGCCAGGTAAACTCTGATGTGGAAACAGTTCTCACTGGGCAGCCCCAGCTTCTGGAATCTGGTAACAGCATCTCCTCCTTTGGTCTCTTCAGCTCTAGGGATTGTAGTGGCTTCCTGCTGATATTAATCCTCAAGATGTCTTTGTACCTTGTTTGGCTTCTCAGCTTCTTTAATGCCCTTGCAATTAGTTCCCCATATGTATTCAATTCTCTCTCTTAATAACCTGGCATGCACTTCTCTGTTTTCCTGTTTGGATCCTGAATGATACAGATAGTCTTCCATCCAAATAATAGACCTGATTTGACTTCTCAGCCAAATAATGGTATCTGTCATCTTTCATCTGGCCTTTAAAGTTTATGGAGCTGACCTCAATCAGCAAAACAGAAACCGGCTTTGAAAACAATATTGATTGACTAACTTGCACCTATTCCAAACCCCCTTCTTCCTTGCCTGCCTCTACTATAAAGACTTAAAAAATGAAATATTCTCTCTGTGAGCCTCTTGTGCATCTAGAATTGGCTTTGGGACACAATTCAGGCCAATAAGATGAAAGAAAACCTGTGCTACTACTTCTATCTCTCTTTCTTTCTTAAAGATGGGCAAGATGGTTGATGTTTGTAGCCATGAGACAGGAGGTCTGAGATAAAGGCCAAAAGCATCACTGACATAGCCTTGACATTGCAGAGCAATTGAACAAAGTTTCAAACTTATTTTTATGCAAAAAAACCACAACAAACTCCAAGTTGGCTCAACAACTGCTCTTAAAGTATTCTGTTACTTGTAGCTAAAAATGTTCTTACCCAATATACTAACCCCAACATTTTGTCAAAGAGGACACTCTCTAGTTTCTATCAGTAGTCTTTCTGGAAAAAAAGAAAAAGAAATATTTATGGAAAATAATTAAAAGCATAAAAATCCATTCTTTTTCCTAGAGTCAAAATTTTCTTGCTTTATTCAAGTCAACCATCAGAAAGTTAACTAAATTTTATTTTATATCATGCCTTTGGGTTTATTAAAGATTTCTACAGTGATATGTGTCCCAGATACCCTCCCAGGTCTGAGGCACTGATTACCCCAGCTGCTGGGAGTGTTGACTACTGGCTGCTCACAGATGTGCCCTTTCCCATAAATTGCTCTAGGCCTTAGGGAACTGTCTCACCCCAAGTTCCAACCCTCCCTAGGGGGAACCAACATCAAATAGCTAGTCCATGTAGTAGACAAAGACCTGGCCCTCTGACCTTAATTGAAGATGACTCGGAAGAGTCAACCAAGCTCTAGAACTCCCCATGAAATTAGCTAAGGCCTTTGTTGCAATTGCATTGTCATTCATTTTCTCTTTTTCTCTTGACTGATCCTGCTTTTCTCCCTTATTCACAGACAACATTACTGAAAGCATTCCACAGTAAACTTCTCGCATGCAGTCTCCATCTCTGAGTCTGTTTACCAGGAAGAAGTGGACTCTTAAATGGGATTTTTCGAGCTGGAGCATCTGCTGGTTAGGTAGCAATAAGGACCCCATCTGTGACAGACAGTTTCTAAGGTGTCCGACCCCATGATATCCACCTCCTAATATTCCTACCCCTGTATACATTTCTCCCCTTATGTGTGGTTAAGACCTACAAATTTGTCCTAACCAACAGAATATGGAAAAAGTGACAGGATGTACATGATTACACATATGTGATTAAGTTACTTAATATCATCCCTCCCATCTTGCAGGGAACTCTCTCCCTTGCTGACTTTGAAGAAACAAGCTGCCATGTTGTGAACCACCACTGGAGAGGTACATGTGGCAAGGAGCTGATGTTAGCCTCTGGCCAACAGCCAACAAGGAGTTCCTCAACCTGGCAAGGAACTAAATTCTGCCAAAAACCGTATATTTTTGGAAGTGGCTCCTTTCCCAGCTGAGATTCAGATGAGACTGTAGCCCTAGCTGACACCTTGATTGAAGCTTTGCAGAGGACAGAGCTAAGCCATGCCTAGTCTTCTAATAGAAACTTTCAGCTAATAATTGTGTGGCATATTAAGCCACTAACTTTGTAATAATATTGTTGTGCAGCAATAGAAAACTAATAGACTATCAGTGATGAGAGATGGAACATTGATAGCCCTGACATGTGATGGGTGGAATTGTGCAGTTGCTGAAATTTCACTGGAGGTTAATTAATATGCGACACCTGCAGATGGGAATGCACTTACTAGCTTTCGAGAGGTTCAAGGTAAGTGTTCATTATAAAGACAGTGAAGTAGATTTCTCTTGCTGATTGCCATAGATACACTGAAGAAAGACAATGAAATGCTGAAAAATTAGGGTTCCAATGGTCTGAGGCACTTCTACAAAGTAAAGGGTAAGTTATCACATTTTTGCACTTCCTACCACAAAGGAGGGCAGTACCTGCTAGGCTGATCTGGGTTCTGCAGGCATGCTATTTATTTGAGAATATTGCTCTGACACATGTCCTGAATGACAGATAGCTACCAACTTCAAGAGTAGGAAAGGGCTCTGCATTATCTCTTAACTGTGGGGTGAGCAATTATTCTTCTTGAACCATACAACATGACAGAACCTATGTTATTAGATGTATGAGAGGTGGGGAAAGATGGTGTGGAATGAATGGGAAGTTTCAATGGGAAAATCACAAAGAAAATCCAAGGGTTCTGGACCAAGGCAAAAAAAATTTTTTTAATTAATCTCAGAGAGAGGAAGGGAGGGAGGGAGAGAGAGAGAGAGAGAGAGAGAGAGAGAGAGAGAGAGAGAGAGAGAAAGAAATGTGAAAGAGAAACATAGATCTCACCCTGACTGGGGATTGAACCCACAACCTGGGTACGTGCCCTGACTGGGAATGGAACCCGCCACCTCCTGGTGTACAGGACAACACTCCAACCAACAGAACCACACTGGCCAGGACCCAAGGCAAAATTTTTTTTAGCAAAAAATCATACACTATTGAAAAGTGATTCCTGGAAGGCTATTTGAGACAGAGCACCTCACAATGAGATGCCAGGTGGTCATAACTACCTATCGTAAGGTCCGGTAGGCCCAGCAAAAACTTATGGTAAGATGGAGGTAATATACCCAGGATTGGGCATGAGCAGGGCCAGAATACAAGTAAGCTGCATGAATATGTGACCAGAGTACTATGTCATTAACCACTACTGCACTGGTACCTGATCAAACACATGGCTGCATAGGATTGGGGTGCCCCTTCTGACTGACTAGTGTAGGAGAAAAAAGGTGAGCTTGGATCAAGCGTAAGTTGAATTGGTAAGTAGGTGCAAACTGAAATGAGCTGCTGCTGCACACTGATCTGATAGTGACAAGGCAAAATCCTGCCAGTGGTTCACACTTCATGCATTGCACATGGTCATCCATTTTGCACATAATGAGAAGTGGCCTGAAGTATGAACATGTAAGGTCTATGGGTAGTGGCCTTTGGCCCAGCTGTTTGGTAGGTGCCTGGAAGTAGAAAGGTTGGATGCATGGGGAAAAGGAGGTCTGTGGGAGAGGCACGTGAATGGAGCTATGGGAGAAGGCACGAAGTGTGACTATCTTTCAATCACATGGTGATGTCCATCAGGTCACATACCACTATGGAAGAGACAATAAGTGACCACATAGACAAGACTCTATCAGTTGACATCAACTAGACTCTGCTTTTGTCCACCTAGTGGGGGCACAGAGGGTGCATGCAGAGAGTAGCCATGGTGCAGAGAGGGATGCTGTGCCTGGTGGCAAGGATGGAGGTTATGAATGGAACTTACAGAGAGGGCACTTGTTTCACAATGCTGATCTGGCTACTGCTACTGCCAAATGTATAACATGGCAGTACAAGAGACCAGCACTAAGCCCCCAGTACAGCACAATCCCTCAAGGACACCAACCACCACTTGCTGGATAGTTGATATATATTCTACCCGGATGGGCCAGTGATTCAACTTGGCTGGAATTGATACAGATCTGCTATGGGTTTGCCCTTTTTGCCCACATTGGCCAAAACCATTATCTGAAGGCTTATAGCATTCTGTTTCAGATCTGTATGGATCCTAAAAAGTATTGTCTCAGATTAAGGGCCCCAGTCTATAAATGAGGTATGCCAGCAGTTATATGTCTGTGGTAGACTAAGTAATGATCCCCTCCAAAATTATCCACATTGCAACCCTCAGAACGTGTGAGTATATTACTTTATGCGGCAAAAGGGGCTTTGCAGATGTGATTACATTAAGGATCTTCAGATCGGGAGATTATCCTGGATTTTCCAGGTGGGCCCAGTGTAATCCAAGCATTCTTGTAAGAATGAAGTAGGAAGGGTCAGGGTGAGATTAGGCAATGTAACACCAGAAGCAGAGAAGAGAGAGTTAAAGATGCTGTGCTGCTAGCTTTGATGCTGGAAGAGGAGCTGGAGCCAAGAAGTATAGACACACCCTGGCCGGTTTGGCTCAGCAGTTGGAGCGTCGGCCTGCGGTCCAGAGAGACTTGGGTTCGGTTCCCGCTAAGGGCACGTACCTCGGTTGCAATTTGTCGCCGACCCTGGTTGGTCGTGTGGGAGGCAGCCACTCGATGTGTCCCTTTCACGTTGATGTTTCTTTCCCTCTCTCTCTCTCTCTCTCTCTCTCTCTCTCTCTCTCTCTCTCTCTCTTCCTCTCTCTCCCTCCCATTCTATCTGAAAAAAAAAAAAAAGGAAAAATGTCCTCGGGTGAGGATAAAAAAAAAAAAAGTATAGATGGTCTCTAAAAGCTGCAAAAGATCTTCCCTAGAACCTCTGGAGGAACATAGCCTGCTAACATCTTGATTTTAGGACTTCTGTCCACCAGAAATGTAAGTTAGTAAATTTGGTTTGTTTTAACCCAGTAAATTTGTTACAGCAGCAAAAGGAAACTAATAATGTCCATTGAATACACTTACCCTGTCACATAAAATGCCACTCAGAACCTGCTGTTGATAGAATTGCCAATGCAGTTAGGGCACAAGCTAAGCATACTACACCTTAAATTAATAGCTGGGTCCCTAATAGGTAGAACATATGAGTCTGAGAATCCAGTGGAAACAGAAGACCCTTTGGAAAATATGTGCTTTTGGTCCTGCTCAGGGTCTGTAGCTCTAGAGCTCCTGGTTCCCAAATATCTAGCTTTCTGTTGTTTTTTTGTTTGTTTGTTTGTTTGTTTTTGCTAATCCTCACCTGAGGACATTTTTTTTCCCCATTGAATTTTAGATAGAGTGGAAGGGAGGGAGGGGGGAAGAGAGAGAGAAACATTGATGTGAGAGAGACATATCAATTTGTTGCCTCCCATATAATCCCGGCTAGGGCCGGGGATTGAACTGTTAGCAGCAACAGGACGAGACCTCCATTCTTGTCTTCTTAAAGGAAAGATTTCAATAAACAGACATAGTGTAGCAAAGTAAGAAATAATTTATTGGCTGCAGCAAAAACACACTTAGGACAGTGAAACAAGAAGGGGCATAGAAGAAGCAACAGGAGAGCCTAGATTGGGTGGCTTTGGCTCACTGGGAAGTCAGAGAAAAGGGGGCCTGAGAGACAGGTTCAGGGGGTTAGCCCAGGTGAGCTGCCACTGCCCATTGCTGCCCTGGTTGCAAGTGCTGTTGGGTCCCTTAGAGGAATAAAAGGTGGGGGGGCGGGTGCGGGGAATGGTGCTGGTATGCTCCCCTGAGAAAGAGTGTACACTGGGTCCTTCATCCTGAGCATATTTATCTCTCTCTTGCAGGTGGGAACGTTAGGGGAGGTCTCAGAGGAGGGTCTCAATACAATATTCATCAGCTTTTTGGCGTGCTCTTTCAGGGTCACAGTGTCCACTTGTAATAACTCCATTCTGACCCTCAGTTACTGCACGTACACACCCTGGCAGTTTCTTTTCTGTAAACATAAGGGCCTTGAGACACCCAAAGAAAACTATAAAGATAAGGTTGAGGATGGCCTTGGGAAACTCAGAGAAACCATGAGAAAAAAGAGATTAATAATTGCCCTGCTCCTCTCCCCCCTTCTCTGTATCAGCCCCCCTTAACGGTGCCAAAAGCAGCGCCAAGAGAATGTAATTTTTTTCTGTAGTTTGTGCCTTTAAAAGCGGACAACGAAGAAGGCTCAGGGCTGAGGATTTGGGGAAGCTGTACCCCCCTAGCCCTCTGGTGTAACAGCCCACCAGTGTAATAAAGTGCTCCTTTACAATTCGGCCTTGCGTCTCTGGTTATCTCGCTGACACATTACAACACACTGATTGGTTGCAGGGCAGGGGATCACAGGTCAATGCAGCTGGTCCTGAGGCAGCCATGGCATCACTTGCCTGGTTTTATTGTTTTTCTGGGCCTGGAGCTAAAACACAACTGAGGGCTAGATGTTACCTTAAGGGAGGAAAAGGTCAGGGGGTCTAAATGCTAGGGGAGGATAGGTTACCCTGGGGGTGAGGTTCTTGTTTTCCCTGTTTTGCCCGTTGCTAGGCAACCCAGACATTTCTGCCCCAGTGACTTTCTGTACTTGTCCCATCATCCTTGCTCTTCTCATGTCTATCTAACTGCCTATAACAGAACCTGCAGACCTGGCCGGTTTGGCTCAGTGGTTAGAGCTTCGGCCTGCAGACCAATGAGTCGCGGATTCAGTTCCAGTCAAGGGCACGTACCTCGGTTGCAGTTCGACCCTGGCCCTGGTCAAGTCATGCAGGAGGCAACCAGTCGCTGTGGCTCTATCACATTGATGTTTCTCTCTGTCTCTCTCTCCCTCCCTCCCACTCTATCTGATGATAAATAGAAAAGTATCCTTGGGTGAGGAATAAAAAAAGTAAAAGAACCTGCAACCCAGGTACGTGCCCTTGACTAGGAATCAAACCGAGACCCCTCAGTCCGAAGGCTAACACATCTAACCGCTGGGCCAAACTGGCCAGGCTTTCACTAAAGAACACAGTAAGAACCCCACTGGACTTTAAATTATGGTTGCTCTCAGTCACTTCAGGGTCCTCAGTCCAAGAGACCAGCAGACCAAGAAAGGAGACCCTATACTGGCAGAAATAACTACCTCCTATCATCAGAAGTAGATAGGGTTGCTGTGACATGTGGAAGAAGGGAAGAGTATGAACAGCACTTAGTTGAGCCATTAATACTCCTTATATAGTTTTGATATTAAATGAACAAGTGCAGTCCCCATGGCTTTACTCAGATGAGGGTGTGGGTGCCCTACAAGGTAGACCACCTAGACTGGCAAAGGTTCTACTTGAGGTGAAGGCAATCTAGGACAGGAGTGGAGGAGGCTCATTATCGATTTCAGTTGTAGCATTGAGACCAGCTGCAGCAACAATCTCTATGTTTCATCCCACTTATCTTCCTCTTTTAGGTTTCTGCAGAAAAAAAAGACTACCCAGAATCCTTGATATGAAGTAAACTCTCTAAAGAAGCAAATGAATCTGAGCAAGGCTAGGGGTGGATTGTAATGGATACTATAATTATTGCCTGATTATTGCCCTTTCGGGAGTGAGTCAATTATTGCCCATTGGTCAGAAGTGTTGGCTGCTGACAGCTCACAGCTGAGCTCTTCTCAAGAAAACTTATTTTAAAAACCTGCTTAAAATCCTTCAGTGATTTTGTATTAGTGTAATTAAAGCTAGTTGCCACAACAGACAAACCTCAGGAACTGCTTATCTTCTTTATGCCCTGGAGCTGTTCTCCCCTCTTCACTGAATAGTTTTGTGCCCCAGGAGCCTGGCACCTGTGTACTACATCACCTGGGCTCCCTAGGGGCTGCATTCTGATTTCATTTGCCAATGGGAATACCCTCTCAAGAGACTAAAGAGACAGGTCAGGGTATTTTTTCCAGCTCTCCCCCTTCTTCTGGCAGTGGTGATAATACTTCATGACTAGAGTTCCTGCTGGCGGCTCCTCCTCTTTGGCACCAGCTCTCAGGGCTCTAATAACTCTATTTCCTCTCTTTGCCTCTTCAGTTCTAGGAGTGAGAACAGCTTCCTGACGCCTGTGTTTCTTCTCTTACACTGTCCACACCTCTGAAATGATTTCCTTCATTTGAGTCTCTTCATTTGAACCACATGGAGTGATTTGTTTCCCTGGCAGAACTCTGATTGTTACCCCCCCAAATTTCAGTGGCTTAATATAATAAAAGTATACTTCTCACATATCTGATACAAGTCAGATAGCCCTCTTTCGTCTTGGAGCTTTGCCATCTGGACCATGTGGCCTCCAACGTAAGTCAGGAAAAGAGCAACTTAGAAGATTGCAGAGGATGCTGTCAAGATCCAGGCCTGCAACTGGCTTACATCTCTTCTACCCACATCCGACGCCCAGAGTCACAGGGCCCTAAGCCATCTGCAAGAGAGGCTGGGATAGTGGTGTGTTGACTATATGGCATTATCTCTGGCTAGTACTACAAAATTGCCTTCAGGTTTAAATGAACTGTTTAGCAAAGCATTAAAGATACATCACCATCTGGCCCCAGCCTACCTTGTTACCTTTATGGCTGCTAGTGTCTCCTGCCATGCCTTTGCAGAAGCTGTTTCCCCTGCTTGAGTTTCCATTTGATCTCTTCTCCACCTGGCTAACTCAGTTCAATAATTAACTCCTGGAGGAAACTTATCCTGACCCTTCCCAAGGCTGATTTAACTACTGATTCTAGGTACTACCACAGTGCCAGGATAACATCTCCATCATAACGTTTATCATTCTGTGTATAATTTCATTCATTTCGTCATCTTGTCAATTGAACTGTAAGTTTCTTGAAGACCTTTCCACTCCCTAACACTGTAGTTACTATACAAATAATTACTCTAGCCCTGGCCAGTTTGGCTCAGCGGTTAGAGCGTCGGCCTGCGGACCAGAGATCCGGGTTCGGTTCCCGCTAAGGGCACATACCTTGGTTGCAGTTTGTCCCCAGCCCCGGTTGGGGTTGTGTGGGTGGCAACCAGTCAATGTGTCTCTTTCACATCGATGTTTCTCTCTCTCTCTTCCTCCCTCTCTCCCTCCCGCTCTATCTGAAGATAAATGCAAAAATGTCCTCAGGTGAGGATAAAAAAATAATAATAATTACTCTAGTTGGCAGTTGTTAGCAAAGTCAGTACCATGCCCCTAAAGAGCGTTTTGGAAATTTGTAGAAGTGTTTTTGGTTGTCATAATAACCAGGAAACACTACTGACATTTAGGGGAAGGACCTGAAATCATAAACATCCTGCATATATAGGACAGTCCCACATAATGAACTGTTTTCTATCTGTAAGACTTTCAAATGTCCTAGTACATTTCAAATAGATGAAATGTTTTACATATAAATGCTGTTTTGGTTGTTTATTGCTATACAATGAAACAACCCAAGATGTAGAGGCTGAAAACAACAGAAGTTTATTATCTCTTACAATCCAGTGTGGCAGTTTTGTTCCATGTGATGTTGACTGTTGCCTCAGACAGCTGGTCTCAACTGGGCTTGAACGTCCAAGACGGCTCACTCATACTACTGGCACTTGGGTGGAAGTTGACCTGGAGCTGTCAAACGGAGCACCTCAGACTTCCTTCATGTGGTCTCTCCACATGGCTTGGGTGTCTCATAACATAGTAGCTGATTCTAAGAGGTGGCAAGTGGAAGCTGCCAGCCTCTTCAGGCTTGGGCTCAGAAGTCCCAGAACAACACTAGAACTACTTTCCGTTGGTCAAGGCCAGTCCAAAGTTGAGGACAAATAAACTCCACCTCTTGATGTGAGAGTCAGCTTGCCTATACAGGGAGGAGAATATATTAAAGGCAGTCTTTGGACAGTAGATACAGCAGACACTAAGTGAATTTTGTCTAGTTTTAAGAATTTTCCAGATCTATTACAAAGGTATAAACCAAGAGAAAATTGACCTTTGTTTCGTTTGGAATTTTATTCATTGAATTTGAGTCACCACTATAACATACCAGCATCAGTCTGTCTTTGTAGTTGTTACATTCATGGTGAGTCAACTATTTATTTACTTAATTTGTTCATCCTCACCTGAGGATATTTTTTCACTGATTTTTAGATAGAGTGGAAGGGAGGAAGGGAGAGAGAAAGAGAGAAACAGATGTTAAAGAGACACATCAATTGGTTGCCTCCCACAGGACCCCCGACCCAGGCATGTGCTGTTGACCCCGAATCACACCTGAGACCCTTCCATTTCTTGGGCCGACACTCTTAACTGTTGAGCCAAACTGGCCAGGGCATGACCTTAATTTTTTACTCTGATTTATATTTTGTTAACTCACAGTATGTACTCCAGACACAAATCAACTCCACTCTCTGAGCAATAACATGGGGGATACAAAT
The DNA here is from genome assembly GCA_030848825.1 of Tadarida brasiliensis. Taxonomy (NCBI): domain Eukaryota; kingdom Metazoa; phylum Chordata; class Mammalia; order Chiroptera; family Molossidae; genus Tadarida; species Tadarida brasiliensis. The sequence goes on along the minus strand of CM061266.1, from coordinate 61,105,146 downwards.
AAATGAATTAATAAGTAAATAGCTAGTTCTGTTTCTATATTTTCCCCAATTATTAAAATGTATAATTCTTGTAGGAAATACAGTATTTATCTTTAAAACTGCCTTTTCTCCCACAGAAATAGTTATTTGTTACTTTCTATTTTGGACCAGATTAATAAGAATGTCTAGATATGTGTCATATAACTGTTATATTTTATTAGTGTATATTAATATGAATCATTCCTTGATTTATCTACTACATAATCATATTTTTGAAATAAGACTGAAATTATACATAACTATTTTAGATTTCTGGCATTGCAAAGTGTTTTACCTCATATTAAGATACTCTCAAGAAAAAAATTATACCTTTTAATGAAACCAGCCTATGTACAAATGTACTTATTCCATAGATTTCCTTTAAATATCAAGTTGAATAAATACTGTACTTAGAATATATTTACCATCTGAAACTAAATTTTATAGAGCTGTAAATACTGATAATCTGTTCCTGTGACCTTCTACTGCTTTTATATGTTTAATATTTTACTCGATATTTAAGGGTTTGTTTTCTAATATTTATACTTTCATACCAAGATATATAAATGGGTCTTTGAGTATTAAGTCACCAGCATTTCCTATAATATGATTTTTTAATTGAGTAGACAAATATAAAAACCAGATAAATTCACTTAATGTCCTTTGCTGTGGTCTCTAAAAATGCTACCCACCCTGGTCTGGTAGGCAGAAGCTATCCTCCCAGTTGTTGGATAGACATTAACCTTTTGTTCTGGTAGACAGATACTACCCTCATGGTCTAGTAGACAGGTATACCCTCCTGGTCTGGTTGGCAGATTCTCGCTTCCTGGTCTGATAGACTTGTGCTACTTCCTTGTTTATAGATAGATGCTACTTTCCTGGACTAGTAGGCAGATGTTGCCCTTCTGGTCTGGTAGAGCAGTAAAGAAGCAAAGTCCCAAACTAAAGCAGTCCTATAAATGATCACTTAGCTGCTGCTCAGGAAACAGAGTAAATGTTCTCCGTTAGTTTCCACTGGTATAAGAATAGCCCCTAAGAAGTATACTGTACCATGAAAAGGATGGAAGAAACATAATTGCTTAACTACTGTTGCCACAATAGGCTCAGGTAAACACCATCATTTTCTTTCTTAAACTATTTTGAGCAGGGGTAAGGGGTAAGGGCCAGCTTCACATCAAGCTTTATCAGCATACTTTGTAAGCTGATGACTGGTGTGTGAATCCCATGAATGTCCGACCACAGAGAAAAATCCCCACTCTAAGCCAACCACCGTGTCTACTTCACTTTTAGTTTGGGGAGATAAGTCAGCCTCGATTCTGTTGTGGCAAGAGAAAAACTAGTCTGGCTCCTTATAAGTGCAAAGAGGGGCAGATTTAACTATTAATTCTTAAAACACTGGCAACATACAGTATCGAAAGCCATTACAAGTATTTTTCTGACATACTCATTTCCTTTGTCACCTTTTTTTTTCTCCACACAGATCATAAAGCCTTTCTTCAGTGGGTTAAAAAGCTAAATTTGCTTAATCTTTCCACCAAGGAAAATATAACAAGAAAACCAAATAATAGTATGTTTTAGAACAACACACCAATATTGTTCATAATATAGGTGCATAGTCTTTTAAAGTTAATATATCTCGATATTCTTTAATTTATTCTTATTTCAAAGCAATATAAGGTTCTAGAAGTGAACATTGGCCTTTTCTAAGGATGTTGACAGAGTGCAAGAGGAAATTCTTGACAAACAGAAGCATCACCTCAAAATACATGCATGTGTGTGTACAATGTCTTGCTTCACGAATCCATTTTCAAGCCACCATCACAGAACAGAGAACCGCCCCTACATTACTTTCTTTACTCTGATATGAAAACATAAAATTATACAAAGGAAAGAATCTACTTCCTATCCTGTCCAAGGAGAAATGCATCCCCAAATTCAAAGTATAGTATGAGACACATTTAAAAATAATAAACATGTTAGTCAGTAGTAGTATTACAGTTCTAATATTCAAAATATTAAGGTTATTTTATGGATTTTTCACTTATTAGAGTTGTTACTTTTATATACTTGCACTGTTCTGATAACTATTAAATAAACTGTGTAAAGCTCACTGTTACAATTCCATACTCTATGCAATTAGTGATAAAACAATACAGTTGTAGAATACCACAGTAACAGTCTTTTATGAAATGAATTTATTACCATGTGGGATCGTGATGTAGCCCTATTAATAAATTTAAAAAGCCAAAATACTTCTAGGGCCATTCTACTGTTTAATTTATTAGACTACTTGATGCAGCTAATATTCAGAAAGGAAACAACCCTAGTTCGTAAAGTGAAATAATTGTATTGGGAGAGAGAAAATGTTGGGACATAGAGATAACTAGATATTTAGCATAATTTTGAAGAATTCATGAAACATCCCATTCTCGTTCTTACCATTCCATCCTACATAGAGATCATTGCTATGGCATCTTATTTTTTATGACTATGGTAAGTTATTTGTCAAAAAGAACCTCAATAGTCTGCTTCATCATTACTGTTCCCTTCCCAAGGGAATGAACTTGGAAGGTAGTGACATTTAAACTTCGTTATTCCCAGCTCTGGTAAAATGCATATTTATTACAAATTTCCAGGTATACAAACATGCATGCATGCATACATAAATACATAGCTAAGGAAGAATGAAAATAATTGGCTAAAATAAATTTTCAGTTGATATTTGGCTTTATTACATGCCTCCAAATTTAGAATTTTCTTATATTTCATAGTTATTCTCCTTTTTAAAATGTAGTTTCTGTAGCACAAAACTAATATTAATAAACTAATATTAAAACCTTATATTTATATAGCACGCTATAATTTTAAATATAATTTCCAAAATAAAGTGTCAAATAATGAAGTATCATTGCTCTATTCTAGAAGAGGGAACTAAGTCCAGAAAGGTTAAAAATTGTGCCCAAGATCATAAAATGAAATGTGGCTGAGTACTATATTTCATTCTGTTTCCCAACGTATTTTAAAATAGCATTTAGAATAGAGTCCCTAAGCCATACATGTATACACTCTTTTTAACTGAACTTGAGTGAATTTCTTTTTTTAAAACAACTTGGTCACATTACTTAATCTTTGCATCCCTCAATGTCCTCATCTCCAAAGTGGAGATCGTAGTAACACCTGCCTCACAGGATTGTTGTGAGTTAATTCGTGGAAACTCATACAACAGTGCTCACTAAATGTTAATTAATATTAATCATTGCAGTTAGTGAGACCACTAATTTTCTATTCTTTTCCTTGGTTCATAAATAATCCTGCTTTTGGGGGGATGGCCTTACTTTTCTGAGTTCAAGTCCATCTTCTTCCTTCTAGTAGGTCTTCAATTTCATATATTTGAGGCAGATTTTTTTTTTAATTTGCCTTCTATACTTTTATTTATGTGTTTGTATTGTATGTGTATATTTGTGGTTTTTTAAATTTATTTTTAATTATATTAGATATACAATATTATATTAGTTTCAGTTGTATAACATAGTGATTCAACTTTTATATACCTTTCAGAGTGGTCACAACAATAGGTCTAGTAACCATCTGTCACCATATATAATTATTTTGATATTATTGCCTTTATTCCCTATGCTGTACATTACATCCCTGCAGCTTATAACTGGAAGTTTGTACTTCTTAATCTCGTTCGCCGTTTACACCCAACCTCCCACTTCCCTCCCCTCTGGCAACCATCAGTTGGTACTCTGTATCTGTGAGTTTGTTTCTGTTTCATTTTGCATGTTCATTTGTTTTATTTTTTTAGATTCCGCATATAAAGGGAAATCATATGATTTTTTTTTTCTCTGTCCAACTTATTTTACTTAATGTAATACTTTCTAGGTCCATCCATGTTGTTGCAAATGGCAAGATTTCATTTTTTATAATAACTGAGTAATATTCCATTGTATATACAGGGGTGAACACAAGTAAGTAAATTACCAGCCATCATTACCCATAATAAGGATATGAAATAAATAATATGAAGAAGACAAATAATACAAATAAATCATACAACAATCAATCAATCAATAATAAAACAAGAATAAACTGTACTTTGTGTACTCACAACTGTAAACCTACGTTTGGCCACCCCTGTATATATACCACATCTTGTTTGTCTATTTATTGATAGACACTTCAGTTGCTTCCATCTTGACTATTATAAACAATGCTGCAATAAGGATATAGGGGTGCATATATCTTTTTGAGTTGTTTTCTTTGGTATATTCCCAGAAGTGGAATTGCTGGTTTGTTTAGTAGTTCTATTTTTAATTTTTGGAGAAATGTCTACACTATTTTCCATAGTGGCTGCACTAATTCACAATCCCACTAACAGTGCACAAGGTTCCCTTTTCTCCACATCCTTGTTAACACTTGTTATTTGTTGTCTTGTTATAATAGCCATTCTGAGAAGTGTGAGTTGATACCTCTGTGTGGTTTTGACTTGTATTTCTCTGGTGATTAGTGGTGTTAAGCATCTTTTCATGTGTCTGTTGATCATTTATATGTCTGCTTTGGAGAAATGTTTATTCATGTCCTCTGCCAATTTTTTTTATTGGATTGTTTTCCTTTAATGTTGAGTTGTATGAGTTCTTTATATATATTTGGATAATAATCTCTTATTGGATATATAATTTGCAAATATCTTCTCCCATTCACTAGGTTGCGTTTTTATCTTGTTGCTGGTTTCCTTCACTGTGCAAAAGTGTTTCAGTTTTACGTAGTTCCCTTTTTTATTTTTGGTTTGTTGCCCTTGCCCATGGAGATATATCCCCCCAAATATTGCTAAGACTGATGTTAAAGAGTTTATTGCCTATGTTTTCTTCTAGGAGTGATTTCAGGTCTTACATTTAAGTCATTAATCCATTTTGGGTCTATTTTTTTATGTGGTGTAAGAAAGTGGTTTAATTTAATTTGTATGTGTATCTTTGTATACCTACATTGAATTGCCTGTTCAAATCTTTCACTATTTTTAGTTGTATTCTTTGTCAGTTGGGGTCCTCTAGGAAGCAAATGCCAAGTTGGACATATACAGAGAACATTTGTTATTAATTGTAATTGCATAACAAACTTTATGGAAAAAAGGTAAACTGCTAGTAGAATAGAATGGTTTTTTTGTGTGCGGTGAAACTTTGTGTTGCTATTTCTTTGGCTGTTCATGTTGTAATGAAGTGTTTGTCTGGAGTGTAAAGATATTGATGTATCTGCTTCTGCTTTATGATATCATTTGTTACATTATCTTTTAAGAATAGCATCCATCCTAACAGTTGAATTGAGATTTGTTAATATTGAGATGTAAACCTGCCACCTTTATACTTTTTTGAATTTATCATTATAAGGGAAACGTACAGTTGTTTCCTTCAAATTTTGAAATTAAAATTATATCTAATTGCTTGTTTAAAAAAATGAAGGAAGAAAAGTGATTAGGAATAGATAACAAAAGTCTCTGACTTTAGTGTGGATTTGACACCTGTGAAAGGGAAAAGGAAAAACAGATGACTGGGTAGGAGTCTCTCATCGCAGGGAGTTCTTAGAAAGTGTCAGCCAAAACACTGGGGAGACCCAGAGCAAAGAGTGCCTGTCAGAGGAGTCCTGTGGTAGGTGTGAATGGTCAGAACCTAGTAACTGTGCCGTGCTCAGTTATTGTCTGGGAGCCGACCAGGAGAACCTGGCCTTGGTGTGAACTGTGCAGTAGATCCAAAGATGTTGGCAGCTATCTGCCAACTACCCTTCTTGCCACAGTTTCTTTTGAAGGGAGACCTGAGTAATGCATCTACATAGCCACAATTGCCCAGTGGTTTTTGCTGATACTAAAAAATCCCTTAGTTTAAATATTAATCTTTTATAGGTTGTGATAAAGGACCGATTGGTTGCAATGTGGCAAATATCTGTGACTTGCCTGTTAACTTTGAGGTGCCATTCACAAAAAGGATATTTATCATTTGCTGAATCCAGTTCTGTCTACTTTGTCCTTTAGGTTGCATAATATAATATGGAATCTGATATATTCTAAAAAGAACTTCTCCATCTAAGATTGTTGCAACACTTGTTCATATGGCATCTGCTGCCAAGTTCCAATGGTACCCATCTATGCAGCACATAGAAATTTGTGTGGCTGTGAGTTTTTATCACATTTCTGCTGCTAGCTGGCATTATTTTCTGGAGCGTCTGTCATTGATCCCACACTCATTGAGAAATACAGTCCATTTGTAACAGAATGGGCTTTTCCTGTTGCCTGAGAATTGGGCTCAGGATTGTTTAGAGGCCAGAGAACTGGCTTTGAAATAACTGGTGCTCACCACCCATTCTTAGTCTACATAAAAAGTCTGAGAGTTAAGATAATGAAAGACAGTTGGGGTTTGTCAGCCTGGTAGAAGTGGTGGGGAGAAGAGAGACCAAGAGAATCTCTTCTAAAAATGGGGAATAACTGTCTAGAAGAAGAAACTGCCACTCTGTTTCCTGGTAGACATCTGTATTAGGAGAAAATTCTTCCCATTCTTCATGAGTCTTTCACCTATCTCCATGTCTTACCAGTGAAGCATGGTTACCTTTTGTTTTGGTCTGTCTTTTCAAGGATGTTTGTATAGCAAACAGCCTTGGAGGTTGGGGATAGTGTCTCCCTCCAGAGCAAAGGGCAAGAATGCTTGCTATCTAGTATAATATCTCTTTTTGGAGCAAAGGTCAGGCTCACCAAGTGCCTTAAACAATTAAGATTCACATGGCATAAAGTTCCTCTCCTAAAATGTAACCCGCTTCATGTGCAGGTGTCATTTGGCCCTCTTCATGACTCCCTGTGGAAATTGGAGATCAGTGAACAGCACAAAACTGATGATACTGTAACTACACTCTTGCTGTGAGTAATAAACTGCTCTTCTTCTCTGACAAAGGAGTCTTCTGTTTCCTACCAGCAACATTGAAAGTACGGCAGGCTTGCCCTGGCTGGTTTGGCTCCGTGGTTAGAGTGTCAGTCCATGGGGTTTGATTCCTGGTCAAGAGCACAGTACCTGGGTTGCAGGTGCAATACCCAGCCCCGGTCAGGGGCCACCAGGGCCATGCGGAAGACAACCAATCAATGTGTCTCTCTCACATTGATGCATCTTTCTCTCTCTCCCCCCCTCTTCCTTCCCTCCTTCTCTTCCTCTCTCTTCCACTCTATCTAAAAATCAATGCAAAAAGTTAGCTTGCAAGTAAGATAAAGTCTCAGATTCTATTCAGCTCTCGATAATCTGTGTAGGCGGAAGATGGGTGTAACCCTTCCCCTGTGCTTATCTGAGCATAGGAAAAGGAAATCAGAGAAAGATGTCAAGACAGAAATAAAAAATTGAATAGATTAGCTTTTGTATAACCAACATTGGATGAGGGATACAAGTTATCTATTGCCACAATAACATCACACCACAAACAACAATCAAATATTGGTTGCTACAACAACCAAGACTTATTTCACTCAAAAGTCTGAGAGATTCAGATGATTTGAGCTAGATTTACTCATTCGTCTGGGGGTTGATAGTTCTTGAATGACCTTGTATGGCTTTATCTTGGATAGCTCTGTCATTTCTGATCCTGGGATCAGTCAGTCAACACAATCATGGCCTTCTCATGGTGATGACAGTGAGCAAGAATATGGCAAGCCCGATTGTGCTAGTACTTTCTAAGTTTCTGCTTGTGTCATGTTTGATAATAATCCATTGGCCAAAGAACAATCCAGAAATAACATTGATTAAAGAAAATAAAACCATTTTGGGACAGAGAAATCCCAAGGCAAGTTGAGATGCAAGGAATAAGAAAATAGACTCTATGTCTTTATTGAAAAAAACTGCAAAGTCATGTTAAAGGGTGTGGATAAAAGGAGAGTAAAGAATTGGGACTCTGAACAACCAATGGATCAAATAAGGAATTAAAGGGGAAATAAAAAGTTTCTTGAGACAAACAAGAATGAAAATACAGCATACCAGAACTTATACAGCAAAGCAGTTCTAAGAAGGAAGTTGATGTAATAAATGCCTACATTAAGAAGCAAGAAAGACCCAAAATAAGCAACCTAACTCTACGCCTTAATGGACTAGAAAAGGAAGAACAAACTGAGCCCAAAGATAGCAGAAGAAAGGAAATAATATAGATTAGAGCAGAAATAAATGAAATCGAGAACAGAAAAACAATAGAAAAGATTAACCAAACTAAGAGTTAGTTCTTTGAAAAGATAAAGAAAATTGATAAAATCTTAGCTAAACTAACCAAGGGGAGAAAAAAAAAAAAGAGGATACAAATCAATTAAAAAGGAAAAAGGGAACATTACAACTGATAACACAGAAATACAAAGGATCATAAGAGTCTGCTATGAAAAACTGTATGCCAACAATCTGGGCTATCTAGAAGAAATGGAAAAAATTCTTAGAAACAGCATACCGTGACTGAATCAGAAAGAAGTAGAAGGTCTGAATAGACTAATTAATAGTAAGGAGAGTGAAAATATACAAAATGTTGTTATGGGCAAATAAATTTTAAAAGTAAGTGAATCCAAGGGCTGAGACTTCATTCTTTCATAGGAAACAGTATTACTACTACACGAATAAAAGATGACTAAACCTTGACATTTAAAAAATCAGGTTTAGCCTGGCTGGTGTGGCTCAGTGGTTGAGCATCGACCCATGCACCAAGAGGTTGCCGGTTCCATTCCTGGTCAGGGCACATGCCCAGGTTGTGGGCCCGATTCCTAGTGGGGGGCATGCAGGAGGCGGCCAATCAATCTTCTCGCTCATCGATGTTTCTATCTCTCCTTCTCCCTTCCTCTCTCTCTAAAATCAATAAAGAAAAAAAAATTTTTTTTAAATCAAGTTTAGCCCTGGCCGGTTGGCTTAGTTGGTTGGGCATCGTCCTATGCACTGAAGGGTTGCTGGTTCAATTCCCAGTAAGGGGTGTGGAGGAGGTAGGCAATAGATGTTTTGCTTTCACATTGATGTTTCTCTCTCTCTGTCTCCCTCTCCCTCTCTCTCTCAAAATCAATTAAAAAATACTTCTGTCTCTATTTAAAAAATTAAATAAAAATCAGGGTTATAGTGTTTTATTATAAATTGACATGCGCTCATTTATAGAAAATTTTGGAAATGCAGTATAAAAATTCACCCATAATTACACAACCCAGAAGTAACATGTTAATATTTTTGTGTATTTTCATTTAATGTTTCTTCTCTCTGTGTGCACACATTTCTAAAACTATTTAATGATTATACTGTATATCCAGCACTGTATCTTGCTTTTTCCCCTCAAAATTATGTTGTAATCATTTTTCATATAGTTAGTAATTGAGAAACTTATTTTAATGACTATTTAATAACCAATATATGAAAATACCATATTTTATTTAATATTTCCCCTGTTGTTCAATTGTTCCCATTTTTTCACCCTTATAAATAATGTTCAGATGTACAGTCTTCTCATAAAATTTTATTAGGATCTTTAATTTTATTTCTGTTGGTCTAGATTCCCGGAGGTGGACATACTAGATGAACAGGTTTTATTTTTGAAGCTTTTGCATATTGCACATTGCTTTCAAGAAAGATAATGACAATTTTGACTCCCAAGAGCAATTATGGAGGCACCTATGTCATAAAACTCTTGCTAACATTAAAATAAGTTTGCTAAGTTGATAGACAAAAATGGATGTACGATTGTGTCATTTTTGGTTTACTAGGGTGGTGTTTTAAAATATAATATGTATATGATGTATATGTATGTATACATATTTAAAGTAATTATATGTGTGCATACATATATATGTGTAAGTATATATGTATGTGAACATATATGCATATGTATAAAAAATCCACACACACACTTTTTGTAATTTATTTTCTGGAAATGATTTAGTCTTTCCCGGAAATGATTTATTCTTTCCTTTTCTAACCACCACCAGTAATTTTTTAAAGCTCATTTTATTAATTTCTATTTTTCAGATTTGATTAAATAATAACCAAATGATCTAATCTTTGTTAACAGCTTGGAAATTCTGTCTTATGAAGGTAGACTTAACTTATGAACACTCAATTAGGCTACTGAGGAAGTTTAGCCTACCAAAAGAAAGCAGTAAGTTGAAACCAGAGAAACCTGAGTTCAAAATTTATTTTTACCTCTTAACAATTCTGTGATCTATATCCATACTTAACTTCTCTGAACCTCAGTTAACTCAGTTATAAAATGAAAAGGATGATCCTTGTCTTCTGGGGTTGTTGATGTGACAATTAGAAGATACATAAGAGAATCCAATACATATTAGATATAAAACATCCCATTATCCTTTAAAATCAAACCATTAGGAGAACATCTAGATACACAATAAAAAACTGATTAATGAAAAAATGTAATTACTTTATGCTTTAACAGTTTCTCCCCATAATGTATTAGCTTTTTTTTAATGATAGCTCTTATAATTCCTGTCTATAGAGGTAAAAAAATCTCAACTTAATACGTAAAAACCCTGACTTTATAAACCACTTCCTTTTCTAATTTCCTCTTTAACAGTACTCTAAATTTTGACTCAAGTCTTTCTTTCATTTTTTAATGCTTCTTGTTCTTAATCATTCAATGATCTGCTGGGTTCATTTCATTTACTAACCAAAATTCTTTCTTCATCCTTGATTAATTATTTGCTCCTTTAATTAACTGCCAAGAATAGTAGTCTTCTGATTGGCATACTTGCTTTCCATTCAACTGGTTCTCAGGACAGAGAACTAAGTTTCATTTCTGTTTTGCAAGCTCATTTCATCATAGCAATAAGTTAAACTGAATGAAGTACCGGAACAGGGTCCTTAAGTGATGTTAGTTATAAGACATCTTGTATTTCATATTAAAAATCTATTTATTTTTGTATAGAAAGAAACATGTTATCCAAAACAATGCTGTTTTTTGTTTGTTTGTTTGTTTTTTAGCACTAATCCCAACCGAAATAAGAACAGAAAGAAATAAGAAATTTGTCCACAGAAAGGTTTAAAACTCTGCATTATGGTTTTCTACTTCTGATATTATGTTGGTCTAAATAGCTCTGAGAGTATCTGCCTTTATAGAGCAGTTAGCTTCTGGACAGTATAAGCCTTGGAGACATTACTAGTTTTGCATGTGATAGGGGAAATCTCTAAGGATAACCCCTAAAATAAAAAAACAAAAACAAAACAACAATAAAACTGCAAAGTTGGGGCTAGAGTTTTTGTATGTATTTGAAAATTTCCATAACACATTTTTAAAATATCAAGATAGTTGGGGAAGAGGTCGGGGGATAGGATGGGGAGGAGCATTTATGTAGATTTAATGATATTGTTAGTGTTCTAGATCTTGGGTTGGGAGGTATATTTATGGGTATTTATGTTTTATAACAACATATTTATTACATATATTATTTACTAGTATATTTATTTTTAAATGAAAAATTCTTAATTTACTGGTAACTTTTTATTTTAAAATTTTAAATATAGAGATAAGTTGAGAGGGTAATACAAAAACCATTCTTATACCCAAACTAAATCCAACAATTGTTAATATGTTGCCAAATTAAAAACTGTTTCAATGTACATGAATACATTTGTTTTCTTGCTGAATTATTTGAAAGTCATTTGAAGACGTATGAAACTCCACTCTTAATATTTCATCATACAACCTCTAAGAATAAGAATGTTTTACTTAATCCCAATGCCATTTTTACACCTAAGAATATTAATAATAATTTCATAATATTATTTAATATCCACTCTGTATTCAAATTCTCCAAATTCTTTCCAAATTCCTTTTCTAGATGAATATTTGATTGTATTGAATTTGATATATTGAATCTGATGGTTGTCGTTTAATCCAGAACAATTTTTGACTCATTTTTTAATGACTTTTTGAAGAGTCTAGGCCAGTTGTTTTTTTATAGTATATTCTATATCCCTATTGCTTCCATGATGTTATTAAGCCTATCCTGTATTCCCTGTATTGCATGTAGACTGAAATTTAGGTCTAGACTTGGTTAATTTTAGATTAAACCTATTTGTTCAGAATTGCTCATTCACAACACAGGTAATGTGACTTCACATCTATTCAGGAGACATATAATGTCAGGTTGTCTCACTACTAGTGATATTTGTGTAATTGTTAAATTCAGATGGCAACTGCCAGATTGCCACATTGCAAAGGTGCATTTTATCCTTTGGAACTGGTAAGTAATCTGAGAGGTAACACATACTTGGGCACTATGGGAATATCCTGTTTTCCCAACAGCCTCCCGTTCAGTGATTTTAGCACCCATTTACTAGGCATTGTGAAATCTTGATTTTCTAACTCTGCCATACTAAAGGGAAATCTTTTCAATGTCTTTATTTTGTTTTAAAGAATTACATTAGAGCCTGGCTGGTGTGGCTCAGTGGTTGAACGTCGACCTATGTACCTAGAGGTCACTGGTTTGATTCCTGGTCGGGGCACATGTCCAGGTTGTGGGCCCGATCCCCAGGGTGGGGCATGCAGGAGGTGACCAGTCGATGTTCTCTCTCATCAGTGTTTCTAGCTCTCTCCCCTTCTCCCTTCCTTGCTCTCTAAAAAATCAATAAAGAAAAAAAATTTTTTAAAAAAAGGAATTACATTAGAGTGCTAGGTCTTTAGCTTATATAAATAACATAAATTTAACATGATTATCAGTTATTATTATTCTATAGTTAGGTTGACCTAGAAATATTATTCTTTAATATAATGTTATCTATGGAATGAATTGTGTCACCACAAAATTCATATGTTGAAGCTCTAACCCTCAATGTGATAGTGTTTGGAGATGAAGCTTTTGGGAGATTATTAGGTTTAGATGAGGTCATGAGTGTGGGATCCTTTTCATAGGGTTAATGCTCTTAAAGGAAGAGACTCCAGAGAGTTCTTTCTCTCCTTCTCCTCCTTCCCACTCTCCCCGCCCCCACCCCCTGACATGTGAGGACACAGAGAGAAGGTGGCTGTCTGCAAACCAGGAAGAGAACCCTCACCAGAACCTTAGTATACTGGCACTCTGGTCTTGGCTATCCAGCCTCTAGAAATATGAGAAAATAAATTTCTGTTGTTTAAGTCACCTAGTCTATAGTGTTTTGTTATGGCAGACTGAGTAGACTAATATCCCAGTCCCACTCCTACCAAATTTCTCACATATAGCCAGGCATTTTTTTAGGAAATATGACTGTATCTGTGTAGTCATTACAGTGCAGACAAATGTGATCCTAAACAAAGCGTTCTCATGGTTGCCTTCCCCATTGATGACTAACGGGGCCAACTTTTCACTATTATAAATAGTGAATATTATGTAATAGAGATATTTCTCCTTAAGGTAAATTCTTTTTCTACTCCCCCACCTTTATTGAGCTATAATTTACATGGAGCATTGTGTAAGTTTAAAGTGTACAATCTGGTGATATGCTACACTTCAATAATTTTCACCATAGTGTTAACTAACACCTGCATTGCATCACATAATTACCATTTTTGTGTGTGATGAAAACATTTAAGATCTAGTCTCCTAGCAACTCTCTAGTATATAATACAGTATTAACTATAATCACTTATTCATCTTACAACTGGAAGTCTGTACTCTGACCAACATCTCTTATTTCCCTCACCCTCCAGTCCCTGGTAACCACCATCTAATGTCTGTTTCTGTGAGTTTGGCTTTTTTTTTTTTTTTTTTTCTTGATTTTAGAGAGAGAGAAAGGGAGAGGGAGAGAGAGATAGAAACATCAATGAGAGAGAACATCGATTGGCTGCCTCCTGCATGTTCCCCTCTGGGGATGTGGCCAGCAACCTGGGCATGTGCCCTGACCAGGAATCAAACAGGCGACCTCTTGGTTCATGTGTCAACACTTGACCACTGAGCCACACGGGCCAGGAGTGAGTATGGCTTTTATAGATTACATATATAAGTGATATCACACAGTATTTGCTTTCTCTGTCTGACATATTTTCCTTAACATAATGCCCTCACAGTCCGTCAATGTTGTTGCAAACAGCAGGGTGTCCTTCTTCTCATGACTGAATATTCCAGTGTGGTGTATATGTATATGTATGTAAATACATATATGTGTGTAAAACATCTTCGTTATCTATTCACTCATTGTGAACACTTAGGCTGTGTCCATGTCTTTGCCATGGTGAATAGTGCTGCAGTGTATGGGGAGTGCACAAATCTCTCTGAGGTCCTGTTTTCATTTCCTTTGGATACATACCCAGAAGTGGGATTGCTGGATAACGTGGTAGTTCTATTTTTAAATTTTTGAGGATTCTCTGTACTGTTTTTCATAGTGGCTGCACCATTAGGGTAAATTCTTAAAAGTAGAAAAACTTGGTCAAGGTGATAAACCTTCTTAAGGCTTAGGATCTGAACTGCTGGTTAGCTTTCCATGAAGATTGTACCACGTTTCACTGACACCAGCTGTTTATGAGTATTCACTTAAATATTACACTTCTCAATGCTGAAAATCACAACTAAAATTCTTTTCTGAATTTAATAGAAAAATGTTTTATTTATATGTCTTTGGTTACATTTTTTTCATTTTAATTTGACCTTTGTATTTTTTCTGTACATTGTTTTGGTCATGCCATTTCCAGTTTTCCTATTGCAGTTTCACTTTTCTTCTCTTGTTTTTTTGAAGAGCCCAATGTTTATTTTTGAACTACAACATTACCAAAAAAAAAAATAGTATAAAAACATTGACATCATTTTCCCAGTTCAAAATTTTGCAGACATTTGACTTCAAATGTTTGATCCATTGTAATTTGTATAATGAATGTTGGCTGACTGTATGTCAAGTTATATTTTACTGAAAAATATTTTTTACTGTTTGACTTTTGAGGAAGGCTGTTGTCATGATCCTGCCAGCACTAGAGGGACACTAGGAAATGTGGAAAAAGTGTTTCTCTGCATCTTGTTTCCAGAAGGCTTATTTCTAGCACACACATATAAGAGTCAGGCAGGCTAAGTGATTTGAAAGTCAATGCCATTTCTAAGTGGATATTTGATTTTGGTAAATATTTCCTCAGTGAATCTGAATGTATGCACTAAGTGTCCAAAGCATAGCACTGAACATGGAGCAAGTTTTAAAACTACTTTCAATGCTACTTGTCTTCTCTATAGAAGTGTTCTTATGGTATTTTTGATATGCTCATGCTTTCAATTATCAGCCACATATACATGGACTTACTCTAGAATTTTAAAGTTGCACATTTTCTTCCTTCTACAAGCTTTGCTATATATACACTTCCTCAAAGATGAGAAAATCCAAAATGCTCAACCCTGCTTACCAAATTGTGTTAAATGATATTTCTGTACAGCATAGTCAAATGACAGCTTCTTATTTTCTGTAGTGAGTTCATCTTATGGTCATTCAACATTGCTCAGCTCCACTTTGAGAAGCAAAAAATGCTCCATGGGCTGAAACATCTGAATCACAGGTTTTGTCACCAACAATATAACCTGATACGTTATTATTACAATGACATGATCTGCAGAAAAAAGGGATTTTCTTGTTGGTATTTGTCAGTTATATTGTGCTGTATTTTGCAGTTACTTTTATATTTGGCTTATTCTGCTCATTCTTCTTCCAATATTGTAACTCTCAGATGGCAGAGACCTGTCTTAATGTATTATTCCACCTTGCAAAGAGTCTTGATGTGGATTTTTGTTTTAGAAAATTTAACTGATCATCCTATTTTTAGTTTATGTTAAAATTATTTTAAAATAGCTGTAATTCTATCTTGTTTTTTTTGTTTTTGTTTTTTGTGTTTTTTTTTTGGCTTTTTGAAAACATATATAGCTTATTGCTCCCTCAGAGGGAATCAATGTTTTTCCCTCAGTTGTGATGTATTCAAGTTATACCAAGGACACAATGTTGTAATTATTTATCAAGAAATGCTTTATTTTTAATTAAAATTGACATATTAAAAAACTGTAATCCTTTGGCAATATATACCCACATTTCACACTCCTTAGAGTTCTTCTAATGTCTAGTTTAAATTCTCCATGCTGTGATTTTTGTCTGCCACATGCTACTGGGAATAAATGTTTTCAATCACTTACAGAAAACACTCAAAGACAAGAATCAGTCTCTCCTAAACCTTCTTTACTTCAACTCCTTTACTCACACTCCTAACTATGAACATTTAAATTACATTTATTCCATTGTAACAGACTTTCTCAAAATTGCCATGCAGAACTTTCCAAAAGTTCAGACTAATGCATTGTTGTTTGCACAGTGTTGAGTCATTTGTATACTTGTGGGATCCAGAGGTCAATGGAATCATAAAAACAAGAACAGATTTAGAGAATGAAAGAAATTAGTAAAGGCCTAATATCCACCCCCATCAGCTCTCTGGGGCAGAGGGTTTGTTTAACATGGTTTCTTTTTTGTTAGTCATCCCGTCAGCCTAATAGAGGGGAAATGTTTCTGTTCCCTTAGTGTACTGGTATAAGTAGCAAGGAAGTAAGTGCCAATTCAAATTTCATGAAATAAATGGAATTTTCTGCCAGATTAGGTTTGAGGGACAAATGTAGTCAGTGGACTCTAGTTAGCATATAAAGACACTCAAACTGATTCATTGAACCATGCATTTAACATATGATCTTACTACTGACGTTGACCCAAATATTCTCTTATCCTGGGACTATAATATGACCACTTGCTACCTCTGGTGTGTGACCAAACAGCTCAGAAGAGCTGACTTACCATTTTGGCCTTCAGAATAGTGACCATTCCCTCGTTAGTTCTGAGCTCTAATAAACCAACCGAAAATAACTGACTGAAGATTAAATCTTCTATATGACCTTCCAATCTTTTCTCTCTTACATGGCAAAAGTGAATACAAATTTATTTGGGGCTTGTTGATTTTGCCACCGTGCAGCAGCAAATCCATTTCCTTTTAGTCAGGAGCAGTCCCTCCATCCATGTTCACCCAGGGGATGTGAAGAGTCAAGCTTTACATGAGCTCCTGTGCCACTGGGACCACCAGATATTCCCAGACCCTGGCACTGGCCCACAATGGCTCATTGCTCTGCCCTAACACTGTCAGATTTATCTGCCATCTCAACATCTTTATGGCTCTTTATGCCACTAGTTCCAGACCCAATGAGTTTGATCGTAATGATTGGCTGAGACTTCTTGGAAAAGCAAGTGTCCATTCTTTTTTTCTAAACCTTTTTTTTTTTTTATTTATTTATCTTCAGACAGAGTGGGAGGGAGGGAGGGAGGAAGAGAGAGAAACATCGACGTGAGAGAGACACTTCAAATGGTTGCCACCTTCAAGTGGTTGCCACCGGGACAAACCGCAACCCAAGTACGTGCCCTTAGCGGGAACCAAACCCAGGACTCTCCAGTTCGCCGGCAGACGCTATAACCCCTGAGCCAAACTGGCCTAGACACAAGTGCCCATTCTTTTCAGCTTCTTTTGCGGGAGGTAGACTTAGTAATCTATGAAAATTCAAAATGAGCTGATTCACATGGTTTTTAATAATCAATGTGATGAAATTAAAAGTACGAATAAAGGACTTCTACTGAATATCAAAATGTGCAGTTCTCTCAGGGAAAATATTTGCATGATTGTTTGAATTGAGGGCTTTTTTTCTCTCCCTATAGAGCATCATTACTACTTGAGAGGACAACTGATAGGCATATCAATATTTTAACCCTTACTTAGTTGGCAGATATTTTCTTGAAAGTGACTGAAATGAGTCTACTTCTTTAGTAAAACAATATTTTTGGTTGAAATTAATAAAATTAGAATTTTGAAAAACTTTTATTTGCCACCATTAGCCTGATTGCATCCTAACACTTAAATATATTTCTAATGAGATTGTTGGTGAAATTAATGGATGTGATTTTTTAAAACATTATATAATGGACTGTACCAACATTTGGAAGATCTGTATAACTCAGTCAGCCAATATTTGCCAAATGACCAATGCAGGATGTTACAAATTATAGCTTTTTTTGGAATGAAGAAAATGTTCTTGAATTAGATAGTGGTGATGATTGTACAACCTTGGTATTATACTAAAAATCACTGAATTGTGCAATCACTGATTCACTTTAAAATGGTTCAATCTCAATAAAAAACATATGCCAGGGGGGGGGGAAACCCTGAAATGTTCGTGGTTATCAACTAATAATAAAGTTATTGCCATTGCAAAAATGTTTTAAATAATAGGGTTTGAAGGGTTGAATATTTGATGTAAATCATTCAAAGATTCACATGTTGGTGACTAATAGAATGCAACTTTTCTGTTTTAGCTTATGGCTGTATTAGCCTTTGCCTTGTTTAGATGCTAATACTCATTAACATAAAACAAAATCCCTACATTTTTCACTTTTAGCAAAGTTGAATGAGCTCAGTGACAGTGACGAAAGTCATCTGATTTCATGAGACTTGCTGACATCTCAGGGTACTGCCATTAGGAAGAGAAGGAAACCAGATGAAGGGTGGTTGGAAGTTGGGGTAAGGACACGGTGAGTGGTAGTCTTTGTGGCATAGCAGCAGGAATATCCTGGCAGTGATGATACTCAAACCATCTGGCTAGAAGTGGCATCGTGATTTACAAAGGTATATGTGCTCAGTATAGGGCAGAACTTGGATATCAGGTCCATTCCCCTAGTGGAGGGTCTGGCAAGAACATCAGAACCCCAGTCCTAGCAGGAAAGGGTTAATAACCTTTGTCCCAATGCAAGAGACAGGAATTGGACCACAAGACCAGCCACAGAGACTAGATGATATTGTTGAACACAAGGAAAAATGTTCAGTTTTAGGAGTCATAGAATTCCAAAGTTTGTCTTAAGTACCAAGCATAGGTTACAGAACTACCTCTAGATCCAATCAGTCCGGATTTAAAAACAAATAAAATTCCTAGCTTTACATTTTGGCTTGGGAGGAATTTCTGAAAGTGTTGTTAAATGCTTACTCATCTTGCACGTGGACTTTCGTTTGCTTTTTTGTGTGTTAACTATTGATAGGGATTTATTATTACTGAAAGACAAAATTACTGAATTACTGAATAGCAACAGCAAAACAATACAATACAAATTGTGAGAACACTGTATACTGACAGCATAGAAAATGGGGTCACTAAAAAGTGTTAATGACAGAAAACAGGCTTTGCAACTTTATTTACTGTATATTTTAAAATTGGTTTAATTTCTATGTTTAAAGATAACTTTTCTCTTTCACTGAGGACAAGCTTAATTTACAGAAACACAACAGCAATCTGCATAACAGTAACCTCCTGGGCTTTAGGAGGGCTTGGCATTTGAAAGGGTTGGTGTCTGTAGAACACATTAATATTTTTATCTTTCTTTCCATTATTTTCTAAAATCTGAATTTGGATATATAATGTACTGTCACTCTCCTTGTCAGCATGGCTAAAAATGCCTCTTAAACTTTTACAATTTGACTCAACCTCACTTTCCATTCACACCACCCGCCTAGCCATAGAGATCAGTCTTCTCCAAATTAGCTGTGGTCTTCAGTGTTTGTAAAAAGTGGGTAACACTTTTCTTCCTTTCCCTGGAATTCCCTTCCCCAGCTTAGCCTGCCCAATGTCTGTTCATTTTCTCTGTGAACACAGACCTGGCTCCACCACACAGAATCAATAGTTTCTAGCTCTACCCTTCTAGACATGTGTCTGACTGGTTTTTCACACTGCACACACTCGAAGGGAATGTATCCAGAGGTGCCTTCAGACTTACCTTTACTAGGTAGAGAAGAGAGAATGTACTCTGGAGGCAGCCCTATCTTAGTTGGAATTTTTAACCCTATCGCTCATTAGTGGGGTAAACTTGATGACTCATTGAGTCTCTCTAACCTTGGTTTCTCATCTGTAAAATTGGACAAATACTACCTAGCTCCTAGGGTCATTGTGAAGATTAAATAGGATTCTGTATCCAGTGTGCCTGACCCATTAATAGATGCCAACAACTCTTTTATGACATGTATAATTTTAACATATTTCTATCTCCCATTAGATGGTACAGGGAGGGAAAGGTGTCTCATAGCATCTGGCCCAGACAGGCACTTGATACATCTTTGAGAAATGACTGAATAACTCTGATTTCTTCCCAAGATTCTTTGGAAGTTGTGACTTTTTACCTGCTATGAGTGAACAGTTCTGTATTCAAACCAGACACTTGCCCAATTCAAATGGAAAATAGGATGAAGTTGCCACTATTTCACTGTCTCCCTCATCTCCAACTTGTTTTGGATTCCAAACGGTCATACTTTCTAGACTCTTAAGCGGAATTTGAAATGAAAAATATTCTTTCATCATATTTGCATGCATTTTATTTAGCTTTTCATTCCATTTAGATTATTTTGCTCTATGTAGTTCCAGGACCCACTCTCCTACCCTCAGTTTCATCATGGTTGGTTTTCAACTAAAAAGGTAATTATTGAGGATCTATAAGTAGTTTTCTGTTTTCTCTCTCAAAACTAACTAGGCTCAATGATGGCTTAAGTTATGAAGTCATTAGATCCTATAGGTATGCTTACAAAACAAACAAGTGACAACCTTATTGCTATGAAAAACCCATAAAGATAAATGAATGGTGGTTGGGTAATGGCTTTTCATTCAACAAACCATGAGATATTTAATTGAAGAAGACAGTTTTTCTTTCAATGCTATATTAAGAGTTTTCATATGTTTAAATTTAGAGTTATTGTCTTAGGAGGTACAATGGTTATTGCAAGTTCTTATTTTTATCTTTTAAAAATTTTTATTAACCATAAAAAAAACCTCTCTGGGCAATGCTTCTGATCCTGAACTAAGCAAGTCATATATATCTTTTAGGAAATTTTTATACTGAAATGAAGTAGTAAAAGAAAATACCAAGTAGCTTCTTCAAAAATAAGTATATGAACCAGGAAACTGTTGAAAAGATACTCTTTCTTAATCATTTTAGAAGTTGCAGTTTAGAGAAGGGTCTAGCTCTTTTTGGAATACTGAGAAAAAGCTATGTAGAGTTCATGTTTGAGTGGCCTTTTGAAAATCAATAGGCATTTGCACAATGAGGAAGTAGGGAAAGAATTTCAGGTAGAGGAAATAGCCTTCACCAGTTGATGTTGGATTTAGCTATTTTCTTCTTCTAAATTCATCTTTATTGTTGAAAGTATTATAGCTGTCCCTCCTTCCCCCCCCACATTGACACCTTCTTCCCCACTCCCACCCCCACACCCCCCATCACCTCCATCTTCACCACACTGTTGTCTGTGTCCATTGGTTATACATATATGCATGTAAGTTCTTTGATTTATCTCTCCCCACCCCCTTCTCTCTGAGGTTTGTTAGTCTGTTCCCCACTTCCATGTCTCTGGATCTATTTATGTGATAGTCCTACAACTATTGAAAACAGGTATTATGATGACTCTCAGTCTTTGTTCTTTTTGGAAATGTTCATATTAACTGGACAAAAAGGATAGGCAATTTCTTCTTTAGCTTCTTTTTCTCTCCTGTAACAGGTTATCCAGCAAACTAGGCTGGGCAAAGTTCCAGGTTGCTACTAGAGAGTTTCTAAGGATGTTAGATTGCTGTCACTTCCAAAGAACATCTTTATTCTACAGCTTTCTTTTTCTGCATTATGTATAAAAATTGCAAAAACTGAAACACACATGCAACCTTCTAAAAACTGCCTTAGAGGACATATCTGGTCTTGCCTAAAGCAAAATCTTGAGTTTTTCATGATCTATAACTATATGTATTGCTCCCATTTATTCCATACTCTTTATCCTGGGGGAGAATCCATGTCTTATATTTCTTTATATTTACATGTTTTCTTTAAGAGTTTAATATAATGCTAGAATCTAGATAGAGCCTCTTAAATACCTATTAGATTGCATCTTGATTTGATCATCATAAAGATGAGAGAAACTGTTGAAAAATATGTAAATCTAGTCAAACTGGCTTTATAATGGTGGAAGGAAATGTGTGTCAGACATTTCCAGTTGCCCTTCCAGACCCACTTTCCATCCTGCTCTGACTGATCTTTATGGACTGTATCAATTTACTCCCGTGCCCTCTGGCTTCCACTTGGGTTCAGCCAATAGGAGGCTTCTGAAGGAAATCTGAAGGGAAGAAGGAGTGAGGTTAGTATATTTATTCACTCAGTCTCTTCTCTGCAGGGTCTCGCATCTGCTTTCTTCTACCCAAGTTCACAGCTTCTTCTGAGAATCCTTTTCCTACAAATGTAACTAGAACCCTCTTCAGGTTCCAGTCTGCTCTGGCCCTTTCAGATCTAGGGACGGTAACAATTCCCAATTATTGGCCTTGGGTTCTTAATTATCACTTGTTGATTTTCTTAATCCTGCCCACCCTTTCTAAAGATCTCTCCATTACACTTTCTCCATACTCATCTGTATCCTGTCAGGATTCTCTAACTGATACAGGTGGTAGCCATAATGTCCTGAGTAACTCTGGAGATCACAATTTGCATTTTATTTTTGTTGTTGTAGCGCAAAGTATTTGCTAATTTAATATGAATAGCTACTTCTCAGAAAAACAAAACACCTTCTGAGATGGATGCTTGAGGAGACTACATATAATATTTTAAAAAATGAATCAAGAATATTAAAAGGCTTTTATCTGATAATACTTGACCCAGTTTGTATTTACTTATTTATTTATTTTTTAAATTTTTACTGGAGGGAGAAAGAGAGAAAGAGAGAGAAACATCAATGTCATCAGTTGGTTGCCTCCTGCACAACACCCCGACCAGGGCCCGGAACAGAACTGCAAGTGAGATATGTGCCCTTGACTGGATTCGAACCTGCGACTCTTTAGTCCATGAGCTGAGGCTCTAACCGCTGAGCCAAACCAGCCAGGGTGAGACTTCATATAATTTTAAATTATGACCTTCAGTGATTTCTGGAGCAGCACTGCACTTTTATAAGCTTGTCTATGTAACAAAGATGTTTCCTGCCCAATGACTCAATGACCCATTATTAACCAGCCTTGTTCATTCTAATACATTATTTTAGAAGCTTAATAGACTCAGCCCTTTCATACAAGATAAAACTTGCTGAGGAACCCCTTTGACTAAGTTATGTCGATGAGAGTGTGAATTAAACATTTGTGTGAGTAACAAAGGACAGTCACACTGACTTCATGGTTGTTTTCTTTTTTCCAATAGTGAGTCTTAAGGAAGTGCACTGTCCTGTTAGAAATGACAAAATACATGATCTCTAGGAAATTCTTGATTTATGAAAGAATAAGGTAATCCTAAAATATTATTGCTGTTAGGGTGGTTTTTTGTTTGTTTGTTTGTTTCCAAAAAAGGAACATTCTCTTTCAGTTCAGGACATTCATTTATCAGATATTTTATGTTATGATGTATACTTTTTTACACTCACGATACTGCAAATAAGAGAAATATCTACCTGATAGCAGTGTTACTTTGGCAATAATCTTAAGGTTCCCTTTTAAGGCTGTTTTCTATTAGTACTAGGAATGTATACTTTTTTGAGGCATATTGAGAAAAATATTTCTCTAGAATATTCTTTGTTTTGCTCTTGGAGCCAATTTATGCTTGAGTTAATGAAGAAACCTTTCAACATAGATGGAAGCTATCATAGTTAGAGCTCTAAAATCATAAGGAAAATGAATGAATGAGATTTTTCTTTTTTTTAAATTAATTTTTCCTTTGTTTCTCTTGCCCTAGGCCATGTATCGGTGAAAATTCTGCTACATGTGATGTCTGAGATTTTCCTGCCTACATTTTCTTCTAGGATTTTTATGGTTTCACGACTTACATTTAAGTCTTTTATTCATTTTGAGTTTATTCTTGTGTATGGTGTAAGTTGGTGGTCTAGTTTCAGTTTTTTGCATGTACCTGTCCAATTTTCCCAACACCATTTATTGAAGAGACTATCTTTTCTTCATTGTATGCTCTTGCCTCCTTTGTTAATTATTAATTGTGCATAATATTTTGGGGGGATTTTTCCATGTAACTTTAGAAATAGCTTAATAAAGTCTCTGAACAGTAATATAAAATAAATGCAGTCATATGTTCTACTACAATGTATCTGAGTGCCTTCTCTGTTTCAGGCATCACACTAGATACTTATCTGTAAAAGCCATTGTTATAGAAATATAACTTATAATCAGGAGTGATGTTAGAATATTTAACAACTTATGCATGACAGTCCCATGCATCAGAAGCAAAGCTAGCAGTAAACCACAGATTCAGATGGAATAGTGCATCCCAGCCAGCAGAGAATCTCCAAGACCTAATTTTTCTTGGTTTCATCACTTGTAGCTTCTGGGACATTCAGTGTGGATTTTTACTTGCCCCTCAGTCAAGACCACAACAGTTGGGTCTCCCTCCCTTATCTCTGTGTCCTCTATTCCTGCGATTCTGGACTATGCCAGGTGCTTTGACCTTCCACTGCTCTTCAAGTACTTCAGTCCTTTAGTTCAAGTGCTGATCTGAATTTTTGAGTCTTCAGCTTCTAGTTATCCCCCTTCATTTTTATTTTATTTTATTTTATTTTTTTGGTCACATAATTATTTCTGAACTCCTGATTATATTGTAATATATATTCTACTTCTTCAGTCTCCATTACCATCTCCCTCTTCTGACCATCACGTGGCACTTCCTCTTTATTTTTCTTGTGGTGTTTGTTTCTCTTGGATATCTAAGTAAAGGTCTTATCGTTCCTTCCAGATTGTAAACTCTTTGATAGTAGGAAGAAAGTCTTATAGATCTGGATATATACCAATAACTTCTAACATTAATAAATTATTGTTATTTTGTTTAGTATGATAATGCTATTATGGTTATGGTTTTATAATTATTTACCTAATAAAGATACATATTGAAATATTTATAAGATAAAATATGATGTCTGACATTTACTTAAGAGTACCCCAGGAAACTCATTTTGGGATACAGAGAAGATTAAATAAGGACAATAAAATACTGGTAATTATTAAAGCTGGGTGATGAGCACATTAGGGTTATTGTACTTTTTTCTCTACTTCCATGAGTTTGAAATTTTCCAAAATAAAAGTTAAATTATAAATACAGATAATATAAATATAAATTATACATAACTGTACGTATATAAATAATAGATAGAAATAGAGCTCTAAATGAAAATACTAGTTTGTTAACATAATGGACCCCTGAAATGATCCCTTCCCTTTTTCTAGAATGATTGCTGGGCAATATGAACATTTGTCCTGTCCTTATCTAAAAGGGATGTCATCAGGGTTGGCCACTTTGCTCACAATAGTTCCTCTTTCCTGGAAATGGGTCAAAATCCAGAAGTGAGCCTCTAATATCCATGCCTATTCCATGTGACTCTGCCACTTCAGCTAAAGTTGACTGATCCAAGTATAGGCAGACAGTTGGCACAAGCTGGACCAATCATACTTTCTTCTTACAATTTTAAACTTAAAAAAAGAAACATGTAAGACTAGTCTGATTGGAAGCCTGTTGTATTAATGGCAGTGCCCAGAAAAAAGGTTTAGGAACTCTTGCTCTGAGGTTTCCTAGTTGACCTTGCCCCTGTATTCCTAGGGTTTGACTGTCTGCTTCTTCCACTGGACATGTGAAATGCCACAGTATTCATTCAGTAAGTCCTTCTCCCCACTTGTCTTGTTTAAGTTATCTAGAATTTGTTTCTGTTATTTAGAATTAAAAAAGCTTATCTAATGTACCAATGTGAATGAATCTCATTCACATTACAAGGAAGAGAATGTCTGAATGTAACACAATTCTGTGTGTGAAACATTTTTATATATTACTGTGCAGAGGGTTTCCTTTCTTCTGGCTCACTTTCCTGCCTTTAACAAATGATACATTAGTATCTACTATGTGTCTACACTGTGCTGAATATTCCATGGTAAGAAAAACAGAGAGAGTCCCTGCCCTTGTGGAGTTTAGAATGTTGGGGCGGGGGGGGGGCAAATATTATTATAAATTGAATACTCAAAAGGAAAGGAATATATTTCTAAGAAGGTGGAGAACCAGAGAACCTGATTTAAGAGTAGATATGGGATGGGGAGTAAATTTGAGTTGAGGGCTGAAAGATAAACAATTTGTAATTACAAGGGAGGGTAGTGGAATGCAAATGGGAGTGGGAAGTCATTCATGAAAAGAAAGCTTCCAGGATTCTGCTTGATCAACAAAACGGATGGTGGAAACAGGACCCCTCCATGCGAAAAGATGGTCATCACCATCTGATTAATAATTAAGACTAAATTGGAATCAGTTTAATGTTCACCATTAGGGCAATAGTTAAACTATTACTTTCACTTTACTATAAGAGCAAAAGCTCCCTCAGGTTTTATTGTGTCATGTCTGTCTTTTTGAAACCAGATAATAATGACAGCGGTGATAATGGTGAATGACTTAGAGACTAATCATGATTCCTGACCCTATACCTACAGAAAGGCCTAAGTCTCCTACAGCATATGACTGTTGTATGAGCAAGGAAGTTGACCAAAAGAAATGGCTGTTGCTGAGACAACCAACACTATGTAAGGCAGATAGGTCAAGTAACCAAGACAGGAGCAGTTTCATGTCAGGGGAGGGGTGGAAATCTGCTTGGAGAGCAGTTCAAGCAATAAGTGTAGACAACTCTTTTGAGAATGTTTGCTATAAAAACTAGAAGAGAAATGGGGTGGTAGCTGGAGAGAAATGTAGGGGCCAAGAGAGGTTTGTATGTATAGATGTATGTGTATATATATTTGGGATTGGAGAAATTACTGCATGTTTAATGTTGATGGGTATGAACCTATAGAAAGGCAAAAATTCAGATGTAGAAAAGAGAGGAAAGAACAGTTGGCATGATGGCGATTAAGAGACAGGTGGTGGTAGGTGTGAATGCACAGGTGGAGGGATTGGTCTCAGGAGGAAAATATTTCACCCACAGTAATGGCAGGCAAGAAAGAGTCCATGTGCCCAGATGTAGGTAGGTGTGTAGACTGGGGTGTGGGGGGGACTTATATAAAATTCTCTTCTGATTGCTTATGTAGAACTCCAATATGTAAACCAGATTAAAGTAATGAATAGGTTTCTCAGGCAGATTACATTTTTTTGATGTTGTTAATCTTCACCTGAGGATATTTTTCCACTGATTTTTAGATAGAGAGGAAGGGAGGGAGGGGGAGACAGAGAGAAAACCATGAATGTGAGAGAGACACATTGATTGGTTGCCTCCTGCATGGCCCCAGGGCTAGGGATTGAACCTGCAACCCAGGTCGGTGCCCTTGACTGGTAATCAAACCCGAGACCATTTGGTCCAATGGTCCAAGGTCCAACACTCTAACCGCTGAGCCAAACTGGCCAGGGCAGATTAAATTCTTGTTTGGAAGAGACTATTTCATTATTTATGTCCCCATGAATGATTTCCATGGTGTGTTAAGTCTTGGTTTTAGCTAGGCTGAATGTGAGTACAGTCAGGTATTGTTCTAAAGCCATATCATAAATAGATCAATGGAATCAGTGCCAGCTTGAAAGGACATGGCACTGCACTTGAATAAAATTCAAACTCCTTACACTATAGTGACTACAAGATCCCTGCATAATCTGTTCGTTGTCTGACTCTCTAAACTCAGTGAGTATTTTTCTTCCCCTTGCTTACTGTGTTCCAGCCAAATTGTCTTTCTCGCTTTTCCACCACATGTCAAGCGCATTTCAGTTTTAGGACCTTTGTTGTACTTCCTGTTTCCCTCTTCTTGTAGCATCCTTCAGTCAGGACAGTCTCACTGATCATTTAGGTCTCAGTGACGCATCCCTAGCTCCCTTATCTAAAGTTGCCTGCATCCTAACCAGTTATTAGTTCATTATTGTATTTTGCTTCTTTTATTTATTTATTTTTTAAATCCTCACCCGAGGATATTTTTCTATTTATCTTCAGATAGAGTGGGAGGGAGGAGGAGGAGGAGGAGGAGGAGAGAGACGAGAGAGAGAGAGAGAGAGAGAGAGAGAGAGAGAGAGAGAGAGAGAGAGAGAGAGAGAAACATCGATACATTGACTGGGTGCCTCCTGCATGACCCGAGGTACATGCCCTTGACCGGAATCAAACTGGAGACTCATTGGTCCACAAGCCAATGCTCTAACTGCTGAGCCAAACCAGCCAGGGCTATATTTTGCTTCTTTGTATCATTTAACACTAACTAAAGTTTTATTACTTCTTTCTCTGTTATCTGTACTCCCAGCAGTTAATATAGAGCCTAGTACATATTAAGTGCTCAAATTAAAAAAAAAAAAAAAAAAGGATGCATACAAATGGCTCTGTTCTTGTTCTTATTGTGTTCAACCTTTTCATCAGTGACTTAGAAATGGTGCCAACATATTCTGCTGGGTTTAACCCACATCTGGAGCAGTGTGCTTGTTTAGATTATTTGATTCTCTGAATATTTATTTACACTCACTTCCAGCTCATTATTTTTCAAGGAGCAGTGTAAACTGTTGTGTTATCTGGCCAGCAGCTTCTGTTCTAGCAGGCAACCTAAGTGGAAAAATGAAATTGTAATCAGCCTGCTGATTATTGAGTGAGGGTAATACTTATCTTTGTTGATGTCAGACTGAGTCTGAGCTGTCATCCCCACTCCAGGGACGTGTCTGTAGAGGGAATGATTCTCTTCCAAGTGTCTTCCTCTCACCGGGCTTAGGCCTTGGGTGGTAATGACTCCCTTCCATTGCTGGCCACCAGGGGACTCAGCATGTCTTATTGGATCCCGAGTCCCTTCATTAAATTCTACTGAAAATCTTCATTTCTTCATAGCTTAACGTTTGGGATTTCTCAGGTCGTAAAAGTTTAGGAGGAGCAAATGTTGTATTTCTTAATATTATACACTTATCTCTATTGAAATATTTGTAATAATATTTTTGAGTACTTGTGTGTACCCCACATTTTGCATACCTTATGAATAATTCTTAACTGTAGGACAAGGTAGGTATTATTATTTGCATTAAAGATGAGGAACTTGAAACTCAGAGAGGTTAGGTGATTTGGTCAAGGTAATAGTTGATAAATGACAGAGACTTAATTTGAGTCCTAGGCCCATGTTATTGTTTCCACTACACCTATCACCTCTCTTATCTCCACCATGCACATTGAATTCTCTTTTGCTGGTCTGATTACTTAGCTGGGAGCTGGTTAGTTTTACTTTTTTTAAAGTAGAGACTATATTGTATGCTTTTTCTCTCCACTGGCATAGTGTCTGGCACATGGCAGAAAGGGAATGCATTTTTTAAATGAATAAATGGAGCGAAAATGTCACTTACCTGTTACCCAATTCTTTAGGAATGCCTGTAGCAGGTCTTTGATTTCATATTTACTTCCCCCATAAAATTCCTTCATGCCCCTTTTCCCTTTTAATCAGTGCCCTTCGCTTTTATGCACTTGCTTTTTTCTGTATGCATTCCTTGTTGAAAATACAGCTATATCGTGCATCAGAGACAAGATGTATCTGGCAACTTGAACTGGTGAGAAAATAAAAATGCAAATAATAACATCTATTTGGTGAGTCTGGGGTTAAAAGTCATGGGCAAACGTTATTAAAAGCCACTAAAATCTATCCATACTTTCTCTTAACACCCATTGTTTTGTTTGATGTTAATCCTGTTCCTGTCACTAGTAAAATGAAGAGTTTTTGTTTTGTGTATTTTAGCATGATACACCAAATACATTGAGCTTGTTCTTTGTTATAGGTTATTAAATCACTAAAACATATATACTTGCCTTCAAGAAGGGCTTAAGCCCTGGCTGGTTTGGCTCAGCGGTTAGAGCGTTGGTCCATGGACCAAAGAGTCACATGTTCGATTCCGGTCAGGGGCACGTACCTTAGTTGTGATTTGGTCCCTGGCCCCGGTTAGGGTCGTGCGGGAGACAGCCAGTTGATGTGTCTATCTCACACTGATGTTTCTCTCTTTTTCTTTCCCTCCCTCCCTCCCACTCTGTCTGAAGGAAAAAAAAGAATGGCTTAAGACAGCGATTTTCAACCAGTGTGCCACAAGAATGTTTAAAGCATGCAGTACCTGACTATTTAGTCAGGGGCAGTGTGACCTCTTTTCCCTTAGATTGTCAAATAAAAAATGACAACAGCCAACATAACAATAGCCATCTGATGTGAATGAATCAAAATAATAACTAATTTTTTGTCAGATCAGCAAAAAATACATTTTTTGGTGTGCTGTAGAATTTTAGTAATTAGTTTATGTGTGCCACAAGATAAAAAAAAAAGTTGAAAATTGCTGGCTTAAGAAATGCCAAATGAATGACAGCAAGTAGTATGTCTGATCATTGTAATTCTCCTTATTTACTTAGCCACAGACTGAGGATTCTGTCATGTTTTATAGTGTTTAATGAAAATGCTGGTCAAATTCAAGAACCATGGTGTTCACTTGTAGCAGGACATGCTGTGGTAGGAAAAGTGCAATCCAAGTCTTTGCTTTTGTTCTTATGGTAATGCTTTGGCTTCTGCCTTGGGGGTTCTCACAAATGTCACAACTAAGCAAAGAGTATTAAATTATGAAAGAAATCTGACTCCAAATGTTTTACTTTTTACTGATTTATTCCTATTAAGCTTTCCTCCATCTTCTTATTTTGAAAATTTTCAACTCAACAGAAAGATCAAAAGAACAGTAAAATGAGTATCAATATACTTTTCTCCTAGATTCACTAGTTGTTAACATTTTGCCATATGTTTTATCCCCCTTTATAACTAATAACATTTTTTAAAGAGTTTAGAACAGATAACTAATAAAAATTCCACACTCATTTTATTGTCTATAGCCTAAACTACATATAAATAAGCTCTACGAGTGCAGAAACTAAGTCTGCCTTGCTCATTCTACATCCCCAGCACCTAACATGATGTTTGGCATATAGTAGGAGCTCAATAAACATTCAGTGACGGACACATTGAGTTGTTCTTTATATACTTGGTCCTTACTAGCTGTGCAAATGAGTCAAAGCTTTAAAGAAGTGAAGCTGATTTGATCTTAAAGCAAAATATTCCAAAGTATACACAAGTTTTAAAGGGAATATGTCTAAATCCTCCTTTTATTTCTTATTATAATGCTATGTATCAGGTAGGAGCTCATTACATATTCCTTAAATGACAGAACAAAGTAAACTTTGTTAGAGTATCCAAGACAGTCCTGACTGTGATCAAACCTTGGAAACTAAGCCTCAATGATTAAAACTTGGAGAATGAGTTATTCAGACTAGGACAATCCATAAATGGATGTGGTGTCTCAGCTGGTCCCTCTTGCAAGCTTAAGTTCTAGAGCTGGGATTCAGAGAAAAGGAAGTGCAATGAACACAGAAGAGATTTAATTAATTTAAACTATTAAATAGGGATCCTTAGACACAAAGAAAACTTTCTTAACCTTGAAGGTTGTTAAGCTTTGAAATTGGGTGTTTACAGAAGTAATTCTCTTCTACAGATCTCTTCTATTGAGGAATCTATGACACAATAGAAACTTCCTAGGACCTTTTAATATGTTTCCGACTAAAATGATCACATCAAAACATACCAAAGAGATAAAAGAGAATTTCAACAGGGTATTTCTCTACTGTCTACAAAATAAAGTCCAAATATCTTAGCATAATTCAAGGTCCTTTGCAAATGAACTCCCAGCTATCTCAGTACCCTCACTGTTCCTGTTTCATATCTAGCCTGGGTTATGGCACAGAGTTTTTCTGTGTTCTGTGGAACTCTAGTGTTCCCTAATATAAAGCATCTAGTGTCCCTAATACAAAAACATCCGATGTTAAAAATTTTGCATGGTAAAAGAAGTTCAGGAAATGTTTCAAACCATATCCCTAATTCACCGATTGGAAGCTCAATGATAAATGAACCTCATTAGCCCAATTTAAACAGCATTATTCCAGCTAGAAGCTCTGAAAAATTCTGCAGTGAGAAATGAGTTTAATGCATAGCTTACCAAACTTAGCTGGCCAAGGAATTTTTTTGGATGGCAGAATATTTATTAACACCATAAAAGTACTTATGTTCCCTAGAATACTGTTTGCAAAATGCTTTGCTTAACCATCATAACGCTTGGAATGCCTTGACTGTTGCTCATTCCATTTTTGAAAGGAATAACTTAATTTGCTTAGAAAAGGACTCATGCTCAAAAATATATTCCAAGATACATATAAGAAGGATGCCATAAAAGAAGGGGAAGACTTGTGAACTAATTTTGTGACTCAGACCTATGTCTATTTGCCCTCCCAAGCGTGTGACCAACTCTCCACTATGAAATTGGAAGCACAGTCTTTATGTTCAGGTTTCCTATAGTCTTTCTTTATTTTGGTAAGTTAAAACGGATCACTTGTGCTCTGGCTGGTTTGGCTCAGTGGTTGGAGCATCGGTCTGTGGACCAAGGAGTAGCTGGTTCAACTCTGGTTGGTCCCCAGCCCTGGTCAGGGTCGTGCAGGAGGCAGTCAATCAATGCGTCTCTTTCACATTGATGTGTCTCTCTCTCTCTCTCTCTCTCTCTCTCTCTCTCTCTCTCTCTCTCTCTCTTTCTCTCCCTCCCATGCTATCTAAAAAAATCAATGGATCCTTGGGTGAGGATTAAAAATAACAACAAAAAAGTGAGGTTTCCAAAGCTCAGAGTTTCTCAGCTGTGATGCAAGCCCATCATTGTGTGAGCAGCCTCTACCTAGGCTGCTCTGTGTAACCCCCATGGGACTTGAGGGGTAAGGGGAACCAACGTGAACACGAAGCTCAAGGTGCTGTCTGTGCTATGCCATGAGTAATAAAATTATTTGTCTTTGATACCTGAAAGTGTCATGTCTTCTGCCAGTATCCAAACAACTATGGCAGACTAACTTGTCAGCTTGCAAAACATGATAAATCTCAGAGTTGTAACAGTTCTTGACACTTGCAAAGAAGCATCCTCTTCAAGGATACGGGTTTGGAAGGTTTTTTCCTGGGTGTCACCAAGGCTTGTCCTGGATCAGGACCCCTGATGTGGGTCACTGCTGGATGATCAAGGTGGGGCAGAGTCGAATCTGGGGGGAAAACCAGTACTAGCCTGAGGCAAATATCAAGTGAACAGGGTTTATCTGGTATGTATTATCTAAGAAAAATGACCTCAGCTGGGTTAGGAGTGGAATGAGGAATAGTCAGACTAGGAAATGGGTAGCCCTCTGAGGTTAGGATGGCCCGGGTAAGCACATATCCCAGACACAAGTGGTGGGAAACAGACTGGCAGAAAGTTACCACCTGCAGAAAGTTCCTTTCATACAAATTTGGTTCTTTTCCCTCCTCCAAAAATGATCCTTAGGTAAGACTTTGAGTTCTTAATGTTGCTAAATCCTTGTCTCTCTTAGTCCCAGACAGGGCATGCCTTAGTCATTTTCACTATTAGTGTTTAAGAGAAAGTGGCGTTTTTGTCTGATGGGGAATGTTGGCTGAGCCTGGAGACTTTCCTTTTTTAGGGTGTGTTCGTTCCTGGTGTCCAGTTGTCCAGGCTCTTCTCCAGGACAGTCTTCCGCTCCTGGGACCAATCACCCTTGAGTGTCACGGTGGAAGTATGGCACTTTGGCCCTTAAAAGATTACTTTGGAAAAAAAAAGTTGATAGTGGCTTAAATAGTAACAAATTTCCAAACGATGTGTCATTCAGTTTCCTCAGTATAAACAGTTACGGTTCCCTCAGGAATTTGGAACTGTTGGCTGTGCTTTTTCTAAAGGGGGATGTGGTTAAAATAGCAGCAGTTAGTCCCGTCAGTCCAAACTGGCAAGTCAAAGTCGTGGTGGCTCAGGCTCTTTGTACTCATAAATAGACGTATAAAAGTGGCTGTCGTGAAACGCAATGGCCACAGTGTCATCACACAAAAGTTTGCGGAGAAAACTCCCAGCTATTTTGAACTCTTAATTTTGGTCTGATTTATAGTGCCCTCCCAAATGGTTGGTCAGCTATTCTATCACTGTTATTGGCAGGACCTTCAGAAATTAAAATTTTTATTCCTTTAAGGGGAATATTTTAGGAGTAGTTTAAGTATTTCGGAAGTATATAATCTCATGTCACCCTTCGGTTTGATTATTCTTATCTTCAGTGGGAACGTGCCTTTGGAAGTTGAATTTGGAACCAAAAAAGCAAACATAAGTGGAAAAAACTCCAAGCAGAGTACAGGTCCTGGTCCCAGAGCAGAACTGGCTGTCATAAACCAAATTTGGAAGGAGGTGTGGCACTTGGAGGGCAAAGTTGGAAGGCAAGCCAAGAGAACAGATAGCATGACATGGCATCAGGAATTTTGGGCCACACTTGATTTCGAGGACAGCTTGTTAAGAGGGAAGACCATCTGATTTGAAGTGCAGGAAGACAAAGGAAAAGTTTAGCTTAATGGCAGAGCCCGGGAAAAGCAAATGTGGGCAGAGGGATTATTCAGGCACATTGGCAGCTGAGGGTATAGATAGGATAATATAGCACATCAAAGCACAAGGCAGTGAGTGTCTGACCAGACTATTTTAACAAAGCATGCTAGGTTGAGAGGGAGCTACTGATGACCTGCCAGACTGTAACCCAGTTTGTTCTGGGATTGGGTAGAACTGTGGTGGTGATAGCAGTGACGTGAGGAGCAACTGGAACAAGAATGGACTGTTTGTACCTCCCTCTTTTGGCTGGATGACAAAGTTTCCCTGACTGGGAGGGTCCCGCCAGGCTGTATTGGTTAAGAGGCTCACAACCAAATATGTGGCCAGTATAAGCAGGAATAAAGCTAAAGCTAAATGAAGTAATTTATAGAGATTTGTATATATTGCCAAACTGAGAGGCCAGAAGATATCAGAATTTCTGGAATGGAGTCAGGGGTAAGGATTCCTTCTTTCCTTCAGCCATTCAGTGTCTAATACAGGGTGGGGCAAAAGTAGCTTTGTAATCGTGAGTACATAAAACACAGAGTTTATTCTTATATTATTATTTATCAATTATTGTAATATTTCCCATACAAACAACTCTAAACCTACTTTGCCCCACCCTGTACATGCCCAGCACTATGCTAGGTTTCGGGAATACAAAGATAAGATGTAGCCCCTGCCCTCCAATAATTTAGAGTCTTGTAGGTAAACTAGTCAAGCTGATTACAATCCAGTGTGGCGAGTACCATGCTGAAGATAAACACAGGACCCTCCAGGTACATACGAGGAGGTGGTAAGGAATGCAGATTGTGGAAGATGGCTTTCTGGGGGAAGCAGTGATCAGAAAGGATGAGTAAATGTAGTCAGGTAAAGGTGAAGATTGTTCTAAATTGAGCTTTGTGCAAATGCTGTAACTTCTGAGAGCATGATGCATTTAGGAACCTTCAAGATTTCAGGGTGGCTGAGGCTGGAGAGCCATAAGGAGCATCTTGATTTTCGTAGAGAAATTCTACCACTCACTTTTAGGTCTCTCAGACCAGCTCCAATCATGGGCAGTAGTGGCTCTCTTAATTATATTTTGGCTCTTCTCTAGGCAAGCTTAGCCATGTTAGGATAGGGACCCATACCTGTCCAAATAAACTGCAGACTCTGGGTCATGTGTTTATGGCAGTCTTGGAGACTTTTCCCCAAGGAGGACAAAGCTATCACATCCTTTAGGTCTTACAGTCCTTGGGCTGGATTCACATTTAGCATCTTCCTGTCTGGTCTAAAGATGCTACAGAAAATGAAAATGTCATGTTTGTTTAGTATTGCTTAGATATTATCTATAGTGGTGGATTGTTGCTATGAATGTTTGAGTTGCTATGAATGCTCGAAAAGGCAGAGAGTGTGTTAGAGCGAAGGTACTAGAACGCTATGTTAGCTGCAGGATTCTGATGGTTCTGATGCTAGCCTGCAAGTGATGAGGCTTGCCTTGCCCACCCACCTCATGTGATTATTTGAAAGGTTAAACTACAGGACGTGCATGAAAATGAAGTGTTACTAGGATGCTCTATAAACATAAGGTGTTATTAGTTAACTTGTCCGTGTCCAGGTTTCTAGAAAAAGCATTTTTCCCCCCTGAAATATATCTTTTAACTAAGAATGAGTTACCATGGTATCTGAGACACTTAAATGAAACATTAACAAGGAAATGGAAGAAAAAAACTGGTAAAGTGCTGTCATTTAGGACTTTTTTAAGTGTCTCAGTACTTTGAATAACATTTACGGTTCTTTTCTCTATCTGTATTTAGGGCTCTATTTGCAAATTGACAGATATTTGATTTCATAATTCAACATATTTTGATGCAAGAACACTGAAATAGGTAGCAATTTTTTGAAAGATAATTGCTTTAAAAAGAGAGCTTTAGTTTTCACTGAAAGGTATTGGTAATTTACAAGGGTGCATTAAAAAAATGGGTGCAGAATTCAGAAGGGAGCAGTTCAAATCAGAACTAGTGGAAGCCGTAGACTTGAGTGAGCAGAATGCTTGTCTGTACTACTAGTTTAAATATGCAAGGGAGATGAGGAGTGAAGAAATATATGGAGGTGGAGAAAGATTAGTGCAACGCTCATTATGTTTCAACAAAGGGTGGTGCTCCATGAGCGAGTATTGCAAAAAGTGCACGGATCTCTCCTTTGGCAATTATCAATGTCTGGGACAAAACAGCTGCTCCAAGCTCCTCCTATCTAGCCATCCTTCTTGCTTGCCATGCTGCCTTGAACCTCCAGAGAGAATCCTTTGTGTGTTTTCTGTGGGAAGAAGCATCTTCCTTTCAAAGTTACTCACAGGACAGTGGGCACTGACTTGGTCCTTGGAAACCTCCCAAGAAAAATGGCTGGAGCAGAGACTCCATCCCCTGCCCCTGATTTTGCTGTCCTGACTTAAGAAGAAGTCATGTACCGGCGACAGAGGTGACCTGCTCCCTCAGGAACCTAGGGGCAGGGCAGAGTGAAGTTTCTTTGTCCCTCCATGCTTAAGTAAATACATTGCTTGTACTCAATGGGGAGTTTTACCTCAGATTTATCAAGAGTATTCTTTTATATAATATTTCTATAAGTCGGAAACTATTCAAAATGAAGTTAGTAATTTTAATGAAGAAGCAATTTCCTAACATTTTATTTAATACAACTATATAAATGGACCAGTGTCACACTGGTATTTGAAATGAAAGCAAGAAAAAAATTGAAGCTCTTGAATATTTAGTGTACCTGGGAATTATATCATGTTGAAAATGTTTATCTGATGTTTTCAATGAAGTCTGTCTAGTTAGCATTCACAGATCATCTAACTCTATTCAAGGGGGTATAAATTTGAATACCTTTACAATATACACACACCCACACACAAAACACTTTTTAAAGTACTTTATGAAAATTCTCTTTTAGTACTTTAGTTATTAAGTTCTAGAACTAAAATACTGAATTAATTGTTTTTCTCATAACAACATTTAATTTCATGAATAAGGTACAGTAGTACCAATCTCAGTCGATTATAGTACTGAAATGTCTCCTGCTTAGTAATTTAAAACATACAACTAATAATTTTTAACTTTGTATTTTATAATGTTATGAAAAGAAGTTGGAAACTTAAAAATTTTTTTTTCTTTATTGATTTTAGAGAGAGAGGAAGGGAGAGGGAGAGAGAGATAGAAACATCGATGAGAGAGGACATCGATGGGCTGCCTCCTGCAAACCCCCCACCTGGGATCTGGCCCACAACCTGGGCATGTGCCCTGACCGGAAATCGAACTGGCAACCTCTTGGTGCATGGGTCGATGCTCAACCACTGAGCCACACCGGCTGGGTGAAGGCAGAAACTTTTTAAAGATACTGCCTATATAATATACTAATCAAATGTTGTTTTGAGGCCAGTGTATAACACACATGCTGAACAGACATTTCTCGCTGAATGGGTGTGGTGAGATGAATACTTGCAGTGCAACTGGTTTTTTCTGTAAGCCGGTTTCTGGAAGCATGAGTCTGAACCATGCAATGTGTTTTTGTTTTTGTTGTTTTCCTACTGCAGAGTGGTTCTAAAGAGGCCAACCTGACCTTAGATCATAAGTAAAATGGAAAAGCCAAACAAAACAGCCAACCACACCATAAAAGCCCCTCAAAACCCTAGGAGATTAGAGCATGCATTAGATTTTAAGTGTGTGCTAAGGAGGGTCTACAGCTAGCTGACGGGTTTATCAAGTACATTCATAGATTTTGAGATCCTTTGGTTGTGTACAACCAGAGACTGGGCCTTGGGGAGCTTCCTTTCCTTAAAACAAAACAAACAAAAAATTTTTTTAGTAAACTTTTAAAAATCAAAGTAGAACACACACACTGAAAAGTACATAAATTAATAGTGAATGTTCATTTACTGAGATGGATGCCTGGATCATTGAGTTGTAGCCCTTTGTTTCCCAAATATCAGCATTGAAAGCTCTAAGTCCCAGTTTTGGTTACATCTCACACATTTTGATATGCCATATTTTCTGTTATAATTAAATTTAAACATTTTATTGTGATTTTTTTGACCAGCAGGTTATTTAGAAGTATACTGCTTTTTACCCAAACATTTGGCCCTTTTCTAGTTATATTTTATTCTTGATTTCCAGCCTTATTTCATAAAATTAATAATTTAAATGATTTGAAATTTGCTGAGACTTGATTTATGGTCCGTCCAACATTTGGTTAATTTTTGGCAAATGGTTTATGTGTACTTGAAAAAAATATGTATGCTATTGTATACAGCAGTTAAATGAGGCTCATTAATCATGTTGTTAAAATCTTCTAAATCCTATATTTTATTTTTGCTTGTTTTTTCCTTAACTGGAAGATATGCATTCACATCTTTAAATGTAATTGTGATGCACCATTTTTTCCTTTGATTCTGTCAAGTTTTGCTTCTTTTGAGGCTATCAGCACATACATTTTTCTTCATTTAGTCAATTTAGTGGATTGACTCTTTTATCTTTATAAATATTTGCTACTTCTAGTAATGCTTCTTTTCTTCCTGATATTAGTATAACTACAGTAACTTTTTTTTTGCATTATAAAAATTTTTCCAATATTTTCTTTTTAACAAAACCTCTGTGTCCTTATTTTTAAGGTGTGTCTCTTATAAAGAATACATAGTTGAGTTTTATTTTTTAATCTAGTGTGATGGTCTCTTTAATTAGAGGATTTTATTAAAATTGCTGATATTTTTGGGTTTTAAATTCATCATCTTATGTTTCCTATTTGTATCTGTTTTTTCTTTTATCCCCCTTCTTGTCTCTTTTGAATTGAAGTATTTTTATAAACCTATTTAGTTCTCTATTAATTGTTGATTATGGTCTTTTATAATATTTTCTAGAGGTTACCATGGACATTTCAACATGCTTTCTGGACTTACTAGAGTAT
Source organism: Tadarida brasiliensis (assembly GCA_030848825.1). Lineage (NCBI taxonomy): Eukaryota > Metazoa > Chordata > Mammalia > Chiroptera > Molossidae > Tadarida > Tadarida brasiliensis. Next base: position 61,065,790 of record CM061266.1, on the reverse strand, counting down.
TGTATAAAAGTTAGTACTTTTACCACATCCTAACAATGTCAGGATATTAGAACAGTTTGACTCCATGTACTATACTCCTGATTTTTTTCCTTATATTGTTTTATTGTTTTCTGCCATTACAATTACTATAGTTCCTTTCTATTGCATCTCATTCTGTCTTACATCTCTGTGTTTCTATCTGGGATTATTTTTTTCTGTCTGAAAAACTACCTTTTATATAGCTTTTAATGTTGGTCTGCTAATGATGAATTTTCTTGCTTTAAAATGTCTATTTCTTCTTCACTTTTTTTTTTAATAGCTTTACTGAGGTACAATTTACATACCACAAAAGTTATCTTCTTCTTCACTCTATTTTTAATTCTCTTCTTTACTTAAAAAATATGATAAAATGCACTATATAAAAATTTACCATCTTAACCATTTTTAAGTATATACTTCGGTAGTGTTAACTATATTCACATTGGCATGAAACCAGTAGAGAACTTTGTCATCTTGCAAACTTCTCTTTTGCTTTTTATGATTATTTTGGGGGGTATAGAAATATAGCTTGACAATTTCTTTCTTTCAACATTTGTGATAAAAAGTTGGTTGTCAATATTATCATTGCTTATTTGAAGAAAATGTTCCTTGTTTCTTTGTCATAAATAATAACTCGATTATTTGATTATCTGTGGATCCATTTCTGTTGTCCATTTTGTTCCTGCTGCTGCTGTTGTTATTTTGGCTTTTAGTTGTTGGTAATTTGGTTCTGTCTCCTGGAATGCCTAGCAATGTTTGATTGAATGCTAGATATTAGGTATAAAAATTTATAGAAGTTGGATGATTTTATATTTCTTCCAGAGAGGATTTATTATTTTTCTGTTGGTAGGCAGAAAATTTCTTTAATTTAATCAATTATTAAGATAATTTGTGGTGGACTTTCAGTACATTTAAGGTCTGGCATATTTTGGTTTGTTCTCAATGCTGGAACATAACATTTCTGATTTCTAGGGCAAAGCCAAGTGTGTACCTGATGGTTCTTTTTTTTTTTTTTCTTCTTTATTGATTTTAGAGAGAGAGGAAGGGAAAGGGAGAGAGAGATAGAAACATCAATGAGAGAGAACATCGATTGGCTGCCTCCTGCATGCCCACCACTGGAGATTTGGCCCACAACCTGAGCATGTGCCCTGACCGGGAATCAAATCGGCGTGACCTCTTGGTGAATGGATCGACGCTCAACCAGTGAGCTACACTGGCTGGGCTGGTTTTAACATCAACTTTTATTTTTTTATTGCTATGAACATGCTGAAAGTGCCTAGCTGGAAAGGTCAATGCTCTGTTTGGCCAATAAGCCCTGTGCTACTTAAGTATTAGCCAATGTTTTAAGGGACAAAGTGGTGGAGAATGTTGAGCTCACATCCATGTGCTTCTCTTATTTTCCCTGTAAGTGTAGGCTGCCTATATTGCTCTCTAGTGCCTGCAAATAGTTTTATTTCTTTTATAAAATTCTGTTAAGCTTAATGGTGAGAGTGTTGATCTGATATATATCTGGAGGTAGATATCCTCTGGAAATTTTTTAGATCAGGTTGAAGTTAAAGTATGCAGATTCTTTTACCTGGAAATTCAGGTCTGATCAGAACTTGTAGGTGACTGTTCGTCTCTCTGGAATGTACCATCATTAAGTTTTATCTCAGTGGGAAAATGAGCAAAAAAACCTAATTAATATTTCACAGAAATAATATGAAAATGGTCAAGAAATCTCCAAACAACTGTTCAACCTCAATAAATATTAAGAAAATGGACATTGAAGCAAGAAGATGGTTTTCTTCTGTGAGAATAAAAACGTTTTCTTTCTATTGGTGGAAATGTAAATCAACCCAATCTACCTTAACAATAATGATAACTGACATTTATTGAGTACTTCCTGTATGTGTCATGACCTGTTTTATAGAAAGGAAACTACTCTCTACACCAACTAAAGGAAAAAACTGTTTTGTTTTTCCTGCTTACAACACTCACACAAAGCACTTCTATACCAGGAGTGTGGTTTTTTCCCTAAAGCACCAATTCTCTGACACCAGCTGTGTGTCCCACAATTCAATTCCATTTTGAGATTATCTACCTGGAGTCAACATCAGATCCCACAAGCAAAGGGTTAAGTCCCCTAAGACTGCCCCCACTTCAGACACCAATAACACATCCCAGATTGTCACCTCTACAATGGACTAGCTATACATTTGCTAGAATGGCTCACAAAACTCAGGGAAACATTTATTTACATTTACAGTTTACTATAAAGGGAGTAATAAAGGATACAGTTAAGAGGTGCGTAGGTGAGGTCTGGGAGGTTCTCAAGTATAGGAGCTTCTGTCCCTGTGGAGTTAGTGTGTGCCACCCTCCCAGCATATGATGTGTTTACTAATGAGGAAGCTCTCCAAACCCTGTACTTTAGGGATTTTCATGGAGGCTTCATCACGTAGGCATGATTGATTATTAACTCAATTTTTAGCTCTTCTCCTCTCTCTAGAGAATGGGGAGGGGAGTGGGACTGAAAGTTCCAAGTTTCTAATCAAGGCTTGGTCTTTCTAGTAGTCAGCCCCATCCAGGAGCCCACCAAGAGTCACATCATTAGAACAAAAGAAGTTTCCATTACCCAGGAAATTCCAAAGGATTTAAGAACTCTGTGTGAGACACTCCTATCACTCAGGAAATTACAAAGATTTTAGGAGCTCTGTGTCAGGAAATGAGGTCAAAGACCAAATATTAGCAGGAATTGGGAACAGAGGCCAATATGTATATTTTTATTACTTCACAGTTGTTCTAAACACTTTGTATATTATGTATTCTTATTATAATGTTATGAAGTGAATATGATTATAAAACTGACATTCAGAGAGTTAAACAATATGCCCACAATCACACATATCATCAGTGACAGCACTGAGAACAGGACCCAGGGTGCCTCACTGGAGTGTCCAGACCCTTGTCCACTAATTTAGACTGCCTCTCAATTCTGCTTCTAAAACTTCATCCTACAGATATGGTCACACACATTTACAAAGAGGCATATACCAAAAGCTTCCCTGAAATATTGCTTGTAATAGTTAAAACCTGGGAACAGATTAAATATTCATCCATATAAGACTGTAAAAATAAAGTTATCCATGCAAAATATCCAAACAACGGAATACTCTGCATCAATTAGTAAGAATAGCATAGATCTAAATTTACTGACATGGTAAAATATCCAAGATATATATATATATATATATATATAAATGTCCATATTGGTATACATACCAAATTGATAATAGTGGTTTTCCCTTGTGAGTGGGATTGGGTGATGGTGAGGGAGGAATTTTGCATTTTAACTTATACAGACCTTGTACTATTTGCACTTTTACATATTGAATATGTATCACTTTTCTATTATTAAAACATTTTTATTAAAATATTTTAATGCATGCAAAACTAGAAAATAGAATAATGTATCTCCATATACAGGGTTGGACAAAGTAGATTTAAGTTGTAAGTATGCAGAACACAGAATCCATTCTTGTATTACTATTTATTAATTATTGTATTATTTTCCGTACAAACAAGTGTAAACCTACTTTTGCCACACCCTGTATCATCTAGTATCGTCAATAATTATCAGTATTTTACCTTATTTACTTCATATAGTTCCCACCTCTTTTTTCTTTGCTAAAACACCTTACAGCTAATCTCAGACAGCATACCATTTCAGTCCTAACTCAGTGTGCATCAATAAGAATCATAGAAATTTTATTTTACACCCACAGTGCCATTATCATACCTCACAAATTGACAATAATTCCTTGGTATCATGTAACACTCAGTACATAATCAAATTTCCCAATTGTCTTGAAAATGTCTTTTTACAGTTGGTTTTTTTAAACCAGGATTCAAACTAGGTTCTCACATTATATTTAATTTTTAGATCTTTTCCTCCCTCTCTGTTTTTTTAATGATAAAATTTTTAAATATGTTTCTATTGAATTTTTAAAGAGAGAGGAAGGGAGAGCGAGATAGAAACATTAATGTGAGAAACCACTGATCGGCTGCCTCCTGCACACCCCCTACTGGATATTGAGCCCGCAACCCGGGCATGTGCCCTGACTGGGAATCGAACCAGGGACCTCTCAGTCCATGGAACACGCTCAATCCACTGAGCCACACGGGCTGGTCTTCCTCCCTCTTTTAATCTAGAACAGTCTCCCTCACTTAGTATTTTCATGACATTAGCTTGCTGTAATTTAGTAATTATTACAACAATTCAAACATGGATTTCCATAGATACTTAAATTATATGGCAACCCATGTCACACATTAAATTCTATGCAAGTAAGACATTTTAATCCTATTTGTATTTCTTATCCATCAGTACTGTACTTATCAATTAATGAATATTTATTGAATGTCTAAGATGATTTGAACAAAATACATTTTGAGAGAATAACAGTGGAGAGGAGGAATGCAAAAAAGGAAAAAAGACAAATCATCATATGTTTAAGCTCATTAAGTATAAAAACTGAACTAATTATAATTTCTAATATTTTTGCTTTAAATTGGAAATTGAGTTAATCTCATAGTTGAAATGGTCATAAATGTATTTTGTGTTAAATTCTGCATGTAATGTTCTTTGGTAAATCACACGCTCCCCCTTTTTTCCCCTTTTCTTTCTCTCTTCCTCCTTTCCCTTCCCTTCTTCCCTTCCTTCCTTCCCCCTTTCCCCCTTCCTCCCTCCCTCCCTCCCTCCCTCCCTCCCTCCCTCCCTCCCTCCCTCCCTCCCTCCCTTCCTTCCTTCCTTCCTTCCTTCCTTCCTTCCTTCCTTCCTTTCTTCCTTCCTTTCTTCCCTCCTTCCTTCCCTTATTTATTTTCTTCTCTAGCTACAATCAGAAGGCATTGGTGTGAAAGCTGACACTTTTTCTAATATATTATAGTAAAATGTAAACACCTTAGCTTTGAAAAGATCAGAAAGTTTAAGAACTTTCAAGGAAGGGTGGCAAGTCAGCATAATCACAATCTCAGACAGAATTATTCAGGACAGTTTAAAAGTACTTGATACACAATAAATAAATTGTGTATCATTGTCTCCAGCATTTGAAAGAGAATGACAAGATGGAATATTATCAACTCCCTGATCCAAGGGGACCTAATTAGCACTAATGGGGGGAAAATAGCAGATGAGAGCAAGAGCTCAATATTATTTTAGGGAAAATGTTCTAATGGACAGATTGATCAGTTAATGGAAAATTCCCCAAGGAAGTAATGTTAATGCAATTGAAATATGTAATTAAGAGGGCAGAGAACACTGGAGAAGTAAATGTACTGTTTGTAATTCTCTACATGCATTCAGTTTATTAGCGTTGAAAACAGTATATCATGCTTTCAGTGTGTAAGCAATTTGAAAACAAAAAAACTGAAGTTAAGTTGATGTCTATTGATTCTAAAAATGTACTCCAATAAGCTAAATCAGTGTATAATTGGTATAATTGGTTTAACTTTGGTTCTTGATGTTAGAAATACTATTTTACAGTATCACTGTGCTTGCTATCATTGATGTTAACTAAGAATGAGAGAAGTAAAACAAACTCTGGAAGAGGGTTCTATGAGTATGGTAATCTAGTTGCTAGCTCAACTAATCTTAGTCTTCAGAATAATAGGTTATTTTTGTATTACTAAACTCAGAATATAATTTTTCTATTGTGCTTTCTTTTAATAATAGTTGGTGGGAAATGTGAAATTGTAGACTGAGCTGAAACACTTCTTTAAATTAAGATTGGGCATGTTAACCAGAGGTATAATACATAATTATTTGTAGTTTGTATTAGCTGAATCAATTATTTATTTATTTTTTTACTTTTAGTGTAGAGACAATTTAGGACTGAATAGTGACTTAACTTTCAAAGGTTAGCAATATACCTGAATGTGAATCATTCAGCTTTACTGTATCCAGCCAGCTTTACTTCCTTGGATCTTCATTTTGCTCTGTGTTATGTAGATATGGCCAGAGCATTTAGAATTTCAATCAAGTTTCAGAAGCAGGATTAAGTGTAAAAAAAAAGGTTTATTAATAGGAGTGAGGGTTATTGTGAAAGGTTACAAACTAATGACAGGGAAGTGCCTACTTAATCACACTCATTTCCTGCACTGCACCCATCAGATGCATTTGTTTATTTAAACTTGCTGACCATAATCTAGGACACATCTATGTGAATGATGCAAAATACTTTCTTATTTGTGAAATGATCATATGGGCAATTGCTTTTGATCCTGGAATCTGCAAAAAATAAAAATAAAAAAGCCTGGAAATAGAATTTAAGGTAATGAGTCAACTTGGAAACATTCTACAGATGTCAATAGAAAGTCTATGTGGAAGCAGCAATTTTTGTATTTGGCAAGAACAAATGCAATTTAAAGGCAATTTAGGCCTAGTGGATAGATAATTTACTACACGGTGTTAGATTTTCATCTTTCTCTGTACTGTTTATGTACTGTGTTTGATTTCTTTTGTATTAAGAAAGATTGCCAGGGTGTTCACAAATCAAAACCATAATCCAGTAATATTTATGCTTCCATGGGCATAAAACCATGTTCCTTATAAATTCAAAGCAATTATTTCTGCAATTTCAGAGTTGCCTCTTACTCTTTAGCTATTACCTGCTCAATTATGTTCATTACATAATAGCATTGCTTGTTGGTATCGAGATAATACTAAACTATGAGTCCCTTTGGGTGGAGACCTTATAATTACCCTTGTATGATTGGTATACCTAGTAGGCCTGGCAAATAGAGTGAACAACCTATAATATATATGAGATAAAGGTGTTATCATCCTATTGTTAAATCAATGGATTTCTTTACTCACTTAATGACTAGATTACTAGGTACCTACTGGGTGGTTAAAACCTTCAGAGGTTGGGTTACTAGCACAATCCACTGAAATGCACTGTATTCCACTCATTAAAGCTAAACCTTTAAGGAGAGTAGACCCCTGCTTCAGGATTCCTATATATAGTCCTAAAATTGATTCAAGGCTTTCAAGTTAAAAGGTAGTAATTTAACATTTCACTGCTTCAAAAAGAATAGTAATTTAACATTTTACTGTTTCACTATGGTGCAAAATAAGGCTTTTAATAACTCAAAATATTGTAATTCCAAATATCCATTTATTTCAGGCTAACACAGACTATTTAGAAGTTAGAAAGTTTATATGAATATTAGCCATTTTTTTTTTTTTTATCCTCACCCGAGGACATTTTTTCATTTTTTGTTCAGATAGAGTGGGAGGGAGAGAGGAAGAGAGAGAGAGAGAAACATCGATGTGAAAGTGACACATCGAGTGGCTGCCACCCGCACGACCAACCAGGACCGGGGACAAACTGCAACCGAAGCACATGCCCCTAGTGGGAACCGAACCCAGGTCTCTCTGGACCGCAGGCCGACGCTCTAACCGCTGAGCCAAACCGGCCAGGGTGTAGCCATTTTTAATATTGCTGCCAACTTTGAAACTTCAAGTGATATTTACCATTTGATAGTCTGGGGAAAGACTTTGTGTGTGTGTGTGTGTGTGTGTGTGTGTGTGTGTGTGTGTATGTGTGTTTTAACAACATTATTGAGGTTTAATTGAAATATAATAAACTGCATATATTAAAAGTATAAAATTTGATAAGTTTTAGCTTATTTATGGTCCTGTGAAACTATCACCACAATCATAACAGTGAACAACTCTATCACATCTAAACGTTTTTGTGCCCTTTTATAACCCCTTCTCTCTACCCTTCCTCCCCACCTCATGTCCCCAAGAAACCATGATCTGTTTTCTGTCATGATAGATTAGTTTGCATGTTTTAGAATTTCATATAAAAGGAATTGTGTACTATGTACTCTTTTTTTGGTCTATCTTCTTTCACTCAGTATAATTATTTTGGATTCATATATGTTGGGGTTTGTATCAATAGTTCATTAATTTTTAAACTGAGCTATTTTTCATTATATGTATATACTACAGTTTATCCATTTACCTGCTGGTTGTTTCTAGTTTGGGCCATTACAATAAAGCCACTATGAACATTTTTATATAACTCTTTGTATGAACATGCACTTTCTTTCTGTAGGTAAATATTTAGGAGTAGAATGGTAGGATATATGGTATGTCTATATTTAACTCCAAAAATTGCCAACCTGTTTTCCAAAGTGATTGTACCATTTTACATTCCCACTAGCAGTGGGTAATAGTTGTAGGTGCTCCATATCCTCGTTGACATTTGGTATTATCACTCCTTTAATCTAAGCCATTCTAATAGTGTGTAGTGACATCTCATTTTGGTTTTAGTTTGCATTTCCCTAATGACTAAAGATTTGAGCATTTTTTCATATGCTTATTTGTGTGAAGTGTCTGCAAATATTCTGACCAATTTAAAAATAATTCTATTGTTTGCTTTATTTACTACTAAATTTTGAGTTTTTAAATATATTTTAAAATATTCTCCAAGTATATTGATTTTCTATTTTTTTCCCTCTTAGTCTATCTTCACATCAATATTATCGTTTTGATAATTGTACCTTTATCAAAAGTCTTAAAATCAGGCAACATTAGTCCTTCAATGTTGTCTCTTGCAAAGTTGTTTTGGCTATTCTAAGTTCTTTCCATTTCCATTTATATTGTAGAACCTTGTCAATTTCTACCAAAAACGCATTTTAAAAAATTGGAGTAATGTTGAATCTATTTATCAATATGGGGAAAACAGACATCTTAACATTCTTGAGTTTTTCAACCTATGAACATGGTATTATATATACCTCATTTCTTTGAGTTTTGTCCTATAGTTTTCAGTGTATAAATTTTGCACATCTTCTGTCAGATTTATCCCTGAATATTTCATATATTTATGCTATTACACATGGTATTGTTGTTTTAGTTTTAAGTTCTTATTGTTTGTTGCTGTTATGTAGAAATAAAATTAATTTTTCTATGTCAATCTTATACCCCACAGCCTTGCCAAACTTACTTATTAATGATAGTAACTTTTTTTCCCCTGTAGATTCCATAGGATTTTTTACATAAACAGTGTCATCTCTCAATTATTCCAGTATGGAGGGCTTTCTTTCTTTCTTTCTTTCTTTCTTTCTTTCTTTCTTTCTTTCTTTCTTTCTTTCTTTCTTTCTTTCTTTCTTTCTTTCTTTCTTTCTTTCTTTCTTTTCTCCCTCCCTCCCTCCCTTCTTCCTTCCTTCCTTCCTCCCTCCCTCCCTCCCTCCCTTCGTTCCTTCCTTCCTTCCTTCCTTCCTTCCTTCCTTCCTTCCTTCCTTCCTTCCTTCCTTTCTTTCTATTGACTAGAATCCCAAATATAATATTGAATAGAAGTGGTGAGAATGCCTTGATCATGATCTTTATTTTTTCTCTTTTTAAAATACGTTTTTATTGATTTTTTAGAGAGAGAGAAACATCAATGTGAGAGAGATACATTGTTCACCTGCCTCTTGCACACCCCCTACTGGGGATTGAGCCCACAACCCTGGGCATGTGCCCTGACCGGGAATCAAACCAGGACCTCTCAGTCCATGGGACAATGCTCAATCCACTGAGCCACACCAGCCAGGCATGATCTTAAGGAGAAAGTATCTGTCTTTCATCATTAAGTATGATATAAGCTTAGGTTCTTTTTTTTTTTTTTTCTTGGAGATGTCACCTAGCAGTTTGAGGAAGTGCCCTTCTTAAGTTGCTGATACTTTTATCAAGGATGGATTTGGATTTTGTCAATTATTGCATCTATTTATATGATTATATACATTTTAAAGTTTTTAAAAAATATATGGTGAAATCTTTGTAGGTTGTCCCAATGTCAACAAGATAAGGCACATGTCAAAAATCCTAAATTATACAGATTTCAATATAGTTTTTTTTTTTTATATATAATAAAAGAATGATAGATTTCTGGAAATAGAGGCATACAGCATATACTTGAGGGAAAAAGTTTGAAGTCAGTATAAAGCCATCCAGCTTTGGAGGAAAGATGACTCTTGATGATCCCTGATGACACAAAGAAAGAGGAAAAAGGGATACAGTAAATACTTGTGGTGTTCGAAGCAGTTCACTCCATTTACCTTTGAATATGGGACCGCTGTGTGGTTAATGTTGGCTTCTCATATTAATTTAAGTGATTTGAATTTTTGTATTATGTGTAGCAATCATCTTTTGAAGTCCATCTTTTAAGAGCATGTTTATAAATAGGTAAATATGCGTTACCCTGATGCTCTAAATAACAGAAGCAAAGGAATTTCTCTAAACGGTTGTGAAAAACTACCTTCTACAGTCTCAATTCACCAGATCATTTTTAGCCTTTTGTCTTTCACTGGATCTATACCAATAACTAAGAGTGACTGTGAACTTTGACATGAGTATTTTATTGTTGTTGTTTTGAACATACTGGGGGACCCTACTAGGGACAAGTCTGTATTTCCTGCTAGGATTCAAGCATGTCTGGCTTGTCTGGGTGAGGGGGTCTGCCAGTGGTCTCTTTGTATGATCAACAAACCCTCCTGGGGAAGAACTCAGGCTTAAGAAGGAAAAGTCAGGTAGGAGAGCCTTGGCTAAAGAGATACCTCAGACATCAAAAGGGAGCCTTGTTTTTCCGTGCAGCATCTTGTCAGCTTCTCAACCATGTCCCTGGTCCTATGCTACATAGGTCTTATAGACAATAGGAGTTGAGAACATTAGTATCCTCAATCTCTCTCTAAGACGTGAAGACACTACCCATATTTACGTTGGTCTCCAGGCACAAAATCAAAAAGGAAGAGATGCATTCTCTCTTTCCTGGCTTTGGCACATAGAGTTTTCCAAGGAGCTCTCCACATTTAGTATCATGAGAATTTATCATCATTAGGACGGGCTCCTGCAGATAAAGTCTCTGTGGCTGCTCCTTTGCAGATAGTGGAGGCAGGATAGATTTGTTCCTGGGGACACCCAGGTAAAACTAATGGTATTATTAAATAATCTGGGGATCCCAAAGTTGTGGTTGGGGGGACAAAGTCAGAAGAAATATGAGCTTTTACTATTAATGTGCCTTTATTCTATCTCTAGGTAGGTGTTATATGATGATTTCATGGGCATCATATTCTGGTTAGTTTAGTTTAAAATACTATATTTTGAGTTTAGGTTAATGAGATATAAGAAAGAAAAGGATGATAAAATCAACTACTAATCAATATAGCTTTATTTTAAAAAGACTTCTTGTTTGGTACAATAATTATTTTATTGTTATTCTTGAGCATTTTTAAATGATGAAAACTTTGCTGTGATTTCTAAATGTTAATTCTAAAGCTCTCACAGGTGTGTAAATGTTAAAGACTGCAGGAGATGTGATTTAGAAAAATATTATCTACTTTAGATTCATGATAATGTATAATGGGTTATTTTTCTATTGCTCTGCCTTCATCATTCATTTTTGAGAAATAAAACATAGCCACTGCCCTGGCTGGTGTGGCTCAGTTGGTTGGGCGCTGTCCCCTGCACGGAAAGGTTGCAGTTTGATTCCCAGTCAGGGCACATGCTTGGGTTTTGGGCTTGATCCCAGTAGGGGGCCTACAGGAGGAAGCCAATCAATGTTCTACTTTCACATCAATGTCTTTCTCTCGCTCTCCCTCTCCCTTCCTCTCTCTCTAAAAATCAATAACCCATTCTTTATGAAAACAAACAAACACACACTCACACAAACACAGCCACTGACTTGAGCATGGTAAGATAAAGAGATTTTATGTTAGAATATACTACTATTAAGGGGTGGTAACCTGTAAATGCTATTACTGATTTCTTTGTGCAATTTAATTGTCATAAACAGTGCTGGCAGTGCTCCAAGCATATGCTACCTGGATCAAGTATTGCTTTAGTGATAGATACAGAACTCACAAATCTTCATTCTGTTGACTCTCACAGTGGCCTCTGGTACATACACCCTGTCACTATAACTAAAGAGCAAGATTGCTTCATAGATTCTCAGGTTGGCTAGGAGGGAACACCTTCCAGGTATCACAAATCCCTACAAAATAAGAACTTTTGTTGTTTGAGGACATGGATATTTCTAAAATAAGTGTAGTATCATATCAAAATAATCATAGTAATAAATGTATTATAGTCAATATCTTCTTAGAACTTTCAGATACTATTTTCCTTAGGTGACTGTATTTATTATTCTGATATAAGTTGTTATTTCCATAAAATATGTTTTAAAATGTTTTTTCTTATCTTTCTAACAATTTTTTTTTAATTTGGATATTTGAATTTTACTGGCTTCTTAAACTTAATTTTCACTGTTGGATAAGAAAGATATTTCTGCCCTGGCCGGTTTGGCTCAGTGGTTAGAGCATCGGCCTGTGGTCCGGAGAGACCCGGGTTCGGTTCCCGCTAAGGGCATGTACCTCGGTTGCAGTTTGTACCCGGCCCTGGTTGGTTGTGCGGGTGGCAGCCACTCGATGTGTCCCTTTCACGTCGATGTTTCTCTCTCTCTCTCTCTTCCTCTCTCTCCCTCCCACTCTATCTGAACAAAAAAAAAAATGAAAAAGTGTCCTCGGGTGAGGATAAAAAAAAAAAAAAAAAAAGAAAGAAAGATATTTCTCCTTCTATGCTATTATTTTTTTTCTCTGTTATTCTCTTGAAAAGAGACTGTTTTGCTTGTGCCCAAAAGAAATGTAGAAGAGACCTAGTTTGAAATTGAGAGACTGAAAATTCTGGCAAATAGATCCCGAGAGGCGGCTAGTATCGCGAGAGTCAGCCGTGTATCGCGATATGCGGCCAGTATCGCGATACGCGCCGGTATCGTGAGAGGCGGCTGGTATCCCGAGAGGCATCCGCGTATCGCGATACGCGGCCGGTATCGCGAGAGGCAGCCAGTATCGCGAGAGGCGGCCGGTATCGCGATACGCGGCCGGTATAGCGAGAGGCGGCCGGTATCGCGAGAGGCGGCCAGTATCGCGAGAGTCAGCCGCCTCTCGCGATACGCGGCCAGTATCACGAGAGTCAGCCGCGTATCGCGATACGCGGCCAGTATCGCGAGAGGCGGCCGGTATCGTGAGAGGCGGCTAGTATCGCGAGAGCGATACACGGCGGTATCGCGAGAGGCAGCTGGTATCCCGAGAGGCATCCGCGTATCGCGATACGCGGCCAGTATCGCGAGAGGCGGCCGCGTATCCTGTCATCATCTTTAAACAGTTCCCTCTGTCCTGGCCCAGGCGCTGTACTTTAATCATGAGCTGGTGTCAGATGGATTGCCTCCACATCTGTCTGCAGCAACGACCAGTGTCTCATGCATCCAGTGACATTTTTGTTTTCCAAACCAGCCACTGGGTGGGGCAAAGTGCAGAAAAATTGAAATCAAAGGAGAAGAAGGAAAGTTTAAGGCAGTCCAGGAGGCAAGAGTAGCTATGAGGAGTGGTACCAGAGTTCACTAACAGGCATTAGGAAAGGAGGCAGTTAGAAACACTGGTGGAAAGCAAGGGAAGGAACCTTCAAGAAGTAACAGGTGGCAGGAAGCAAAGATTGAGGAGGACAGGTGTCTGGGGCCCAGTGAATTGACTAGGTACAGTCCTGCAGGGCTAGATTTTTTTTGATCCTCTGCAGGTTTAAAAATTAATAATGGAATAAATTAATTGATTTTTTTTATAAAAAAAAAAAGAAAAGGGACTAGGGAACTATTTAGCAACTAAAATCCTTGGAACTTCAAGGACAGAATTTTGATGATCCTATTGAGTAAGTTATATTGTGTGAAAAATTTGTTTCTATCCTGAGGAAATAATTGGAAAACACAATAAATGCCAAGAGTGCCAAGTAAAGAATAGTGTAAAACTGGAAACTATATCCAATATTCAGTAATATAGTATAAGTTAAACAGATTATGATACAACAAAATGTCACGATGCCATTTATAAAGAAGTGCACATTAATATTTTATATCTATGGGATAGTACTGTTCAAAACCAAGTATATATTTTTTTTGTGTTTCGCTATTTACTATTTTTTTTTTTTTCTGTAATGATTATGACTTGGGAAATAAGTAAATAAAATCACTACAATGTGATTTGTACTTTTTCCTCTGTAGTGTTGTAGTTTGGGACTAATTCCATTTGGTAGAGATTTTCAAATTCTAGCAATATGATGATGTTGTTTTAGAAAAGATGAAATGTACTGGCAAAAATAAAGAAAATTGAATGTGTGCTTGTATTTTAATAGATCATAGCCAGTACTGGGTATCATTTTGAACCGTTTAGCTTTATAGCAAAGTGTGTGCTGGGAATGGAAAGATAGAGATATATACTCTAAGACAAGACTTCCAGTTCAGTTCAGTAAATCTTTATTGAGTGTTTTAATAGAGATCCAGAGGTGAATCTATACAATCACTGACTCCTCAAATAGCTAGCAATCCAGTTAATTATAGGAGCAGGAAAATAAAATTAATAATGTGAGGGTCTATGGACTGACCTGGGAGTTCAGAGGAGTGAAAAATAATTTCAAGTTGGGGTGAATAAAAAAGACCTCATGATAGATGTGGGATTTGAATTGGACTTAGTGGATAGAGAATGCTTGGGTACATGGGAGTATGATCGAGGCATTCTTTGACTGAGGGAATAACTAGTAAAAGATATATAGGTAGAAAGATACAAAGCGTGTTTGTGAGATATGAGTAAATCTGTTAGTGGGTTCATTTTATAGAGTGTAGAGTGGTGGCAGATAAGATTAGGCTAAGCAAAGATAAGATTTTACTTAATTTTCTAAGACACTTTTATAAAATGCCTTGGGCATAGTTTTTTTTTTTTTTTTTTTTTTTTAAGTTTTAAGTTTATTAACTATTTAGACTATTTTGGGGCTGACCAGCTAGCCTGCTCTGATAAGGGGATGGTAAACCATTGTCCTACACCTGCTCTCAGCCATCTCTGGCAGATGCTGAGTCCCAGAATCCTCTGTAATGAATGATAGTCCAAAGACTTTCTAAATCTAACACTGGCTTTCTTATGTTTTCCTGGCATTCTGATCTAGTAATAATGTTATTTTGAACCTTGTATTTGGACTTTTACTCTATTTTAGGCTCTAAATCTCATTTTGCTTCTCTTGGCTATTTTCCACACTGTTTGCGACTCTCTTCACTTCGCTAGTTATCCTGATTTAGGTTGCTGGCCTTGATTTAGGATGTTTTACCATGATACTAATTTTTAATTCCCAGTTCCAAGCTCTTTTTTCTAGATCCCAGTCACTAGTACTCTATTACAAGCCTTGATGGAGGGAAATTTGGTATAAAATGGAATCTTCTTTATCCTATCCTACATAATTTACTGGATAAAGTGTAAAAAGTGGTATATATGTGCTTCAATAAATTAGCTCACAGAAAGGCAATTTCATAGACTAGGCCCCAAGGGCAGTGTTATGCTGATATTCATTTCATGCACTTGTTTATAAACTCAATGGACATTGCATCATGTAATTAAAAACTATAAAATCAGTTTACAAATGTTTTAAAACATTTTTTATCTTTCCACCTACTCTTCTTGTTTATCCTCATCAACTCCCACCATCTTTAAAAGAGGATGATGATGATGATGATGATTATTCAAAATAAGTATTTTTAAAGCAGCATATTTGAATTGAGGATATTTGAACTGAGTATGAGTGGGATAGTGGGGATAGAACACTGGTCCATTAATAAATGTAATGCCTTAGTCTGTTTCTGCCTGTCCCAGACCCATTCAGCTGTATATACAGAGGATCTTCCCTGTAGCAGGCTCCTCCCCTGCCCAGACTTTGAACTTATCTGGCAACAATATATCACCAGTCTCAAAAGTAGCTGATAGTGGGGTCTGGAATGAGTCTATGTTGAGTAGCATATCCCTAAGAGCCATCCCCTCAAACACATCTTCTCTTTGTGTTTGCACAAATCTTATGACAAAATTATTTTTCTCCATTTTTATTGAGACAGAATTGACATACAGTATTGTATACGTTTAAGCTGTACAGCATAATTTTAACCAAACACAGGTTCAGCTGCCTGCTATAACAAAACCAAACTCATGAGACAGGTGCTGGTGAGAAGGAAAGCAGTTTATTCAAGTGCCAGCCACATGAGAAGATGGGAGACTCTTGTCCCAAAGTCCATCTTAACATCTCAGTGCAGGCAATTGTTATTATTGGAAGGGAGATGGAAAGTAGAACAAAGAAATCAGGGGGCAGGGGTTGAAAGTTCTCTATGTATAATTCAGCACAGTTCATTCCGATGATTATCTTGAAACTGGTCAAACTGAAGTTCAGTTTTTATGGATGAGAGTCAGCAAGTCTATCAGAGCCAGGATGTCTGATTGCTGGAGTCAGCCTCCTTCCCCAAAACTAGTTCCTGTAAAATGCTGAAAAAGCTGTTAGCAATTTATGGCAGGCATGACAAACTAGGCCTTTGTTTTAAGGCATACATCCTCTTCCTGGATTTGGGGAGAAGCATTGTTTATTATATGGTATTTAATCAAGAAGATTATTTTGTTGGTTAGCATAAGATGTCATATATTCTCCATAACATAATGATATGTCATATATTGTAAAATGACAAAATTCTTGCCATGATTTTTTTTTTCTGTACTTCAGTTTCGCCTTTGGAATGAATGTTATTCTTCTAACCTCAGCTCTCTTGTCTGGGACCCTATATTCTTTCTAAATCTTGTCAATCCCTTTTCTGGGAATTCTCTCTAAAATATCTACTAAGGGCAAAAAACTGACTCAGAACCACAAAACTGATATGGCTGTGGTTCTAAGGAGAGCCACCCAAGTATCCCTATTAGATAATTGACCTGCAGTTTTGTTATCAGAGAAATTGGGGTGTCCTCTTCCCCACTGGTGCTGGGAGTGAGATGTTTACAATATCTTGAGAAAAAAAATTTTCTGAGACTCACATGGGAGAATGAGTGATTTTTATTTGCATGGAATTGCATCCCTGGGCTTCCAAAGTTCCATTCCAGTCATAAAGAATGTGTAGCTGGGGTTTCAGTAAAGCTAAAAGCAAAGCCAGTGTCCAGAGTTTCCTTTCCATGTTGGTGCTGGGTCCAGTTCAGCATCAGGTTAGTTGCAGTCCACTAATCCATGTGTGCTGGGGTCCTCATGGACTTGCCATGTGGGAAGACGCAGGAGAGCACATCCCGAGCAACAAGAGTCCCAAGAGCATAAGAGGAACCAAGAGTATGAGAGCACAAGGGAGCAAACCCCTTTGTTTAGGGGATGAAGTATCCCAAATTTCACACCCTTGCAGTGGCCATGCCCATTCTGGCCAATGACCTGTTCCCAGGTGTGACTGACAGGCAAGTACCTAACTTTACTGGGCATAAGTCTGTTCTCCTCCCTGTCCAACCCTTCCCACAGTGATCTGTGGGGAATAGACCAGTGGCTCCCTGGGGAGTATACAGCTTTAGCTTCTTGGTGAAGCTGCCCAAATGACATGCCTACAATATCTGGCCTTCCCTTTGCTCCTTTCCTGTTATTAATAACTAAGTTAATTACAAAGGCATTGGTTTATTACCTTTCTTTGAAGTGTTTGAAGTGTTATTTCCTGTTTAATTTTGAGGGCCATATAAAGCAATTTGCATAAGAACACACCTAATGTAGTAACTATTAAATTCATAATGTGTGGAGGAATAAGCAGGTATATATTTAAGGTGTTAGATGAACATTACCTTCTTTTGGTATGTAACACAAGGGCTAATCCAAAAGAATCTGAGACTTAACTGATTTACAATTCATATCTACAAACTTTTATTCTATACACTGTTTTAAAAATGTCTGATGACTATGTTTTTAAACCTTACAGTGAATATTACATTTTGAATGAGTACTAACTTCTCATTTTAATCATATTGGACCAGGTGATCACCTAGATCATACTATTCTAGAAAATATTTGATGCTTCATATAATTCACCTACTATCTTTACTGAACACATACTCCATGCAAGACAATGTGCTGTAAGGGATATAAAAATGAGTATGGGATATTTAAGGGATATACAAATAAGTAAAGCATAGTCCCAGCTCTAGTGTGGAGGGATTAAGACAATTACACATAGACATGAGCACAAAGCAGGGTAGCCGATACAATCTTTAAAGGACAGGAAAGCAGTTTTAATAATAATGGCATGACCTTGGCTGAAAAAAGGAATAGATATATACTCAACATGCAAATTATGCCTAGCTTAATTATCTCTATCAATTTGAAGAAGCAGATGATCAGGTGTGCAGAGAAATGCTAACATTCCCTTGGGAGCACTTAATATATGTCTTTTTATGGAGGTGAGGATGTTCAGTTATTTCAATTGATACTACATTCTTTAGAAGATCTGTTCTCAAAAAGTATTCTACAATGCATGACCTTTATTTGAATGTTCTTTAACAGCTACAAAGACAGCCTAGTGGTGAAAAACCTATATCTTCATGTCAAGCGAATTTAGGGAACATTTCATCACTTAGCTTCACAGTGTGAAAAACATCAATAATTCATTGGCTTGTATACATTTCCACTCACGCTCCTTTCAAAGATGTTTACACTGCATAACAATGGCACCGAGATGGAGGAGTTGGGAAGACCAGCCTCCTGGATTGAAGTCACCTTTTAGTGCTGTGTTTTTGCTACCTGTCGCCAGACCCCTTTTTCTTCTAGGATGTCTGTGACTTCAGCAACAGTGAAGTGAACATTCACTGGAACTGAAGGAGTGGTCGGGTTTATACTATAATACCTTATACTGATAGCAACCCCTCATTGATAATATCCTTCTTGCTAGCTTTGTCCAGATTATTAAATAATCTTTTTTAAAAGTTTCTTTTCTATACTTTTGTGCCAGTAAGAATAATGCTTAGTGTAAAATTGTTTCTTCTGTGTTGAAACAATTTTTTTTTTTTTAATGCAGACAGATTCTGAGGGAAGATTGCAGAGACTTGGTCTCTTGGGAATTACCCATCTGTGAAAATATCCTATTTCTGTTGGACTAGAGGCCTGGCAATGGTAAAATGGACTGCCACTGTGAGCTGTTTATTCTGTCTCACTGGACAGAATAAATTGTTTCCTAATTGAAGCTATGTCATGACATGAACAGTAAGATGTGGTAGCAATGATTTACTCTGAGTTAAAAGAAATGACAGAAAATTGCTCTTTTTAAAAGCTTTTTATCCCCAACCAGATGGTGAGATAATGTTAAAAAAGAAATACTTTCTGCAATGCTATTTTGCATATTAATTTAAACAACATATTTTGCAATATTTTTTTTTTTTTATCCTCACCCGAGGACATTTTTTTCATTTTCTGTTCAGATAGATTGGGAGGGAGAGAGAGAGAGAGAAACATTGACGTGAAAGGGACACATCGAGTGGCTGCCACCCGCACGACCAACCAGGGCCGGGGACAAACTGCAACCGAAGTACATGCCCTTAGAGGGAACCGAACCCGGGTCTCTCTGGACCGCAGGCCGACGCTCTAACCGCTGAGCCAAACTGGCCAGGGCTGCAATATTTTAAAATAACTAATTAAACATCATCATATGTATGCTTTTGAATAGCATTATTTTTTTAATAAGTAAATCAGAGTTTCTTGAGCATAATTTCATATATTGTTTTATGCCCTATAGACCATAGATATTATTGCTACCTTTAAGATAAAGTCTGTAATATAGGAAAATTACCCACCAGATGTGAAAACATATGCATATATATAGCAGATACACACACACACATGACTATATTGAAAATATCCACTAACATATTTGGGAATTTAGTATAAAAACAATTGTGGAATTTTAGAAATGATAGGCAAAAGGATTATTTCAAATGATGTTAAGATACATGGAAATCTATTTAGATCTCTATACCACATCTTCCATAAAAACAAATTCCAAGTAAAGTAAAGATCGAAACATTAAAAAAACTCCAAAACTACAAAAACGCTAGAAGAAAAGGAATGAAATAGATTTATAATTGTAGGTTGAGGAAAGATTTTCTTAGCATAATATAAACCGATAGATCATAAAAAATTAACATATCAAAAATTAAAATACTTTTATTTGAAAAGATAAGAATAAAATTTAAAGATAAGTGAGAAAATGGGAGAAAAATATATGTAAAGACAAAAGATTAATATCTATAATATTTTACTAACATTAAACTAATAAATATTTAAAAGACAATCAGCCAAAAAGAAAATTAACAAAAAATACAAAACAGAAGTGAAAAAGAGGATATAAATGTCCAATTAGAAAGAAAACTAGACATTTCAGTAATTATTAAGGAAGAGAAATTTTATTTTATTTTTAAAATTAATTAATTAATTAATTAAAAAATATATATATTTATTTATTTTTTAGAGAGAGAAACATTGATGTGAGAGAGATACATCCATTGGCTGGCTCCTGCATACCCCCTACTGGGAACTGAGCCCACAACCCGGGCATGTGCCCTGACTGGGAATTGAACTAGGACTTCTCAGTCCATGGGAGGATACTCAATCCACTGAGCTACACCAGCTGGGCAGTAAGAGAAAATTTAAATAATAACAAGATATCGTATTCACCTACTTGATGGGCAACATTTTAATAGGTTGTTAACATCCACCTTTGGTGAGGGAAAATAGTCACTCTGGTATTGATGGGAGTGAATAGGGCCATACAAAAAGCAAGGCAAATTGATATTATCTATCAACATTAAAATATGCATGACCTTTGATTCAGCAATTTCAATAGAAATTCTACTTCTAGGGGTCTATCCTACAGAAATACTTGCTTAATTACATAAAAAATATATGTCCAGTGACACTCATTGCAGTGTTGCTTACTAGCCACAAATTGGGGAAAAACTCTCAATCAATAGGAAAATGATTGAGTCAATTACAGAATATTGATGAAAGAAAATTCAGATAGTAATTAAAAAGAAAGTAGTAGATTCATATATACTAACTTGGAAAAATATTAATTATAAATAAAGCAAAAAGCACATTGCAAAATCATATTAACAACCTAGCTAATTATATTTTTATTTGGAAAAAAACAATAAAATGATATATTCCAATAAGTATAGAATAAAGTCTGGTAGAATATAAAATGATCTCTTGTTGGTGGCTGTAGAGCTGGGGACTGAAGAGGCAGGAGAGAAGGAAAGGAGTTTTACTTGTCATTTTGTATCATTAAAAAAATGAAAGTGGCATATTGAGTGATTTTGGCTCACTTTTATTTTATACTTAACATCTTTTTTGTTATAGACATGTATTACTTTTGTATTCATGTAAACTTGAAAAGACAATCTCAAAAGATGGATTAAAATATGAAGCCTGGGGGCAGGAAGATAATTTAGGAAACTTTATGACCTTGGGAAAGATGGTGTGGGACTGGCCAAGGGCAGAGACAAGGGGACTGGAGTAGGAGAGACTGAAGTGGGACTCTATGAAATGTAACTGTAGTGGGGTGACTGGGTCTGGCTTACAGGTGAGAACTAATCCGAGACTACATTCCAATTTCCAGTCCAGAGCTCTTTCCCTGAGTCTGTCCAAAAGGCCCATAAAAGGTATCATTGTCCCACTACACAGGCCCCACACTGAGACCCTCAGGACTAGGACTTGGGCACAGGCACACCCACCCAGAGCACACATACAACAGATTTAAAAACCCAGCTTGTCTGGTTCCTATGTAGGCAATCATTTCAGTTCTGATTTCCCACTTACATGTTTCCACATGAGACCAGATGAAAGCAACATCATCTTTGCCTAGGTCTCCTTGGGCTATTCTCTGCAGCTTAGTGACCTGAAGGTTAGACTCATTACATCAGCCTCTTCCTCTGGGACTGGCAAGCAGCTCTCAGGCTAGCCCCACGGGAGTCAGCTTTTCTTCCTTCACTCTGTTTTAATTCATACTGAAATCTTTTGGTTTCTGTTCACTAGGTCATACTCATAAGCATGAGACTTAACCCACCTGCAGTCTGCTCTGAACCCAGTGTGGTCATTGCCCTAATAGTCATCTTGAACATCACTGTTTGTGGTTGAGGCATGAGTCACCTTTGAGCTATAGGCCTCTGGGCACACCTTCCAGTATGCAAAACTGAGTGCTCAACATAGAGCAAGCAATGTCACAAGATGGAAACTAATTTCACGTGGGCACCTGTCTGAAAAGCCTGTTCACTTTTTGTTTGTTTACTTAGAAACAGATGTTCAAACATATGCTTAAATATTGTGAATTCTTTTCATAGATTGGACCTTTAGTTCTTGTAGCATAAGTAGGAAGGCACACGTTTACTAAAAGTAGAGGCAAGTTGTATGTTAAAAAAGGGAATTTGGCCCTGGCCGGTTTGGCTCAGCGGTTAGACGTCAGCCAGCGGACCAGAGAGTCCCGAGTTCGGTTCCCACTAAGGGCACGTACCTCAGTTGCAGTTTGTCCCCGACCCCAGTTGGGGTCATGTGGGTGACAGCCATTTGATGTGTCTCTCTCATGTCGATATTTCTCTCTCTCTTCCTCCCACTCTATCTGAAGATAAATGCAAAAATGTCCTCAGGTGAGGATTAAAAAAAAAAAGAATTTTTTTTTCAATTTATCTTCATTTAATATCTAATATTTGTCAAATATCTTTGCATTTCTATGACAGCAAGTACAATGTTAGCAAAAACTTTTATGTGTTCAATAGGAAATAGTTTCAGTTGTGTAAAGATTTAAAGCTCATTAGTATACTATTGCCTTGAATCTTTTTTTCACTTTACATCTATCTATCTATCTATCTATCTATCTATCTATCTATCTATCTATCTATCTATCTATCTGCTCTCTATCTATCTATATATATCATATAGAGTACTACACATAAAACTTTTGTGGAAAACAGTTTTGAGTAAAATTTAAAATATATCTGAGAGCTGAACTAATATGATAGAGAAGATATATTCAAGACATTGTCCTTTTATTTTTCCAGTGAAAGATTAGACAACCTTTCTGGTTTTAAAATTATTACATGTCCACATAAACATCTCCAAGGAGATGTATATTGACCTATGAACGTGCAACAGTAATAGTCTTGCTGTTTTGCTTCCATAATGCAATAGAAAAACATTTGGCTTATATAATTAAGATAATCTGGTTACATCACAGACCTAATGCTTTATTTTGAATTTAAGTGATTTCTGTCTGATGTCACATGAAATAAGATATAATTTTGCCTGTCTTTTAGCAGCAGGTAATTTGTAGATTTTGTTACTCAATGGCTTATCTTCAGAAGGAATTTTAAAATTGTACCTTGAGACTTGTACCATTTTGCAGATGAGATAGCTGAACTGATTTACTTCTAGCTTTTTGAAGCAGAAGTATGTGACTGGTTGAAAGTGGAAAATGCAATCATTTAGTTATTTGCCCTCCCTGCTTTCAATCATTGGTTTTAACTGAAGTGTCTAGTTGCCTAGGCATCATGTAGAGCACCTTGGCATAAAGAAATTATTTCTAATTCAATCTCTCTGTTACCTTGCTGGGTTCATTTGCTCCAGTTTTCACTCACTCACACACACACACACACACACACACACACACACACACACACACATCACACACCCCACAATGAAATAAGATGCTTTAATCCATTTTAGAGAAAAATAAAAAAAAAAATAATAAAGTACTATCAGAACTCTCTCTCTTTTTTGTTTTTTTGTTTAAGTAGTATGTTATGTCAAGAGTGATGCTTGACTGGTCCTTGAGAGGCGATGTCCACAATGACAATGCTTTATTGCTTCTCCATGGAGATGTTTGGTGACCACAAGTCCTAGTTTAGCTTTTCTGTGCTCATACAAGATAATCACTAGTTTTAGTTGATTTGAAAGACTATAGATTGCCCAAAGTTAGAAACATAAACTAACTATACTCAGGTTTCCTACCAAAAAATTTAACCCTGAAGGCCAGGCTGCTCAGTCATCTTCCAAAACCCCACTTAGAGTAACACAATTAATGTGTGAATATCTAATATTTAAAATGCAGTCTAAAGGAATAATTGTCACATATACATGAATATCTAATATTCATAGGTATGCAGTTGCCTGAAGGAGCTGGCATTTAGCTGTTAGATACTGTAAGTCTCACCACGGGGGCAAGACAGGCCATGAGAGAGCTGTACTTGTGCCTTGGCACTTGTTTTGAGTGCCTTCCACTTGGATGTTAGGATGTCAGCCTACCCTTCCAGATCGAATGTTCTGTGATACTGCAAACCTCAAAGTGTTTGGGCAGCTTGTATCCAGCAGCTTGCCTTAAACAGATTCTGAGCAGCTATGTTCAGGACTGATGGCCTATGTTCTTTTGGTTTTATATTTTCTAGCTTCCCTTGTAAATCCGCATGCTAGGTCTAATGAAGGACACCTGTCCATCAGTAAATGTGCCAGTCTGTCCCTGTGATCAGTGATGAGGTGATGAGTAACAAGCCAGAAAAAAACAGACAAACAAACAAATGAAGAAGAACATTATCTTTTTTGGGCATTTACTTGAGAATGTGATTTTTCACAGAAAATAAGAAAGTTATTTCTCTGCTCTTGCTAATGGCCTCATAGTCTTCTGCTGCTCTATACTCTAAATGCTCCCCTATCAGTGGTTTTTTTGGTCTTTGTTACAGCTTATTAGTGTAGCTTGTTTGTCTGTTCTAATCATTATAGAAGTAAGAGCACAGCCTTATGTAGTTCTTAAGTTCTTTGGTCAAGGACAGCAGCTAACACCATCCTTTCTTGCGTCACTTAAATTTCATCTCCTATTGAAAAATAGAAGAATTCCCGGGGCATCCACTGCACGTACGGCGTTCAGGAGCTTGGGGGAAGATGGACTGCAATAGAGAAACTGATGTTTCCTCCTTATAATAATGGGTTCCAAGGCTTTCTTTTCCCTTAATACTTCTCTTTTGGCTCTTTTTTCTCTGGGTCTATGGGAGCAATATGTGAATTCTAATATTGAATTCTTTTCTAAAATTTTATTTTAACCAAAAATTATAAAGTTACTATGAAATTCACCATAATGGGGTTTTACCGTGTGGGTAATGAGGACATACAGACTTAAAACTATAGAATCTGGGAGTTTGAAGCAATGTATGCAATTTCCTGATTTAATCTCTTCATTTCTTCAGAGGAGTGAACTCAGGCTTCAAGAAGTTACGTGATTTGCCTGTGGTTATCAGGCTACTAGAGAGTTAAAACTGGGAGAAGAACTTTTATTTGCTACTCTACTCAGTGATATAGAATATTGAATTTGTCTCTTTACTCATATATGTATAAACTATAGTGACTGTTTTTAAAAAAATGACTTAGCCCTGGCTGGTTTGGCTCAGCGGTTAGAGCATCAGCCCACAGACCAGAGAATCACAGGTTTGATTCCCAGTCAAGGACCTGTGCCTCGGTTGCAGGTTTGATCCCTGACCCTGATCAGGATTGTGTGGGAGGCAACCAACTGATGTGTCTCTCTCACACCAATGTCCCTCTCTCTCTCCCCCTCCCTCCCTCCCTCCCTCCCACTCTATCTAAAAAAAAAAAAAAAAATCAATGGAAAAATATCCTCAGGTGAGAATTAAAACAAATAAATGAATAAATAAACAAATAATTGACCTCTATTTTAAGAATTTCAAAACTGTTCAGCTGCCTTTGTATGTTTTGAATATTTTTAAGGCATGACAAAAGTGTACGTGTGTAAAACTTTGCAGAATTTTAGTAGGTTTAACATTCCCTAAGTCATAAATATGTTATTTAGTTATATATTTAATTTAAAAAACTATATAATTTTATTTACCAATGTCACCCCAAGAAAATTCAATAAAAAAATAAAATAAAATAAAGCAAATCAATCAACGTTTTAAAAATGTAAAACTCTGTAGTTGGTAAATAGATACTGATAAAAAGATCAAAGAGATGTTTAAGCTATGTTCACTTCACATGGCTATAAGGTTGGACCTAATTAGGTAGAGAATGCATTGGAAACATTTTGTACAACAAAACAAAAAAATTCCAATTCATCATTTATTTCCAAAACCAAAATTGCTTTGGCTTTTACTTATTTGTAATTTTTTTTTTTTGCATTTATCTAAATAGTTTTTTGGACATGGACCTGAAATGATTGTCAGAATTCATGGTCTGAATAAAATTAATTTTGAAATTTAGCAGATATATATATTCCACATCTTCATCCTACCAAATAAATTGAAATTTAATATACTGTGATGGAGGACTTGATGGAAACTGGGAGTAACCTTTATTTCCCTAGTTTAGACCACTCCTGAGCTTTTTAAACACTGGCCCTCGGCCTGCCCAGCTGCTGTTACTAGTATTCACTTTTTAGCAGGTTCCCTTCCCCACTTCCCTTTTTGTGCAGTCTCCAAGGCTGCCTGAGCCTCTTTACGAGCCCTCTATTACAGCATTACTAGTCCCAGAACCCGACCAAGTTTGTGGTAGGTTGACTGATGATCCTCCAAAGATGTACATGTCCTAATTCCTGGGACATGTGAGTATGCTCCCTTATATGGTAAAAGGGACATAGCAGATGTGGTTAAGTTGAAGATTTTGAGATGGGGAGGTTATCGTGGTTTAACTAGGTGGGCCCAGCGTAATCACAAGGATTTTTATAAGAGGGAGGTAAAAGGATCAAAGTCAGAAAAAGGAGAAGTGATGACAGAACTAGAGGTTGGGGTGATGCCCTTTGCAGATGGAGGGAGGAGCCAGAAGCCAAGCAATGCTGCTGGCTTCCAGAAAGAGGCAAGGGGAAGGAAACAGGTTCTCCCCTGAAGCCTCCAGAAGGATCTCATCCTGACACCTTGATTTTAGAATTCTGACTTCCAGAACTGTAAGAAAATAAATGTGTTGTTTTAAGCTACTAATTTGAAAATTTGTTACAGCAGCAAAAGGAAATAATTATCATACATATCAAATCCCTCTCAAGATCATAACATCATCGTAGGTATTATTCACTGTAAAATAATGATAATTTTAAATCCTTTCCTTTAATACTATATGTAAATATTAAATGTCTGTTTAAATAGGTATTTCTAAGCTTGTTTCAAAATATTTTTCATAGATGTGACATTTCCATATTTTGAAATTAATACATTTAATCATTCGATTCATATTGATTAAATATGTGCTGTCTGCAAAGGAGTGTGTTGTAGAGCACACAGATGTTTAGGACATGAAATTTGACTCCAAGGAATTCACAAATTTTAACCCTAGGAACTAGTATATATGTGTAAATAACTGTTGCCCAAGGTGGCACACTGTATTTGTTTGCTAGGGCTGGCGTAACAAAGTGTCATAGGCTGGGTGGCTTAAATAACAGGAATTCTTTTCTCACAGTTCTGAAGGCTAGTAGTTTGAGATCTAGGTGTCAACAGAGTTGGTTTCTTCCGAGACCTCTCTCTTTGGCTTGCAGATGGTCACCTTTTTCCTGTGTTTTCACATGGCCTTCCCTCTCTGCATGTTTATGTCTTAATCTTCTCTTCTAATAAGGACACAAGTCATATTAAGTTCAGACCTACCCTAATGACTCCATTTTTTTTTTTTTTTACCATAATTACCTCTTTAAGGACCCTATCACCAAATACAGCCACAGTCTGAGATATTGAGAGTTTGCACTTCAACGTATGAACTTTGAAGGACCATATTTCAGCCCATAACACATATTAAGTAAGGGTCACAAAAGAGATGAGGATACATTGCTTTGGGAAAATTCAAAGAAGACTGAATGAGATACTCCAGATATTGCAAATAGAATTCAGCTTAAAATCACTGGATTAACAAGGAACTCCCTGCCGTGTATGATTACTATAAGACTGAGCCTCCCCTCCCAGGGCACACAGAGACAAAATGAGGCAATCCTGTGAAGTGATATGGAAATGGTAAATCAAATGATAGGACACATTTTTGTCCTTTCATGAAAAGCACTCAGGGCAAAGAGGTCTTTTGGTGCAGTTCCCCAATTCCATTCCCAGGCGACAAAGCCAGCAGCTGAAAAGTGTTCTGATAAATTTGCCCTTTGGAAGTAAACACATTTGCTGCAATGAACTTTGCTGTGCTCTTAGGAACTGTCATGTCAAGGCTTACAGATATTAGTGCATTTTAGTTGAGATAAAAACAAGGAAGAAGACAAACAAAAACAAAAAACCCACAGTACAGTATTTTGAAAAGCTTATTCTCATAAGAGAACCTATTTTAATAGAAAAAAGAATGATATATTTTACATGTCAGGTAAGCATAACATGCTATGTTCCTTAGGGTCCTAATGAATACATTTCTTTTTAAATTGATTTTTT